>CM067324.1:76038000-77265000 GCA_034376525.1 Nicotiana benthamiana | reverse complement strand
GTTTTCCCAGAGATCGCCGTGGGTTCTTTGCCAAATTAGGTGGAGTGGGGAAGATTAGAACTATTTTCATCTTGAATCTAGCACCCTCACAAGGTACTATTCCTCATAAAAGAATTTTACGAAAGCTGGCACCCTTGGTGCATGATAGCTACGTAATATCCTTAGTTTCATCCTTTTTAAAGATACCAATTTATGACCAAAATGGAATTAATTGTTCTATTACGGAAGTAGGGATCCCACACGCTGGGTTAATCACTAAGGTCTTATACAATTTTATGTTGGATGATTTCGACCGGGGATTTAAACAACTATACCCAGTCTTTCTTATTATCGTTGCTTGGCTGACTGTTACGTATTATTCCCATTGTTTAGTCTCCAAAGCGAGAAGAAGTGTAAAGAAGAAATGAATAGTATCCTCTTAGGGTAAGATCTTGATGGGATATCACAACTATTCTACCTTGTGGGGGGGCCCATGTGACTCGTGATGGGAGTTTAATTATTCTAAGTCGAGATAACAGTCTTCACGTTGTCGAACAGTCAACATTCTTTCTTTAGTTCAATTTGTAGTCAATATGTTTTATACAAAAAGGAACCTATCCAACGATAATAAATCCTTTTTTTAGAGAGCCAATGCCTTAAGACAGACCCTAATAGCAGTTGTCTCCTACTTCACTGAGTTGTGGTTCTAAAAAGAAGATTTAGGTGAAGGGGTAAATATAAACACTTAGATACGCCTCCACGTAGTGGTGATCGATTCCTCAGGAGAAGGAACTACTACATCTTTGTTCATCCATTTACACTCCTCCTTAACCTTTTCAAGAATGTCTTCAGTTATCATGCATATATACCTTAAGACCGGTCCACAATGACCAAGTACTAAGGAGGTGTTTTCAATCCTAAAATCAGCGATGGTGGGACACCCTCCTGGAATGAAATCCTCGAGGGGGTTTCGCCATAGCTTGGTCGCCGGCGGGCCATGAAGAGGAGGCGGTTTCTTTTTGCGCTACGATTTTAGAAGTTTTTGCCACTGTAAAATAGAAGGGAAGGAAATTAAAATGATATGTGATTTGCTTGAGATTCAAGAAATTTGGGAGCAAGAGTCGTAGAGCAAAGAGGATTTTTGAAGAGAAGCAACAATGAAGGAAATTTTGAGCGTAAAAGTTTAAAGGGAAGAAGGTGGCGATACTTATAATTTGTTGGTAGTGATTCAGGTCCGATGGTGGCCGATCAGCAACTGACATGCATTTAATGCCTTGGTAGCCGAACCAATAGGACGTTTCAGTACCCAGTTTTCGTTGATAACATAATCGGGCTTGTCGCTTACATCACGGCACGTCGAGAGGGGATATGAAGAATTCATGTCATTTCTCGTCGTCTTCTCTCCGAGAAACGAGGGTACTATCTGTATATGATCAAAATTAGGCTTGCCCTTTTTGTATGACTAATCGAGTTCGGAACATGGCAGTCCAAGTTTCGACCCATGTCATATCAGACCGTGATACGAAGTTAGATTGGCGAGCTCGTGACCTAGAGACTGATCGAGATCGAGATCAGCCAATATCGAGACCGAGTGGGATGGAGATCGAACAAGTTTAAGGGAAGCCTACCGAGCCAAATAACGAAAAGCCAAAATATCCGCGATCAGGCGAGGATCACGGCAGAAATCTCGGCATGTATAAAAAAGGGTTGATTAATTAAGTAATCATGGAATTTTTTAGTGTACTTAGAATTATATCAAGAGTAGGACTCCCCTACTATATAAAGAGGGTCTGATCATTTGTAAAAGATTATCATATTCACGCAATATAAAGCAATATACTGTCATTCTCTAGTTATCATTGTCTTGTTAGTCTATTCATAAGCAAGTCGACACACATTTATGTCCAAGGGTGATCGAACTCGAAGGGTAAGATTGTTTAATTTGTGTGGTTTGCATTTATTCTTTAATTGTTTATTTCGATACTAATCTATTTTTCTTAATTTATGCCAAGTTACACCACGTGTCCTTAAAGCCGCATATAAATTCAATTGTTATCCAATTTTAGGGTAAACACTCATGTTCCCTAAATCCTAGATCCGCCTCTGTTGCAAAACCTCCCTCAGTAAAGAAGAAATCAGAAGACTAAGGATCATTTGAATCCGATTTGCCTAATCATGATTGATGTGAAGATTGTAACTATTCCTTCAGCGTGGAGATGAGAGGAGGGACAAAGATTGCTACCATCTATATGCCCTAGCTAACATTAGTGTATACACTGATGTTACCCCTACCTTTTGAGGGTAGAGAGATTGTTTCAATAGATTCTCAGCTTGATGAAAAATACAAAAATAATAATAACACAATCAGTAACAATATCAAAGTAAAATGGTAAGATAACCAAAGACTAAAGAAACAAAAAGTAGAGATAAAATGTAACGACCCGACTAGTCATTTTGGGAATCTGCACTTCGCTCGATATTTTGAGGGCTCGAATATCTCCGTATCATGTATTATGACTTGCATAAATTGTCGGTATTGGAATTCAAGTTATCTATAATCGAAAATTGGAAGAACGTACTTCAAGATTTAAGCTCTAAAGTTGAAATAGTTGACCACGATTGACTTTTTAACATTTGACCTTGCAATGGAGTTTCGTCAGTTTCTGTTATCTCCGTTGGGTGATATTGGACTGAGGAGCGCATCCGGATTGTAATTTGGAGGTCCGTAGTTGAATTAGTCTTGAAAGGTGGAAGTTGGATTTTTGGGAAGTTTGACGGGGAGTGGACTTTTTGATATTAGGATCGGATTCTGATTCCGAAAATTGGAATAGGTCCGTAATATCAAATGTGATGTGTGTGCAAAATTTGAGGTCAATTAGGGAAGTTGAAGTTTAATAGTTTATTGATTTTGAATTGAGGTGTGATTCGTCATTTCGATGTTGTTCTGCATGATTTGACATTTTGAGTAGGTTTGCTTTGTCATATAGAACTTGTCTGCAAAATTTGGCGCCATTTGGAGTTGATTTGATATGGTTCAGACGCTTGGTTGCGATTCTAGAAGCTCATGAAGTTTAGTTTGATCTTCATGCGTTTTGGCATCCAGTTCATGGTTTTAGATATTATTTTGATGATTTGAGAGCTCGAGAGAGTTTGTGTTATGTTTTTGGACCTGGGTGTATGATTGTTTTGGAGCCTCGAAGGCTCGGGTGAGTTTCGGATTGGTTCCAAAATAATTTTTCATGACTTTGATTGCTGGTACTGGTGTCATCGCATTTGCGATGTTTTTTGTCACAAATGTGACTATCGCAATTGCGAAGCATCCTCACATTTGAAAGTTGGGTTGCCGGGGAAAGGACTTGCATTTGCGAGAAATTTGCCATTTTTGCGAGACCTGTTGAGTTCGCATTAGTATCGCACTTGTGATAAAGACCTGAGTGGGTGTGTTCGCATTTTGCGACCAACTGGTCTCTTTTGCAAAGGTTTAGTGTTCGCATTTGTGACCTTTATGGTCATATCTATGAAGGCTGCAGAAATTTCAGTCTTCGCATTTGCGATGAGTTCTTCTCATTTGCGTGGTTCGCATGTCGCAAATACAGCCTGCATATAGCTAAAAATTCTGAGACTTAGGCCATTTTGGATATACATTTTGGCAACTTTTTTTCAAATATTTTCTTGAAAATATCATTTGCTTATAGAGTAATGATCTATTTTTGAAAAAATTTCTGACATCATTTTTCAAGTTCTCAAAAATTAGTTTAGGGTAGATTTTGGGTGAAACTTGTTCTCCCACTCACAAAACTTCAAATTTTTTCAAATAAAGTACATGTCCAAACATAATTTTAACTTCCAAAAATTATTTTTCAAAATTACTTCAAAACTTATTTTTCAAGTTTCAACTAAATCTGTGTCCAAACGCTAGCTTAGTTTCATTTTGATATATTTTGAACCCTAGCTTCGCTGAGAGACAATTTTCTTAAAGGATTTTCATACCAAATCATTAGGTAAGTGCCTCTAATCAATTCTCAACTCTATTTCATGATTTTATATAAGATTTAACACCAAATTCATGAGAAATCTAGGAAAACATTAGGGGATTTTTTCAAAGTTCTGAAATAAAAATTTGGGATTTGAGAATCGGAGTGGACTCAAATTTGAAAATAAAACATATATTTAGACTCATAAGGATATGGATAGTCAAAACCTACCCTTGGACACGGGTTTCGACCGGGTGAGCCTGGGGTTTGACTTTTATTGACTTTTTAGAAATTGAATAAAAATCACAGCTTTGTCAATTGAAATTATTTTCTCTTGCATTATCTAATGTATTCAAGTCATCTTTGGCTAAATTGAGCCGAGCTAAGGTTAGTTGGTGAAGAAAAAAGCTAAATTTGAGTATTGAGTTAGCCGAATTGAGGTAAGTGTCTTTCCTAACTTTGTTGATAGAATTTTTCCTACTATTTACATTATTTGCGACTTGCGGAGGTGATACATATATGAGGTGACAGATGTATATATATGTTCCAGAGTTAGTCATCCTTGGGTGTAGATTATGTTATAATTGTGCCATGTAGAATTACCTGACCTTCTTGCTTCATGCCTTACTTGACTCTTAGATACTAAGAACACAATATTAAATGTTAGAAATCGGGACTTAGCTTATTATAACTTGATCAAATTTGATGGAATTCTAAAAACACATTAAGGAGTCTAATTCGGTTATCACTATGCATAGTCATTAACACATTGCTACAGCCGATATTTTTGAGATACTATTCTATACTTGTGGTATTGATCATTCGTGAGATTTGTTAGAGTACTTGAATAATACAGTTCTTGAGGGTTTTATTGAATTATTGTTGGCTTGGAAAGTTGTGATTCATTTAGAATATTCGTTTAAACACTCTCCTTGATGTTATTTATGCTCGATGCGTTGTTTGTCATTGATACACACAAGTTTGGTAAGGAAGAGTGTAAAGCATTAAGGGTGATGTCGTGCCATATCATTTGAGAGTAAAAGCATGAAGGGTGATGTCGTACCATATTATTGAGAGTAAAAGTACGAAGGGTGATGTCGTGCCATAATATTGAGAGTAAAAGCATGAAGGGTGATGTCGTGCCACATCAATTGAAAGTATAAATATAAAGGGTGATGCCATGCCATTTCATTTATATTGTTATGCTTTTATATTATCGTGAGATCATGGCACGATGGGTCTTTCTGTGCAGACGAGGATGATGAATATGCATTACATTGTGATATTTGTTTTCCGTATATATGTTCATGTCTTTATCTTGAGTGGTTATTATCGTACTTATAGATCTCGTGTGACTTGTTGTTATTGTCATGTCCTTGCTCTCTATTTCAGCCGTTGTTGTGTTGTCCATATCTTCTACTTGTTTAATTTGCAAATACATGCATATTACCTGTTGTATAATTACATTCATGTCGTGTCTACTCTGTTGCACTTTAGTACAACCCATTTCTCTAAGTTAGTCATTCATGCCTCTACTTGTTAAATTGTAAAGATCATGTGTTTCCTTCTCATTTGTTATGCCTGTACTTAGGCTTCCACCATTCTAGTTAGTTGAAGCTGATATTCCTTGTTTTTCAATTGTTGTCATTACTCACATACTTTCCGTCTAGTCTTTTACTATTGCCCACATATATATCCTCGTTCATTATTGTTACTTGTGTATTTCCTACTTTATAGTTCCTGTTATTATACATATATTGGGTGAGGATAAGATAAAAAGCACAAAGGGTGTTGTCGTGTAATTGACTTGATATCTAAGTACATTCCTTATGCTATGAAAGTTATGAAGTGACTGTCGTGGTTTATTGGTTTCATTCTAAAGAAAAGATTGGTCTAGGTATTGTAAGATGCTAAATTGTGATCTCTGCTAGCACCCTGCTATTGTTTTGTGTATTCGTTTAATGAATTCTTCTATGTTATATCGTGGTATAGTTCTATTGCTGATTTATGGTGCAGGTTTTATTAGTGATTATCTTTAAACTAAAAATGCACCGTCACTACTTCAACGAGGTTAGGCAAGATACTACTGGGTACATGGGGTCGGTTGTAATCATACTACACTTCTGCACATTGCGTGCAGATTTTTGGAGGGGAGCTACTGGTGATGCCGAGAGCTGACTCTGAAGATGTTCGTGCATTTCGGATATAGCTGCCACTTGCCATTGGTAGCTTAAATTTTGGTAATATGTTTATGTCAATTTCAAACAGATGGTGTAATTATTTGTACCAGCTTTGTAAACTTCAAGTCTTAGGAGCTCACAATTCATACTACCAGTTCTTGGGTCAATTTGTAATGTTCAGATAATTCTTTACTATTTTCCTATAATCTCATCTAAATTGTATTTTCCATTAGTTGTCTTACCTAGCAGATCAAGTTAGGTTCCATCAAAACTAGTATTTTTTGGATCGTGACTTAAAAAATATAAGAGTAAGAAAATATGACAATATACTATTATTATTGATACGTACAAAAAATACGCTCGACTATCTACTAGTCTTCTATCATAATTCTCGACCTCCATATCCTCCTATGAATGGTCATGTCTACTGACAGCTGGAGCAATGCCATGTCCTATCTAATCACCTCTCCCCAATACTTCTTAAGCCTACTTCTACCCCTCCTCATACTCCCCATAGCCAGTCTCTCACACCTCCTCAAGGGAGCATCGGTGCATCTCCTCTTCACATGTCCTTACTATCTTAGCCTCACTTCTCGTAACTTATCTCTTTGCACTTTGTCCCAAATATCTTTATTTTTAATTTATCTCTCTTGGTATGCCGACACATCCACCCCAACATCCTCATTTATGCTACTTTTAACTTTTAGGCATGACAATTTTTGACTGGCCAACACTCCGCCTATATAACGTGGTCGGTCTAACCATCATTTATAAAATTTTCCTTTTAGGCCTGGTGGTACATTCTTATCATGCGAAACACTAGAAGTGAACCTTCATTTCATTCACCCTACTTCTATATGATGTTTACATCTACCAACATATAATTTATATGATTAAGTAGTGCGTAGAGATGATAAAACATTGTATTAGCCTTGGTTAAATGATATATGTACAATAGTTTTTTTCCTAAAAATAGTTCTAGTTTAAACTTGAAAGAGCTTTGAATTTTTCTTTTAGAAAAACAAAAAAGAGAGAATAGCGTGGGTCGTGGGGTGCATCATTATGGTACTCCACCAAACCAGCGCCGGTTGACAGGGCGACAGAACATTTTCGAACATGGACATTTTACTGTTATATTCCTCCAACACAATTAGGCGTTTGGTGCTAGGCGAATAAAAAATATAATTTTTGAAATGTGTGATTTTAAATAAATTAAGATGAGGTTCAGAGTAATTGTGTAATTATAAAAACTTATCATTAAAAATATAATTAAAAGTTTAAGCTAAATTAGTTTTAAATTTAAAAAGAACGGATTAAAAAGAAAATATATTCAAATAGATTGTAACGGAGCAAAATAATACTTTGGGTTAAATAAGGAATGAGTTTAAACGATGTATATATTTTCATATCGTGTTAAATTTACTAGTACAATTCTTCATCGTTGAAGGAGTCTGTGTTTTGTGCGAATAGTATAATTTTTTTATATATCAAATTGATGATAACTCCTCTAACAAAAACACTAATAAAATAGAATATTTACTCTAAAATTATGTAAGTCTTCGACAGTAAACTAGTGAGTAATTATTTTCCATTAATATAACATAATATACACAAAAACAAAGGCAGAGTACAAGAAAGTGGCTTGCTCAGCTCCTGTTGTAAGCGAGATCCAAGGAAACAGTTCGGTATTCCGTTAATTTTAAGCGAATCAAACGTTATATCATTCAGTTTTGAGTTTCTGCGCCCAAAGAATAGTGTAACCCAAAGAACATTTCTTTCTTCTCCTCTCTAATTTATTGTATTACAACTTTTTACCTTTTCTGTTTTCTGTTGCTGCCGTTCTTGCTCCTCCTTGATTTTCGGTTGGGCTGAGCCTTACCCCTTTTTCTTGACCAATTGATTCAACACTTCGCCACCCCTTTTTGTTGTTTTTTTTTTTGCGGATTCTCCAATCAGGTATTTAAATTTTTTGCATACTTTATTTGTTTATTTATTGTTTCTGGCATTTCGTTATAGATCTTGTTTATTGTGTTTCTAATGTTGATGAACCATAAAGTTAATAGCTTTATGAAGTTATGCCAAAAATGTGAAATCTTGATTGCAGAACTGGTAAGGGGAGTCTCAATTCATTGTTAATCATTCTTGAGATATTTTAATTGGAAGATGTCGATCGCGTTTACTAAACTGGTTGCAAAGTTACCCTGCTATGTGCTAGTGGGAGGAAGCAGGTATCTGGTAAAATAGTCAATGTGCAGGAAAGCTAGCCCGATGCCACCGTTCTAGAAAAAAAAAAAAGAAAAGAGTTGGGACATCAGGAACCTGACATATTTTGCAGGAAGGAACCAGTAGAGTTTTCTTGGATATTTTTTTATAGAACTTTTCTGACATAGTTCTAGTCTATGAAAGGTAGACGATAAAGAAGTAATCGCGTGCTATTGGATAATTTTGTAGCCCATAGTATGGAGATTAAAGCACAAATATGTTGGTGAAAACACCCTTTTTATAGTGCAGTTAAATAAATCAAAGTTTGATATAGAAATGAAGAAACTTTAGGGTGACAGCATTAGTAAGTTGTGGCAGGAGAAAAAAAGCAGCTGAAATGGCTCAAGGCAATTACTCCACCTAGTGTAAGAAAGAAAGTAGTTCGGAAGTATTAGCTACTGTAACTTACGGACACCACTTTTGCAAGTTTCCATCAGCATGAGTTTCTTCTGTGAGTTACTTAATGGAGACAGTACTTTGCATTATATAGTGATAATTTGATTCTTTGTCTCCGTAGTAAATAGGAAACACAAACTAATCACATGCATATATTTCAAGCATATCAGAGGTTACTTGTCCTCATTGCAATTTGTTGTCGTCGTCGTAGAATTCTTATGCTGGTCTATTTCTTCTTTTGACACTTAAAACTGATATAATAGGATGATTTAGTCTGTTGATTTTGTGTTTTTCTGCTTTTATAGTGATTGAATTCCAATAATGATGGAGAAGGGAGATTCTTCACAGAAACTGTATAAGAGGATGCGACTCTGGGAATTTCCAGATCAGTATGTTGTTGAGCCTACTGATGGATCCCCGGGGTCATGTTTGGAAATTAGTCGGGTGGATGGGTCAATGAAACTAATAGGTGACTTGCTTCTTTTGCTCTTTTCCAATGAACTGCTGAATTTTTTATAATAAGCTAACTATGTGTTTTTCCTGGTACATTTCTCTTCATTAGATGAGATACCAAATTGCAGTTCACTCCGTGTTCCCAAAATTCGGACAATTTTTGGAGTTATTGGGATACTAAAGCTTTTGGCAGGCAAGTCCGTAAAAGTTTGAGCTTTTTTCTTATAGTTACATAGCGCATAACTTTAATAGCAGCTGAGTGCTTTTAGGTATCCCAATTTTCCCTTAACATATCTATGTTTTAATAGAAGTCTGTTATGATTGGTAATTAGTATGTGAAAGTATCCCTTTTCTTGATCATTCTCTTCACCAATCTTTCTGCAAAGTATTTTGTTTAGAATCATTACACAAACTCTTGGTCTTTTATAGATATGCTTATGGTTTAGTTGATATGGAAAGAAAAAAATCAAACCTTAAATTAAAAGTGACTAAAAAGTTTTAGCATGTCATCAAACTCCCTCCTTTTTTTGTTATTATATTTATACCCTGAGAAGAATAGATAGACAAAATATGGTAAAAAGATGTTGGAGGGAGAACGCCAGACTTCCAGAAAAGAATGGTCATAAGTTTATTTTTATTGGGTTCAGGGTCATATTTATTGGTCATAACAGAACGCGAAAGTGTTGGATCTTACTTGGGACACCCTATCTTTAAAGTCTCGTCAATGAAGGTTTTCCCTTGTGATCATTCTCTCAAGAACTCTCCTGCTGAACAGGTAATTTTTCCTATCTACTTTCTTATCCTTGTTTCTTTTGAAGCATATCTAGTTGGTTTTGTTTCTGTTGCAATGATGTATCGTCGGCTTTTGGCAGAAAAAAATGGAAGCTGAGTTTTCTGCACTGCTAAATTTAGCAGAGAGGAGTCCTGGTCTGTACTTTTCTTATGATGTCAATATAACATTGAGGTGAATTATCTTTTCAACTTTTACAAATGCTTAACTTAGCTTTGTTGTCTTTATTTCTTTTCTTTGTGCTTTGAATTGGTTTAACAGTAGCTCCTTGTGCCTATTGAAAACCATTTATCCGATTATTTTCCAAGAACTGGTAACATTCAGGTTGAAAGATTACTTATAAGTAATTACATTAAAGCATGGACCATGAACTTTTGAGCTTTAGATGTTTGATGTTTGAATTGGTTGTCTTTTGACGTATAGAGAATAGGTGGAAACAAAATGATTTTTGTTGAGACTAAGATGAGCATACCTCTTGGGTTACAGTGTTCTTTTTGTTATTTAAGCGGATAATCATTTTGACCATTTGAGTCACTTGGGTATCCAACTGTTAGAAAGTTTGAAGAGTTCTTTTTTCTGTATCATTTTTCTTTTTAAATATTTCTGTTATCATTGAAAGTTCTTATTATTAACCTCTCTATGCTTATCTCATTACATTGGACCCCTGTATAGTATTTACATCTCTACCTTAAACAACAAATTAGGCAAGCTATATTTCATCTATTTCCCTTTGTAATACATCTTATTTTAGGTTAGCATTTTTGAGGTGAATTCTATGATCTTAAAACTTTTTAACACCTGAAGTATACTTGATCTTAATTTGAATTGCACTGGAATTTATGGCACTCTTATCGCTGTTACATTTCATCTGATTTTAAGACCATAGGGCGGAACCGTCAATAATAAGAAACTTATGGTTCCTGCTGCAGTGCTCAGCGGTTGCATGATTTAGGGGATGAATCCAAGTTGCTGCCTCTGTGGAGACAAGTAAGTCTTTTTAGATGCCACAGACTTGTGTCTTTAGTGTAGTCAATGACTTATGTGCGGTAGCTTGTTGCTCTTTTTACTGATATATCTACCTGTAGTTGGTTGACAAACAATTGCGGATTTGAATATTGATCTGTTAACGTTCACTTTTCATTTGTTTTTGCTCAGGCAGACCCTCGCTTTCTTTGGAACAACTATGTGATGGAAGTGCTTATAGATCATAAGGTAAATATATTGTGTAAGTTGCATTCTTTTGGTTGGATCGACCTCTATATTTGTAACTCGTCTGTTTTTCCATGTCATATTTTCAGCTTGACCCCTTCCTGCTTCCGGTTGTCCAAGGCAGTATCCTTGCAATTCAGTCGTACATAGATTTTTAAAACTAGCATGACTACTTCTATTCCTGTTTATGGGTATGGTTTGTTATCTTTTGGGGTTTTACCTTAAATTTTCATAAGGTTTTCACAACTTTCAAGCTGCAATTGGGAAAGACATTGTTGATGTTACGCTGATTGCAAGGAGGTGTAATAGGAGAACTGGTATTCTTTGCTTTCTTCTTGCTCTTTCCTTCTTATCAGTGCAGTTTGACAAATATGATAAATGAAAGTTAAGGAATGATGTTGTAGATGTTCGTTTTCTATATAACCAGCAATCCTCATTAACTAATGTATGATATCAATGGTGATTTAACGGTGTAATCCTCTGAAATTTCATAATGCGCTTTGTTTCCCTTTTATTCGAGTCTTCATTTTCTGTCATTGGCGTATGGACAAGATTCTTTATGATTCTTACTGCATTATTACGACTTTCTTTTTATGATCATTACTCACACCCACTTCATATACATGTCAGTCAAAATCGATGTTTTTCAAGTCTATCAAATATCATTGACTTGACAATAGATGGCTTTGGATTTAGTTTCTCTCTCATATGTGGTTCTAGCTTATTAGATTGGTCACTATTGAAGAAAGTAGCCTTACTTTTCTCATGTATTTCAGTTACCCTTGAAAATTGCTAGATTTTCTGATCAAGGAGAAAGTGCTTTTAGAAAATTAAAAAACAATAACCTTTGTTCTTGCTTATGTTAACTAATTAATATAGGCACTCGGATGTGGAGAAGAGGTGCCGATTCTGATGGATTTGTTGCAAATTTTGTGGAAAGCGAGCAAATTATACAGCTGAATGGGTGTACTGCATCATTTGTTCAGGTAGACTTGTTCGAAAATTTGATTGTGATTCTTTCGACATCCTATCTTGTTTCTTGTGAATTACTTGGCTTGCTTATTTAGATGATTCGTGGGTACCTTTTTTTTTTCTGGTAAATACATTTAAATATGGCATGACTAAGAGTTGCATGGAGAAGTGTATCTACTTGAGCTTTCTGTTTTTCATTAGGGTTGGGACAAGTTACCTCTAGAATATTTAAGTACTTAACCAGTTACCAAAAGATTTGGTGTAAAAGATCATTCTGTCTATAAGTCATACTCGGTGTGTATCAAGATTGTATGTTAAACACATCAAAATTTGTTTACGAGCTTAGTGATCAAAGAAGGTTCCAGTCTCAATATGGGGCCTTTGAGATCGAGAATACTGTTTGGATTTGCCAATGGCAATAAAACTTCATTAAAATGTCAGATAACTTCTCCAGGCTTTGCTAGACCTTCTGTTTGTTCCTTCCTGCAGTCTGCAGGTTTATAGTTTACCCTCTCATAAGAGCAAATCGATTCAATCTCTGCAATGAATCGGTGATAAGTAGCAATAAACAATAGAAGTTGTAGAAATGTCGTAGAAACTCGGTCTGCTGTAGGTCTATATTGTTCTATTTGCTTGACAATTTCTGGCTTAGCCATCCTTTGGAACTGCATCTCCACTGGGAAATCCACCAAATTAGTATTTCTATTTAAGCCAGGATGAATTTCTCAATCTTGGCATTCATATCTGATTTGACTGATTCCAGAAGTTATAGTGTTATATTACTAGACCACAAAGTATTAGAGGTTCCTTATGAGTTTTAAAATCATAAATATGTGATGGTTGAAGCTAAACTTTATCATCTACCAAAAAGAAATCAAGAAGTTTTTGGCTTTCAGTAAATGAGTTGGGAAAATTTCAATCTTAAATGTGTACTTGCATTCCTGCTGACATGATATACTGGTTTCCTTCATCGCATGCACAAGTTTGTATTGCCATTTCTTTTGAGATATCACATTTTGTATAACTTATTAGTTTTCCTTTTGTAGGTCAGAGGGTCAATCCCACTATTGTGGGATCAGGTTGTTGATTTGACATATAAGCCTAAGTTTGAGATCGTCAAAATTGAAGAAGCAGTAAGTAGCATTTCAGCTTTTCAGCGTCTTTATTCTCTTCACATTGTACACTTTGCTGATTGTCGCTTGTATGCTGTGACATATCCACAGCCTAGAGTAGCTGAGAGACACTTTCTGGACCTCAGAAAGAAATATGGAAATGTTCTAGCAGTTGATCTCGTCAATAAGGTACAACTTGTGATTAATTCTACTTTTGCCAACCTAGTCAATCTGACAGTTCTTTTAAAGGAAAATGGTGCTTTAAAAGATGTTCTCTGATACATAGTAGGGTGTTTCATTTACACATGGAAAGACACAACTATGAATATGTCCATGGTATGTGTAACACAATTTTATTGAATGATCATTTCTTCTCTGAAACTCTTATCAGCATGGAGGAGAAGGACGCTTAAATGAAAAGTTTGCCTATGCAATGCAGCAAGTTGTTGGTGATGATGTGAGGTAGGATCTTTCTTTTGGTGATCAAATCAATGTACTAAATTACTGGGCTGCTGTCTAATATGGAGCAAGTTTTGCAGATACTTGCACTTTGATTTTCACCATATATGTGGGCATGTTCATTTTGAGCGTCTTTCGATCCTTTATGAACAAATTGAGGATTTCTTCATAAAGAATAGGTATGATCTCCTTTGAGTTCAGAATTCATGTATATATTGTGTAGTGTTATCCTCTTTCCTTTCATGTATGGAATCTAGTTTCCTGGCCCATTATCAGCACCAATCTGTGACATGTACTTTGGGATCACATAAGCGATGCTTCTAGTCTCAATCACCCAAATCTCTTGTAGTTGGATAGAGATCGTGGTGGAGGTGGGATCTGCCAGCACCTATCCTGGCCTGCATGTTGTGAGGCAGGACGGTCTAAAGTATGTAGAGCATTGTCAGTTTAGGGTTGAGTTTTAGTTGGTTTTATGTTCTTTTTTCTTTTTGGGAGGTGGTTTCTGGTTACCTGCTTTGGACCTCTTCAAAAAGTGCAACTTCAATTTTAATCACTGCACTTCCTTTTAATTAATCAAAGAATTAGTTCACTCTCAGAAATCAGAAAGCAGGTGAATAAGGATGTTCTTATATTTGTACATCTATAATGCTGGAAGCCTATGCCAAGACTACCTGCATTGCAGGTAAGGCAAGAATACTATCAGCAAGGCCATAATCTTTTTTTATTTGATTTAAAAATTGATGCAAAACATGAAAAATAAAAACCATATATGAGAGAGAGAGTTTATACATCTATAATGTAAGATGCCTATTTGGAAACAGCCTCTCTGCCCTTTCGGGTAGGGGTAAGGCCCGTCTACATATTACCCTCCCCAGACCCCACTTTGTGGGACTATACTGGGTAGTTGTTGTTTTAATGTAGGAAGCCTATGCCAAGACTACCTGCATTGCAGGCAAGGCAAGAATACTAGCAGCAACGCCATAATTTTTTTATTTGATTTAAAAATTTATGCGAAAAATGAAAAATAAAAACCACATATGAGAGAGAGAGAGAGAGAGAGAGAGTGAGAGAGAGAGAGAGAGAGAGTCCTGAAAAGGTAAAATAAAAAAAAGGGGGCATGTTGATACTTGAACCCCAGTAACAAATCATGGCATACTGTCTTTCAAATAGACTCTGTGATGTTCTGCATCAAAGAGTAGTGTTGTATTGTTCGTTGTTTCATTATGCATGGAGAGGTAGAGAGACTATCCCAGTCATTCAGCAATCGATATTCTTTGTTGGTTGTTAGTAATCTACATACTTTATTGTTTTTCCAGTATGTCATTCTTAAATCAATTTCTTGTTCAATGTTAGGTACTTTTTATTGAACGAAAAAGGTGAAAAAGTTGAGATGCAACTTGGAGTTGTGAGGACCAACTGCATTGATTGCTTAGACCGCACAAATGTCACTCAGGTATCTCCTGCCTATGGAAATATTACTAGATTTGTATAGAGCTATGCATGTAGAAAGAGTTCAGATTTATTGGTCCGGGGAGGACAATATTGAGTCCTATCTGCATTACTATGTAATATGTTTTAGTTCTTCCGCTATGTAAGGATATCCATCTATTTTTCTGGCTCTTAGATTGTTGTTGTTATCTTTCTGGCCTTTGTTGTCGATATTTATTGTTTCTGCTCATCTTTCTTGAGTCGAGGGTCTATCAGAAACGACCTCTACTTTCATAAGGAAGGGGTAAGGCCTGCGTACAAACTAACCTCCATAGACCCCACTTGTCGGATTCCACCGGATTTTTGGTTGTTGTTGTTATCACTATGTACGGATACTGCATAATTATTTACATGTTCTTTCTGTTTACACCTTATCACATATTTAATATCCTTTAGAAGCATTTCGAGAAGTTTCTGTTGAAATGTTGGAGTAATTTTTTTTTTTTGAGATGGTAACATATTGTATATATTAATAAAATCAGTACATAGGTTGTAGTGAAACAATATGTACAAGTGAATAGCCAAAAGAAAAAAACTTGGTCCTCGGGCCTAACAAGATTCTAGGACATCTAGGATTGAAACAGTATCTTCTGTGTAGATTTGTTTACCCCAAAATTAGAAAAGCAAAACACAATTAAGCTTGATCTTCTGCACAGAGTTCCTTGTATCCTCAAAACATCTGGAATTCCTTTCTTTCCCGATCGTCGACCAAATGCATGTTGGGACCGTTCTCCATCTATCTCTGTCTCATTCTCCAGTTCCAGTTTCATCCCATCTTAAAAGAACTTCAGTAATCTTACTAGGTATTGTCCAAGCTATGCCCCTGAGGTCAATAACAATCTTCCATAACTGGTCAGTTATCTTACAATGTAAAAATAGATGGCTAACTGTCTCAGCATCTTCTTCACATAAGTGACATTTCGAGCATTATTGAATCCCTCTCTTTATAAGATTGTCTTGCGTCGGAACAGCCTCCGTTGCTAGTAACCAAGAAAAACATGAAGTGGTTTTATTTCCAGATATGAGTCTTGGTTCTAGTTTGGAAAGTAGCTTGTATCCTTAAAAATTGTACTGGTAAAGGAAGTATTATCTAGCTCTCTGAAAATGATCTCAGTTTGAAAACAGCTTCTTATGTATATCTTTGCCTTGCCGAGCAAACGCATCAAATGTAACTCTATAAGGATCTACATCCACAGTAAATTTTGTGGCCCAACTTTGTATTTCTACTTCACTTCTTCATGATGTTAACCTATCAACTTCTTGCTAGCAGCACAAGCACATTACCTTTTTGCGCAAGTTCGTGGGCTATGTTACTCCACTTTGCTGGATCCAGGGTTAATGAATGTTACATGTTCCTAAAATACTAGAAACTTAATTATGGCCCACCAATTTCTTGTCTTTTACTTTTGTGGTGGTGAAGGGAGGACCAATATTTTTGAGTTGATCCTTGAGTCAAGGCAAGAGAATAAAATGGTTGAGACTTGAGTCAAGGCCCATCCTAACTAAGCTAACTCAGATCTGCATTTCTTCTCTTCTCCCACTTAGAACGGAATTTTCTAATAAAATGATATTCATTTGCAGAGCATGCTTGCTCGCAAAATGTTGGAATTCCAACTCAGAAGGCTTGGTGTTTTTGATGCTGAAGAAGCTATTAGCACACACCCCAACCTTGATGAGAGCTTCAAAATCTGTGAGTAATTTTTGATGATCTATATTTAAATATTCTCCTGAAGAATAGATGTTGCTTCATTGGCATTTACAGCAGAAGATATTTGTACTTCAATGGTTTTTAGGGGAGCACCTTTTTAGTTTTCGGCGTTTACAGGTTCTTGTTTTGTCTCCTTTTAACTTTACATCGTTTAAATGCAGTGTGGGCCAACCATGGGGATGATATAAGCTTACAGTATTCTGGTACTCCAGCCCTAAAGGGTGATTTTGTCAGGTACAACTTTTCTCTTTTATCATTCTAAAGATGTCCCTTTCTTATTCTGCTGAAATGTGTAGATGTTATTTATAGGAGGGATGAAACCACCAGGCACCAATTTTTGTGCTGCTATACTTTCAGATTATGGGAATATTTTAGTTCTGCATATGTGCTGTTCTCGGGATGCATGTAGTTGAACCTGAATTCATGCATATGGATAAAGGAGGAGGGTTGCGATAGGTTGACAGCGCAATATAAAACTTGCCAATTCATGATGAATCCTCATAATACCCCCAACTTGTTTGGGATTGAGGCGTAGTAGTTGTTGTTGTTGGTGGTGGTGGTGGTGTTGTTGACGTTAGCAGTATTGTCCCCAATTAGGGTTTTTTATGTAAATTTCAGTAATATTATCTAAAAAGGGTAATTCATCCTTGAAGGTGTATAAGTTCTTATGCTGGAGAGCTGAAGGTGTCTTTTATTCAATACTTCAAAGCATTATCTTGGGGTTTAACACTTCTGTGTGCATGTACTGTCATCAATAACCTTGAAACTCTACTATTCTGAACCCAAGTTTTGATCACCTATCGTCATCATGACTGCACTTTAACATGGCTATGAGTATGCAGATATGGTAAGAGAACAGTCCAGGGGATTGTCAATGATGGATGGAATGCCCTAATGCGATACTACTTGAACAACTTTGTTGATGGTACAAAACAGGTATTGCTGCTTCATACATGAATTCATACCTGCAATTAGTTACTTCATGTTACTAGGCGTACATCCTTTTGTACCACCCTGTACTATGTGTGCATGTGAAAAATTGAACAATCATCCATTGAATGATATTGAAATCATGTATCTGGGCTTATCTGGAATGTAGCGGTTGCGGTTATGCATTGATTAGTGTCTCGCTAGTCACATGTTTTCATTGTGATCTATTGATAATTGATGAATGAGTTCTTGTTACCCATTAAGGAGATAATAGGATTAAGAATGTACAATCTGTTATATGTATCAGTAACTAGTTTGATTGGCTGCACATTTACTTGAGTTCAATTTTATACTTCTCTCATGTCTATTAAAACACTGACATGTTATTTCCTGCTTACGCTTTCTGAAGGATGCAATCGATCTAATGCAAGGACATTACATTATGTCTGTTTCCCGAGATATGACTGCAACATCGCAAAAAGGAGGCATCGAGGCTATAGCTGTGAGTTTATTGAAATTCTTACCATATCAACTTTTTCTTGCTCCTGTTTATCAGATTTCACTGAGTAGTGTTGTTGGAATAGCAAATTGTTGCGTTCTTTGGTAACTTTATTAAGTTACAATAGTTTGACTGAATTTGAAATTTCATGTTCTTGACTGTGATCCTCTTTGTGCCTGAGGTCGAGCTCGGGGACAAAGCAAAGAAAGTTATACATGACAGTCATATCTTAACATTAGGAGAATAACAAGTAGTTAAAATAATGTAGAATAGCATCCAGAGTTAGCATGGGTATGACTAGGAGTGGCAAAGGGGCAGGGCGGGTTGGATATGGTTCGGGTCGAAAACAAGTAATGAAAAAACGGATAAATTATCCGACCCAATCCATATTTAATATGGATAAAAAACGGGTTAACCGAACCATATTATCCATTACTTCTTGAATATGATCACATTTGGGAGAATTCCTAGTCTCCCAAACTTGAGGAACCCTCAATTTGAGGCTTTACAAATGTAAAGTAAAATTCATTGGTTATCCATTTTCGAAATGGATAATATGGTTCTTAATTCTTATCCATATTTGACCCTTTTTAAAAAGCTCATTGTCCAACCCATTTTTTAGTGGATAATATGGGTGGTTAACTGTTTTCTTTTAACCATTTTGCCACCATTAGGTATGACCTTAATTAGTGAATCTCTCTTGTGAAGGTTATCCTTACGCTTATGCTCTTGCAAATACCCCAACAAGTCGCTAATATGGTGCAAGTGCATGCTAAGATCTTGAATGAACTATACTGAACTAAATTGGGGTTACTTGCCAAAAAACAGCACTACGGCTATTAATGTGGATGTTTCACTACCAAAGTTGATGAGAGCGTGAACTACCATTTATGCATTGAAGAGATTGTTTATTATTTTGTGCTGAAGCAATTTGTAAAGCACAGGATGGGACATTGAAATCAAAGTGCATTACTTCAGTGCTGCTGCTAAGTACGTGAAAAAAATCATCAAAACAGCTGTATGTTCTAGAGAGTGGTGTTTAGGTTGTAATACAATACTATTTAGCAGGGGTTCACCCTATGTTGCTCAGATCCTTCAAAATCCTTGCCTCACTTGTGTCGGTCAACATGATTTGGGTGTGGGGGTAGGATCTACACAAGATTAAGTCAACCTAACTTGGGTGATTTGACTACACCTATGGGCAAGAAGTATTAGGTTGATTAGGTATTTGGTTTTTGGTTTTTGATTTTTGTTTTGTCATATATATATATATATATATATATATATATATATATATATATATATATATATATAATCCACATAAGTTACTAGAGCACTTTGCAATTATGCAATAATATTAAGTGTTTACAAAAAATTTAATTATACTAGCTTTAATTTAATAACTTCAACTAATTGTTGAATATATACGTATATAATCGTAATATACCTTTAGTGACTGCATCATAACATCCTACTCACACTCCTGAATGTATTCCCGAATCCTAAGATTTAGGTGATGATGAATCTGTGCTCTAGATCCACACGTCTGTCGCGTTCCCACACTGAATTCAAGCAACATAGTATTCACCTCAAGTATATTCCACTTAGATCATTCCCAAGAATTGGGAAAGAAAGTTGGTTAAGCTATGTCTTCACTGAGCTCTGTCAACTATGAGGACAGGCTGTTGATTAAAGTTTCTCCGAAAGCCATTTGTGATCTCAATCAAAAAGTAGACATGCAGCTGAAATGAAAATTGTCAGCTAGAATATACCAGTATTTTACGACAGCTGTATATGATAATACTCTTACTCACAATCGAAGTTCAAAGGTTAGAAATGTGTTTTTTTCACCAGCATCATTAAGTGATTATGGTAACCACAGCCAGAAGTAGGCGTACATATAATGAAGCAGAAACAAGAACATTGATTTCCTTAAAGCATGGCTTAATTGATATATCTGGCTACAAACTTATTTGAATTTAACAATATCATTTGATCATCCAGAAGTTATAGTTGTAAAAAAGTTATGAATCCTGTTCTGCACTGCTAAATTAAGTTGGCCTCATTCCATTCTTTCTTAGCTTAATTTGGTTTACCTAATTGGCCAAAGGTTGATTGGCCTCTTCTGCTCAATGTCCTGATATACTAGTACTCCATGTTTTATGATCTTATATCTACTAGAGAGCAATTTGTTTGTCTTAATGTGGCCAAACTTGTTTGAGCAGGTAAAATAATATGGTATCTTTGTTCTTTATATATCTTCAGTTTTGTTATACTTCTTTTTTATTTTCTCCTCCTAACAATTTATTGAGTCCAAATGTGTGCTGAAATTTTTTATTAGACTTTGATGTTGTCAGTCATATAATGTCACCTAACTATATAATCTTATATACATGCAGTCATTTCCTCTGGCCTTGGGACTGATTTTGACTGGGCTATTTTTTGCTACCTTGTCACTGGGGAGAGGTGAGTTGCCATACATGGCAAATTTCTCTGATTCTGCTGTGTATCATTACCTTTTGAAGTTCAAACCAGTTTAGTTGCTTCTGGTCTATTTTTTGTTAATCTTTTCTTGGGGGGATGAAGGGTTTTATATGACCCCATGAGCTTTCTAGAGAAGATGATCCATGTGCTAGTTAGTTATTGATCATGTTTTATATTCATTCCAGTTATCTATTGTGACTTCAAAGATGCATCATAATTAGCGTTAAAGGGCAAAATGAAACAGCATAAGGAGTGTATTTTTTCCTTTAATGCTGCATTTTCTTGATCTCTTTTGTTCTTTTCTCTGTGAATGTGCAAAAAGACAAGTCTGGTGGAGGGAATAGTTCTATACTTGGTAGTAAAGAATGTTTGCCAATGTATGCATGTAATTGGTCCAGTACAGCATTTGTGACAGTTCTTGATACTCATAAACCTTACACGCACTTCTTGTTTTCTTCCACCTGCAGTTCGGAGTGATGTTTGGAACCTATTATTTTCACTGGTTTGGGCAAGCATAAGTTTGGCCATAGCTGCAGTTGTGAAGGCCAATGGCCGCATGTTCTGTAACAGGCCTCGTCTGCACCAATCTAGGCCTTGATTTACATGCTGGATTTTATTGCCATATTTGCTGAAGCTGCCAGCTTTTCTGGTTAACATATTCATTTACTATCTTATTCTTTGTAATTCCACATGCTATTACATTGGCTATACGAAAAATTATGCTTCTTTTATGTCATGGCAACTTTGATAATTTCATTTCAGAGGGCTTCGTTACGAGGTGATTGTTTGTAGATTGAAATTTTGGTCAGATAATACTTTGTGAAGTCATGTGAAAGAAATTCAATATTTGCTTCAACATAACCAATGTAATTTCTGCAAGTGCTTTTCTTGTTCTCAAATTATGTTTGGTTAATTTCTGTTTGCACAAAACGATACTAGCCAAGTGTAGAAAGATTGAAGCTTCCATGCGACAATAAAATGTTCATGATTTTCTATATGAATATTAAACAAATAAAGAAAATATGAGTAAACCTGATGCCCCAACAACACCACCAATCATTTTAAGACTGCGTCTACACTGAATAAAAGGCAGTTAAATGAAAATAGAAAAGAAAGAAGAGGAGAGTAGCAACCTATCATTTTAAGTCTGACAGACTATGATCGCAATTGAGAATTAAATAACTTATAGTATACTTATATTGAAAGCTGATTGATCATTTGGTGATAAAATAATTCTATGCAAATAATATAAGTATTATATAAACATTTTGTGAGTGAGAGGTTACTCCTAGCTGTACTGATACCTTCAACAGATGAAATCAGTTACAATCTTATAAGGTCAACTAATAATAGGACACTCATCCCATGCAATACAGCGGTGACAGACGATACAAAATTCATTATCCAAAATAATGATTCACCATATTGAATTACAACAAAATCAATACAGTTAAATATATAAACAAACTCATTTTTCTTCAGCTTGCATTTGCCTTCCCTAGTTGTATCTGTCATCTTCCAGATCCGGCTCTGAATCCATGGTGGTTTGTACCACGTGGCGAAGGATGACTTCTCAGTGATTGCTTGTATCGATGAGATGAAGGCCCGGATTTGCTTTTGGAAGGTTTTGGTTTCTCCTTTATATATTCAACTTGTTCCAATACTTCCACTACTTCTTTCATGGAAGGCCTGTTCTTAGGTTCCCCCTCGAGGCATTTTAAACTAAGCTGAGCAGCAACCAATGACGCCTTTCAACTATATTGGCCTTCCATTCGGGCATCCATGATGGACCTCAGCTTCCTTTTGTTAGAAAGCATTGGTTTCACCCAGTCAACCAAATTATGCTGTCCGCTAGGTCGTTTTGTGTCAAGTGCTCGTAAGCCTGTTAAAAGCTCAAGCAATACGACACCAAACCCGTACACATCACTTTTTATGTAGAGATGACCTGTTAACACGACAAGAATCCTTGGATTAACATGTTATACTGAAAATGTTTCTGTGATCTAGCTTTTTGTTTCAAGATAGTCTCAGCACTCTGCCAGTGACGTATGTAGGATTTCATACAAATGGTGTAACCATTTTAATAACTGAACCAATAAACAAATTGCTACAACAAGATCATTATAGTAAAACATATTCGAATAGAGGCGGATCAACGATTTATATTTGATGGGTTCAACTTTATCCTCTTATTGGTTATCATCGAAACAATTGCGCTTTTGAAATTATACAAAACCTACCTTCACATTTCATTCCAAAGAAAAGCGGTAAAGCAAATCTTTACGTTCCAAAATTCCAAATGTTAGATCATTATATTAGCACTAATCCTAAATATATCTAAGAAAATACTAAAATTGTTTTAGGAGTGTAACAAAAAAAAAAGCTAACCTCCATTAGCTTGTTAGAAGATTGCTTGGAATTAGGATAAGGGGACTAGAGAGTGCATTGTCTGAGTTGCAGTAAGCAAAAACTAGAGAATAGATGAGCAAAAAATATTATAGGTTATTTTACAATATTTTAAAAAAGAATTCTTGATTTTTGAGTTTTTATTACCCTTAATAATGAGTATTAGTCCATAATAATATTTGCTTTCGTTTTTACATTTTCTTGGAATTTCGCTGGAATTGTATTTGCGTATACAGTTGTGGATGAAGTGTCATTTTGAGGATCATATCTGTTAAGGAAAAAAAAAGAGCCAAAATCAGCCCATTGGAGGAATGGAACATATGACCTTAGAGACTACAAGTGATAGCAGCGACCGCTGGACTGGCAAACTGTCAGTCAAGTGTTGTCACTATAATATTATATCTACTCTTATTTTGTTTCTTAATTATCAATTGCATATGTATTTTGCGAAGCGGTGTCCTGTGACACTGCTTCAGCAACGTGCTTCCGTCCCTGCACTCTGCGCAGCGGCAAATCAGCTAAAGCCAAAAATTCAACTCTTGTACATCTATAATTTCAATTTAAATGCATAACATATTGATGATCAAATTACTGCAAGTAGTTCAAAAATGTGCATGTAAACCTATGTCTATTTCATATGTAGATATCAAGTCTAGTAAGGGGATAAGGGCGCATAAATAGTGCTCACCTGTAGCAATGTATTCAGGAGCAGCATAACCGTATGTGCCCATAACACGAGTAGTCACATGTGAGTTCCTTCCCACTTTAGCTAAGCCAAAATCTGATAACTTTGCATGGTAATTCTACAAATAGAAAAGCAGAAAAAACCTTCAAAAGTTGGCTGCTATGCAGATGTACATTAAAGATGGAAAGGAGGAAAAGTTACTGAAGAAGAAACATAGTTGCACTCCTTATCCTTTCAATTTAGTCCCATCGGAAAGGAAAAACAATATGAAATTAGATGCAGTGATGTTCATGATATTGAATTGAACAAAAACATTCAAATTCAGTAGTGTGCCTCAGATCATTGCATGATGTACACACACAGTCTCTGAGAGAAATATTGGGTAGCCATATGGAACGGGAAATCCTCTGAAAGCCAAAATATAATAAATGAATAATTACAGGAATCCAGCCGATTCTAGGGCTTGTTCATGTTTCAGTTAGGTTAATGATGAAGGAAAAAGAAAGAGAAAGCAATAAGGGATATGCACTAAGCTATAGAAAGATTCTCTGTACCCTTAAATCAATCACAAACCTATACTCCAAACAACAAAAAGGAAAACAAACACCGTCAGTAAAACTACCACTGATGCTAATTACCCAGCTTCTAACAAGACGCAAGCGCATTGGACATGCAACGTCTACAAGTCAAATCCAGTGGCATATGCAACACTTTTTTTTAATTACCAAGATCCCAGAGGGCCAGTGAATGTTCAGAACTCATTAAACACCCCCCCCCCCCCCCCCCAGTCTAATCTTCTCCACTTAAATACCACATTTTGTCTATAGAAGGTTTGAACCCATGACGTGCGCCTAGTCCAAATATCATGCCCTGTGCTCTTACCACTACAGCAAAGCCCTAAGGTCCAAGGGCAATGGAATATGCATGATTTTGCACAAATGGTGTCTATTTATAGTCACTATTTGGTTTGTACGTGGGTTAGGTCTAGGATTGTGGTGGTTTTAAGAATTTACTTTGCGTACCAAATTGATAAGTATTACTTTACAATATTTTCAAGTAGCGTCGAGCTACTATATATATATACACACACATGTATATAAGAAAAGATTTCTGCAAAACAGTGTCTGATGACACCCATTACTAAAGGGTGTCTCCGCACTGGTCAAACCAATATAGCAGTTGACGCTTCAATCTAGCCTTGCTTTTTCCTTATTCTCTTATTATCATGATATACTAGAAAACTGGCCTAACAAATAAAGTACAAGTAGCAGACCGTACCCCATCAAGCAGTATGTTGGAAGCCTTGAAATCTCTGTAAATGATCTGCTTTTCTGAAGAATGTAGAAAAGCTAAGCCTCGTGCCGCTCCTATGGCAATTTTGAGCCGCAATTCCCAAGAAAGTGGTTCAATAGCTGTACACCCTGCAAAGTAACATACCAGAGATCAGTGCACCATATCAATATATAGCTTGTTTAGGTTGAAACTCTACCACAAAACTTCTTACGTCTGAAAAGATGGTTTTCCAAGCTTCCTTTCGGCATGAATTCATATACAAGTAACAGTTCCTTGTCTTCCCAACAATATCCCATCAATTTAACAAGGTTCGGGTGTGAAAGCCTTCCTAAGAAGTTCACTTCTGCCTGCATTTAATTAAACGATTAAGAGTGTTAACCAAAGTATCTAACTATGAATCACAAATAACATAGCCACGTAGAAGTTAGTTGATAAAACAACAATAACAACAACAAGCTTAGTGTAATCCCACAAGTGGGATCTGGGGAGGGTGGTGTGTCTGCAGACCTTAACCGTACCTTAAGAAAGTAGAAAGGCTTTTTTCGATAGATCCTTGGCTCAAGAAACAAAACAAGCTGAAAGTTCAGGTGCACATTCCTTATATTGAAATAAGGATATATGAAGCCGTACACATGGTGCTTATTGACTTGAAGAAGGCGTATGACAAGGTCCCAAGGGAGGTGCTTGGAGGCGAAGAGCGTGCCGGAAGCCTACATCAGAGTAATCAAGGACATGTACGATGGAGCTAAGACTAGGGTTAGGACGGTGGGTGGTGACTCAGACCATTTCCCAGTGGTTATGGGGCTCCATCAAGGATCGGCGTTGAGCCCCCTCTTGTTCGCCTTAGTGATGGATGCTCTAACCCGACATATTCAAGGGGATGTGCCTTGGTGTATGCTATTTGCTGATGATATAGTATTGATAGATGAGACGAGGGTCGCTGTTATTGAGAGGTTAGAGGTATGGAGACAGACTCTCGAGTCTAAAGGTTTCAAAATAAGCAGATCTAAGACAGAATACCTGGAGTGCAAGTTTAGCGCCGAGCCGAGCGAAGCAGGCAGTGACGTGATGATTGGATCTCAGGTCATCGCCAAGAGGGACAGTGTCCAATATCTTGGATCTGTGATTCAGGGGGACGGAGAGATCGACGGGGACGTCACTCATTGTATAGGAGCGGGATGGTCAAAGTGGAGGCTTGCATCAGGAATCCTGTGTGACAAGAAAGTTCCACATAAACTTAAGGGGAAATTCTATAGAGCCGTGGTTAGACCTGCGATGTTGTACGGGGCGGAGTGCTGGCCCGTGAAGAACTCTCATGTTCAGAGAATGAAGGTTGCGGAGATGAGGATGCTCAGGTGGATGTGCCGGCACACCAGGTTAGATAAGATTAAGAATGAAGTTATTCGAGAGAAGGTGGGGGTGGCCCCGGTGGATGAGAAGATGCGAGAAGCGAGGCTGAGGTGGTTCGGGCATGTGCGGAGGAGAAGTCCCGATGCTCCGGTGAGGAGTTGTGAGCGGCTGGAGATTGTTGGCGTTCGGCGAGGCAGAGGGAGGCCTAAGAAGTATTGGGGAGAGGTGATTAGGCATGACATGGCTAGTATGCTGGTTTCCGAGGACATGACCCTTGATAGGAAAGTCTGGAGGTCTAGTATCAGGGTTGTAGGATAGGGGCTCCTAGAGTTTTTCGTACTCCTCACCCGGGGTTGGGTGAGGCTTGGAGGGCTATCCATAAATGATTTGTGTTTTGGCTTATGTCTCCCTTATGGCTGTTAGTTATGGTAGTTACTGTATCATATTATTGCATGCTATTTTATTTATGTTTCTTATGTTTAGAGAATTATTTACGCTATTTCTGCTGGAGTTACTAATACTTTATTGTTTTTTCTTTTGTTTTTATTTCTGTTCCTCCTTTTCTCCACTGAGTCGAGGATCGATTGGAAACAGCCTCTCTGCCCTTTCGGGTAGGGGTAAGGCTCGTCTACATATTACCCTCCCCAGACCCCACCTGGTGGGACTATACTGGGTTGTTGTTGTTGTTGATATATGAAGCCTAACTAAATAAACTACGTCTCTCTCTGAAAG
This sequence comes from Nicotiana benthamiana, assembly GCA_034376525.1. Classification (NCBI taxonomy): domain Eukaryota; kingdom Viridiplantae; phylum Streptophyta; class Magnoliopsida; order Solanales; family Solanaceae; genus Nicotiana; species Nicotiana benthamiana. The sequence continues at coordinate 77,237,639 of CM067324.1, read as the reverse complement.
CTAAAGGTACGCCCATCTTAACTACAGGGATGGCAGTGGCAGATAACCTAATACACATGCAAATCCTTAATCTTGCTTCAACTTTTATCTCGAATATGAGTCAATTTTGTAAAAGACTGCCTTTTGTTCCTGATTTGACAGGATTTTGGATGTCCAGAGGTTGTATTCTTACTCTTCCACTTAATCAACTATCTTTTTAATATGAAAACAAATTTCATTTCAGTTTGCTAAGTTTGACCTTAAGTTTAGAGAAGTCTTCAATATAATTTGGCAGATAGCTCTTATATTTTTCATGTCTCCACACACAACAATTAACCTGCAGATTTCAATCAAATATTGTCCCACTGTACAGTTGTTGAAAATGTGGTCAGGGACAAGGTAACTAGAAGTTACTACAGAATTATTTCAGCAACTAAAGTCTTAAACACTTACAGCCTTACAGGAAGCAGATGTGTATAAATTCTCGAAGTGTGTGATTAGATAAGTAAGATGGGGAAGTTTGACACATTATATCATATTGTTAACTCAATTTTGACAAGATTCAAAATTAAAATCTTTGTTTAATTACAAGCTACTGTCATTGTGGGAAGAAAATTGAAAAAATGGCTCAATGTTATATTATGACTGGCATCTCAAATAAGTGACATCAAGTGTACAGTGAACAAGAGAATCAAAGAAACTACAAAGTATTTCTCATACCTTATCTGTTTGGTTGGGGTCTGAATGGAGAAATGTGGACTCAAAACAAACCAATAGAAGACTTTATGCTCGACGAGTAAATGTGTATAATCAGGATACTTATGTGAACTAGCAAGAACAATGCCTACTTCCAGCTTGAAAACATGCAAATTAAGCAATTAGAATCCTACCATTAACTGATTCAAGACTGAAATGCATTTAAATACAACAACAACAACCCAGTATAATCCCACTTAGTGGGGTCTGGGGAGGGTAGTGTGTACATAGACCTTACCCCTACCCTGGGGTAGAGATGCTGTTTCCAAATAGACCCCCGGCATCCTTCCCTCCAAGAACTTCCCACCTTGCTCTTGCGGAGACTCGAACTCACAACCTCTCGGTTGGAAGTGGGGGTTGCTTACCATCAGAGCAACCCCTCTTGTCTTAAATGCATTTAAATAACTATAAAGATTTATTCATTCAACTTCATCGAAGAGTTCATCCATGTATGAGCAATCCTAGTTTGCCAAAGATATGTTGTCTAACCACAGACTAGCCCATCTACCAACACCTTTTACTTGACTAAAGAACCAAAACTGAAAATGTTTCATACATACTAGTACTATTTAACAAATATCTGGATACCCAAATTTTCAGCATATTTAACAACTACCGCCTCATAATTACCCCAAAATGGCCAGCAACAAAGTAGCAATACTGGCTTATGTGTTTTTGCATTCACGGGCATTTTCCTAGTTTGTGCAATGAGAGCTCCTTTTCCAACAGCAACGGTCAAAGTATTGGCTTCTTCGCCAAATGAAAGTCCAACATTGTGCAAAGAATAAAATGCTTTATAATTGTATCAAAACGTTTCAGTTGTTATACCTACCACTCTTCAAATCCCTGCATGCTCTCGGAGTTCAACTTTTTTATGGCAACAACCATTCCAGTGCCAACTTTAGTTGGAAAAAGCGTCTTCTCATCGACCCAGCCTTTGAATACCGTCCCAAAACCGCCGACCCCCAAAACCATATCAGGCTTGAAATTTCTTGTCGCAGCCTTCAGATCAGAAAAGCTATATGTCTTCAAATTTGGAGTAGGCAATATTTCTCCATTGAAATATGAGTCCTCGCTCGCGGCTGCTAGTTGAAAATGCAACACCACTGTTCTTTGATGTATCTACAGAAAAAGTACTTCTTTAAATACCAAAGTTCTGATCTTTTTCACTCCCTTAAGGTCAAACCTATGATCTCTTAAATGGGTTTGAGCAAATATTAGAAAGAACATAAAATTACATCTCCAAATTTATGGTCAACTCATCCTAGCAAAAGAAATAGCAGCAATTTGGGTCCTTTTGTAGACATTCAGATAAAATCGAAAAAATACAGAGAAAATTAGTATGGGACATGCAGAAAATCAAGAAGCAAATCAACAAATTTTCCATATAAACAAAAAGAGAACCCCATTTGGGAATTTGACAGGAAAAAAGAACAGAAAGCACAACAATTACAAAAAGAGAGTAACTATAACAAAATGATTCACGAGACTGCTATAAAGAATCAACTTTTACTACTTATCTACACTAAGAAACAAGAAAAACGTGATATTGGTGAGTACCCAGAAAAGAATAAGACTATAAAAATGCATATATATACTTGTGTTTAAAGCACAACAAAAAAGTACCTGGGGTTGAGGGTCTATGTGAGAAGCTGGGGAAGGTGCTACTAGGATTTTGGTCACAAATCTCTGATCCAAAACAATTCCCCATGTATCTATTCCCACAAATTTTGCTTTCTCCTTATTATCTTCCACTAATCTACAAAATTGCTGCCATAATTTGCTTCACAAAGTTAAATGGAGAAATCTTGATTTTATGAAGATGATGAGGAGATGAACTTTTTGTCTGAAAACAGCGAAGTTTAACTTTTTTGACAAATGGTGGAATATGCGGATAACTAATATTGTTGTTGATATAAAGATACTAGTATGGCTTACGCCTCAAATGGGTTGACTTAGATCCAATCCATTCTTATCGTCGTGCTGTTAGAGTCAGGTCCGTCCCAATTATTATTACCAATATTGGACCCTATTTATGTTATTCACGTTGCACAGATTTGGACATGAGGCGAGATGTTGAGTTATACCTTAGTCTACTTATATGGCTTGCACAATACTAGTACTGCTGGGATTTTACAGTGTCGTTTCCTGGATAGGTAGTAGTGTTGGTACTGCAGTTTTGTGATGGTGGCAATAGCTTCAACCAGAAAGAGAGGACGTAGAGAAGGGACCAATCTGAATTGTGAAGACAAGTCAACGGCCGAGTTTATATAGTCATCATTTTTGGTGCGTCCCCATGTTCTTCCTCTCCATATTATAATTAACGACTTTTTTTCTTTCTTATCTTTCCTCCTACCCTTTTGTCGCAGGAAAAAGGTTAGATTTATCCCCTTTACTTTCTAAAATTATCAATATTTATCCTAATTTTATTATCGGTTCAAATATGCCCCTAATGTTAAGAAAGTAAATTGACATACCCCTAACTCTAATGGCTGTCCACTATGGAATGGAACCCGCTCAATAAAAAATACAAAAAAGGTCCAAAAAATATCCCTAAATTATGATATATAGCTCTTTTTTGTCCTCCCATTAATAAACTGAGATAAAAATATCCTTCCTGTTAGCACAATGGGCCACTAATGTTCTCCAACCTAACAACCCTCCATACAAGTCATTTTAATCCTACATGGCATCATGAAGCTATGACATGACAGCCACATAAGCAGGCAACCTTCTAAACCCGCTCAGAAACACATTTCCAAACAAAAATTTGGTTGTAACCCCACATCCAAACCCCATTTCATAACAAAACCCCAATGTCTTCCTAGACCCAATTTTCCTTCAAAATTTCTGCTCCAATTTCTGCTCAAATTTCCACATTTTTGCTCAATCTACAAGTTTCTCAATGTCTGATTTATCTGTGAATGCGCATGAAATTCAATATGCAAAGAGGTGTCATTGCACTATATTTGATAGCTTGGTCAGATGCCAATGCTAGGAGAAGGTTCTACAAATATCCAAGATCTAAAGTTAGTTTTGAATTTATTTTATTTTTGGTCGATTTATAGGATTCATGTTCTTTTATCGAGTTAGGTCGTTCTTGATTTTTATTGTTTATGTACAAAACCAGAACTGCTGTAAATTCTAATAATGGTATAGGTTAGTTCTTGCGAGTATTTTGAATAGGTTGACGAAGAGCTCCCTCGTCGTGTGGTAATGGTGATCAAAGATTTAAAAACTAAACTTGATGCTGCTAAGGTTGAGAGGAACAATTTGAGGAATAAAGTTTACCTCATGGAACAAGCTACGATGGTTCACAGGGGTTCTAAGAACTTGTTTGATGAAATGAAAGATGTTATGATTGTTGAAAGGCATACTTTAAAGATGAAACTTGAAGAAATGGAGCAATTTCAACTTATGGAAGCTGAAAGCTAGTAAGTTAGAGGTCAAAGTGAAGAAGATGAGAAATATTATTTTGGTTTCATGGGCCTTATTATTGATTTGGTTCTCGTAGGGATGATGAAGTGAATGTATGTTGTTTTAATTTGTTGTTGTAGTATTTTGGTTTAATTATATGGTTGATGAAGTTAATCTATGTATTTTTAGTATGTTGTAGTATGTTTACAACTCTTCAAAGTGATGGTATCAATGTTTCTTCTTCAACCATCTGTAGGACAGAACTAGAATACAGGTTATTCTTTTGTTACTTCAAGATCTTGTTCTTATTTTATGCTCTAGTATGACTGTAGTAGCATTATGGTTAGAATGCAGGAGGCTTCTTGTTGTTGTTTTATTTGGACAATGATAATTGATTGGTGTTGACTATAGTAAACCAATTGACTAGTAATAAGTAGGCCAAGAAAAGTAAAAAAGGTCAACCGAATAATTTGTATTAAGAAAGATTTGAAGTTCACATCATGTCAAATCTGGGGAACCCTTACTCGCAGGAATGTCACAAGCCGCAATAGTTATTTCTGCTATGATCCATAAGATGAAATTTGGCACCTTTGCGTACTCTTTTCTATAATGCTCCTCTAAATGCTTCCTTGTAACAAAGCTATGGGTGCATATGAATCTATTTTAGTGCCAAGACCACTAAACTTTCAAATTTTGCAAAAAAAAAATACTGCTATAATATTATACTGTCCAAATTTGAAAAAAAATATTGTTGTAAACAACAGTCCAAAATTGTCTAGATTTACAAAAAAATACAGTTGTAAACAACAGTCCAGATTTACAAAAAAACACTATCCAAACAATCCAGATTTGCAAAACAATGGTGTAAACAAAAAATTGTCCAAATTTACAGAAAAAAACACTGTCAAAATAGCTAAAACAAAACAACTAAGCTGCTGTAAAATATCAGTACTACTGTAATATTAAAATATCAGTACTGCTGCTATAAAACAACAATGTCCAACCATCAAAACATGTTTACAAAATAACTACTGAACCAAATAGCACTACTATAAACAACCGTCCAAAATTTTCTAAATTTACAAAAAAACTGTCAAAATTTTCCAGATTTGCAACAGACTACTGTAAACAAAAAACTGTCCAAACTCACCAACATATTTGCAAAACACTGTTGTAAACAAAATATTATCCAAATTTGAAGAAAACACACTGTAAAAACAGCTTAAACAAAACAACTAAACTGTTGTAATATTAAAATATCAGCACCGTTGCTACAAAACAATATTGTACAACCATCAAAACATGTTTACAAAATAACTACTGAACTAAAAAAACACAGCTATAATATTACAATACAAACCAACTCATCAAAACAAAGGGTTCTGTGAGTTTCCCAGAATTGCAACTACATACAGTAACCAAGATTTCCAGATTTGTGAGTTATCATTGAGTTTCCTACATTTCAATTTCCCGACTTTCTTTTGTCTTTCCACTTCTAATTGATTTCCAATCACAGCTTCTTTGCCTTTCTAAGTGAGCTTAGTAGGTGAGTAAGGAAGATCAGTGGGATAACTGACACTGGTATGATCTCCTCTAAAGGAGATGACTCTTGTTCCTTCTGAGGTCAATTGTTGCTACCTCATCAATAATCGTGTTTGATCTTTAGAAATAATCTTAGGCATTAAAGCAGGGTCTCTTTCATGCTCACTACCATCACCAAAGGGTTATATTTGTTGTCTTGGATCACTTTCACGTTCACCTTCTTGTGTTGGTTAAGTTGGTTGAGGGGCTGAACAACTAACATCCTCAACATTTCCTTCATCACCAACCTACTAGAATGAAAAACTTTCTATTGAAATAACTGCAATATGCTATAAGAACAAAGATAAGTTAAGAAGCAACTACATTACGTGTCCTTGAATTGTGGTCCAGTTCACCACAAATGCTACAGGTCATTCTAGTTCCCCTTCTTGTTGCAGCTCAATCTCCTTGTCTCTTGTTAGCCTCATATGTCTCCCTATTTCTTTTGACTTTTGGCCTTCTAACAGTTTTGGCAAGTGGAGGAGGGTCCATATCATGTTCTGGTAATACTTTACAAAACTTTTCACCTCTAACATGTATCAACTTGGCCCTATATGTCATCAAATAAGCTTGCTTGTGTGCTACTAACTAATTTCAGTCATTGGATCCTCCCTCTTGTATTTTAGCGCCCTAATGATATGAGGGCATGGGATGCCAGTCAACTGCCAAGATCTACAAGTGTATTTTTTCTCCACTAGGTTCATGGTATGTCTATCACCACCCTCAGAAACCTCATAGCCAGTTTCACCATTGAAATGAACAGTACATAAGTTGGCTTCCTCCAAATAAGCAGCATATAACTTCATGCAGTTAGGACTAGACTTACATCCCCATGTTCTAGCTTCGTCTTCCTTCTCTCTCAACATGTTCATGAACTTGATTCTAATATCCTCAAGCATCTTCAGGATAGGTTTGCCTCTTGTTTCTAAGTTCAAAGAGTTGAAGGACTCTGTAAAATTATTGTCCACCATTTGATGTTTGCCCAATGTATCAAAGTTGGACCTACACCAATTCCGTGGTGGATATCTAAGCAACTTCTTGACAGCATCAACAGATAATTCACCAAGACTCTTTAGTTGATGTCTAAAGTCCTCTTCATAAGTGCTCCAAGCAGACCACCATAAGTATTTCTTCATCTCTCCTGAAATTTTGATCCTCTTACTCCAGTTGGCTTCAATATGCCTCATACAGAACCTATGATTTGAGAGAGGTGGGGACAATTCTTACTACTTCCAACAGACCCTGCACATGTGAATTTAAATAGAATTAACTGTATAATAACTTAAAAATAACTAGAAATAGTCAATTAAGCAAAATCATAAGTTGTACCTTTTGCATATCAGACATAAAGGTAATATTGGTTCTATCTTTTAGATTCAATGAGAGTTTCAGCAGCTCCAGAAACCATGTCCATGTCAAGGTATTTTTCTTGTCAACTACAGCCCAAGCCAAGGGATAGAAATGATTTTGATAATCTTGTGCAACATCCACCATAATTGCCCCTTGAAATGACCCTTTAAGAAAGTTCTATCTAGCCCAATGAATGGTCTCAACCCTTCTTTAAACCCCAACTTCATTGCATTGAAGCATATGTACATTCTAAGAAATCTTCTTTTACCTTCAGCCATGAAATCTTTTGATAAATTGATAACCACATCACTACCAGGATTGCTCTCCCTAATCTCATTTGCATATGCTTCTAATATGTTATAGTCATCTAAAAAGCTTCCTTGCAATTGCTGAAGTGCCATCCTCTTAGCTCTTTTCAATGTGGAGTTATGTACATCCAATGAAAATTGATTTTTTAAATCTAGTTTCATATCCTTTATCTTGTACTTAGGGTTATTCTGCACCTTACTCCTGAAATATTCAGCTAAAGTATTTGTTTAGGCTTTAGGATTCTCAAATGCATCTTCACATTTTTGCTCTCTCTTCGATGTTTTAATCTTAAAGCCAGGACCCTTCTTATCTTTAGAGATGATGCATACAAAAGGGCAGCCTACTACACATCTATACCTTACTCCTATTTTATCACATTTTCTAAGCTTCAAACGTTTGGAATTTGCAATAGCATAGAAGTTCATGACTTTTTTGACCTCTTCTAAGTGCTTAAATGTCATAGACTTATCAAGTTCTTTGTAGTGACTAAGCTTATCAATAACGTCTTTACCTGTTTGCATCCTAAGTGACTTTAACTCTTCAAAATCATATCCACTAGCATCTGAACCATAATTAGAACTTTTATCACTATCTGATTCACAATCAGTACTTAATTCACACTGAATTGACCTTAAACTGGCTCTTCGCGGTCCTCCATATTGAAATATCTATAGTAGAGACACAGACGAAAAAATAGATGGACCACATGAATAATTTAACAACTTTGACAATGAAATAGTACACATAAATAAATTACTGCGTATAATACAGTGGAAAGAATAAAGCACACGCTTTAAGAGAAGAAAAACAGTCAGCACACACTTTTAAGAGTAGCACACACTATCTTAAAGATTTAAAAGTATTTTGAATATTTGAATGGATTGACGAAGATCTCCCTCATCAATTGGTGATGGTGATCAAAGATTTAAAAACTAAACTTGATACTGCTAAGGTTGAGAGGAACAATTTGTGGAATAAAGTTTACCTTATAGAACAAGCTACGATTGTTCAAAGGGGCTCTAAGAACATTTTTTTATGAAATGGAAGATGTTATGCTTTATTCCTGCATAAGGCTACTATTTTGCCTTCCAAGGTTAAGTCTACCTCAATCTGTATTTCATGCATTGCATGAGGCTACTATTCTACCTTCTGAGGTTAACCTCTACCTCCATCTGCATTTTCTGCATTGCATAAGGCTTCCATTCTGCCTTTCGAGGTTAAGCTTTACCTCCATCTGCATGGCTGGAATATCGCCACTTTATTTTGCACCTGCTTGGCTGAAAAAACGCCACCTTTATTTACATCTTGCATGGTTGAATGATCGCCACCTCATTGCATGGCTGGAATATCACCACCTTATTTACATCTTACATTGGCTAAAGGATCGTCATTTTATTTTGTATTTTTGCATCGGCTGAAATATCGTCGCTCATGTGCATTTTGCATCGATTGAAAGATTGCCACCTCATTTACTTTGCATTGGCTGAAATATCGCCGCCTCATTGCATGGCTGAAATATCGCCAGCTTTACTTACATCTTGCATCGGCTGAAAGATTGCCGCCTCATTTACTTTTTGCATCAGCTGAAAGACCGCCGCCTCATTTATTATTCGCATAGCTGAAAGATTACTACCTTATTTCATCGGCTGAAAGATCGCCACATTATTACATTGGCCAAAAGATCGCCATCTTATTTACATCTTGCATCGGCTGAAACATCGTCACTTATTTCATCTCATGGGCTGAAAGATCACCAAACTGTCCTAGGGCGTCATTGTTCAGAGGCACCACCTTCATAGCCTGAGAACGCTATGCCACAACTAGATGACCCTTTTTATCTATTGCACATCACATCATTGTTCAAAGGAATCATCGCTCGGATGCATCATCCTCATAGCCCGAGTGCATCATTTCATGGCATGCGAATCCTTTATTATATGCTTCATAGCCCAGGACATCATCCTAACCTTCCAAAGACATCATTCATCGTCTAACGGGAACGTGCATCACATTTAAATTTACGCACAATTGATGCTTGTATTGTTTATTTGTAGGTAAACCAGCGAGCAGCGGCTATCTCGCGATCCCGATCCAGTTTCCTCATCCCTATTAGACTTTAACCATCCACCCCAACCTAAACGTTGCGTCCGTTCTTGGAAAATTGTCAACGACATACTTTGCCGACGGATCCTGAACTACATACACCATGATTCCTTAAATATCAGAGATATGTAGGCAGCTTAGAAACTAGAGCACGGCCAACCTTTTCAATCAACTTCACCCGGTCAAAATTACCCATCATATCTTTACCCGACAACTCTTTCATCCTTCCGGGGTAAAGAGGGGTAACTGTTGGTACCCAATTTTACTCTGTATGTTTCTTATGTGCAAAACACTTTCACAATATATATATACGCACATATAAGCATGTCCAAGTGTTTTATTATTTTTTAAATTTTTTAAAAGATTTTAAAACTGATTTACTACCCTATTTTAGCAATAGTAAAGCCAATAAGTGTTCTTCAAATTATCATTTTGGTGATTAATCTATTTTATTATTATATTTATTCCAATATATAACTAAATTAATTATTACACATGTTTATAAATCAATTTGGTATTTTTAAGCTAAAGTTGCACTAAATTACAGTTCTAGCCTATTTTAAGGTTTTAATAGCATTTATAACTATAAATTTTATTCCCGTATTTTTAGTTTAACGTCTATAAACTATTAATGAAATTAGCGCCTTCAATTTATTTCAAAAATCATTTTCACTATTTTTTATAAGTTAAAAAAGGAAAAAGTGGCTATTTAAATGATAGCCTTATCGTATTTCAATTATAGCTAAAATCAGCCACCCCAATAACCCAATTCTAGTTTCAAATAGACCAGCGCAAATCCTAATATATAACTCAACCTCTAACCCGTTAATAAAATTCTCCCGGTTTTCTTTTGATCCAGGTTGTTGATCATTTTGATCAACGGCCACGATCCCCCCTTACCATTTTAATTCGCCCAAACCCTAACCCTAATTCATTTCCCTCAAGAGACGCCGCCTTGAAACACCTTCGTATCTCAAACCGTCTTGAACTTTTGTCTTCAACCTCAAAACCCACCGGAAATCATGGATTCTCCAGCCATGGTAACCTTATACTCACCCCGGGTTACTCACGTGTGCTTGTGATTTGATCGAGGCTAGACCTTGAATGTCTACATCCAAACTTATGCCAGCTCGAGGTTTCACGGCCATCATCGGCCTTGCTTCGGGGTATCCTAGTACTATGAGCCTATCTCTGACTTTTCCGACCAAGATCAGACCTTTTCAAAGCCTTTCCCATTCTAGGGTTCTTCTGAAACCCTAAATATACGAGGTTTTCTCCAATTTTTCTTAGAATTGTTATATATCTATGTTCTACTTGAGTTTTTGAATGATTTCCTTACTTTTCTTTCAAAAATTACTTCTTTCCGATTTAAGGTTTCCTGAAAAATGTTTATATGTTTCTCTGACTTTTCTTTCCCTTTTTTTTTGTGTGTATTTGTCTCCGCAATGTTCTTATGTTTTCTTTTCTACTACGCGTGTTTTTCTACTGTGTTCTTATGTTTCTCCTTTTATCAGGCATGTTTATCTACTGTGTCTTCTGTGTTCCCTTGTTTGTTCTACTGTGTTTCTATGCTATGTTTTCACATGCTTTCTCACTATGTTCTGCTATTTTTCTTCCACTATGACTTGATGTGCTTCGCCTACTTATTTGCTTGTTTCTCATGAGTTTCTGAAAGAAACCTCTGAGCCTGTTTGACTACTTACTTCCTCGTCTCTGTACTTGACTCAAGGTGGAAACCCTAAAATTTGGGGGTTCTACCGAGGTTTGATCATGTGATTGAACTAGGATTCTGTTTGAGAACCTTTGACTCTTTCAGACTAATCTCTGACTCTATGAACTAAGTTTGAACTTCTTTATTTGCATACAATTCTGAACTTTTTAAATTCTTCTATGCTAGACTCTTCTACTGATTGGCATGTAGTTCTTAGTGCTTAAGCGTGTTTGTGTGCTTTTATATATGTGTTGAATCTTTCTCCAAAAAAGTTTTCCAACTTATGATTGATTCAGAATCTTTTTTTCTAGGTCTGATTGATTGTTATTGATTTTCTTTAAATAAAACATTTCTTCACCTTTTCGAACTGGATTCGTTCATACCAAATTCAGACTTTGTGATTTACTGGCTGTTAATTGGTTCTCTTTCCTTAATTTCCACAAGTCGTGTATTGTCCAGACCTTATCCTTAAATAAACCTTTATGTATTTACTACTATTACACTACCATACACAAAAGTGTTTGAGTAATTTAGTTCTTAATTAGTTTTACCGTTTGAAATCCGAATGCCTTTATTAAAGGGGAAGTTGTGTAATTGATGACAATTGATTCTCAAATTATTCCCTTACCTTATTTGCGCATGACTTTCATACTATAAATACATGGATTTCTTTAAACAACGCACACACATGGACAGTTGATTCAACACTTTTATACTTCAAACTTTACACTTACAATCTCATAATTCTCTTCTAAACTCATAGTTCTGACTGCTTGTTTGCATTGTGGTTTTACAAGACTCCTTCTTCTTACTTGTTCCTTTAAGACTACTATGTCCTAGTTTTAGTATTAGCATCATAACAACGTGTTTACTTACAACCTTTACATCCATGTCTACTTTACTGTCTATGTGGAGTTAAATGTTTAACTAGCATGTTCATTTCTTTTTCACATGTTCTTGTTGTGAATCCTTGCACCCATGTTTCCCTCTATGTGCTTTGAGTTGAAGTACATGACATGGTAATGTGCAAGTTATTGTTAATTTTTGGACTTGATCCATTAGGGGATCTTGACTCCTGAAACAAATGTGTTTTAACAAGCTTGTGGGGTGTGCCAACATTTCTAATTGCTAGGTATGCCCACTACCCAGTCCTTGCTTCTTTATCATTTCCCCTCTCTCTTTTTTTGCAAAACTCCACACTTACATTCTCTCCTAGTTTCTAAGTTTTGCCTCTCCTCTTGTGAGCCTTGCCTTGGGACCTTGAGTTCCATCTGAACTTGGACACTTGAGGGCTGGCCCTTCCACACTACACTATGTCTTGACCCTATAATGCATTTGGGTGTGACCACTGCCCGGAGTCCATGTAAGGCTCTTAGGGAACTCTAACACATCCAAATGAGAGAAAAGCTTTGGAATATTAATCTTTGGAATTGGTTTTCTTCATAAATCAGACAGGAAGTCTGAATCAGGCTTTCCTTGGCTGTAACTTTTAGCTTCTGAGTGTATTTTGTACTTCAATTTCTTTCTGGGTTGTAATAAATATGTAATAAAAATTCTCGGGGATGACTAGTGGAAAGGAAATGGAGTAGTTGTATTTTGCCTATAAGTTTATTAATTTCTGCATTCATATAGATAACTTGCCTATAGGTGTATTAATTTCTGCATCCACGTAGATATCCTGCTTATAGGTTCACCTACAGAATTCTGCACTTGCATATATATACCATGACTATAAGAACTCCTGCATTCATATAAATATCATGTCTATAAGGTTTTCTGCATTTTTGCATTACATAGATAACATGTCTATAAGTCTATGCATTCATATAAATACTATGACTATAAGAAAGTTCTGCATCTCCCATATAGATACCATGCTCATAGTTAACTAGAAATTCAAAACCTGCATACACACTCGTCACTACGCAAGCATGTTTATAGAATTTAAATAACTAACAGCATTTATATAACATGCCTATAGGATTTCTAATTTCTGCACTCTCATATATAGATATCATGTCTATAAGATGTACATACAGGTAGAAAATATGCCTATAGGTCCTTTCTGATTCTTGCATATCCATTTCTCACTAGGAAAACGTGTTTATAGGTCTTAACAGCCAAAAATGCAATTAGATGTCATGTTCATATAAGATCCAACATGTAGATGTTATGCCTATAGGATTTTCTGCATTTTACTGTGTTTATGAATGCGTTATGGAGTTAACAAATATCTAGAAAGCATGCCTATAGGGGTCATAATTCAAATTTGAATACCCCCTTGTTTGTAAGTTAAAATTGGCAGTAATAATGCGTTGTCAATTGTAGAACTTGTACTCTTTCTGTTAAAACTTGCTACTTGTTCTTAACTTAACATGCAATCAGTGCATGCTCGTATTCCTGAAATCTGTAGATACCATGTCTATAGGTTTCGTCCATCATTTAGGAAATCCTTAGGGTAACTTATAAACTAAATCAATTCCTTTTTCTAAAAACTACAACCAGCATGCACACGTGACTCAGGCTTCCTATCTGAATTATGTAGCAGATCAGTCTGCCTTAAATCATATTAAGTTTTAATCAGACCCTAATCAGTATGTGAAAAACATGCTAAATTATATGCTTTTCTTTGATTTAAGGAGGTCTATTTGAGCCTTTCTATCTATTTATGTGCTTTCCCAATACTTGCTATATGTTTTGTTTGTCACCTTAGTATTTTGACCTTTTGAAACCACAAATAAGCCTATGTCTCCTCCTTTTTGGATTAGTAATCCCAAATACCTCTGGGATTGATAGGATCCGGATGGGTAATAGCATGCAATAGGTAAACGAGACCATTTCTCGCTTTAATACGTTAACAGGGTGGGAAAGGGTAGATATGAATATGATGACCGGTGCACTAATACCACGTGTTGCTACTCTCTAAGGAGTGATTACAGGATATTGCATTGATGTGATCCATATTATTTTTAAACCTAGGACCCCTTCATTTGCTTTTTGTTTCTTTAGCTTCTTTTAAAATGCTTCTTTTAAACCAACTCTTTCCTATGCTTTCCAACTTCGTTTATTTCTCAATCATTTTTATGTGAAAATCCCCTCTTATGTGATACTCTTATTTGCTTACGTGTTATTTGTATTTAAGTCACAATAATAGCTTGGTCGGGAACCACACTAGTGGATCCTCAGGGGTGCCTAACACCTTTCCCTCGGGATAATTTCAAGTCCTTACCCAATCTCTGGTTATTCAAACTGAACCATCCTTAGTGTCATAATGCTCTATAATCATTAGGTGGTGACTATTCAATTTCCTTAAACCCAATTCCCAAAGGGGAATGAGTTGTCTTCCCAAATGTCAAAAACCCAATTTTACAAAAAAAGAAAGCGCGACAATACCATATCATGGCTCCATTTGACAGGGTTTCTCCACATTTTTCAACAAGACAGACTCGATCTCATCATCCTCCAAGTCGTTTCCTTTGATGACGCATGTGTATGAAGTGGCATGCTCATTTGGGTCTATCATTCCATTGTACTTAGGAATCTCGGGCATGCGTAAGTTTTTAGGGATCAACTTTGGAGCGGCACTTGGAGGGAAAGGTTTCTATACAAACTTCTTGGAATCCAAGCCTTTCAATATTGGAGGCGCTCCGGGGATCTGGTTGACCCTAGAATTTTAGGTTTCCATTTTTTTGTCATTTTCTTTGATTTTCTTTTCCCCTGATTCTATTCGTCTTGTGAGCTTTTTGAGCATCTTTATGATTTCGGGTTTGTTAGCCGACTTGCTCCCATTCGACCTTTCCTCAACCAGTTCCTCCCTGTGAGTGATTTCACAAGACAGATCAGGCTCGATCCTGCTCGATATGCGGATCTAGTTTTGTAGCTGAACTATTGCCGCCTATTGAGCGAGCAACATTTCGAAGATCATCCACAGATTTACCCAGTCTCCTTCATTATTTTGAGTATTTTGTGCCGTTAACCGTACATCACTTCGGATGCTATTCTCGAGGTCATTAAGGAGGTTAAAGCAATAGCCACGTGCAAATCAGCATCCAACGGGTCCGTAATTGGAATTTCAATGGATCAAGAGGGGGGGGGGTGTACCTTGTTACTAGACGCTATGTTATTGTTTTCAGCGTGGCGACCTGACTCGCCGTCAATAGGTAGATGTGCTA
The DNA here is from genome assembly GCA_034376525.1 of Nicotiana benthamiana. Classification (NCBI taxonomy): domain Eukaryota; kingdom Viridiplantae; phylum Streptophyta; class Magnoliopsida; order Solanales; family Solanaceae; genus Nicotiana; species Nicotiana benthamiana. The sequence goes on along the minus strand of CM067324.1, from coordinate 77,222,261 downwards.
ATTATGAGTTTGACATTTTGAGCTTAAACCTGAAACCAAAGACACTTCAAAGAATAAGCGAAAAATAATGCGTGTTATGGAAATTCTTATCAAATAACCATTATTATCCTCAGTCTCACGGTGGGCACCAAACTATTTACCCTCAAAATCGGATAATAATTGAATTTATGTGCGATTGTAAGGGTACATGATATAATTTAACACACATTGAGTAAACAGATTAATATTGAAATCAAATACAAAAAAATGAATGCAAACCACACAACTAGAACAATGTTAGCCTTGAAGGTTGGTCACTCTCGAGCCAGAATTACCTCAATCGATGTCAGAACAGAGTGGCAAAATTGTAAGAACTATAAATAATGTGTTGCCTTTGGATGCGTGTTGCAATGTTGCATATGTACAATCAGAACCCCTATATATAATAGGGAATCCTACTTTAGATACAATATTGCTAGTTAGTTGGTCTCCTGTTGATACGTATCGAGATTCCTATTATGATATCCGATAGGTTAGGGATATCTTGGCCTTTCGTTTTCGGTCCGATAATATTTCCTCGATCTTGTTTGAAGTCGAGGTCGGCTCCAGAGTTACGAGCTTGATAATCTAACTTTGTACTTGGTTCGATATAATTCGGGGTCGAGCTTCAACCCATCATGTTTCAGTCCTGACCTGTCATGTAATGGACGAGCCCGATTTTGACCGTATATACGTGTCAAAATCTAATAGGCACATGACATACAAAATTTCTTAAAATTGGTGTTGGTAGCAAAATGTAATATTGTGACAAAAATGTGAGTAGGCTGCTGCCAATTCGGGGAACAAGTACGAGGGGTATTTATTTACTTTCCCATATTAATTAAATGCCATGGAAAAAAAAAAGGAAAAAAAAACTAGTAGTAGTAGCAGCTTATACAACACCATACATAATAAGGTTTTCTGATGGGTTCGGATCAACCCGTTTTGCTCTGATCAAATCTCCAAATTCGTTGATGCCGGAGTAACAGTGAGAGTGGCATGGCGGAGGAGGCATTGGCCATAGCAGAAGGAAAATACACATACGTATACGAAATGGGTAAAGGCCCATCTGAAGCCGTTGACGCCCACCATATTGTGGTTCGAAGGAGTAGAGAAAAGGGTTCCAATTTATGCCTCTTTAGTCTTCTCCTTTTTGCCTATCCCTCCTTCCTCTTATTTCGCCAGGTAATATTATACCTCCAAGTTATACCCTTTTTAAAAAAAAAACAGTTAATGACATTATTCACTTCGCACTATCAATCAGCTGCTTCTCAATCTCAAACTAATTTAGAGCCCGTTTGGCTTAGTTGATTTAGAGTAGCTCAGAAGCACTTATAAGTGCTGAAGCTGATTTAAAAAATACACAGTTACGTGTTTGAATAAAAGTGCTAAATTAGTAATAAGCAGATGAAGAATTGAGTATACGAAGAGTTTGTTTTAAAAAGAAGTATTTTAGGATAGAGTAGTAAATATTTTGGTCAAACCTAAAGTGATTATAAGCTGAAATTTGACAAGTTAGGGGAGATTTACTTATGACTTTTGGTTTATTTTTGACTTATAAGTAGTTAACTTATAAGCATTTTTAATTTTACCAAACGCGTACATAAGTCAAAAAGTGCTTATAAGCCATTTTGACCAGCTTATAAGCTTAGCCAAACACCCTCTTAGTCTCCCTCAACTTATCAAATTTCAGCTTATAAGCACTTTAGATTTGACCAAGATATTTACTATTATATCCCTAAAATACTTCTTTTTAAAACAAAACTCTTCTTCAGCTGCTTATTATTAATTTCAGCATTTTTATCCAAACACGTAAACTATTTATTTTTTAAATCAGCTTAAGCACTTAAAAGGACTTTTCAGCACCAGATGCTTATTCTATTCGAGCCCATTTTTTTTTTCCAAAGGTCTATTTCATTTAATTAGTAAATAAATTGTCTTTTAATATAAATTAGAATTCTCTAAAACTAGAAAATCACCAAGTTTCATACTATGGAACTGTAATAATCACAAACCTTAGTCAACTTAGCACTGGTTTCTATAATTAGTAGCACCAATTTATTCAATGGCTCTTTTTTCCCCCAATTTATGTTGGTTGTCTTGCTAGCTCTGAAGAACTTATATTCTAGCTTGAAAATTGCAATTAGGAGTTTTCCGTCTATTGGGAACAGCCTCTCTACCCTATCGGGTAGGGGTAAGGTCTGCGTACACTACCTGCGTACACACTACCCTCCCCAGACTCCACCTAGTGGGGACTTTACTGGGTCGTTATTGTTGAGTTTTCCATCTATAATTAGAGGGAAATGGGGAGTAAGAGGGCAGCATAATAACTTTTTATTTGCTTATATGACTGCTGTTATTTGAGCTATCTCGCATGCACCTTGACTATTGCATTAGGTACCTGCTACCTTCCACCCGTACAGGTACTAGGTAACTCTGCCCACCAGGACTTAGACCGATGAGAAGAAATCAACTTGTTTTATTTTTTTCTTGGGTGCGAGGGTCGTAATACTTTTTTATCCTCAGTAGTTCTTTTTGTTGTTATTGTTGTTTGGGGGTGCGGGGTGGGGAGGGATAAGAACAAGACCAAGGATAAATGTGGATGTGAGTCTAAACCAGGCACCCAAATCATTAGGGAATCAGAGGAAGCAGACATGTCGACTTAATGATTCAGTTTCTATTCATAGCAGCTTTAGTAGTGATAGTATGTAGTTTGCGGTTTTTAAGTACTTGTCATTTCATGCTGTTAAATAACCATATGTGTGCTTTAATTATGTAGATACCTAATCTGTGGTAAAAGTATTATGTTTAACCCGGTGAAGCTTTTAAAATGCAGGGAAAGCTAGATACTCTGCATATTTGGAGCTTAGTTATCATGGCATCGCTCATTAGGTTATCTCTGAAGAAGCCAGTTAAGAAAGGTGAGCACGTTTTAACTTCTGTGAATTTACTTTATCTGCAGCTTATAATGTGCGTTTTCCAGATTGAATCGTTGCCATTCTTCCTTGAGCTAAATCAGAATATAATATAAGCTACATCGGATGATATGAAGTTTCTTCAGTGGGCAGTCACTGCCATTGCGCTTTGTATTGATGCACATTGTGAGAGATGGTCACAATCTGAGACCAGAACCTCATTTAACCACATTTCATATTTCATATACCTCTCAATCAGTAACTTTAGTTGTTCCTTGGATAAGAAACCATTCACCTTACAATTGCTTTCTGTAAATGAAGCATTATCTATTACAGAAGGTGATAGTACTTGACAGAATTTTCAATATGGTAGTGGTTTTACATTATGTTTAAAGTTTAATCAGGCTCAAATCTAACAAATGCCATGCAAAACGTAGATTGCTATATGGTACCACAGAAATACAAAAATAATATTTGCTCTACTGATTGTAGCTATAATGTTCTAGTTTCTTGTAAGCAATCGACTAAAGTTCGATAATCATTGTCTGGCGATCTCGGGATCATGTTGCATTTCCCTGGTGCTTGAGGATTATCTGAACAATATTTCAGCTTCTTGTTTTTAATTATCCAATGTGTGTTGCCTCTGTCATGATTTGAACCTTCCTTATCAAAAAAATAAATAAAATGATTTGAACATTGGTTTCCAGCGGCACCCCTTTGGGGCCTGTGGAAATTTAATACCAACATGTGTGTATGTATGTGGGTGTGTATGTATACAAAAATGTACATCTAAATGTGCTTATAAAAAATAGTACTTTTAAATGTTTGTGTGTGTATGTCAGTTCTTGCTTGTTGCAACTTGCAAGCTTCAACAAATCAGTTGGCTATTTCTTGTTGACCGTGGATATTCCATGCTAAAAGGAAATGTTACTGGAAATAAGATGATCCAACATCTGTAATGGTGTTGTACACTGAGTTGGAAAATAAGCGCAAATGTGTGCCAGTTTGATAACGGCGATGACATAGTTGCCCCAACTTTAAACGGAGGGCAAAAGTAGACCATTTCGCAAACCACAAGTTCATTTTTGGACCTTTTTCCTTTATATATTTGATCTATTCGTGACTATTTCATTAAAATCTGGTAAGAAAATTGTCTTTTGAGGCAAGTTTGAGGTTTTCTTGAAACTAGAGGTTTTGTGTATCACCCTTACCCTTTCCCGGAAAATAACATAAGTGCAAGCACAAGTAAATTGATCTCAAGTTGTTGGTATCACCTATATGAATCCGTTGCTTCTATTGTGTTATATTCTTAGTTAAGTTCGAATTTGTTCCTAGAGATCGTAAGTCTTTTGAGACAATTTCCCTCAATGTAATTTTAAATCTACCTTGTCCTTTATATCCCTTATAGCACCTTAAGGCGACATAGTATCACCAATAGAAAGGTGCATTTAGAGGTTGACATAGGATATGGCCAAACCATCTCAAACGAACTTCTGTCATTTTATTATTTATCTTTGCGATTTGCATTCTTTATATAATGCAACCATTCTCATCTTATTCGATCTTCTACCATCGCGCATCTATCTTAAAATCCGTGTTTCTGTGGTGCTCATCTTGTGGATATGCTGGGCCATAGATGTTCAATGCATCATATCGTTACCGGTGTCATTCCCATTCTATAAACTGGCATTTCACTTATTGATATCACATAGCAGTTCATGTACCAAGACATTCTTAACTTCATTGAAGTAACGAAGCACTATTCTCTTAAGATAATGCTGACTTATTTTGTGGAAGATCTATTGGTTTTTACTTCTTTTTGTATGTAGAAGGTAGAATAGTAGAAGACACTAGTATCAATTGGAATTAATTGACATATCTTTCGTGCTTATTGTTTTTTGCATATTACAGAGTCTGTTCTAATTCTGCCTGCTTTTGGAGTTCAACTTGAGACTCAGTACGGAAGGTACTTACTGCTTCTGTTATAGAGGTGAATGCTTTGATATTTGCTTAAGTTAGTTGTACAATATAATTGTTCTATACTGGGTCTAAAAGATGCTTTTAAAATCATATAGCTTGTTAGATATTCTGGGCATGGATCTATCATTTTGTGTCTGGTTTTTTGAAGATTGTTGTGCATACAGCTACTTGTTTCTGAATCTCTTTCCTAAGATGTGGCAGCTACCATTATGGAAACCAGCAAAAGTATTTAGGGTAGTATTTTTGTTCTGTGCGTAACCATCACTGCGTGCGCTGCTCAAGTAATTTTCCTGTATCAGATTGTACAGCTAAATCTTTTACGAGTACAAGTGAAAAGTGATTAATTTATTAGAACAACTTAAATATATTTTGATGACACATTGTCCATGAATCCACGAGGGCGCTATTGTTAAACTTTTTGTATCTGATCTGAGAATCTTCTAATTAGTCCTGTTTTTGTTTATTTTTTTTCTAAATAAAATTCTGATTCAGCTCTTTGTATTACAGTGGGAAAACAGTTCGCCAGTTTGTCCCCATTAGCAGGATTTTGAAACCAGTGCTGACTGAATGTGTCACACCAGTTACCTGTTATTGGAGTCTGTCTTTGATTATCCGAGGGGAAGAAGAACTTATGTTAGTTTTCAAGGTGAAATTTATGTTCCCTGCTGTATATATTTTACAAATTCATGGTGACCTTAATACTTGAACCTTGGTAATAAATTATATTTAATGGGATATCAACTGCTGGCCAGTCTCTTAAAGCTTTTTGCCTAGTGTGTTTATTTACTTGGGCTTATCTAGCCCCTGTAGATAGCTATCTGAACTTTGTTAGCTCCCTAGTACTAAGCTGATTTTTTTGCCATTTTGTATTGGAGCTAGCAATTTTCATTACTTTTGTAACTATTTTGCATCTTCTTGATGCCATCAATGAAACCAATTACTTCATCCAAAAAAATAAAAATAAATTATATTTAACATTTCAAAATGATAATTCCCTGTCTGTAGTTTCTAAACCTGTTTACTTTTCTATGTAATTTAAGAGTAGAACAAGCTAACAGAGAACTTATATTCAACGCATAGGACTTGGTAGAGAATATTAGTTTGTTTTCTCTTGCTTACACAATCTGCTGTATTCAAATATAATTTCCAGGAATTGCGTCTGCCAGTGAAGATGTTAGCGCCCATCTGGAAGGCTCTATGTGCTGCCATCGAAGGTGGAGAATGCACAGAGGCAATTACATAGATAACACAAGTATAGTCTCAACCGATTCAATGTTTATTAGTTTTTTTTCTCAACACCTGTATTCAGTACATTTTTAAGGTTGTAAATGGCATGATATACAACAACAACCCAGTATAATCCCACTTAGTGGGGTCTGGGGAGGGTAGTGTGTACGCAGACCTTACCCCTACCCTGGGGTAGAGAGGCTGTTTCCAAATAGACCCCCGCCATCCTTCCTTCCAAGAACTTCCCACCTTGTCATTACACATGCTTGCTCCAAAAGGATAATCATATGTGCTGCTTACTGCATTGCAACCACTTTTCATGCAGGAGATTTCCTTGTAGAATTTTTGTCGACTACTTTTCCTTTTAGATTACCTTCCAAGTTCCGGTTCATCCTATCAAATGTTGAACCTTACAAACATTTGTATTTCTCTAATATGATTCATCTTTTTTCTGCACATAAAATACATCTTCTTTAACCTTTCCAAACAGGTGCTTCTACAGTTTCATCACTCTTTTATTTGATCATTTTCAGCTGTGGGCACATGTTACATGATTAAGTCTACAGTTTCTAATTATCTGCCCTTCACCTCCTTTTCTTTTTCCCATTAACTTTCACTCAACCAAAGATATTCAGAAGTAGCATATCATTCATTCTAGCAAACAAAATATGCAGAAAATAAAAGCTGTCAACGTTGGTCTAGTTGTTTGGAGGCATGCATTTTTCGGTCCATGTTACTTAGCTCATAAATCAAAAGTAACCGTATCACATATATATACATGACATGTTAGGGATGTACATATACCGAGTTGGTTCAGTTCTTATCAAAATCAAACAAAATAGACTTTTCGGAATTTTTTTATTACGTAAATATTTTTTAATCTTACTTTGTTAAAGTTATAGATGAAGTTTTGATAATTGAATATATGTGTGTGTATATATATATATATATATATATATATATATATATATGTATGTATGTATGTATGTATGTATATATATATGTATGTATATATATATATATATGTATGTATGTATGTATGTATATATATATGTATGTATATATATATATATATATGTATGTATATTAGTAATAATCTTAATAATTGAATAACATATGATCTATTAAAATATTTTTATGGGAGAATTTCCTTTTTAACACATAATAATTATTTTCTTAGTTGTCTAACAATAAATTTTGTAAAGGTTGACCGAATTTAATAATTAAACATAAAAATTAAGATAATACTTACATACTGATATACGCGATTTAATTTTAAATTATCAAAATACCATTTCAAATTCAAAAAGGATATAAGAAATTTTGACATATGAATATATAAGAACAAAGTGATATTGAAGTACTTCAGTAACACTTAATAAGAAAGAGATACAAACCTATTATTTATTGTAAATAAAAATAAATGCACTTCATAGTTCTATTAAATATTGAAATATTTTCATTCATATACACTATTTGAAATTTTATTACCGTTAATATTCATGTTTAGTTAATTATCCGACATAAACAAGTGTTGGTTACAAAATATGTACAATCCACCTTAAAAAGCTCCCAATCAATTATTTATGCATTCTATCAAGGGATTTAGTTACATTTTTTTCTTTTTTTTCTCTCCTCTTCTCTCCGGATTATCTTTTTCTCCCCATATCTCGAGTAAACGAAGTGCTGGTTACGAACCTGAACATGACCAAATTAAATAATTATTTAGCACAAAAGATTAATTGCAATGTACTAAACATTATTTATTTCTGCAAACTAAATCCTAAAGTATGTATACGTAATAGAACCCTTTTAACAACCTGAACAGAGCCTGAACAGAACCCCTTTTAACAACGTGCACGAACATAAAAATTGCAATTATCTTTTTCCATTCAAATCTTTTGTACTAAAAATTATTTACTCCTGCAAACTAAATTAGGCATATGATGGATGAAAATTTTATTTTGGGTAAATAGGTGACCACGCCCTTGTATTGTCAACTACATTTACCGAAAAGGAGGATAAGCAGATTTGAATGTCTTTCAGCTATTACAAATTTTATACATTATTTTTCTCTAGTTATATACAACTATAATATTATACCTCTTAAATACAATATCCATACAATGTCTTTTGTATATTTTATATTATACGGCTTATCTACAATTTGCATACGTTATTTTTACCCAGGTATATACAACTACAATATCATACCACGTAAATACAATTCTAATACAAATTTTATATAATATGTCTTTTGTATATTTTGTATCCGATTTATATATCGTAAAAAAATTTATACAACTAATTATATATTATACAACTTAGCTACAACTTATCTACAATTTTTATACATTATTTCTACTCAGTTATACACAACTACAATATCATACAACTTAAATGTAATTTTTATACAATATTGTTCAACTTTCATATAATAGTTAAATAAAATAAATTATATAGACAACGAATACAATTTTTTTACAGTTTTACTATAATTTTACTACACTTTTGTAAGTATAATGTATGTCATGCATTATTCTTCTTCGAGCTTCAATTTGAAATTCAGCCAAAATAAGTCTAATCTTCACTAAAACATCCTCAAAATTGAGATATAAACTCCAAACCATATTATCAATTGTTTGCAACAACACCCAATAATTTTTTTTTTAATTCAAATTCGAATTCAAAACTTCGATGCTTCAAAAATTTTTAATGGCTATTAATGGTGGAATAGCTGCTCTCTTTTCCTTTATTTTACGTTACTAAAATTAGGTATTGAGAGATAGAGAGAAACGTAGAGGGAATTCTCAATTCTTTGCAACAACACCCAATCCAAACAAATAATAGTTTTTGAAAATCCAAATTCGAATTCAAAACTTCAAAGCTTTTAATGATTGTCAATGGTGGAATCATGGGTGAGTGCAAGATACGTGGGAAGAGGGGGACGGGATGTGGAAAGATAAACATAGGGGAGTGTAAGCTACATTAGAATTATTTTAAGACACTAATTATTATCCTTAATTCCCTTAAAATGCACATAAATGGTAATTGAGCATTAAAAATATAATTTACAGTAAACCTTGAGTAGAGATGGTAATATAGTTTCGTATAGTGTATGGTAATGTAAATATTTATATATATATATTTTTAAAGAAAGTTCAATATAAAGTCCTACATCAGCTGAAATATCGCCACTTATTACATTTTGCATTGGCTGAAAGATCGGGCCTCATTTACATAATTTGCATTGGCAGAAAGATCGTCATCCTTTGCATTTCATGGATGAAAGATCGCCAAATTGTCCAAGGGCGTCATTGTTCGGAGGCACCATCTTCATAGCCCAAGAACGCCATGCCATGGCCTGAGGACTCCTTTATCTCTTGCATATTATTATTCAAAGGCATCATCGCCCAGAGGAATCATTCTTATAGCCCGAGAGCATTATTTCATAGCCTACAAATTCTTTATTATATGCTTCATGGCCCAGGACATCATGGTCTAAGGATGTCATCCTAACTGTCCAAAGACAACATTCATGGTCCAATGGGAACTCACATCACGTTTAAATTTATGCACAATAGATGTTTGTATTGATCATTTGCAGGTAAACTGGATGGCAATGGCCATCTCAGCATGAGCGATCACACTCCGGTTCCCGCAGCCCTAACTAGACGTTGACCATCTTTCTCAACCCGGATATCTCGTCCGTTCTTGTAAAATCTCCATTGACATATTTCATCGATGGATCTTGAACTACATACGGCCTAATTCCTGTAAGACCAGGGATATATAGGCAGCTCAGAAACCAGAGCACGGTCAAATTCTTAAAACCATTTCGTCGGTCAAATTGGCCATCATATCTTTACCCGACAACTCTTTCATCCTTCCCTTGTAAATAGGGGTAGCTGTTGGTACTCAATTTTTTCCTATGAATTTTTCATACGTATAAAATACTTTCTAAATAACATAAATGCATATATAAGCATGCCTAAGTATTTTCATATTTTTCCAATCTTTTAATAATTTTTAAAATCAATTTAGTGTCCATTTTAGCTGTATAAAAATTAATAATTATTCCCAAAATCATCAATTTAGGTGAATAAATTCATTTTATTCCCGTATTTATACCAAAATATAGTTAAGGTAATTTTATATATTTTTATAAATTTATTTGGTATTTTAAAAGCTAAATTGCATATAATTGCAATTTCAGCCTACTTTAAGATTTAATAGCATTTTATAATTATAAAACTGGTTCCAATATTTTAAAATTAATGTTTACATATTATTAACTGATCCAACACTTTAGTTAGTTTTCAAAAATCATTTTTTACTATTTATATAAAATAAAAGGGAAAATGGCTATTTAGAATCTGGCCCATTTTTATTTCAATTACAGCCCAAATTGACCCCTTCGACCCAATTTTGAACCCCAAATTGCCCGGCTTAATTTTAATCTAACCCGACCCCTGACACAACCAATTAACCCGCTTGGCCCTTTCTTTCAATCCAGGCCGTTGATCATTTTGATCAACGACCACAATTACTCCTTACCTTTTTAATTCACCATCTATACCCTAATCCCCTCATTTCCATCTCTCAGCCACATTTGAATGCCCTCCCTCTCTCAAACTCTCTGAAAGATCCTCGAGACCCTAGTCGTCACCTACTGTGTTCGAACCCAAACTCATCGAAATCCATGGCTTCTCAAGCCATGGATAGCCTATACTCACCTCCCTACGCTCCTAAATGCAGGGTGTTCAAAGTTTTGAGGTATAACCTTGATGAGGTCCATTCAGATCTTCACCGATTCAAGGTTCCATGGCCTCTCCGGCTGTGCTCTGACATATTCAAAGCATTTCGAGCCTGGTTCTAACTCATCCGACTCAGGATTGGACTTGTCCAAGCCTTTCTCATTTTAGGGTTCCTCTGAAACCCCTGCCATTCGAGGTTTTCTCTGTTTGTTTTCTTAAATCTATGCTATATATGTGCTTTACTAAGGTTTTGAAATGCTTTCCCTAGTTTTTTCTTTCAAAATTACTTTTTTCCGATCTAGGTCTTCTAGAAAGCTTGAAATGTTTTCTGAATCTTCCTTTTCTTTTCTTTGTATGTATTTGTCTATACTATGTTTGTATGTTTTCTATTCTATCACGCACGTGTTTTCTTTTGCTTTCTTTCTACTATACATGATTCATTTGTGCTATGTGTTCTATTGTGCTTCTACACCAGGCTCACATGTTCATCTTGTTGTGTTTTTCCATATGATATACTTTTCTGGTATGTTGATCCCTTTTACTGTATGTATGTCCTACTGAGTTCTTAAGTTCTTTATTTGCCTTCTTCTGGACTTTGTTTGAGTTCTTTTAAACATGTTTTTCTACTGTTCTCTTAAGTGCCATACTATCTCCACTCTCTTTTGAACTTGTTTAAGTGCCAGGTTCTTTTTTTTTAATTTCTTCTTAAACATGTCTTTTCTACTCTCACTATGTTTCAAATCAATCTATTGCTTCGAACTTGCTATTATTTGTTTTCTCATAAGTCTATGAGAGAGAACTCTAAGCCTGTTTTAGTTATTTGTCTTCTCTTCTCTGTATCTAATTCGAGGTGAAAACCTTAGGATTTGGGTGGGGGGGGGGGGGGTTTGGCTAGTTTGATCTTGTGTTTGGACTAGGGTTCTATTTGGAACCCTAGACTCTCTCAGACTCGTTCTAAGTCTATGTACTGAACTTGAACTCCTTTATTCATGAATATGAACTTTTCTATGCTAGACTCTCTACTAATTGGTATAATAGTTCTTCGTGTTTAACATGTCTGCATGCTTTATATATGAGGAATTTTTTTTTCTTCAAAGGAGTTTGCCAACTTGTTATTGACTCAAAGTTCCTTTTAATAAGGTTCGATTGATTGTTATTGATATTCTTTAAGTAAAAAACCCTCCTTCACTTTTTCTAACTGGATTCATTCATACCAAAACTCAGACTTTGTAGTTTACTGGCTGTTGATTGATTCCTTTCTTTTTTTGCACAAATCGTGTGCTATCAGACTTTTTCCTTAAATAAGTCCCTGTGTATTTACCCTTCTTATCTACTTTGGGAAAATATTTGATTAGTCTATTTCCTTAATTATTTACCCGTTTGAAATCAGAATCCCTTAATTAAAGAGGGACATTGTGTAATTGATTTCCAAACTATTTTCTTACCTATTTCTACTTGCTTTCTACACTATAAAAAGGCACGACCCTTCTGCACTTTGAGACACTTTCAGTTCAATATTTTTAAACACACTACTTATTGAACACCTTCAATTCAAATACTCTCACACTTCACATTCTCAATTCTACACTCTACTCTCTTATGATATCTTCTAACTATTTGCTTGCAATTTGGCTTTACAAGACTACTGCTTTTCTTTTCTTCCTGGAAATTGGTATGTTCTAATTTAGTTTTCTACCTCATCCTTATGTGTTTGCTTTACAGCTTCTACATTTTTTTATACTTTGTTGTCTATGTTCAGTATTAAATATGATGTTCTCTTTGCATCTGCTGCTGTTGTGAATCCCCATACCCCATTCCCTTCTATGTGTTTGAGTTAAAGTTCAAAGCATGGTAATATCTAAATTGTTTCTCATGTATGGACTTGATCCTTTAATGGATCCTAGCTCCCTAAGAATGTGGCTAACATGCTGGTTGAGGTGTGCCAACACTTCCAATTGATGGGTATGACTACCAGCCTATCTTGGTTTTCCCTAAAATCCCCTCTATGCACTTGAACTCATTCCTAACTTCTAACTATGTCCCCCCTCCTATGAACCATGCTTTGGGACCTTGAGTTCCCTCTGAACTTGGACACTTGAGGGCTGGCTCTTCCACACTGCACTATGTCTCAACTCTGTAATGAATTTGGGTGTAAGCACTGCCTGGAGCTCATGGGGCTCTTAGGAACTCTGACACACCCAAAAAATGAGAAAGGCTTTAGATTTGGATCTTTGGAGTTGGTCTACTGCATGCTTCAGGCAGGAATCCTGAATCAGGCTCTCCATGGCAAGAAAGTTTTAGTTTTCTGATGTAATTTTACTTCTTTTTCTTATTTAATTCTGGGTTGTAATAATCTTGTAATAACTATTGGGTTTCAGTGAAAAGGGAAGGGCTAACCATGCATGCAAAAGGGTAGATATCATGCTCATAGGTTTATTAAACTTCTGCAATCATGTCCTGATTTCACTTATGCATAGAAATCCTGTCTGTAAATTCTGCATTCTTTAGAAATCTTGTATATAAGTTTTGCATTTCATACGTAGATATCATGTCCATAGGCTTCTGCAATTCTGCATTCCATATATATGGAAACCATGTCTATAGCTTCTGCATTTTATATAGAAACCATGTTTATAGGTTTCCACATCTCTGCATATCACGTAGATAACATGTCTATAAGACTTTTCGAATTCTGCATATGCATAGGCAAATGTGTACATAGGTTTTAATAACTAACTACATATAGATGACCGGCCTATCGGATTTCTGCATGTTACTAACAGCGTTCTAAGATTAACAAACACCTAGAAAGCATGCCTATAGGAGTAATCAACCAAATATAAATCAACAACTCTCTTATAAGTCTAAAATCAATAGTAACAATAATGACTGCTGAGTTTATATTCTTGTAATGGACAATTCTTTTCCCTTAAAATCAATATACTTCTTTTCTAAACTAATAGATATCATGCCTATTGGTTTTCGTTTGACACTTAGGCAAGTCATAAGGTAACTTGTAAATCGAATCAGATTCAATCAACTTTAACGAGCAAGCAGTCCTGACTTGGGCTTCTCATCTGAAATATGTAACAGAACAATCCGCCACAACTCTTAAATTTAATCGGACAATAACCATTACATGCGAGACATGCTAAACAACTTGTCTTTAAGTGAGGAGGCCTGTTTGAGCCTTTTAACTGTTATGTGCTTTCCCATATATACTTTATAAGCTTTGTTTGTCGCCTTTGAATTTTCTCCTTTAAACCATAAAAGCCCAGATCTCCCTTCCATTTAGGAATAGTAGTCCCAAATGCCTCCAGGGCTGATAGGATTCGGGATGGGTAGTACCATGCAATAGGAAAACGAGACCATTCCACGTTTAATACCTTAACGGGGTGGGAAAGGTTAGATATGGTATGATGACTGGTGTGCTAATACAACATGTAGCCCTTCTTCTGAGGAGTGATTATCGGTATTGCATTGACTTGACCCCCTTCTCTTTAGTTGTTTATTTTCAAAATTTTCAAACTAGTTCTTCAAATTTCCAGCTTTCTTTGTTTCTTCAAAACTGTAATTTATTTGCATCCATAATGTGACAATCTCTCATATTTGAAATCTTTGTTCGCTTATTTATTACTTAAAGTCACAATTGTAGCATGGTCGAGAACCACACCAGTAGATCTTGAGGGATGTCTAACACCTTCCCCTCTAGATAATTTCAAGACCTTTACCATTTCTCTAGTTTCCAAAATCAAAATTTTTTTTTAGTGTCCTACTGCACTTAATCATTAGGTGACGACTCTTAAATTCAAACCTAATTCCTAAAAGAAAAAGAGTTATCTGCCCAAATGTCATAAACCCAATTTCGCGAGAAAAAGGGGGAATCGATATCGAGCCATGGCCAAAAGAACAGAAAATTGATTTGAGTTGCTCTTCCACCAACACAGCGGTAGAAAATCCTTTGTGAGGGGCTCTGGTGATTTTTGCAAGTAGAATTGGAGTTCATTAATATTCCTGCTACTGGTTTGTTTATACTCTCCTGGTGTAGACCAAATTAGACAATCTTGAACACCACCACCATCATCCATTAGGTATTCCAGATGTTGAAGGATTGGTTGAAGGAATGCTGGCTTCTACAACCAAAGAAACAACAATATTAACATAATAATTATATAAAATTTGTAAACGTGTGTGTAGCTTAGAAATTCAAGTGTCAATATCAGGAGTTTTAGTTGGTCCAATATCCATATAAGTATATAAAGCTCTAATTAATTGGCGACACTTTATCATTTTGATAGTAGGGTTTAAAATAACACCAATTAGGTAAACATGGGGAATTGGGTAGAAATATTTCTTAAACTTATCTAAAATAGATTCAACAACAGTAGCATATCCTTCTTTCTTCTTCAAATTATGTACTAAAAGAGAAATTTAAGCAATATGAACTAAACCATTTGCAACAGTAGGATAATAAGCTTCAGAAAACTCAAGTGTAGTCACATAAAATTTCTGTAAAAATTGTACAACATCATGAACGACATCCCAAGTTCTAGATGTTAATAAATAGCTAGGATCAGCACAATGAGAATTAGCAATTTCAGTTATTGGCATTCTATATTTATAACATCTTAAGAATACATAAGTATAATTCCACATAGTAACTATTTCTTCAGGCATGAGTCTTGGTTTTAGTCCATAGTGTACATATTTTTCCTTAAATGCATTTAATCTAGCGTTTTTATTATTTCCTTGAATTACACCAACAATTCATTTAACTAAAGTAATTTCATCTCTAAATAACTTAAGGCCACTCTTCATAATCAATTTATAAATATGAAATGCACATCTAACATGAAATATTTCAGGAAATGGTGGGCATATATGCAATTTTTACATTGTAATAGCAACATTGTTGTTAGAAGCATTATCAAATAATATACATAAAAATTTTCTGCAAGATTATAAAATATAGCAATTTCATGGATAGTATTACTTATAAATACACTGGTATGATTTGTTCTTCATCATATTTAAAAGCAATAATACGTTTTTTCATAAAAAAAGTTATCATCTATCGAATGGCATGTAGCGGTCTAATAACTATTTCCATTCACAATGCGACCAATATAAAAAATAAGAGAAACTTTACAAGGAAGACTTGCGAACAAATAACGTATATATGACTGATATTGTCCAAAAAGCCTAAAGATATAAGGTCTACAAGTATTTCTAGGAATACCATTAAACATATGGTTATAAATTCTTTGAATATAAGTAACAAGATACGGTGAAGAAGCAAAACTAAAAGGTAAACAACCTAAAACAATCATTTTACTAATTATTCCCGATCTTTCTTAGTATCATATTTACCAAATAACCCCCTTGTACTTGGGTTAAGTTTTTATTTCCCAAATGCCGCATCTACTCCCCAATCAAGAGGGTGTTTCTCTTCCATATGCCTACGAAGTTGACCCGCTTCCCCTCATTTACCGAGCTCATGTTTATAATGTTTACTACAAATTTAATATTTTACATAATTTTTTTGATCTTCTAGTCTTTCAAAAAAAAATCCAACACTTACTTCTTAATCGTTGATTCTTCTTAATAGGGGGAGAAGACATACTTGTTCCACACCTAACATTTTGAGTTTGACTAGCATTACTAGGTGTAGGTGGTGGTGTTTCAAGATTATCAGGTGATTGAATATCAAGCTATTTGTGACTTTATGCTTCTTTTGTTTAATTGACTATAAGTACTTTTCCTCTTCTACCTCGAAAATTGACTTGGCTCTTTGTTTCTTTTCTTTAATGCTTTCTTTTACCGCTTTTCTTTAATAATGTTATAATTATGAGCAATTATTGTAATTATTACTTATGAACATGCAAATACATGACAACTTGTTTAATTATTGTGACTATATATTCAACACCATCTTCTACTTGTGCCAAACAAAATACTATAGCAATGCTTATAATGAGTGGTTGTGCCCTTCCGATATTATCACCTCCTAAATCTGAAAAAGGCATATGTGCGGTAAAACCAGTCGATTAACGCTGTAGTCAACAACTCTTTCCCTTTCCCTCTTAAGTTGTCCGCTTAAGGGTATCAGTTTAATACCCATGAAAACCTTACTCTGTTTAACTGCTCATGAATCATTGTCAAAACCTAGCCGAGTCAGTTATGTTGTCCGCATAATGACTCTTTAAGATAGCTTTGTCCAAAGTCCACTGGGTTTCCTTGGAACCTAAATAGACACTAACACTTTTTGTACATTTATTTGGAGAACTAAATGCTGCTCATTCAAATTATTGATATTTAAATAGTCGAGTCTAGCGGAGGTAAGGGCCTAACACTTTTGCAGAGATGAGGCACAAAGTCCCCTGATTCGGTATGGTCACCAACATCCACCCGAAATTACTAAATTGGTGGGAAGATATTCATTCTAGTGATCAGACCCTTGTCCAAAAATACTTTGGAAATCTGTATTCCCTTCTGGAAATCCAACCCAACAACAAAATTATTGAAGCTGCTACCCTGTTCTGGGATTGCGATAGGTCTGTGTTTCGCTTCGGGGAGATTGAGATGACACCCCTACTAGAGGAAATGGGAGGGCTGGCTGGTATACCATGGGAAACTCAGAGTCTGATAATGCCAGAGAATCGCAAGGCTTGAGGATTTCTCATGATGATGGGTTTAAAGAAGAATTCGGATTTAACTTGGCTGAAGGAGTCGTACATTCCCTTTGAATATTTGTGCGAAAGTTACGATCATAGCAAGTCCTATCGTACTTACCTTGAGGAGTTCACCCTCACATTATTGGGGCATATCCATAGAAAGGTCTTCATCTTCATGTTCGGCTTCTTACGAATGATAATATTTATGAAGAAGGCTAGTATCCATACCAGCCTGCTAGGATCCATACCAGCCTAGCCACGCTCACCAAGACTTTAATGGAGGGAATTGATGGACAACAATTTAGCATAGTGCCCATGATTATTGTAGAGGTGTACCGAACCCTAGAAAAGTGTCAACAGGGAGCCAAACACTTCGAGGTTTGCAACTTGTTACTGATACTCTGGCTCATGTAACACCTATAGAAGGGTGAATATCGACAAGAAATCCAGCATAGGGATTGGGACGATCATATTGCCTTCCATCAGCCAAGACGAATGAACTATATGTCCAACATGTTTGCTTAGCCATATGATGCTAAACGATGGGTAGAACTGTTTGAAAATGTAAAAAAGAATGAAGAGTTCATTGCTCGATCTGGGGATGTACTGTTTCTTATATTTATCGGTTTGAGGGGAACATATCCTTATGCCCCTCTCCGGGTTTTAAGATAGGCTGGTAGGAGGTAGATTATACCAAGGGTTGACAAGATGAGTCACTTTCGGGCCGACTTTCAGGATCACGATAGTCCTTGTAAGTGCCAAGCTCAGCACATGTGGCACTACAAACTCATCCTAGAAGAGACAACATCGAGCCAGATAGGTACCATGCTGGTTATACTCCATACTATCCAAGCTGGCTGGAGGATAATCATAATGGTTTAGGTCAACACAGGTTTGTTCGAGGTCATAGGATCATCGACGAAAAGGCTGAAGCACAGGTTAAGTACAACCAATTACGCAAAAGGATTCCGGAATGCAAAAATAAGCACCATGAAATTCAATAAGCCAACCAAAAGTTGATTGAAGAATGGAAAGACATGGCTATCAGTGCCAACAAACGACTGGGGTACCTAGATCGGGGTTTTGTAGAGCTGGAAAGGAAATTCATCAGAAGGGTCGAGGATTGCCAGAATTCTGAGGATGGGCACCTAGCCAGAACCTACTTGCTGCTGATACTTCACGAGCTGGTACAACTGTTCGAGGGATCCAAAGATACCGAGTCTGGTAAAGGTCCCTCTGGGACCAAATAGATAGGAGTCTTTTCTTTAATTTGAGAATGTAATAAGGCACATGGCCTTTAGTGACATTTATTTCTTGCTATTTAGTGTTGTTTCAGGATTTGTCTTATTTTTATCAAATAAAATGAGGCATTTAGCATTATAATTTCTCCAAATATATTTGTCGCTAGGCCTACCTCGGGCACAATGAGTCTCCCAAATTAGGACACGATTTATATTTTCGCACTATTTGTTTAAATATCGCAACATCTTTTTTCGTATTGCCCTCACAAACTTGTTACCTTGTATTGTTTTGACTTTGTTTATTCCCCACCCCCAAAGATTAGTTTGTGCACTCTAGAATCGCCATCATACTCCACAAGATCCAAGGGCCCTCCACCTACTCCTCCTCCTAGTCCTATCAGAAACAGGAACAGAGGAAAAATGGAAGATTTCAGCAACACCAAGAAGGAGAATTCAGTTTTATGGGTAGAGGTTATTCATGGTATCAGGTTTCCAAGGAAAGTGCCTCTCAGCTTGAGCAGAAGTTGTTGAAATTTCAAGAAGAACTGGACCAAGTTCGGAACTTGGCAAGCTTATCATTTCCCCTCACCACCCAGTTGGCAGTTTCCCAAACGCTCAAAACCCCACACCTCCAAAAACATTCTAAAATCAGAAAACTACTCTGCGCCTCACCACCAGTGCAACACTTGCCACACATATATCAATACTCTACTGCTCATCCCGGAACTTGTGAACTCCACAAATGACCATTTTCACTATCACCACAACACCCCTATCTATGTGGAAACGGGGTTGTATCCTACTCAAACCATTTCAAACACACCCAAGTATGATGATAAATATTCGCTTATCAGGAATCTGGCAGAAGAACTCAAGAAGCTGACTGGTAGAATTCAGGGTGTCAAGGGAAGTAAGGGGATTGAAGGGCTAAATTATGAAGACGTTTGCATTCAATCCAATGTCGAACTATACGAGGGGTACAAACCCCCTAAGTTTGAGATGTTTGACGGTACACGGAATCCGAGATTTTATCCAAGAACATACTGTGACAAACTGGTCGGACTAGGGAAGGAAGAGAAGATTCTCATGAAGCTCTTCATGAGGAGTCTAAAGGGAGATGCTCTATCTTGGTACTTTAGCCAAGACCCGAAGAAGTGGTCGAGTTGGGTAAGTATGGCATCTAATTTCATGGACAGGTTCAGATTCAACTCAAAAAATGCACCAGATGTGTTCTACATTCAGAACCTAAAGAAGAAACCTACGGAGACATTCCGCGAGTATGATACTCATTGGAGATCAGAAGCTTCTAAGGTCCGACCGGATTTAGAAGAAGAACAAATGAACATGATTTTTGTCTGAGCTCAATCTACAATACTATAAAAGGTTGATGCCTATTGAAAGTCAGAACTTTTTCGACATCATCAAGCTAGGGGAGCAGATCGAGGAAGGTATCAAAACTGGTATGGTCACGAACTTTGATGCTTTGCAAACCACCAACAAGGCTTTATAGTTTGGTGGTACGTCTAATAAAAGGGACATAGGTGCCACAATGGTTGCATAGAGGACCGAATCCCCTGTCAAGTACGAAACCTACCCAATGCCTCCACTCACATATCAGCCTACTCCAAATTACCAAGCACCCCACCTCCAACATAACAACCCACTTCACCTAAACTCCCAACCAACACATGTTTACCAAGCCTACAATACTCAATCGCCTCACTATCACTCACCTCCATCATGTCAAAACTTCCCTAGACCTCGACCAAATTTATACCGTAGATCGCCTAAATAACCGCTATTGCTGAACCAATTGACCAGTTGTACGAAAGACCCAAAGCTACTAGTTATGCCAACCCTATCCCTGCTATAACTCTAGAAAACCCTTTCCAGTGGGTCAATCCCAATAAATCCTATGCATACCATTCCGACATGAAAGGACATACTATTGATGAATGTTGTTCTCTAAAGGATAAGATTCAAACTTTGATTGACAACAAGATCATCGTGGCAAAAGAGACGACCATGAATGTCTACAATAACCCTCTACTAGACTACAAGGGTGGAAGTGTTCATATGATCGAGATAAAGGATGACTGGGATCCTAAAAGATCAATCGGTTTGATCACAGATGGCGATGATCCAAAGAAACCAACAGTCACCCTTAATCCAATTATATTCAAAATTTAGCCTTCTGAAGATGCCGAGGTGAAAATGTCCATACCACTTGAGTTTGAAACATCGGCTTCTGCTAAGATTCCAACGCTAATGAAGGTCGAGTTTGGGTCCCCAAAGGCGCATGTACAATTTGAAGTTGCTCTATTACCTTCCAAATCAAGGGTGACCGTTCCTATCAATGACAACTGTGACATAATTCCAGACAAAAGCCGTACCATGGGACTACACAGCCAACGCGAGAAGGAAAGGGAAAGCCAAGTTCGGGAAAATAGTTGCAGCACAGGGTATGACAAGGACCGACAAGGTTTTCACACTAGAACACTTCGTTGAATCAAGTAAGTGATAAACATCACTGAACCTGGTCCCGATAATCTCTGGAGAAAGATACAAGCAAAAGAACATTCAGTCAATGATCAGCTGAAACACCAACACAGATTTCTATCATTGGTTTGCTACAGAGTTCTGATGCACACAAGAATGCCTTGTTAAGAGTGTTGAATGAGTCATATGTACTAAGCAACATCACAGGTAGAGAAATGGAAAACATGGTAGGTCAGGTATTGCAGAGTCACAAAATCACTTTCCACAAAGATGAGCTACCACATGAGGGATTGAGTCACAACAAGGCATTGTACATCACCATATAGTGCGAGGATTATTTTATCACCCTGATCTTTGTCGATGGGGGGTCCAGTCTCAACATATGTCCATTGGTGACACTCAGGACATTAGGGAAAGGGTTGCATGAAATCAAGGACAGGGCCATCAACATTAAAACTTTCGACATGTCTCATATGTATACTATTGGGGAATTAGCTTATGTTTGCAAATGGGGCCTACTTGGTTTAATTTTTATTTTCAAGTGATAGACGTGCGTAAATCTTACAATCTGTTGTTGGGACGATCATGGATTCATGCCGCTGGGGCTGTGGCATCCACACTAAATCAGGCAGTAAAGTTTGAATGGAATCACTAGGAGGTAATTATTCATGGTGACGGTAGAAATCCCATATATAGTCGCCAGACCATCCCAGCAATTGAAGGAAGAAAAAGAATAGGCGGAGAAACTTACCACCACATCAAACGAGTCAACACCGTCGATAAGGATAAGTGGTGGGATAAAAAAATTGAAAACATATTGCACTGGAGCGGGTACAGAAAAGGACTTGGCAAGAATCTCCAAGGAATCGATAAACCCGTCAAGCTCAAGAAGCACGGCACCACTTTTGGATTGGGATATGTGTATACCTGGAAAGAATTCAATAAATGGTCACCACCCTGGCGCGACCCTTACTAGCCATTGGATCAGCCGATACCCAGTTTGGAGCAAACCTCCCAACTGGCTGAGGTCATCTATGGGTCTGATGAAGAAGAAGCCCTAGCAGCAATGAGGAATTTGTTCTTGGAAGACGATGATATGGACTGTTGTGTCATTTTTTAATAGGAGTGGGAGGAAGGACCTTCCATAAAGCCTGTAAACAGAGGAGCACGCCTCAACAACTGGACCGTCTGAACCACTAGAGCCCGTTGTCCCTCGGGCATTACTATTACTTATCTTGATGAACAAATGATTGTGACGTGCAACAAGACAACGCAACAAGAGAACATAGACTCGGAGGAAGATGATATACCGGAAGAGATTATAGAGGAAGTTGAAAATTTTGAGAACAGACCTAAGTCCAACTTGGACGAGACTAAGATTGTTAACCTGGGAAATGCAGAAATCATCAAAGAAACACGAATCAACGTTCACTTTTCACCGGCAGAAAAGGAAAAGTACATGGAGTTTCTAAGAGAGTATGAGGACATATTTGTATGGTCGTACGATGACATGATTGGTCTAAGCACATCCATTGTGGATTACAAATTACCAATTAATCCAGCGTACCCCCTAATAAAACAGAAGCTCCAGATATGAGCTTGAAAGTCAAGGAAGAAGTCACTAAGCAGGTCAAATCTAAGGTTCTTAGGGTAGTAGAGTATGTGACATGTTTAGCCAACATTGTGCCAGTACCAAATATGGATGGGAAGGTCAGAGTCTATGTCGACTATCGGGATCTCAACCAGGCCAGTCCAAAAGATAACTTTCCCTTGCTGAATTTTCACATCTTGATTGATAATTGCACCAAGCACGAGCTGCAGCCATTTGTTGATTGTTTTGCTGGGTACCATCAGATATAGATGGACGAAGAAGATGCTGAGAAAACAACTTTCATTACGTCGTGGGGGAATTGCTACAAGATGATGTCGTTTGGGTTAAAGAATGCAGGGGCCACCTACATGAGGGCCATGACCACAATTTTCCATGACATGCTACAAAAGTAGATCGAAGTGTATGTACACGATGGCTTCATCAAGTATAAGAAAGTCACTGATCACATGGAAGATTTGAGGAAGTTCTTCAATAGACTGAGAAGGTACAACCTGAAATTGAATCCCGCAAAATGTGCATTTGGGGTTCCAGCTGGAAAAACTGCTTGGGTTCATCGTGAGTCGTCGAGGAACAAAATTGGATCCATTAAAGGTTAAAGCTATTCAAGAATTACCACCTCTAATGAACAAGAAAGAAGTAATGAGTTTCTTGGAGAGACTTAACTACATCGGCCGGTTCGTAGCATAATCTACTGTCATCTGCAACCCGATCTTCAAGATGTTGAAAAAGGATGTTGCCGCCAAGTGGATCGATAAATGCTAGAAATATTTCAACCAAATCAAGAAGTACTTGTCAAAATCGTCAGTTTTGGTCATGCCCTAGCCAAGTAGACCCCTAATACTCCACCTTGTAGTATTGAATAGAGTATTCAGATGTATTCTGGGGCAGCAACAAGAAACAAGGAGGTAAGAGCAGGCCATATATTATCTCAATAAGAAGTTCACCCCATACGAGGCCCGATATTCTTTGTTGGAACGCACTTGTTGTGCTCTGACTTGGGTAGATCAGAAGCTGAAGCACTATTTCTGTGCTTATACTATATATCTCATATCAAGGATGGATCCTTGGAAGTACATATTCCAGAAACCCATGCCCATTGGAAAGTTGGCCAAGTGGTAAATCCTGTTGAGTGAATTTGACATTGTCTATGTTACTCAGAAGGCAATCAAGGGACAAGAACTAGCAGATTAACTTGCAGAAAATCCCATGGACGGAGAATACGAACCCCCATAGATGTATTTTCCTGATGAGGAGGAACCATTTGTAGGAGAAGACATTGTAGAATCCTATGATAGTTGGAAGATGTTTTTCAATGGAGTAGTGAATTTCAAAGGACTTGGTATAAGAGCAGTCCTAGTGTCATAAATCGGCCAGCATGATCCGGTATCTGCCAAGCTCAGGTTCCCCTACACTTACAATATGGCCCAGTACGAAGCCATCATCCTAGGGATCAAGATGGCCATTGACATAAACATTCAAGAGTTGCTAATGGTTGGAGATTCAGACTTACTTATACATCAGGTCCGAGAATAATGGGCAACAAAGAACTCCAAGATACTTCCATACCAACATCATGTACAGGAGTTGAGAAAGAGGTTCACAAAAATGGAATTCCAACATGTTCTCAGAGTCCAGAATGAGTTCGTCGATGCATTGTCTACCCAGGACTCTATGATACAACATCCAAATAAGAATTTTATTGATCTTATTCCCGTGAAGATCTATGGTCATCAAGCTTAGTGTGCTCATGTCGAGGAAGAAGCAGATGGAAAACCTTGGTTTTACAATATCAAGGAATATTTGGCAAAAAAAGAATATCCCGAGCCTGCAAATGCTACTCAAAAATGCATACTTCAGAGATTGTCTAATAATTTGTTTCACAGTGGAGGAATCCTGTATAGGAGGACTCTAGATTTTGGATTACTATGGTGTGTCGACACAAGGGAAGTGTCCAAACTACTAGAAGAAATTCATGCCGGGACCCGTGGTCCGCATATGAACGGTTTTGTCTTAGCCAAGAAGATACTCCGTGCTGGTTACTTTTGGATAACTACGAAAACAGATTGCATCCAGTACGTCCGAAGATGCCATTGCTGTCAAATGCATGCCGACATGATAAAGGTGCCTCTAAATGAGCTTAGTGGAACAAGCTCGCCATGGCCGTTCGCCGCATGGGGGTGGATGTTATCGGACCAATCGAACTTGCCGCAGCAAACACGCACAGGTTTAATCTAGTAGCAATTGACTATTTTACCAAATAAGTTGAAGCAGCATCTTATAGAGCAGTGACCAAGAAAGTCGTAACAGACTTCGTCCGCGACCGTATCATTTGTCGATTCAGAATTCTAGGGTCAATCATTACTGGTAACGGCTCCAACCTCAATAGTGATTTGATGAAAGCCATATGTGAAACATTCAAGATCAAACAAAAGAATTCTACAGCCTACAGACCTCCAATGAATGGAGCCCTAGAAGCCGCCAATAAGAACATCAAGAAGATACTGAGGAAAATGATAGAGAATCATAAGCAGTGGCATGAGAAGTTACCATTTGCTTTATTGGGGTACTGCACCACAGTCTGCACATCAACAGGGGAAACCCCCTATATGCTGGTTTATGGCATAGAGGCGGTCATTCCTGCCGAGGTAGAAATTCCTTCCCTGAGGATCATACAGGAAGCAGAACTCGACGATGCAGAGTGGATGCAGAGTTATTACGAGCAGCTGGATCTTATAGATGGAAACAGAATAATGAAGTTTATCACAGTCAGCTTTATCAGAATAAAATGTCCAGAGCCTTCAACAAAAGGTCAAGCTGAGACAATTCATGCCGGGGTAGCTGGTATTAAAGAAGATTTTCCCACACCAGGATGAAGCCAAAGGGAAATTCTCTCCCAACTGGCAGGGTCCATACATCGTTCACCGAGTTCTAATAGGAGGAGCTTTCCAACGTGCAGAAATGGACGAAGAAGTTTGGCCGAAGTCGATCAACTCAGGTTCAGTGAAGCGATACTTTGTGAAACTTTTATGCTTGACTCATATGGTGTAATTTGAATTACATCTAACCTGATTCTCTGTTAAGAGGGGATACGTAGGCAACCTTATGGGTTCGGTCACAATTCAATAAATTTCATTTCCCCCTAAAATTTGAAATTGGGGTAGAATTTTGAGGAGGGCACTCAAAATTCCAAAGTAATTTCAACCGATCACCGCAGAAGTGTCGATCCAGCAAACTGGGGCAGAATTTTGAGGGCCCTCAAAATTCCAAAGCAAGAGAGGTTGCACTGTCTTAGATCATTTTTCAGTCGTTGGTTCATCTAAAAAATATATTCTTAATTATGTATTTACGCTATATTTCTACTAAATCATGCATGTATGTCACCAAAATTGTCATGTTTAGTGACGCCACCCAGGGATACCATAGTATCACCAAATCAGAGCCGAGCCAGTCAAGTGAAGTCAGCAAGGACACGAAACTAACCTTTCCCCTTTATGAAACTCATGATTTTTCTTTGGATGCAGGCACCCAAATCGCAAATTTATATACTCATAATGTTCATGAATACCACTCTCGGAATTATCGCTACACAACCGTTATCCATATACAATATCCCCAATAGCCGCAATATCACAATCAGCCACCAGCGGTCAGCTAAGAATGTTTTATCACTACTCGCCTTTTATCCATTGCATAAGACTACTATTCTGCCTTCCAAGGTTAAGCTCTACCTCAACCTGCATTCTTTCATTACATAAGGCTAATATTTTGTCTTCCGAGACTAAGCTCAGTCTCCATCTACATTTCCTGCATTGCATAAGGCTGTTATTCTACCTTCGAGACTAAGCTCTGTCTCTATCTGCATCGGCTGAAAGATCGTCGCATTATTTACACCTGCATCGGCTGGCATATCGCCACTTATTACATTTTACATTGACATGAAAGATCGCCACTTCATTTACATCTTGCATTGGCTGAAATATCACCACCCTTTGTATTTCATAGGCTAAAAGATCTCCAAATGGTTCAAGGGCAACATTGTTCGGAGGCACCATCTTCATAGCCCGAGAATGCAATGCTATGATCTAAGGACTCCTATATCTCTTGCATATCATTATTCAAAGGCATTATCGCTCAGAGGCATCATTCTCATAGCCCGAGAGCATCATTTCACAGCATGTGCATCCTTTATTATATGCTTCATGGCCTAGGACACCATGGTCTGAGGATGTCATCCTAACCGTCCAAAGACAACATTCATCGTCCAATGGGAACTGGCATCACATTTAAATTTATGCACAATAGATGTTTGTATTGATCATTTGCAGGTAAACCGGCTGGCAACGACCGTCTCAGCAAGAGCGATCACACTCCAGTTCCCGCAGCCCTAACTAGACTTTGACCATCTTTCTCAACCCAGATATCTCGCCCGTTCTTATAAATCCCTATCGGCATATTTTGCCGATGGATCCTGAACTACATATAGCTCGATTCCTGTAAGGCCAGGGATATATAGGTAGCTCAGGAACCAAAGCATGGTCAAATTCTTCAAACTGTTTTATTTGGTCAAATTGGCCATCATATCTTTACCTGCCAACTCTTTCATCCTTCCTGGGTAAAGAGGGGCAGATGTTGATACCCAATTTTTCTCTATGCATTTTTCATACATACAAAATACTTTCAAGATAGCATATATGCATATATAAGCATGCCCAAGTGTTTTCATATTTTTCCAACATTTTAAAGATTTTTAAAATCAATTTAATGTCCATTTTAGCAGTACAAATATCAATAATTATTCCCAAAATCATCAGTTTTAGTGAATAGTTTATTTTATTCCCACATACCAAAATATAGTTAAGGTAATTTTTATATATTTTTACAAATTAATTTGGTATTTTGAAAGCTAAATTGTATATATTTGTAATTTAAGCTTACTTTCAGATTTAATAGCATTTTATAATTATAATATTGGTTCCAATATTTTTAAATTAATGTTTATATATTATTAATTGAGCTAGCACTTTAGTTTGCTTTCAAAATTATCTTTTACTATTTTCGTAAAATAATAGGAAATGGCTATTTAAAATCTGGCCCATTTTATTTCCAGTATAGCCCAAATTGACCCCTCCTAATTGACCCAATTTTGAATCCCAAATTGCCCGGTCCAATTCTAATCTAACCCAACCCCGACCCAACCAATTAACACGCATGGCCCTTTTTTTTCAATCGAGGCCGTTGATCATTTTGATCAACGGCCACGATTACTCCTTAACTTTCTAATTCACCGACCATACCCTAACCCCCTCATTTCCATCTCTCAGTTGCCTCTGAATACCCTCCCTCTCTAAAACTCTATTGAAGGTCCTCCAAACCCTAATTGTCACCTACCGTGTTCGACCCCAAACTCATCGTGATCTATGGCTTCTCATGCCATGGATAACCTATACTCACCTCCCTAAGCTCCTTAAAGCTGGGTGTTCATAGTTTTGAGGTATAACCTCGATGAGGTCCGTTCAGATCTTCGCCGATTCAGGGTTTCATGGCCTCTCAGGTTGTGCTCTAACATTTTCAAAGCATTTCGAGCCTGGTTCTAACTCATCAGACTCAAGATTGGACTTTTCCAAGCCTTTCTCATTCGACGGTTCCTCTGAAACCCAAACCATTCGAGGTTTTCTCTTATTTTTTTCTTAAATATTTGCTATATTTATGCTTTATGGAGGTTTTAAAATGTTTTCCCCAATATTTTCTTCAAAATTACTTCTTTCTGATCTAGGTCTTCTAGAATGCTTGAAATGTTTTCTGACTCTTCCTTTTCTTTTCTTTGTATGCATTTGTCTATACTATATTTGTATGTTTTCTTTTCCATCACGCATGAGTTTTCTTCTGTTTTCTTTCTACTATACATGATTCGTCTGTGCTTTGTGTTCTATTGTGCTTCTACACCATGCTTACATGTTCGTCTTGTTGTGTTTTTCTATATGATATAATTTTCTGGTATGTTGAGCCCTTTTACTGTATGTGTTTCCTACTGAGTTCTTATGTTCTTTATTTGCCTTCTTCTGGACTTTGTTTGAGTTCTTTTAAACATGTTTTTCTACTGTTCTCTTAAGTGTCATACCATCTCCACTCTCTTCTGAACTTGTTTAATTCCCATGTTCATTTTTTTCTTTCTTCTTAAACATGTCTTTTCTACTCTCACTATGTTTCAAATCAATCTGTTACTTCGAACTTGCTATTATTTGTTTTCACATAAGTCTCTGAAAGAGACCTCTAAGCCTGTTTCAGTTATTTGTCTTCTCTTCTCTATATCTGATTCGAGGTTAAAACCCTAGGATTTGGGGGGTTTTGGCGAGTTTGATCTTGTGCTTGGACTAGGGTTATATTTGGAACCATGGACTCTCTCGGACTCATTTTGAGTCTATGTACTAAACTTGAACTCCTTTGTTCATGAAACTGAACTTTTCTATGCTAGATTCTCTACTAATGGCATGATAGTTCTTCGTGTTTAACATGTCTGTATGCTTTATATATGAGGAATTTTTCCTTTAAAGAGGGTTGCCAACTTGTGATTGATTCATAATTCCTTTTAATAAGGTTCAATTGATTGTTATTGATTTTCTTTAAGTAAAAAAGCCTTCTTCACTTTTTCTAACTGGATTCATTCATACCAAAACTTAGACTTTGTAATTTACTGGGTGTTGATTGATTTCCTTTCCTTATTTGCACAAACCATTTGCTATTAGACTTTTCCCTTAAATAAGCACCTATATATTTACCCTTCTTATACTGCTTTGGGAAAATGTTTGATTAGTATCTTTCCTTAATTAATTTTACCCGTTTGTAATCAGAATCCCTTAATTAAAGAGAGACCTTGTGTAATTGATTTCCAAACTATTTTCTTACCTATTTCTACTTGCTTTCTACACTATAAAAGGGCACGACCCTTCTGCACTTTGAGACACTTTCAGTTTAATATTTTTACACACATTACTTACTGAACACCTTCTATTCCAATACTCTCACACTTCACATTCTCAATTCTACACTCTACTCTCATATGAGATCTTGAGACTATTTTCTTGCAATTTGGCTTTACAAGACTACTGCTTTTCTTTTCTTTCTGGAAACTAGTATGTTCTAATTTAGTTTTCTGCCTCATCCCTATGTGTTTGCTTTACAACTTCTACAATTTTGTCTACTTTGCTGTCTATGTTCAGTATTGAATATGTTGTTCTATTTGCATTTGTTGTTTTTATGAATCCCCATAACCCATTCCCTTCTACGTGTTTGAGTTAAAGTTCAAAGCATGGTAACATCCAAATTTTTGCTCATGTATAGACTTGATCCTTTAATGGATCCTAACTCCCAAACAATGTGGCTAACAGGTTGGTTTGGGTGTGCCAACACTTCCAATTGTTGGGTATGACTACCATCCTATCTTGGTTTTCCCCAAAATCCCCTCTAAGCACTTGCATTTATTCCTAGCTTCTAAGTTCTTCCCCCTCTTATGAGCCATGCTTTGGGACCTTGAGTTCCGTCTGAACTTGGACACTTGAGGGCTGGCTCTTCCACACTGCACTATGTCTCAACTCTGTAATGAATTTGGGTGTAAGCATTTCCCAGAGCTCATGAGGCTATTGGGAACTCTGACACATCCAAAAAATGAGAAAGGCTTTAGATTTGGATCTTTGGAGTTTGTCTACTGCTTGCTTCAGGCAGGAAATCTGAATCAGGCTCTCATTGGCTGGAAACTTTTAGTTTTCTGATATAATTTTACTTCTTTTTCTTATTTAATTCTAGGTTGTAAATCTTGTAATAACTATTGGGGTTTTAGTGAATAAGAAAGGGCAAACCATGCGTGCAAAAGTGTAGACATAACGTTTATAGGTTTATTATATTTCTGCAATCATGTCTTGCTTTCACTTCTGCATAGAAATCATGTCTATATGTTCTGCATTCTTTAGAAATCCTGTCTCAAATTCTGCATATGCATCTATCGCTAGGCAAATGTGTATATAGGTTTTTATAACTAACTACATATAGATGACCTGCCTATTGTATTTCTGCATGTTAATAACAGTGTTCTAAGATTAACAAACGCGTAGAAAGCATGCCTATAGGAGTAAATCAACCAAATATAAATTAACAACTCGCTTATAAATCTAAAATCAGTAGTTACAATAATGGCTGCAGAGTTTATATTCCTATAGTGGACAATTCTTTTCCCTTAAAATCAATATACTTCTTTTCTGAACTAATAGATATCATGCCTATAGGTTTTCGTTTGTCACTTATCCGAGTCATAAGGTAACATGTAAATCGAATCAGATTCTATCAACTTCAACCAGCAGGCAGGCCTGACTCGGGCTTCTCATCTGAAATATGTAACAAAACAATCCGCCCCAACTCTTAAATATAATCAGACCATAACCAGTACATGCGAGAGACATGCTAAACAATCTTGTCTTTAAGTGAGGAGGCTTGTTTGAGCCTATTAATTGTTATGTGATTTCCCATATCTGCTTTATATGTTTTGTTTGTCACCTTAGACTTTTCTCCTTTAAACTATAAAAGCCCAGATATCCCTTCCATTTAGGACTAGTAGTCCCAAATGACTACGAGGTTGATAGGATTCGGTACGGGTAGTAGTATGCAATAGGAAAACGAGACCATTCCATGTTTAATACCTTAACGGGGTGGGAAAGGGTAGGGATAGATATGATGACCGGTGTGCTAATACCACATGTAGCTCCTCTTCTGAGGAGTGATTACTAGATACTACATTGACGTGATCCCTAATATTTGTAAACCTAGGACCCCCTTCCCTTTATTTGTTTATTTTAAGAATTTTCAAACTATTTCCTCGAATTTCCAGCTTTCTTTGTTTCTTCAAAACTATAATTTATTTGCATCCATAATGTCACAATATCTCATATTTGTGTTTATTTGTTACTTAAAGTCACAATTGTAATATGACGGGGAACCACTCTAGTGGATCTTGAGGGACACCTAACACCTTCCCCTCGAGATATTTTCAAGCCCTTACCCGTTCTCTGGCTTTCTAAATAAAAAATTCTTTTTAATGTCCTAATGCACTTAATCATTAGATGACTACTCTTCCATTCAAACCCAATTCCCAAACGGGAAAGAGTTGTCCGCACAAATGTCATAAACCCGATTTCGAGTGAAAAAGGGGGCATCGACATCGAGCTATGGCCGAAAGAACAGAAAATTGATTTGAGTTGCTCTTCCACAAACCCAGCGGTAGAAAATCCTTTGTGAGGGGCTCTGGTGACTTTTGCAAGTAGAATTGGAGTTCATCAACATTCCTGCTACTGGTTTGTTGATGCTCTCCTAGTGTAGACCAAATCAGATAATCTTGAACACCATCATCATCATCCATTATTTGGTTAGATGTTGAAGGATTAGTTGAAGGAATGTTTCCATCTACAACCGAAGAAGCAATAACAATATTAGCATAATAATTATATAAAGTTTGTAAATATGTGTGTAGCTCAGAAATACAAGTGTCAATATCAGGAGTTTCAGTTGGTCCAATATCCATATAAGCATATAAAGCACTAATTAATTGGCGGCACTTTATCATTTTGACAGTAGGGTTCAAAATAGCACCAATTAGGTAAATATGGGGAATTGGGTAGAAATTTTTTTTAAAATTATCTACCATAGGTTTAACAAAAGTAGCATATCCTTCTTTCTTCTTCAAATTATGTAGTAAAAAGGAAATTTCAGCAATATGAACTAAACCATTTACAATAGTAGGATAATAAGCTCCAGAAAACTCAAGCGTAGTCACATAAAAATTTTGTAAAAATTTTACAACATCATGATTGACATCCCAAGTTCTAGAGGTTAACAAATTGCTAGGATCAGTACAATGAGATTAGCAACTTCAGTTATAGGCATTCTATATTTATAAAAATATCTTAAAAATATATAAGTATAATTTCACATAGTAACTATTTCTTTAGGCATGAGTCTTGGTTTTAGTCCATAGTGTACATATTTTTCCTTAAATGCATTTAATCTAGCACTGTTATTATTTCCTTGAATTACACCAACAACTCATTTAATAAAAGTAATTTCATCTCTAAATAATTCAAGGCCACTCTTCACAATCAAGTTAAAAATTTGACATGCACATCTAATATATAATATTGCAGGAAGTGATTGGTGTAGATGCAATTTTAATATTGTAATAGCAACATTGTTGTAGAAGCATTATCAAATAATATACATAAAACCTTTTTGCAAGATAATAGAATATAGCAAGTTCATGGATAGTATTACTTATAAATACACTAGTATGACTTTAATCTTTATCATATTGTAAAGCAACAATACGTTTTTGCATACGAAAAGTACCATCTATTCAATGGCATGTAACATTCAAATAATTATTTCCATTTACAGCACGACCAATATAAAAAATAAGAGAAACTTTACAAGGAAGACTTGCAAACAAATAATGTATATATGCCTTATATTTTCCAAAAAGCCTAAAGATATCAGCTCTAGAAGTATTTCTAGGAATACCTTTAAACATAGGGTTATAAATTCTTTGATTATAATTAACAAGATACGGTGAAGAAGCCAAACTAAAAGGTAAACAGCCTAAAACAATTATTTTAGCTAATTATTCCGATCTTTCTTAATATCATATTTACCAAATAACCCCCAGTACTTGGGTTAAGTTTTTATTGCCCAAATGCCGCATCTACTCCCCAATCAAGAGGGTGTTTCTCTTCCATATGCCTACGGATTTGACCCGTTTCTCCTCCCTTACCGAGCTCATGTTTATAATGTTCACTACAAATTTAATATTTTACATAATATTTTTTGTGATCTTCTAGTCTTTCAAAAAACATCCAACACTTACTTCTTAAACGCTGATTCTTTTTTATAGGGAGAGAAGGCCTACTTGTTCCAGCCCTAACATTTTGAGTTTGACTAGCATTACCAGGTGTAGATGGTGGTGTTTCAAGATTATCAGGGGATTCATTATCATCTAACATATTATCTAAATCATCATCTATACCAAAGTTTTCTTGCATTTGCTCATAATCTACATTTAAATTTTTAGATAAACTTCAGAAATATGTGTAAAGCTACTAGAAGAACCAAAATCACCTCTTGATCTTTTGGAATTTTTCTTGCTACTACCTCTACTAATGCATGCTTTTTTGACCGCTATAAGTAAATCCAATATGTAAATTAAATTAATGATTCTAAATAATAAAGTAAATATACACCAAATAAGAGAAAGAGATGGAACGAGTGTACCGGGATTCCGGATGCCGCACTAATTTTCAATTTCTACTACCAAAAATCAAATTTCAATTGATATACCAAAACTTGATACTTGTTACCAAATTTCACTTGAGTACATGATATATAATAATAATAACTTTGTAATAACTAAACTAAATAATTGATGAAACTTGAAATAATAAATAATTGAGAATTTAAGAACTATAATATCGAGAGAGAATTGAGAGTTGAGACTTGAGAGAGAATTAGAGTATTAAGAGAGTGAATTGTAAGAAAAAATGAAGAACAACGGGGGCTATTTATAGATTTTAAAAAGTTAAAAATGTATTTTTTTAATTATTAGGGGTGGGAGCGCTATATTTTTAATGGGGGAGCCCGAAATGGCTATTTTTGTAAAATCTGGCCATTCCCTGACGGTTATTTCTCAATTTGACCATTATCAATGGTCCAATTAATTAAAAAAAGCAAAGGTAACCGGACTCCTAACAGGCTGCAACCCGTTAATAATCCGTTAACAGGTAACTGGCTACGTGGGTTCGGTGCACCATTAAGCAGAACGTGTTCGTCCAAAACCCGCCCTCAACCAACCCGTCCCAGCCTGCACAATAAGGAATAATACCGGGCTGACCCGGGTTGAAAACGGGCCTGCCCGGGCCGATTAATACCCATACTCTAAACACCCTCGACAAACTCGTTCAAAGGGCAAATAGATATGTTGCACCAGCGGATATCATGGTAATCACCGACGAGCATCATGCTCGCATCGATGTTGATACAAGTAACAACACACTTGCAGGTATTATAAAGAAATGGAGAACGAGAATAAAGCGCTTCGCAACCAGATGAGGAAACATCAAGAAAGGGTTGATAAGATACCAGCGCCCAGAATCTGCTACCAAAATAGGACGTCCACCGGTTCGTCGAACAACCGTACAGCGAGGAGTCAACCCCATATGTCATACCAAGACCTTCAAAATACCACCATATTTAAAGATATATGACTACAAAATTGACCTCGAATATCACATCATTCATTTCGCCATAGCAGACCTCGAAGATCATATCGCTCATTAAGCCCTAACAGTAAAAGGCAACGACCTCTCAAAAGAGCAGGTACTATCAGTGCTGCTAAAGAAGTTCGGTAAAAACCTAATAGGGAGACCTTAGCATGGTACTCACAATTACCAGCACCGTTCAATAACAACATTCGAGGAAATGGCCGACAAGTTTGTCACCGCCCACGCCGGGGCTAAGAAGGCAGAGCCCAGGGCGAATGTTATATTTGCCGTCAGGCAATTGCCTATAGATGGACCTAGGGACCTCCTTGCTCGGTTCAACATAGTAAGAATGAGCTTTCCAAATATATCAGAAAGGATGGTGGTGGCAACTTTCCAACATGGGTTGAACATAAATGGGTCGAGAGCGACTAGAAAGTTATTAAACAGACTCATGAAATACCATCCCACTAATTGTGAAGAAATTCACAACGCCTATTGCACCGAGGTGAGAGCAGAAAAGGATGACCTCAACGATCTAACCCAACGGCTAACATCGGTCCAAACAGAGTGAAAGAACGTCGTAATGATGGCTAATGGGACCATTCAGGTCCACGCCTCAACCGAAACAGAACTAACCATATGTCAGAACAGTCATCCCACTATCTCCTCGCCATACGGAAGGGCCATCCAGGCCACACATGGGGACTCAGCAAAATGAAATGTCTGCCTCCACTCTTATCTGCTCACAATTTTTATGTTTCCCCTTCAGAAATAGTGTACGCACTATAGAAGCTCGGCCCGAAAGTAAAGTGGCCACAAAAGATGAAGTCCGACCCAAGTACCAGAAAGTTGAATGTCCTCTGTGAATTTCATCAGGAGCGGGGTCAAGTTCGGCCGCTCGGACGAGAACAACACCAAGTCCCTCCAAAGCCTCCCTCCCATACGCGTACCATCCAAATGATCATTGGTATCACATACCATCCAAATGATCATTGGTAGAGGAGACGAAGCAACAATCAATCATGTGAAGTTCACCACCACACATAAACTGAAGCGGTCGATCACCCATGAACGGTATGTGACCACGAAGATAGTATCATCTTCGGTAAGTCAGATACACATGGTTTGAACGTTCCTCATTTTGATGCTCTTGTCACTACTTTATGTATCTTAGATACTAATGTAAGAAGAATAATGGTATATGACGGGAGCGGCACATGTATTATTAACCCTCGAGTTCTCACACAAATGAGACTCGAGGACAAGATAGTACCACGTTGTATAATGCTAATAGGTTTTAACAATGCAGTTGAGCGAACCTCAGGAGAGAAAACGATGGTCGATTTGGCCGGGGGTGTCACTGTAGAAACTATGTTTCATGTCATGAACCAAGGCATAACTTACAACACCATAATAGGGTGACCTTGGATACATGCCATGAGGGCCATTCCGTCCATCCTATACCAAGTAATCAAGTTCCCTACTTCATGGGGAATATTCAGCATTAGAGGCAAACACTGCACAATCTTAGAATACTACCACATCACCCAAGATTGTACACACTCAAAATTTAAAGGGAATGGGCTCAGAAACATAGCAATTACAAAATTCGGGACCAAAAATTTGACTAACAAAAAGATGTCATCAAGGGTTCTGACGTCGTGGAAGCCAGAGGGTCAGCGATAGAAGACCTTGATCCTGCCAACTTGACAACGACGACCACAGTATAAAGGCTGACATCAGCCATAAACTCTCATAATCGGGTAGATTTTATAAATTTTTTATTCACAATGCCAATTTTTTTGCTTTCTCCCATGTAGATATACCAGGTATCCCGAAAGACATTACCACAACAAGCTGAATGTCGACCAACTCTACCCGCGAGTTCAAAGAAAATTCAACACCGCAATCAATAAGGTTGTCAGTGATAAGGTGGATAAACTACTCGCTAATGGCTCCATCTGAGAGTCAAAATACCCTTAATGGGTCGCCAACATAGTCATGGTAAAAAAGAAAAACGAAAAGTGGCGGATGTGTCTGGATTTCACGGACCTAAACAAGGCATGCCCGAAAGACACCTTTCCATTGCCTGACATCGACCAACTCATCGATACAACGGCATGGCACGAGTTTTTTAGATTCCTGCACACCTACTCAGGTTACAACCAAATCCTCATGGAGGAGGAGGACCAGGAAAAGACCACTTTCATCACCCATCAAGGGATGCACTGCTACAGAGCCATGCCATTCGGGTTGAAGAACGCATATACGACTTATCAATGGCTAGTCACCAAGATGTTCAAGGACTAACTCGGTAAAACAATGGAATTTTGCATAGAAAAATTGTTGGTCAAATCAAAAAGGAAGGAAGACCACATTGACCACCTGAAGGAAGCCTTTGATATAATAAGGCAATACGGTATGAAGCTGAACCCCGAAAAGTGTGCCTTCGAAGCAACCTTTGGAAAGTTCCTCGGATTTCTGGTGTTACAAAGAGGCATAGAGGTCAACCCCGACTAGATCAAAGCCATCAAGTGAATACCCAAATTATTAACCAGCAAGAA
Source organism: Nicotiana benthamiana (assembly GCA_034376525.1). Classification (NCBI taxonomy): domain Eukaryota; kingdom Viridiplantae; phylum Streptophyta; class Magnoliopsida; order Solanales; family Solanaceae; genus Nicotiana; species Nicotiana benthamiana. The sequence continues at coordinate 77,184,484 of CM067324.1, read as the reverse complement.
ATAGGTACAAAAACTAATAGGCTATATAGCTGCCCTGTTTCTGACAGATGCCACAAATTATTCAACGTGCTTAAAAGGACAACGAGCTCCAGCGGAATTCAGAATGCATCGAGGCCTTAAGAGAACTAAAGACATAATTTTCCTCGCCCCCGCTACTCGCCAAAGCGAAACTCGAAGAACACCTCCTGATATACTTGGCCGTATCATAGGTCGCAGTAAGTGAAGTACTGGTCCGTGAAAACAAAGGTACGCAATCTCCAATCTATTACATTAGCAAAATCCTGGTCGATGCAGAAACAAGGTGCCCCCAACTCGAAAAGTTAGCCTTGGCATTGCTCACAGCTTCACGAAAACTTAGACCCTATTTTCAATGTCATCCTATATCGGTGGTCACGACCTTCCTCCAAAGGAGAATCCTACATAAATCCAAGCTATCAGGGAGATGTCCAATTGGGCCATAAAATTTAGCGAGCATGATATAAAATATCAGCCACGAACAATAATAAAATTGCAGGTACTAGCTAATTTTGTCACCAATTTCAATTCCAAAATAATGCGCGAGGTCAAGCAGGAATCTTCTCGTACCTCTCCCGGGTTTCCCGGCCAATGGGTCAAATACACTGATGGCTCTTCTAACACATTAGGGTTTAAAGTAGGACTCATACTCGAGGCCCCAACAGGTGAAATAATCTGTCACTCCATACGGTGCCCCGATATGACTAAAAATAAGGCCGAGTACGAGGTCATGATTGCAGGACTAAAGCTAGCTCTCAAGTACGGAGCACGACGAGCCGTCCTCCGATGCGACTCACAACTTATTGTCAACCAAGTTATAGGGACTTTCCAAATCAAAGAATAGAGGCTACAAAAGTATAGACAAAAATTCAAAACTACTGCTAGAAGTCAATAAATGTTAACTCGACCAGATACCTCGAGCAAAAAACATCGAGGCAGATGGCCTCGCAAAATTAGCAGCAGCCACAAAAAACATTAGAAAAGAAAACGTGGTTACCCACCTCCACTCATCAATAGACCAACTTGAGGTACATTATGTAAATTTAACTTAGAATTAGTGCAACCGTATTATAACATATTTGCAAGAGGGAATACTCCAAGCAGACAAAAAAGAAGCCAAAAAGCTTCGAATGCAGGTGACCAGATACAACAACATAAACCATGACCTATACAAAAGAATGGTTGGAGGTCCTTTGGTGAAATGACTAGGGCCAAACCAAACAAAATGCGTCCTCGAGTAAGTAAACGAAGGCCACTGCGGTGCCCATACCAACAACCAAGCACTCGTTAAATGCCTCATACGGGCAGGCTTTTATTAGCCCACCATGAACAAGGAAGTTCCCAACTTTGTCAAGAAGTGCGAGCAGTGCTAGAAATACGCTCCTATAATACACCAAGTGGGTGAGCACCTCCACTCGATCACATCACCATGGCCGTTTATCAAATGGAGGATGGACATCGTCGAATCCCTTCCAGCAGGACGAACTGATATATAATTTCTTTTGATTTTAATTGACTATTTTTCCAAGTGAGTAGAAGCAGGTGTATTTTCCCAAATACATGAACAAGAAGTTATCACATTCATATGGAAGAACAACATATGCTGCATCAGCATCCCCAAAGAAATCAGTTGTGACAACGGGCCTCAATTCACCGGGAAAAAGACCGTCAAATTCTTTGAGAAATGGCACATCAAGCGAATACTCTCCATGCCATATCACCCTACAGGCAACAGCCAAGCCGAGTCCCCCAACAAAACAATACTAAATATTTTGAAGAACAATTATGAGGACGCTAAGGGACTATGACCGGAATTAGTACCAGAAGTGATATGGGCATACTGCACTACGCCAAATACAAGCACAGGAGAAATGCCATATTCACCAATCTATGGAACTGAAACAGTGATACCAATCAAGGTCGGGGAACCAATTTTGAGATACTTCAATGAGAGCGGACCAAGCAACGACGAAATCTGAAAGCAAGACCTCGACAAAGTAGAGGAGCGAGGAGACATGTCTCACATAAGAATGATAGCCCAAAATAGCAAAGAAGAATTGTATTACAATAAAATGGCCAAAGTACGACCACTGAAAGTCAGGGACTATGTATTAAAGGCCAAAACACAAGCGATTAAAGGGCCATAAAAAATCACGGCAGCAGCAAACAAAGATCATTCCAACTAAAACAATGGAGGGAAATCTACTACCAAAAAATTGGAGTGTTGCGCACCTCAAATACTTCAACTTTTGAGAACAGAGGCCGTACAAGTTGCAATCTTTTTCCCTCACCCGGGTTTAATCCCAATTAGGTTTTATCGGAGAGGTTTTTAATGAGGCAAAAAGGGGACATCTCAAATTTTAAGTATAAATCATCGCGCCGCCTATCGACTACTTCTCCAGGACGAGCAATGAATGGACTAGGTAGACTGGAACTTCTCAAATGTATGCAACAAATACAAACATGTAATATTCTACAAACGAAAGAAATAAACAAAGCAGCATGAAACATCTTTGCACAACTCCACCAAATCATTTTACATATTATATTCGACTTTACTCGAATTATTCGACATTCGACCTTGCTCGAGTTATTTGACATTCAACTTCGCTCGAATTGTTTTACATTCGACTCACTCGAATTATTCGACATTCGGCCTCGCTCAAATTGTTTGACATTCGGCTCGCTCGAATTATTTGACATTTGACCTAGCTCGAATTACTTGACATTCTACCTCGCTCCAATTGTTTTACATTCGACTCACTCGAATTATTTAACATTCGACCTTGCTCGAATTATTCGACATTCGACCTTGCTCGAATTATTTTACATTTGACCTTGCTCGAATTATTTTTCATTCGACTCTCTCAAATTATTTAACATTCAACCTCACTCTCATTATTCGACCTCACTCCAATTATTTGACATTCGACTCGCTCGAATTATTTGTCATTCAACCTCGCTCGAATTATTTGACAGTCGACCTCACTTAAATTGTTTTACATTCAACTCGCTCAAATTACTCTACATTCGACCTTGCTCAAGCTATTTGATTCTCGACCGCATTCGAGCTAACTGATTCTTGACCCCAAGTCGGTCTATGTTCGATTATGCCAAAATCAACATTACTTGAAAATGTCCAAAAAATCAAGGATTTCCCAAAGAGCAAAAAACAAGGAGAACATAAATCCTAAAATACATAGGAAAAAGGTAATTGTTCAATTTCAATAGTGAGATTATAATATTTTCTTACAAAGGGCTCGAAGACGCCTTCAAAAAAATAGCAAACAAAGAAAAACTTAAGTACAAAAGCTTCACACCAAATCATCCCCATCAACATACTCATCATCATACCAAGGACCAGAGGCAAGCCCATCCGCGACGTCGTTATCATCATCTTCGCCGGTGTACCAGGGTCGTAACAAGCTTCACGAGTTTCCCTTGACATGGATACCCTCAATCTCTTCCTAGGAAACCTTACCGGGGGCCTTTAAGGACTTGTACATGTAAATTTAAGCCTTGGCATGGACCCACATTTTGTACGACTCCCATGACACACCGGGATCGGCGAAAGTACGAGATATAGATGGTTGCGCCTGCTATTATGTCCTCCTATCCCTTAGGGCGACGACTTGATCATTCAACTTAGAAACCTCTACCTCCAAACCCATGATCCGCTCCTCTAATCTCGCCACATTGAGCACCAACGTTTACACCTTGTTAGCCCGCTCGGACCTGCAGACATGGAGGGCGTCAGATAAGGCCTCCGCCTCAGCCGCAACGGCCATTCTAACTTTCTCAGATTGACCCAACTCTTCGATCTTAGCTCTAAGTTCCTCCAACAAATAGATGGCCCTTGCCTCCCTCTGCTCGAGTTCAACGTTAAAGACTCCACCTGCGCCTAAAGATCAACATTCTTGGCCATCACTCCCTCGCTCACCTCGAGCTCGCCCTCCTTTGCCTTTAGCGCTACCTCAAGCACATTGCACCTACTGATGGCCCTCATAAGTTCCCTGTTCCTCTCCCTCATCTCCTCGACCTTCTTTTTCAGCTCCTTGTCCTTCTTCTTGAGCCTATCATGAAGTGACTGAAACTCACCATCCCGGCTAAGAAAGTTGGCTAGACTTCGGTGCTTGAATGGTATTCAATATACTTGGAGGGCATTTTATTAAAAATATCCGTCTTCTGCTCCTCCCATTGGTCGTGCTCAATATTCATAATAAGGGTCTGAAATGCAAAAAATTAAGAAGAGGTCAGTGCAAGCAAGTAACAGATACAAAATAAACTTTAACATAGGAAAGGAAAAACTTAGTCGCAAGGCCATGCTCGATATACCCAGCAACAGGTCCGTATCTTTCATCGTCTGTGAGTCCTATTGAAGGAAGCCACATATAGGAGATCAAAGGTTGGCACCGCCTGTTCTAAGTTGACCAAGAGGTCATAATTCACGGGAATGACTATATACCAATTAGAAACCTCGATCCCTATCTTCACAAGATTAGTCCTCTCCACGAAGGTCCGTACCTCCTCAGGGTCAATGTTTGAGCCAGAGTCATTTTAATCCACAGGGACAACCCTACCTCTCCTAGCCGCCGATGATGATCTACCTTCAGCTACCCACGTGAGCTTTTCGCTACCACGAACACCCTCAACCTCATAGGACCTCTTCTCAATGGTAGAACCCACCGCAAAAACAGCCTCGATGCATGTTGTAAGCAGTGATTTTTCTTCATAATAATGAATCTTACTAACTCAACATCAGCAATAATGGCCTTTCTGGTCTCCATACTTCGTCTTTTCCTCGATGACTCCTCCTCGCTGCAAGATGGCTCGTCCATAAGGTGAAAGATAGGCTAAGAAGAGATCTCATCCGGCATGGCAAAAATGGGTAAACATACAAAGCACAATATCCAGGTCGGTAAACCTGTACTATGTCATCTCCCACCGGAATAATCTTAATGTGAGAAGGAATACAATATTTGGATTGAAGGTCAGCTATTTGATGCAACCCCATCTCAGAAAGCTCATATGCAGAAGCGGGAGAAGGTTCCTTTGGGAAGTCATTTATGACTAAAGGATTCTTGGGAACCACCACCTTCAAGGTAGGGAAACTTTCTTCCTCCTCAATCATGGATCCCTCACCACCGAGATGAATAGCCACCGATAACGAAGTAGCATCGGAAACTCTATCGTGAATATGACGGGAATCTGACATACTTATATAGTAAAGTGTGTTTAGCAAAGTCAGAGAAAGAAGATATCAGCTGGGAAAGAAATTAGGGGCTGAAATTGAAGAAATTGCAAGAAATTGGACGTGGAGAACTAAGAAAAGATCAAAGAAAAATGATATGCATACAACAAGGGGAATGCTGAAAATTTGAAAATGAAACCCCTTTCCTCTACTTATAGGGTTAGGTAACACCAGAATCGAGGCAAAGAGCCCTTAATGGCACTAAAAAGCAACGCAACACAAACACTGCATTAGGAAGATGTGTAATGATGATGCGCGTAGCATGACATCATTCTACATCAGCCACACCAACCGCAGCCCCACCAGCTCAACCTTGGCCAATTTGATAAAATCATTACGACCAAATTTCCTCTGAACAGTTGCAAACAAATATGCTCATCGAGGACGTCCATTATTACGACCTCAGCAAGCGAAGGGACTAACTGTATTGCTCGAAAAATTAGATTTAATAACTACAAATGGATATGGTCGAGGATCCGGTCGACCACAACTCAAAGACGAGGAGTCGTCTTAAGAGGGACTAGTGTCGAGGACAAACAAAAAGTGTACGGCAGCAACGGTAGAATAAGTCTAGAATAAAAATAAAGAATATTCTATTGTATATTCTTTATGTTGTACTTTTTTGTGTTTCTTAGGAGCTTTCCCTATAAATAGGAAGAGATAAAGAACAAAAGGAGATCTTCACTTTTCGATAAGAATATATTGTAAAGGTTGACTATAAAGAATATAAAAAAAACGTGTCTTGTTCATTGATTACACTGTTCAATATACATTGTTCATTCACAAGATCCAAAGATTCCTTGTCCATCTTCATTTTCTATCACCTCGCGTTGTTGTCAGGAAGGAGAATCATCCAAGTTACCCAGCATTTGGGTAATAAATTCCTTCTTATTACATTTATTGCCATTATCTATATTTATTGAATGCTTCTGTTACTACATTCATTGACAATTATTGAACATATACTTGATATTTATTATTCTTGAACACGGTCCTATATCACTGATATACCCTAGTTTTAGATCTAGAATTTATTACGTTTAATTAGGATTAACCCTTTATTCCCTCATTAATCAGTTTACCAGAAAGCTTAACATTTTTTGGCCAAACACCTATGACTCAGCATACTCGAAGAACTAGTGGAAAAGAGTAGAGTAGTGGACATTCAAACTATTTCATGACATAGCAAGTGTTATCTTATTGAAAAGAGAAAGAAAGTAGGTGATGGCTACTTGAACAATATCAATTCAATGTTCTGTATTCTAGAAAAGAATTTAATGTAAGATATATGGATTTATATCTAGATATATGGACTTATATCTATACACATATGAACAATACATGAATAATTATATGTTATGTGCTATCTTAAGGTTTGGCCTAATTATGTGGTCTTATGGACATTATGTTAAGGGGGCCAATGTATTGTCATACTAAAGTGTAGGACTAATGTGTAGATACCCAAAAGTGTAACCTTAGTTTATGATGGGCTAACTAAGGTTACATAAGTAACTATGGTTACTTGCTTGTGACTCTTGGGTTTGTAACTCTTGCAAGACATTACTCAAGACATTACTCTTGTCTTATAACTCTTGTCTCTTGGGTTATGTAACTCCTAGAGTTATAAAGTGGGGTTATGGTTCCCATTCTTTAACAAGACAAGTTCTTTCTCTACCCATTGAAGTAAGAACCATTTGTCCATTGTCTTGCAAATAGAGTGGAAAACCATAAGCCAAAACCTTGATCATTGTCATAATACTATTTTGTAAACCTTTCATATATTGTTATTGTCGAGGATTCATTCTTGTGGTAACATACAAACCACAAGTCATTCTTGAAGAAATAATCAAGAGGTTCAAAAGCTCAAGGACAATCATCAAGAAGGAGGCTCAACTTTTCCACATATGGATTCAGGTTAGCTTCCGCTCATGTAGTTGTAAATCCGATTATTCAAATGAAGGTTGTTGTCTTTAGTAGGAATCATAATCCTAACAATTGGTATCAGAGCCGCCCTTTATTTTGGATAATTTGGATGATCATAAGGTTTATGTTATTTAAGAAATCATGTTTAAGTTTACTTAGAACTTTGTTCAAGAAATTCTACCATGAAATAGCATGATCTTATGATTGTTATGATGATGATGTATTTGTTTATTATATCATTGATTCAGCATGATTTTAGTAGGTTGACAACATGTTTATTATTTTTAAGATCCATGTTGAAAATCATGTGTTATTCAGAAATTTTTTTTTTGTCACAACTAGTCAGACAATCGATTGTCAGGCTAGATAATCGATTGTCTGAATCGTTTAAAATTCTGGCAGTTAACTTTTGTGAGTTGAAACGTTTCCAGACTGAAAAATTTTTCCAGAAAAAATTCAACAATCGATTGTCTAGCCTGACAATCGATTGTTGGATGATCCACACTTTAGAAAAATTTTTCCTTGTCAATTACAGAGACTTAAAAGTTTTTCAGAAAAAACCAAACAATCGATTTTCTGGTTTGACAATCGATTGTCTGCTCTAAAGACTATTTTTCAGAAAACGTCAAACAATCGATTGTCTGTTTTGACAATCGATTGTCTGGCCCAAATGACTTAGAAAAATTTTTCCTCGTGACTTCCAGTGACTTAAATAATTCAGAAAATGTCAGACAATCGATTGTCTGTTTTGACAATCGATTGTCTGGTCCAGTAATGTTTAAGAAAAATGTTTCAACTCTCTTAAGTTTCAGTGAATGTTAATTGTTTAATAGTCCATCAATTCTTATATATCTAGAATTGTCCTATCAAGCAATCAACAATTAATATTCAAGTGTTACACATCTAATCTTGTAACACATTAAGTTGAGATTCATAAAATGGCTTAAGGAACTAAGATTTATAGCATCTTATATTTTAGTTTTTCAATTGAAGCATTAAGTTGCCAAAGTAACCTCTATTGTGTAGATTGATTAATTTTAAAATATGAGATGACTGTGGATGTTAGTCTTCCATGCGTTTAACATCGGCCCAAAGGAAGGTGTTATTTGGCAGGAATTCGAACATTCTTGTGGTGGTAAATATGAGACGATTATTTGGTTTTCCATGTGAATATTAAATCGGCCCAAAGGAAGGTTTAATGTTTGACAGGAGTTTATTGTCTATGTTTGATCACTACACCAAGAGTACCACTTGCAAGTTGTTTTTCTGTCCAAAGACTAAAAGCAATGTTGTGCTAGGTATCTTGTAATGGGAATTGCCTAATTTTGAATCTATAAAGTTAAAGTTCAAGTTTATGTAAGCATGTATTTAGTAATCCTTTTGTTCTATTTTCAGTAAACTCTTCTGCTTCTACGATCTCTGCCAATATCAATAGCATCCCTGTGCTTAACGGCACTAATTTTAAGGAATGGAAAGAGAACGTCATGATCGTTCTCGGTTGCATGGATCTTGACTTAGCACTTCGGACCGAGCAACCTACTCCTCTTGAGGATACATCCTCTCCTGATGACAGGAGGGTGATGGAGAAGTGGGAACGCTCGAATCGCATGAGTCTCATGATCATGAAGCGTGCAATCCCAGAATCATTCAGGGGCACTATGAATGATGAACCCAATGCCAAAGTTTTCCTTGAAAACCTCGAACAGCGTTTTATTCAAAACGAAAAGGCGGAAACAAGTACACTATTGAGTAAACTTGTTTCCATGAGGTATAAGGGCAAGGGAAACATTAGGGAGTACATTATGGAAATGTCTCATCTTGCTTCGAAACTAAAGTCACTCAAGCTGGATTTACCTGAGGAACTGCTTGTGTACTTTGTTTTGATATCTCTTCCTGCACACTTTAATCAGTTTAAGGTTAGTTATAACTGCCTGAAGGAGAAATGGTCTCTTAACGAGCTCATTTCACATTGTGTGCAAGAAGAGGAAAGGATAAAGCTAGATAAGACAGAAAGTGCTCATTTGGCATCCTCTTCTAAGGAAACTAAGAAGAGGAAGGGTAAGGAAGTTGCAGTTGCAAAGCCCAAGAATAAGCAACATAAGGAACCTAAGGTTGAAATCACTGCATTAGGTTGCTTCTTCTGTAAGGGGACTAACCATGTGAAGAAGGACTGTACTAAGTACCATGCCTGGCGTGCGAAAAAAGGTACATTTCTTTCTCTTGTTTGTTCTGAAGTTAATTTAATTTCAGTACCTAAGGATACTTGGTGGGTAGATTCTGCTGCTACTACTCATATAAGTATATCAATGCAGGGTTGCCTGAACTGCCGAAAACCAAATGATGGTGAAAGATACATCTATGTGGGTGACGGCAAGAAGGTGCCAGTTGAAGCTATTGGCAAATTTAGGCTGTTATTTAATACTGGTTTTCATGTAGATTTGAATGAGACTTTCATTGTACCGTCTTTTAGACGGAACTTAATTTCAGTTCCCCAATTGGACATGTCTGGTTATAAATGTACATTTGGGGATAATAAAGTTTGTCTCTTTCAGTGTTCAAATCTTATTGGTACTGGTGTTTTATCAACGTTTGATAGCTTATATTTGGTTGACACAATAACTTCAAATAAAGAAACTTTGCATACAAGTGGTACTAAAAGGAAATTAACTAATGAGAATTCCATTTCACTCTGGCATAAACGTTTGGGTCATATATCCATTCAAAGAATTCAGAAACTCGTGTCAGAAGGAATTCTTGATCCTCTTGATTCCTCAAATTCGGAAATTTTGTATTGAGTGTATCAAGGGAAAACAAACAAACAAGAACTAGATTAGGTGCTAAGAGAGATTCGGACGTCTTAGAATTGATACATACGGATATTTGTGGGCCATTTCCTACTCCTTGTCGGAATGGTCAACAATACTTTATCACATTCATAGACGATTACTCTCGTTATGGGAACCTATATCTTATTCATGAAAAGTCCCAATCCATATTAAAAACCGTAGCTTATATTCTTAATAGAGTTCCAACTGCAGCTGCAATAAAAACCCCATATGAACTTTGGACTGGGCATAAACCCCGGTATTCGGCATTTTCACATTTGGGGTTGTCCAGCTGAGGCAAGGCCTTATAGGCCGAATGAAAAGAAATTGGACGCTAAGACGGTTAGTAGCTATTTTGTTGGATACTCTGGAAAATCCAGGGGTTTTAAGTTTTATGATCCCACATCACGAACTATTTTTGAAACGGGAAATGCTAGGTTCTTTGAGGATATTGAGTTTGGGGGGTGGGGAGATAAAGTTGTTAAAGATTTTGTCTTTGAGGAAGAACATGTGTCTTTTCCTCAAATTGTTGATCTTGGTCTTACTGACTCGGATCATACAACTCCGGTTCAAGACAATCTCGAAAATCTCCCTCATCAGGAACCTGATATAACTAATGTAAATCAAACTCAACAACCTCAAGAAACTGAAATGCCATTAAGGAGATCTACTAGAGAGAGGAGAAATGCAATTTCGAATGATTATTATGTATTTCTCCAAGAACAAGAAAATGATGTTGGACTTGAGGAAGATGATCCAATCAACTTCAGTCAAGTCATTAAGTGTTCTAACTCTCAAAAGTGGATTGATGCCATGAATGATGAGATGAAGTCTATGAGCGATAATGACGTTTGGGAGCTTGTTACATTGCCCGAAGGTACGAAACCTATTGGTTGTAAATGGATTTTTAAAACCAAAAGGGATTCAGGGGGCAATGTTATTAAGTACAAAGCTCGTCTTGTCGCAAAAGGCTACACTCAGAAAGAAGGCATTGATTATAAAGAGACTTTCTCTCCAGTTTCATCGAAAGACTCTTTCCGGACTATAATGGCATTAGTAGCACATTTTGATCTTGAGCTTCATCAAATGGATGTTAAGACTGCTTTTCTCAATGGTGACATTGAGGAAACAATTTATATGGTGCAACCTGAAAACTTTGTTTCGGATGAATCAAAGAAAAAGGTTTGCAAATTAAAGAAATCCATCTATGGGCTCAAGCAAGCTTCTCGTCAATGGTATTTTAAGTTTCATGCAGTCGTTACATCTTTTGGTTTTGAACCGAATATTGCTGATGACTGTATATACCATAAGTTCAGTGGGAGGAAGTATATTTTTCTGGTTTTATATGTCGATGACATACTGCTTGCCTGTAACGATATAGCATTATTGCTTGAAACTAAGAAATTTCTTTCAAAGAAATTTGAAATGAAAGATCTTGGTGAAGCTTCTTTTGTATTAGGAATTCAGATTCTGAGAGATCGCTCAAAAGGCGTTCTCGGTCTGTCACAAAAGGGCTATATCGATAAAGTTCTGAAAAGATTTGGCATGCAGGATTGTAAACCATTCAACACCCCTGTTGCTAAGGGAGACAAATTTAGTCTCAAACAGTGCCCAGACAGTACTTATGAAATTTCGGAAATGGAGAAGACACCTTATGCTTCGGCGGTAGGTAGTCTGATGTATGCTCAGGTGTGTACAAGACCTGATATAGCATACATTGTTGGGATGTTAGGCAGATATCTAAGCAATCCGGGTATGGACCATTGGTAGGCAGCCAAAAGGGTCATGAGGAACATACATAGAACAAAGGATTACATGCTTACATATCGGAGTTCGGACCAGTTTGAGATCATCAGGTATACCGACTCCAATTTTGCCATTTATGCTAATAACATATGTAACCATAGTTGCATATGTTAATAACAACAGTAATTTGACGAAAGCAAAACATATGGACGTCAAATTTCGGGTTGTAAAAGAAAGAGTACAAAATGGACAATTGTGCATTGAGTACATTAGTACAAACTCCATGCTTGCGGATCCGCTAACTAAGGGATTGACACCAAAAGTTTTTCATGAGCATGTTGCTTGTATGGGTGTCAAATCAGATAAGGATTATGTATTTTAGTGGGAGTTTTGTATTGCACATTTTTGTAATTGTTCATTATATTCAGAAATTCAGTAATTCAGTTATATCTGCAGATATTCAGTTTTAAAGTTTATTGTACTCTTACAGTTTCTGTTTGATCTCAATTAAGTGAACCAGTTGGTAAATAGACATACTATTGACCACACTTTATGTTATTTCCATGCTACATACCCACACTTGATCCATGTCGTTGGTTATATTGATATACGTGATCTATGATTGGTTCTAGTTACGAATGAGTAACGACGAGCCCTTAGGTCCTATGTTGGTATGATTGATGGACCGGATTGTTCATGACAATTTTATTGTGATAGCAATTTTGCGCAACTAAGGTTTGTAACTTATAATATCAAGGATTGTACATATGTTTGTATATCTCGTCCAAGTGGGAGATTGTAAGATATATGGATTTATATCTAGATATATGGACTTATATCTATACACATATGAACAATACATGAATAATTATATGTTATGTGCTATCTTAAGGTTTGGCCTAATTATGTGGTCTTATGGACATTATGTTAAGGGGGCCAATGTATTGTCATACTAAAGTGTAGGACTAATGTGTAGATACCCAAAAGTGTAACCTTAGTTTATGATGGGCTAACTAAGGTTACATAAGTAACTATGGTTACTTGCTTGTGACTCTTGGGTTTGTAACTCTTGCAAGACATTACTCAAGACATTACTCTTGTCTTGTAACTCTTGTCTCTTGGGTTATGTAACTCCTAGAGTTATAAAGTGGGGTTATGGTTCCCATTCTTTAACAAGACAAGTTCTTTCTCTACCCATTGAAGTAAGAACCATTTGTCCATTGTCTTGCAAATAGAGTGGAAAACCATAAGCCAAAACCTTGATCATTGTCATAATACTATTTTGTAAACCTTTCATATATTGTTATTGTTGAGGATTCATTCTTGTGGTAACATACAAACCACAAGTCATTCTTGAAGAAATAATCAAGAGGTTCAAAAGCTCAAGGACAATCATCAAGAAGGAGGCTCAACTTTTCCACATATGGATTCAGGTTAGCTTCCGCTCATGTAGTTGTAAATCCGATTATTCAAATGAAGGTTGTTGTCTTTAGTAGGAATCATAATCCTAACATTTAATATTACACAAGGTAAAAAGAATACGTAATTACACCGCTGATCAAATTTATGATGTAGTTGAGTTTGGAAGTAAAAGAATGAGAAGTAAGTAAATAGAGAAATGGCATAACAAGACCACTCTAAGGTGATGGCTGGGCTGCTGCTGCTGCTACTAGAACTACGAGACGCACCAGCTTACACCGACTCCTCTTCTGCCGCCCCCTCTGCGAGCAACGACAGATGTTAGGAGGAGGCAAATGACAGAAAGTAGAATCGCAACCTTCACATTCTTCCTCATTAATTCAATGTCAGCTAGTTGTTCTGCAGTTACTTTCTTGATTTAATTTGTTCTTCAGCTTCTTCTTCCTCTTTACTCTTCTCTTTTTTTCTTGTGTGTCCAGAGGATGTGCAAAAGCAAAACGAGTTATGCCCTATTTATATCATACTTCTTACCTTGGAAAGATAAAGGCAATTCACTTAGAGATTAAACCACGAAGTTTCGTTGACACGCTTTCTAAAGGGTCAAGTATTGAAAAGTACTATGTATTCACGTAAAGAATAAGTCAACAAAAGTTAGCTAATAATAGCAATGTTTTGGCTGGTGTTCTATATATTGAAAAGCCAATATTGGGACGACCATTGTCCAGTTTTACAAGTTGGAGGCACCCACCTTAAACTAGGTGGCCATTGAAAGTCAGTATATAATCTCAACCCATTCATTGTTTATTACTCTTACTTTTTTGAGGTTGAAAATGGCATGATATACTTCTCCATATTGTCATTACTCATGCTTGCTGCAAAATGCTACTCATATATATGAATATGAGCTGCTTACTGTATTGCAACTACTTTTCATACGGAAGATTTCCTTCTATATACAATTTTGTCGACCTACTTTTCCTTTTACATTACCTTACCAACTGTACATAGCAAAGCTCCCGTTGGTCTATAGGATACAATAAAGTCAGAAATACACATGTAAATTAGATATTGATTCTCCCGGAGTCTCCTCGTATTTATAGAATTCAAGAGAAGACTTTTCAGAAAAATCATACTCATATACAAAAAACTATGTCTGTTCTATTTAAATTAAAATTAAATTCAAATTAAAATAATCAGAAACTGCTCCAAAAAATAAATACAAAAATAAAATATTTATTTAAAGGTCCGACTCGACCCGTACCCGAGCCCCAAGTCCAAGTCCAAGTCCAAGTCATTCTATATGAACCATAACTACTTTTGTCAAAGCAAAAGTATCACACACACAATATATATTAATATATATATTGCACATATTTTTAGAAGTATGTCAAGTAGTCATTCTATATGACTTAGTTGACTTAGCCTTCTAAGGCCTCAAAAGTGATTTGAAGTCACCGATGTGAGAAACCCCCACATATACAAACTATGTCTAACAATCCCCCACTAGTTTGTATATTAATCATAATATCGTGTATAATCGAAGTATCTTTTGTAGATTTGAACTTTTGACTAGTGTAAATACATTAAAGTTGGACGAAGTTATTAGTATCCTAAGATTTGAACCATAACTCCTTTTGTCAAATCGAAAGTATCACTCACACAATAATATTAGGCAGCGAAACAATTCAGTGTAGAGCTTTAGCACTTTTATGGCCATGTGCTACTCCTAATAAAACTTATGAATATTTATAAGACCAACCCTTTAAGTCTTATTCGAAGCGGCATCACTTCATATTCATAGATGTGAAATTTAGACTTTATGTCTCTGTTACTCAGACATTCGCTAATTCCATTAAGAATTAATTAACCTCTTCAAGGATACAGATTGCACTTTTGAGTTTGTCATTGTTACCATGTTATTACAAGCACGTAACAGCTCTGTGGCTTCTCATATAACAGTAAGCAGTATATTAGAATTAAGGCTCCTAAGAGAAGATCAGTGCTTAAACAACACAAATAATTTGTTATTACCCTTTGAACTTATATTATTAAGAGTGTATACTAACTCAAAGTTGGTTTCCCATCACTTGTGTTTTAATTTAAGAGTTTCATCCCCATTCCTTCACTAATATGTTGTACAACATCTTTTGGCAATGCATTAGTAAGTGGATCAGCCAAATTTTTATTTGATCTCATATATATTATAGTCATAGTTCCATTGGTAATTAACTCTCTTATATAAGCGTATCTTAGTCTTATATGTCTTGATTTCCCATTATACATTTAACTATGAGCTACGCACATTGTAGTCTCACTATCACAGAATATAAAAATGGTTGGCATTGGTTGTGGCCACAACTTAACGTCTAGTAACATGTTCTTCAGCCATTTCTCTTCTTTTCCAGCAACTGCTAATGCAATATATTCAGATTTCATTGTAGAATGGAAAATGCAAGTTTATTTTTTGGATGCCCAATTAGTGGTACCACATCCTAAAGTGAATATCCAACCTGAAGTGGCCTTGATATCATTAACATTATTAATCCAACTCGTATCAGAATATCCTTTCAATACGGTTGAAAACCCAATATAGCAAATACTTAAGTGCTTTGTTCTTTTCAAATACCCAAGTACTCTTATTATCGCTTTCCAATTATCATTATTCGGGTTACTAGTAAACCTTAAAAGTTTACAAACTGAAATGCTATATCAGGTCTAGTACAATGCATTGCATATATCATATTGCCTATCGCACTTGCATACTCTATTTGAGTCACTGTTCTTAGCTAATTCGACACTTGAATCATACGGAGTGTTAGACTCTTTTATGCCCAATGATTGAACTTTCAAAGTATCTTGTCAATGTAATGGGCCCCTGATAAAGTCACTTTATTCTTTGTGGTTCTTTTAACCTTGATACGTAAGATTGTATCATCTTCATTTAAGTCTTTCATCTTAAAAGCAGAAGTTAAATACTTCTTAGTTTCAGAAATTTCAAATATAGTCGTAAAAAGTATCAGCATGTCATCAACATAGAGACAAATGATAACTCCATATTCTTTTACAAATTTAGAGTAAATACATTTGTCAGCATGATTATGTACGAATCTATTAAACAATATTATAGTATCAAATCTTTCACGCCACTACTTTAGTGCTTGTTTCAACTCATATAGAGACTTTATCAACTTACAAACTTTATGTTCATTACCAGAAAGAACAAATTCTTTAGGTTTTTTCATATAATTCTCTTCAATCAAGTTTCCATTTAAGAGTGCAGTTTTAACATCCAATTGATGTACATATAGACCATATATAGATGCCAAAGATAAAAGTACTATAATAGATGTTATTCTAGCTACGGAAGCATATGTATCAAATTAGTCAATGCCTTCTTTTTGCGTGAAGCCTTTTACAACTAGTCTTGCTTTAAATGTTTGTACAAAACCATCCGTGTCATATTTTCTCCTAAATACCCATTTACGACCTATAGATTTAGGCCCAAGAGGCAAATCAACTAAAATCCATGTGTTATTGGACATTGAGTCCATTTAATCATTGATGGCCTCTTTCCAAAAAGCAGTATCCTTCGAAGCCATAGCTCCTTGAAAATTTGTTGGGTCATCTTCAACATTAAATAAGATGGGCATTTTACAACTTACAGATGTTCTATCTCCTTCCACAAGAAAAACTATGGAATCTGAAGAAATAAAATCAGAATCGAGGTGTTTTTCTTTTTTAATTCTTAGGCTTCTTCTAGGTTCTAATTGAGTATTTTCATTTTTCTCATTGTTAGCAATTTCTGAGTATGACCTCATACTCACGCCAATATTACTTTGAATTGGTTCAACTAAATGCTCATTCATAGTATCTTTTATAAACTTATTTTCCATAAATTCAACATGAATAGATTCAATAATAGTATAAGATTCTAAATCTAACAATCTATATGCTTTTGAATGTTATACATATCCTAGAAAAATACTTTATCCCACCCTTGAAATTCGGGAAATGGTTGCACTATAGCTATTATTTGTTCACATAAATTGTCAAAAAGATCGTAGAATGGATCCGTAGTTTGCTCAAAACTTGGTAGCACGGGGAAATCCACTTGGGTGAAAAAGGGGGTAAATCTAGTTCAATCGGTAAATATATCTCAGGAGTAAGCTGCTCCATTGTAGCCGCTTCTGTACCTGTACCGGCTTGAGCAGCCGAAATATTGATGCTGGGAGATTGGGGATCGACTGAAATAATTCCTCTAGGTACTAATTTGTTCGATGATCATCAAGAACCTTGTAATAAGATATAAACCCCCACATTTTGAAATAATTTAAATTTAGTTTTCTATCATTCCTAATCCCACAAGGTAAAATATGCGTACTTTTTAAAGGCATTCTATTTGATATATAACATGCAGTTATTAAACCTTCACTCCATAAAATATGTGGTACATGTGAATTTAAGATGATATCATTAACCATATACCCTAAAGTTCTATTTTTTCTTTCAATCAATCCATTTTCTTGTGGCATATAAAGAGCACTTGTTTGATGTATTAATTCATACTCTTTGCAAAACTTATTAAATTTAGTAGAAAAATATTCTCCGCCCACTCCGAATTATTTTAATTTTCCTTCCTTTTTATTTTCTACAACTAACTTATATTCCTTCAATTTTTGAAAAGCCTCATCTTTTGTTCTAAGTAAATAAATATATGTAAATCTAGAGAAGTCGTCTATAAAAGTAATAAAGTATCTTTTGTGTCCTCTAGTTAATTCACCATTTAATTCACATATGTTAGAGTGTACTAAGTCTAATAATTCTGAAAATCTTTCAACTTTATGAAATGGTTTCTTTGTCATTTTTGCTTGTATGTAAATTTCGCATTTCCCTACATGTTCAGTTTTACATGATGTATAACAATTTCTAGATATATATTTTAAGGAACCAAAATTTATATGACCTAATCTAGCATGTCACAAAATAGAATCAGACTCAATAATATAAGAAGTAATATAATTTATTTCATTGATACTCAATTTAAACATGTCATTACAATTGTATCATTTTCCAACAAAGAAACCATTTTTAGTTACTATTACATTATCATATTTTATGACTGTCTTAAAGCCTCTCTTAGACAGTAAACCAGTGGACATCAAGTTCTTCTACATGTCGGGAACATAATATACATTCAGTAATGTTAACTTCTATCCGGAAGTGAAATTTATCTCAACACTTCCCTCTCCTGCTACATCAGCGGTCACATGGTTGCCCATCAGAACCTTCTAGGGTTCCTTTACTTCTGCATAGGTCTTGAACATATTATTTTCGTAACAGATATGAATTGTGGCAATAGAATCTAACCACCAGCCTTGACTCTAACCAGCAGCAGCAACCATGTTTAATTATGTGACCATACTATATGGTACTACAGAAACCATTGCAATCAAGCCTTGAGAAGAACTCCCCACCATGTTTGCTTTCTCGGACTTCCTTGAATTTCTGGAATTTTCAGAATTCCCATGGTTGAAGTTAATTCCTGCTTTCTTAAACGTACAGTCACGAATCTTGTGCCCTTTCTTCCCACAATGAAGACACTTCAAATCATTTCTTTTCTTAAAACGAGACTTGTTAGAAACTTTCAGATTTTATTTCCATTTAATGTATCATTTTGACTAACAAAATTAATAGTAGAACTCGAAGGTTGGACTATCGCGTCACGTGCACGAGTTTCACTTTCAATTTGAAGGTGAGTTCGAAATTGATCCACTATTAATTTAGCAGAACAATGCAAGATTTTCTTTCTATAGTCACTCCAGGAGAAGGCAATTTCGAAAGTATAGAACCTATCTGAAGTGCATCCGGAACTTTAACTTCAAGATCACTTAGTTTTGAATCTAAGATTTGTAGTTCATGAATCTGATCCATAATGGGCTTTGTCTCTACCATTTTAAATTCAAAGTATTGTAAAGACAGAAATTTATCAATACCTTGCTTGTCATTTTCATATGCGATCTGCAATGCTGTCCATATTTCTCTTGGTGATTTCATATTGGAGTATAAATCAAAGTGTTCAAAATGTGTCCTCGGAAGAGCAGTTCATCATCTTGACGTTTCTTCCTCTCTGCTTTGGTATCTTCTGAATCTTCTTTAGTGGGCTCCGACATTGCAGGCAATATTGGATCAAAGACGTAAAATATCTTTATAGCAGTAAGCAAGAAGATCATCTTGTTCTTCCAGCGAGTGAAGTTTGATCCATCAAATCAATCTAGTTTGATGAACTCTTTTGGGTTCTTTACAACAAACATAAACTTCTCCATAACAGAATATCTCTTGAAAATTGTTAGAAAAAAAAAGTTACAGAATTCAAGAGTCTCCTTGTATTTATAGAATTCAAGAGAAGACTTTTCAAAAAATCATACTCCTATACAAACAACTATGTATGTTCTATTTAAATTAAAATTAAATTCAAATTTAAATAATTAGAAACTGCTCCAAAAAATAAATACAAAAATAAAATATTTATTTAAAGGTCCGACTCGACCCGCACCCAAGCCCCAAGTCCAAGTCCAATTCCAAGTCATTCTATATGAACCATAACTACTTTTGTCAAAGCAAAAGTATCACACACACACATATATATATATATATATATATATATATATATATATATATATATATATATATATATATATATATATATATATATATGTTGCACATATTTTTAGAACTATGTCAAATACTCATTTTATATGACTTAGTGGACTTAGCCTTCTAAGGCCTCAAAAGTGACTTGAAGTCACCGATGTGGGAAACCCCCACATATACAAACTATGTATACCAATCCCCCACTAGTTTGTATATTAATCATAATATCGTGTATAATAGAAGTATCTTTTGTAGATTTGAACTTTCCACTAGTGTAAATACCTTAAAGTTGGACGAAGTTATTGGTATCCTAAGATTTGAATCATAACTCCTTTTGTTAGACCGAAAGTATCACACACACAATATTATTAAGCAGCGAAAAAATTCAGTGTAGAGCCTTAGCACTTTTATGGCCATGTGCTACTCCTAATAAAATTTATGAATATTTATAAGACCAACCCTTTAAGTCTTATTCGAAGCGGCATCAATTCATATTCATATAGGTGAAATTTAGACTTTATGTCTCTGTTACTCAGGCTAATTCCATTAAGAATTAATTCAACCTCTTCAAGGTAACAGTTTGCACTTTTGAGTTTGTCATTGTACCCATGTTAGTACAAGCACGTAACAGCTCTGTGGCTTCTCATATAACAGTAAGCAGTATATTAGAATTAAGGCTCCTAAGAGAAGACCAGTGCTTAAACAACACAAATAATTTGTTATTACCCTTTGAACTTATATTATTAGAGTGTATACTAATTCAATGTTGGTTTCCCATCACTTGTGTTTTAATTTAAGAGTTTCAGCCCCATTCCTTCACTAGTATGTTGTACAGCTTCTTTTGGCAATGCCTTAGTAAGTGGATCAGCTAAATTTTTATTTGATCTCATATATATTATAGTCATAGTTCCGTTGGTAATTAACTCTCTTATACAAGCATGTATTAGGCTTATATGTCTTGATTTCCCATTATACATTTTACTACGAGCTACGCATATTGTATTCTCACTATCACAGAATATAAAAATGGTTGGCATTGGTTGTGGCCACAAACATGTTCTTCAGCCATTTCTCTTCTTTTCCAGCAACTGCTAATGCAATATATTCAGATTTCATTGTAGAATGGAAAATGCAAGTTTATTTTTTGGATGCCCAATTAGTGGTACCACCTCCTAAAGTGAATATCCAACCTGAAGTGGCCTTGATATCATTAACATTATTAATCCAACTCGTATCAGAATATCCTTTCAATACGGTTGAAAACCCAATATAGCAAATACCTGTGCTTTGTTCTTTTCAAATACCCAAGTACTCTTATTATCGCTTTCCAATTATCATTATTCGGGTTACTAGTAAACCTTAAAAGTTTACAAACTGAAATGCTATATCAGGTCTAGTAGAATGCATTGCATATATCATATTGCCTATTGCACTTGCATACTCTATTTGAGTCATTGTTCTTCCCAAATTTTTAGCTAATTCGACACTTGAATCATACAGAGTGTTAGACGCAATTATGCCCAAATGATTGAACTAGCAAAATATCTTGTCAATGTAGTGGGCCCCTGATAAAGTTACTTTATTATCTGTGGTTATTTTAACCTTGATACCTAAGATTGTATCATCTTCATTTAAGTATTTCATCATAAAAACAAAGTTAAATACTTCTTAGTTTCAGAAATTTCAAGTATATTCGTACAAAATATCAACATGACATCAACATAGAAACAAATGATAACTCCATATTCTTTTACCAATTTAGAGTAAATACATTTGTCAGCATGATTATGTATGAATCAATTAAACAATATTATAGTATCGAATCTTTCATGCCACTACTTTAGTGCTTGTTTCAACCCATATAGAGACTTTATCAACTTACAAACTCTATGTTCATTTCCAAAGAACAAATTCTTTAGGTTGTTTCATATAAATCTATTCACTCAAATTTTCATTTAAGAATGCAGTTTTAACATCCAATTGATGTACATATAGACCATATATAGATGCCAAAGATAAAAGTACTCTAATAGATGTTATTCTAGCTACGGAAGCATTTGAATCAAAGTAGTCAATGCCTTCTTTTTGCGTGAAGCCTTTTACAACTAGTCTTGCTTTAAATGT
This sequence comes from Nicotiana benthamiana, assembly GCA_034376525.1. Classification (NCBI taxonomy): domain Eukaryota; kingdom Viridiplantae; phylum Streptophyta; class Magnoliopsida; order Solanales; family Solanaceae; genus Nicotiana; species Nicotiana benthamiana. Next base: position 77,162,530 of record CM067324.1, on the reverse strand, counting down.
TTGTACAAAACCATCCGTGTCATATTTTCTCCTTAATACCCATTTACAACCTATAGATTTAGGCCCAAGAGACAAATCAACTAAAATCCATGTGTTATTGGATATTGAGTCCATTTAATCATTGATGACCTCTTTCCAAAAAGCAATATCCCTCGAAGCCATAGCTCCTTGAAATTTTGTTGGGTCATCTTCAACATTAAATAAGATGGGCATTTATTAACTTACAGATGTTCTATATCCTTCCACAAGAAAAACTATGGAATCTGAAGAAATAAAATCAGAATCGATGTGTGTTTCTTTTTTAATTCTTATGCTTCTTCTAGATTCTAATTGAGTATTGTCATTTTTCTCATTGTTAACAATTTCTGAGTATTACCTCTTACTCACACCAATATTACTTTGAATTGGTTCAACTAAATGATCATCCATGGTATCTTTTATAAACTTATTTTCTATAAATTCAACATGAATAGATTCAATAATAGTATTAGATTCTAAATCTAACAATCTATATGCTTTTGAATGTTATACATATCCTACAAAAATACTTTTAATTCCTCTAGGTACTAATTTTTTTCTATGATCATCAAGAACCTTGTAATAAGATATAAACCCCCACACTTTGAAATAATTTAAATTTAGTTTTCTACCATAACAAATCTCACAAGGTAAAATATGCGTACTTTTTGAAGGCATTCTATTTAAAATATAAAATGCAGTTAATAAAGCTTCACCGCATAAATTATGTGGTACACGTGCATTTAAGATCATATCATTAACCATATACACTAAAGTTCTATTTTTTCTTTCAGTCAATCCATTTTTTTGTGGCGTATAAAGAGCACTTGTTTGATATATTAATTCATACTCTTTACAGAGCTTATTAAATTCAGTAGAAAAATATTCCCCGCCCCTATCACTCCGAATTATTTTAATTCTCCTACCTTTTTTATTTTCTACAACTAACTTATATTCCTTTAAATTTTTGAAAAGCCTCATCTTTTGTCTAAGTAAATAACCATATGTAAATCTAGAGAAATCATCTATAAAAGTAATAAAGTATCTTTTGTCCCCTCTAGTTAATTCACCATTTACACATATGTCAGAGTGTACTAAAGTCTAATAATTCTGAAAATATTTCAACTTTATGAAATATTTTTTTTTCATTTTTGCTTGTATGTAAATTTCGCATTTCCCTACATGTTCAGTTTTACATGATATATAACAATTTCTAGATATATATTTTAAGGAACCAAAATTTATATGACCTAATCTAGCATGTAATAAAATAGAATCAGACTCAATAATATAAGCAGTAATATAATTTGTTTCATTGATACTCAGTTTAATCATGTCATTACAATTGTATCATTTTCCAACAAAGAAACCATTTTTAGTTACTATTACATGATCAGATTTTATGACTATCTTAAAGCTTCTCTTAGACGGTAAACCAGTGGACAACAAGTTCTTCTTCATGGCGGGAACATAATATACATTCAGTAATGTTAACTTCTATCCGGAAGTAAAAGTTATCTCAACACTTCCCTTTCCTGCTACATTAGCAGTCACATGGTTTTCCATCAGAACCTTCTAGGGTTCCTTTACTTCTGCATAGGTCTTGAACATATTACTTTCGTAATAGACATGAACTTTGACACTAGAATCTAACCACCAGTCTTGACTCTAACCAGCAGCAGCAACCATGTTTAATTCTGTGACCATACTATATGGTACTACAGAAACCATTACAACCAAGCCTGGAGAAGAACTCCCCACCATGTTTGCTTTCTCGGACTTCCTTGAATTTCTGGAATTTTCAGAATTCCCATGGTTGAAGTTATTTCCTGCTTTCTTAAACATACAGTCACGAATCTTGTGCCCTTTCTTCCCACAATGAAAACACTTCAAATCATTTCGTTTCTTAAAACGAGACTTGTTAGAAACTTTCAGATTTTATTTCCATTTAATGTATCATTTTGACTAATAAAATTAATAGTAGAACTTGAAGGTTGGACTATAGCGTCACGTGCACGAGTTTCACTTTCAATTTGAATGTGAGTTCGAAATTGATCCACTATTAATTTAGCAGAACAATGCAAGATTTTCTTTCTATAGTCATTCCAGGAAGAAGGCAATTTCGAGAGTATAGAACCTATCTGAAGTGCATCCGGAACTTTAACTTCAAGATCACTTAGTTTTGAATATAAGATTTGTAGTTCATGAATCTGATTAATAATGGGCTTTGTCTCTACCATTTTAAATTCAAAGTATTGTAAAGACATAAATTTATCAATACCTTGCTTTTCATTTTCATATGCGCTCTGCAATGCTGTCCAGATTTCTCTTGGTAATTTCATATTGGAGTATAAATCATAGAGTCGATCTATCAAAGTGTTCAAAATGTGTCCTCGACAGAGCAGTTCATCATCTTGACGTTTCTTCCTCTCTGCTTTGGTATCTTCTGCATCTTCTTTAGTGGGCTCCGACATTGCAGGCAATATTAGATCAAGGACGTAAAATATCTTTATAGCAGTAAGCAAGAAGATCATCTTGTTCTTCCAGCGAGTGAAGTTTGATCCATCAAATCAATCTAGTTTGATGAACTCATTAGTGTTCTTTACAACAAACATAAACTTCTCCATAGCAGAATATCTCTTGAAAATTGTTAGAAAAAAAGTTACAGAAAATTTAAAGAGAAATATAGCTTTGATGCGTGACAGATCACTATCTTTCAAGAGATATTGCTCATATTCTTTAGGGAATTACAAGCAATTCTCCGTTAGGATACAACAAAGCCAGAATTCCACTTGCAAATTGGATATCGCTGCTCTTGGAGTCTCCTTGTATTTACAAAGTTTAAGAGAAGACTTTCCAGAAAAGTCACATTCCTATACGAACAGTTATGTCTGTTCTTTTTAAATTTGAATTTAAATGATCAGAAACTGCTCCAAAAAATAACTATAAAATAAAATCTTTATTTAAAGGTCCGACTCGGCCCGCACCCAAGTACCAAGTCCAAGTTGAAATCATTTATATATATATATATATATTACACGTACTTTTAGAAATATGTCAAATACGCATTCTGTATAACCTAGCGAGCTTAGCCTTTTAAGGACTCAAAAATGACTTAAAGTTATCCAGGTGGAAAACTCACACATATACAAAGTATGTCCAACAACAGGAGTGTGATTTTAAAGAAATACATATTATTAGTTTGATAAACTGAATCAGGATGTCGTCAACCTTAAAGTATTCATAATAGGTACTACCGACTATCAATCTAAATGAGGTAAAATTGCCTTAAACATATAGTACTACGAGCCAAAAGCACCCAAGTTTGACTACGAAATTGGATGCGCACGTGGTCCCTCTATCTGTATTAGCCATTGGGTCTCTTTCACGTCAAAGCCCATCAATTTCCATTTATTCCTCAAAGCCGCGTTGGTGGATCCATCACTTTCATCAATCCTACATTCTGCCCTCTTTCTTTTTCATTGACATGGAATTAACATGGATAGTGACTATTCAATTTCAAGTTACCTATTTCAACTTGTTTGAAGTTGAATTTGAGGCGTAGATTTTATAATTTATTGTTGTTGGTGTTAAATTACAACCCTTCATTCTTCCCCGCATTCTATTTATATCTATCTATAGTCAATTTTCTGCAAGCTGCATCATTGTCGTTTGAAATAATATACTTATAAGAATTATGGTAATTGGATAACTTTATCCAATATTTGGCTTAAGTTTTGAATTACGAATAACTAATCCTTGTGTAAAGTTAACACCAATTGTAGTTTTAACTTCATATTAATATCAACATAGCCTGGGTTGTACCTACTCCTAAAACAGCTGCATGGGCTGTGAAAAAGATCTTTGAGACCAGATCAATGATAGCAAATACCCAGGGTAAACAGGGGAACCTAAAATGTAGATTGATCCAGCTACAGAGAGGAGAACTGTTCAACATAAACAAACTCTACAGGCTCCAGCTCCCTCAAACACCTAAAGTACAATGGAAAAGCATAGTATTGCAGCCAAAACTACACCCAAGATTCAAATTTATCGTTTGGCTAGCACTGCGCAGAAGACTGGCAACAGTGGAGAGGCTAATACACATTGGGATACAGATTCCTCAACAATGTGTATTCTGCAAGCAAGTAATGAATCTTTTGACCATCTTTTCTTTGCTTGCCCGATATCTTGGGGACTATGGAATGGCTAAGATACCAGAGAATCATTTGCGATTGGGACAGTGAAGTCGACTGGATCAGCAACATTGCAAAAAGGAAAAATGGACATGCTGAAATAACCACCAGTGTGTTTGAAATTTTAGTATACTGTCTGTGGCGGGAAAGGAACAAGATTAGATTCCAAGGCGGAAGCTTAGTTATAAAGGATACATGCAAAGAGATAGCACTTCATGTGCACATTGAGGGAAACTTCACTGGAAGGATATCTTGCGACGACTGGATCACTACCCGTAGGAAAAAGAAGGAAAGCATTATATGATTTTCTTGATTTAATGTATATAGCGCATATGGGAGTGTTTTCCTTTTAGACTGTTTGAAACAGTAGCTAGTCAGCGGCTATTGAAAACTCTGTAATATTTTGATCTATTAATGAAATAAAATTACTATTTAAAAAAATACCTATATCAACATAGAATAACTAATCCATGTATAACTTATACATGTATAAAAAACAAAAAAGTCAAAATTATCCATATCCTTTTCTTAGAAGCCAATAAAAGTCAAGCATCCAAAGGTATAATTGTAAACTCATTACTTTTTAACGTAACAATAAATAATTTTTTTAAATAGTATCTTGTACAATATCTAATTTTAGTGCAATATAACAATAAATAATCTTTGTATATCTAATCCATGTATTACCATTTTCCTACATAACTAAACCCTGTATTATATTGTTTGTTTTGTTTGGTTTTAAAAATAATTATTGTGCGAACATTCAATTCTGTGGCATAATCACTGGGCAGTGTTTTGAGAAAGCGGCCGATACATAACTATCCATGATCTTTATTTATGAGCTCCAGTTCTTTACTAAACCTTTAGGGCATTTATTCCACGTAATCCAGAGTGTAGTCACAAGTACGGGTGTACATAGACCGGGTTGGTTCGGATTTTACAATTATCAAACCAAACCAATTGTGTCGGGTTATTAAATTTAAAGACCAAACCAAACCAATAAATTCGGGTTTTTCAATATCGGTTTTTCTCGGGTTTTTTCGGGTTATTCGGGTTTTTTCGAAATTTTTTTCCGGTAAAATCTTCGTAGAACAAAATATATAACGTATGTTCAAAATATTTTTTTAATCCTAGTAAGATACAACTATATAAAGTATTTTTCAAGAAAATAATACAAAATATGAGATATGTCATGAGTCATGACATTATCCTAAAATATTCAACAATAAAAAATGATAAAATTATGTACTATAAATATTGCTAATTAAAAAGTCATAATAAAAATAAACATAATCTAAAAGCACTAATTCATGCTAAACTAGATAGACTAATGAGGGAGTATCAGTTATATGCCTAAAAGCTAAAGAAAAATAAAAATAGGTTATGTATTTTTATTTAAATTATTACAAAATAAAAAATAGTTATTTAATACATTCTCGTTCGTAATATTGAATTGAATGTCTTTTGTTAGCATTAGTATTGATTGCTAGCATTATTTAATTTACTAATATTAATGGCTATAAAACTTATTGGAGCATTCAAAAGTTCTAAATCAAACCTTAAAATAATACCTTAAAAGATAAAATTATGATTTTTTTAAGAAATATTTATAAATTACATTACAATAAGTATATTTATATATGAAATATATCTAAAATTGACATATATGTAATGTCGGGTTGGTTTGGTTTCGGTTTGACTTTTTTTAGTTAAAACCAAACCAAACCTATTATGGTCGGGTTTTTTTTTCCAACACCAAACCAAGTCAAACCAAACCATAGTCGGGTTTTTTTTCTCGGTTTGACTCGGATTATCGGGTTGGTGCGATTTATCGGTTTTCTTTGTACACCCCTAGTCACAAGCATTAGACGCAACAAGAAAAATGGTAGGTTCATGTAATATCGAGTGGAGAACTAATATTTCAGAGTAACGTATACAAAAATTTATATATCTGTTGTTACAAGGACCTCAACCTGAGTTAAAATCTAAAAAGAAAATGAAAATTTTTGGGGCCTTAGCTTCTCTTTCCACTCCCTACCTGCAGAAATGGAGAAGAAAAATCCTCCACAGAATCCACTCTTTAGATGTTTAATGTATAACACACTCCAAATCAATAGGATCCCATACACTCATTCTGGTGGTTGTTTAATCTTCCCCCCCCCCCCCCCCCCCCCAACCAAAGGCCTTCAAAAAGAACATGGGGACCTTATTTGTTTGCAGAATGCAGGATCATCTCTCTGGTGAATGTCAATATCATTAATACAACTAAGTGGAAGCTTCACCGAGGAATATTTCAGAACTGACGCCAATTTCTCCTGCTGGAGGTCGTTTCCTCCCCGTAATCAATCAAAATTAATACAGTTATGTCTAACCAATCACTTCAATCTAATTCAACCTTAAAAAAATCCAAAATTAATTCACAAGCAATCTGATACTGAGGGAGAGAGGCAAACGATAGGCGCTTTGCAGTGAGAAGATCACCCATCCATTCATTCATACATCACTTACCGCCCTTCATATGTAGGTTTCTCATCCCAACATTGATCTTTTCCACACCAGATTCACTCTTCACCTCTGTTTGGTTTAGACTTTTAACGTGGAGCCATGGGTGTTGCAAGCACTGCTGAGCCGTTGGTCGATTCTCTGGCTCAAAATCAAGAAGGGGACAAAGAAATTTGGCAAATTCATGGGCATCAATTTCAGAAAATCTAAATTTGTCAATAAGTAATTTTTCTAAAGACCCGTGCTTCAGCCTCCGGATCCTCTTCAAATCTCCATATTTGTCAAAGTAATCTTTAGAGCGAGCCCCACCATTGGCTATCTGCTTTACCAACAGTTTTCATAAGATATATTAACGATTACTTTCAAAAGAATTTTTACAGGGTCACGAAAGCAAAAGAATGCGCTCACCTTCCGGGGCATCTTTCCTAGAAGCTCCATCATCATAGCAAGGTGATCCTGGAACCAAAAAAGATACTAAGAAATACATTCAAGTGCTGCTCGTGAAAATTTTTGATTGTGCAATAAAATCCATTGGGTAACTCCACTTCACATGTACAAAAAAAGCTGATCTTAGATCAAAATAAACTTCGTAAACATGTCTAATATAAAGAGAGGGCCTTCCGCCAACTCCAACCATCCAGTGGTCCCCCAGTTCTCCTAGTTAAGAAGACGGATAAAAATGAAACAAAAGGAACTAAGCACAATGGTAACACCGAAAGAACGGGGTCAAAAAAGGGATAGATGAATTTTTCCTACCTCATCTTCACTGAAACCTTGTCCACCTTTGGGTGTGAACATCATCTCCCCAGTAGCAAGCTCAAACACAATACAAGCAAATGACCACATGTCAGCAGAGAATGAATATCCAGACAGAAGTATAACTTCTGGAGCTCTATACTGCCGTGTTTGAATTTCTTCTGCAAACTGCTTGTCAGCCCAGCATGCATTTCCAAAATCCACAACTTTGCACCTTAGGTCAATTCCATCAAGACTTCTATTTGCTTTCGCACCTCCCCCCGCCCCACCCATTGAAGCTCTTCTATTAGATATCCTGGCTGCTGCCCTCCTTGCCCTTTGTTTTAGCTTTTTCTCAATAATATTCATTGTTGCTCCTCCATTTGAGATCCCTTCAGGCCTTTCAAGTATCGGCGCTGTTCCCGATCTAATTGGATCCTTTGTGGCATTAATTGTAGAAAGTAAAAGAACATTTTCAAGTTTTAGATCTGTATGAATAAGTCCAAGTTCCCTGTGCAAATAATCTAGACCAGTTAGAATGCACTTGCATATTTCCCTAACTTTGTTCAGTTCAAGGCCTTTATAACGATTATATTTGACGAGGTACAATAAGCTGTCACCAAGAAATTCAAGGACCATGCATAAATGCTGTCCATTTGGACCTGTATGCTTAAAATGGTCAATAAGTCTAACAACATATTTACTATTAGAGGGATCACCGTCAGCAATAGCAGAAAGGATTTCAATTTCGTGAAGAGCAGCTTGAGCAAATTGTGGCGCACTTTTCTGGATCTTCAAGGCTACAAATCCCTACCCAAAACAAATTTAAGCATATTAGACTTCATACTCCAAGAAAACAATTCAATAAATCTGTAAGACTTCAAAATCATCCACAATGAGAATACAACAACAACCCAGTATAATTCCACTTAGTGGGGCCTGGGGAGGGTAGTGTGTACGCAGACCTTAGCCCTACTCTGGGTAGAGAGATTGTTTCCAAACAGACCCCCGGCATCCTTCCCTCCAAGAATTTCCCACCTTGCACTTTGGGAGACTCGAACTCACAACCTCTTGGTTGGAAGTGGAGGTTGCTTACCATCCATAATGAGAATACAGAAAAGGAAATCTATGGGACATTCTTGTTGGAGATAGATTTGCAATCACACGTTTTTGAAGCTTTTCATCGCTTACTAGGTGGCTTACCATCAGTTGGACAATGAATAAAAATATTCTCCAACGAAGAGCAATTCTATGTGATTATTCTACATAAATAAATAATATCCTTGAACTTCCATGACGAAGGAAGCTAATGGATTGATATTCGAGCTCAGAAAAATCACTAATGACCTGTTGGCTGTTGACTCCAAACCAGGTCAAATGCCCCCGCAGAATAAATATTTTTGACATGGAAACATTCAAACTTCTCAAATTAAATTGTATCTCTATGGAGCTCAGTATATTTCATTATAAGAAATCATGAGACATTTGAGATAAAGTTCATTCCAAGCATTTTTTACTATGGGCCGTAGGTCTCCAAACAGTGTATTAACTGCATGCACACAATTATCCTCGGCATCAAGGACTTTAAAACTGCTGCTTGCGTAAGAGATCTCGCAACTTGAAAAAGAGACCTCATATATGCATCACATTCATCACAAACAAAAGCATATATATACCAAGTCTGACACCATAAAGAAATGGTGACAATGGTAATGATTAAAAGCCTAAAACTGAAAGGAGATTATTTAGCAGTAACAGGCATATACTTGCTCAAGATGGTTGCTATTGACAAGAAGCTTGAATAAAGAGAAAAGAAAAGGAACCCTACTTGAGGCCTAGTGTAATAACTAATAACATTTCAGTTTTGTTAGGAAAGTCGGGGAGGGTGTCAAGTAACTATCTCCAAACATATAGATCTGCATAAACATGAATTACCAACCAAATAAACAAGAAGATAGGTAAGGCTGAACCTGATCAAAGTGGATAAGAAAAATAAATAGTAATAGGCATTCCGCATCCGGATATCTTGAAATGCAGCATAAGGTAGCAGAGTAGCATCTGTTTGTGCTAGTGTCATTTCTTGTCTCTCGGGGGGAGAGGGGAAACATTGCCCTTGGAGATCCTGACAAAAAGTCCTGTGCAACAACTCAGTAGCCAGAATGCTACAAATTCTACCTCCAACGTCTGACTTCAAATCCCTGGCTGCTGCCAACTGGTCAATCGACCAATCAACTACTTCCCAATCCTAAACTGGTCGGAATCCACTATACAAACCCTGTGTATCCATTCCACTCTTCTCCTAAATCAGTATCCACCATAGTTGGACTATTTTTACTTTAGCTATCAATCTACGGCGACTTTCCTCCTTTAAAAAGGTCTAAGAGAGTAAGAGTAGCTCTGATTTGTGGAACTCCAATAGGCAGAGCTTGCCTCATTAGCTCTAGTTTGGGAAAACAAAAAAGAACAGAAACGATCTGGAAAATATCTGACATCCAAACTAGTTGTTTTCTTTGGTAATTTGTATCTCCCAGAAAAGAAACTAGGGAAAACCGAAAGCAATATAAAAACAAAATACTCATTCCTCTCATTCAACTTGCTCAAATAGTATCCTCTATGACAAAAAATCTTAATGAGTTCAACTAATATCCACCGATGGTATCAGGTTGCATGTGCCATTGTAGCAGGTAACTTGCCTTGTTTCAAGTTACAAGTACCACTTTTGTGGAGGGTTACTTGTAAATATCTCTTGAGAAACCTGATAGTGTAAAAGTTTGTTTAAACTGTCCCCTACATAAGACTCATTCTTAATTAACAAGTAGCGATTATTATCCACCAGTTGAAAGGCACAATTACTAAATCACGGTGTGATCCAATTTGATTAATCATAGAGAAAAGAATAACTATAATCGGTTGCATATTCCAAATTGCATTTCACTGATAAAATCATCTCTAGTAATAACTTAGCCACAAACAAAGACGATCGTCATCATTTAAGATTAAACCTTAGGTCACAAAACTTTTCACTAATCGTGAAATAACAAGAGCAATAACGATCTCAAATAAGCATATATTTTGATGAATTCACACAATATCCGCGTAAAACAAAATCACAGAAATGAAATGAAAAGAGGAAATCGTATTGATCAATAAACTTTTTTATCAAAAAAGAAAGAGTATTTCGAAGGAATAAAAAAGACTTACGGACGATCGCGTATCGTAAGCGAGCCAAACGGTGGAGAATTCACCCCAGCCGAGTTTTCGCTGAGCGATATATCGGCCGCCGGAGAATGAGTCGCCGATTCTCACGGCATGATATCCTCCTTTTCTGTATGAATCCATTCCTTCATCTTCATCTTCCGATGCCGACGATGACGACGGTGAACATGACATGATCGGTGAATGGATCAAACCTGATTTACGCACACTGTGTGTGATCTACAAAATTAAATATGTTTATCGTTTGATTTGATTGATTATAAATTTGATGATTTTCGATTAGAGAAGAAGCAAAGTGGAATTCTCGTGCAAAAAGCTTTAAGTATGAAGGGGACAGTGCGTTAATGAGGGGGTATATGTGGCCTTCGTTACCATATTCTCTCCACTTTTTCCTCTTTTCCTCTTTTTCGCCTTCCCAATAATTTTCCCTTTATATACTGCTATTTCTTCTTTTCTTTTCTTTTTTTTAATTCAAAGTTGTGACTTCTTTTATTTGTAAACTATATTGAGAACCTGTTTGGATAAACAGATTGTAAATAACTAGTAATAAGTTTGAAGTATTGCAACTGATATTTCAAAAATAAGTATTCACATGTTTAGATAGAAGTACTAAAATATGTTAGTAAAAAGTGTTGATATCATTAAAATGATTCAAATAATTTTTTTAAATGATGAAAATACCATTAAAAACTCTACAAAAATATTATAAACAAAGAAGTTATTTTGATAAATCAAATGAACAACAAATATAGAATGAAGAGAAAGTTAGGAAAAAGTATTGCAAATTTAAAAATACATATTATTAAGGATAATCTACTAAAAATCTTGGTTAAATTAATGTGCTTGTAAGCAGAAAAGACATAAGTTGGAGCTTATGACTAATTTTAACTAATAACTACTTTGGGTGTTTACTAAATACGCACATAAGCCAAAAGATATTTATAAGTCAGTTTGACCGACTTATAAACTTAGCCAATTACTCTCTAAAAATGTATTTTACTTTTACTTATTCATTTTAACAAATAACGAGAAACACATTTTCTTTTATATTTTGCCTTTATTATTAACTACTCATTTTTCAAAAAAAAAAATCAAATTTCTTTCAAATACTATTATTATTATAGCTAAAATTATAAAATACATACTTTATTATTTTTTCTTAAAGGAAGTGCAAATTTAAAAGTGGACTACAAAAATAATCCGAAGGAGTGTTAAGGTTTTGTTAACATTAAAAGAGTGTTTGGCTAAGCTTATAAGCTGGTCAAACTAGCTTATAAGCATTTTTCAGCTTATCTACCCGTTTGGTAAAGCTAAAAGTGCTTATAAGTCAAAAATAAGCCAAAAGTCATAAGTTGGTCACCCCTAGCTTATGAATTTTTAGTATAGAAGCACTTTAAGTTTGACCAAAATTTTTACTGTTTTATCTAAAATATTCAATTTTAGAACAAAACTCTTACATCAATATTCACTGCCTCAAGTAGGGGTGTACAAAGAAAACCGATAAACCACACCAACCCGATAATCCGAGTCAAACCGAGAAAAAAAATCCGACTATGGTTTGGTTTGACTTGGTTTGGTGTTGGAAAAAAAACCCGACCATAATTGGTTTGGTTTGGTTTGGTTTAAACTAAAGAAAGTCAAACCGAAACCAAACCAACCTGACATTACATATATAATAATTTTAGATATATTTCATATATAAATATACTTATTGTAATGTAATTTATAAATATTTCCTAAAAAAATTTATAATTTTATCTTTTAAGGTATTATTTCAAGGTTTGATTTAGAACTTTTGAATGCTCCAATAAGTTTTATAGCCATTAATATTAGTAAATTAAATAATGCTAGCAATCAATACTAATGCTAACAAAAGACATTCAATTCAATATTACGAACGGGAATGTATTAAATGTCTATTTTTTATTTTTTAATAATTTAGATAAAAGTACAGAACCTATTTTTATTTTTTCTTTAGCTTTTAGGCGTATAATTAATACTCCATCATTAGTCTATCTAGTTTAGCATGAATTAGTGCTTTTAGATTATGTTTATTTTTATTATGACTTTTTAATTAGCAATATTTATAGTACATTATTTTATTATTTTTTATTGTTGAATATTTTAGGATAATGTCATGAGTCATGACATATCACATATTTTGTGTTATTTTCTTGAAAAATACTTTATATAGTTGTATCTTACTAGGATTAAAGAAATATTTTGAGCATACATTATATATTTTGTTCTACGAAGATTTTATCCGAAAAAAATTCGAAAAAACCCGAATAATCCGAAAACCCAAAAAAATCCGAGAAAAATCGATATTGAAAAATCCGAATTTATTGGTTTGGTTTGGTCTTTAGATTTAATAACCCGACACAATTGGTTTGGTTTGGTAATTGTAAAATCCGAATCAACCCGGTCTATGTACACCCCTAGCCTCAACCCCCACACCCACCTCTTCAAATCTGCAATTTTCAGTAACTATTTAAGATAAACAAATTCTCTATTCTTTTGAACTTATATATATATGTAATTGTGTATTAATTTCTGAACTGTATGTAATAAATGTTTAGCGTCTATTGCTTTTTAAGTGTTGTGATGATGAAGACCATGTTTGTTTCTTTTCAAATAATTTATCATATTTATGTTTATTTTTTCTAAGAAACTATTGTCGATTTATTAATTATTATAACTTATGATTATATGTTTATCATAAAATAAATTATATTTATTATAAAAATTATCTTATCTGAGCACGTTTGTATTTAAAATAAAATATCAAATAAAATATTTTTTATTTGAATCGATCTGGAATCTAAAATTTTGAAAAAGTTACGCCTTTATAAGTGTAAACAGTTCTAAGGTTATTTAAGTTATTTTAGCAGAAAAGAGCTTATCAGCACTTTTTTTTTATCAAATACTGTATCAACTTATTATCAATTTCAACACTTGTACCCAAGTATATAACTATTTATTTATTAAATCACTTTCAACACTTAAAAGTAATTTTTAATACATAATACTTATCAGTTACTTCAAATCAACTAATCCAAACTATCTCTAAAAATTAAATTTATTTTCTATCGATGTATAAATTCCTATAGGTAACCTAACCAGGTTACCTCAAACGACCTCTCTTATTTAGACATTATTGGTGGTTCACAAGTACCATGAGTTTATACTATCTCAAATAATAGGTTTGTTTTTTTGTTTTTGCAATGTTGGGAACTTCTAGGAAGTAAAGGTTTCCTTTTTGTAGATAATGCATTTTCACTCTTTTTATACTTTAATGATTTGCCAAATTAGAGGAGTTTTTGGAGGGTGGGGAGGGGTTGCTCTGATGGTAAGCAACCCTCATTTCCAATCAAGAGGTTGTGAGTTCGAGTCTCCCCAATAGCAAGGTGGGAAGTTCTTGAAGGGAAAGATATATGATTTCTATTTGGAAACAGCCTCTCTATTGTTGTTTGGACGGTGGGAGAGGGTTAAAAAGCAGTGGCGTGCGGCAGGTATTTGGGTTAGAATTAGTGGAGGTTAGAGTAATCATTTGCTGGGGAAGTCGTAGGATTTGAGGACTCAGCCAACTGCCAAATTAGGCATTAATCTAATATGAGAAAAATGATGTTCATCATTCTATTGATCCCATGCGAGACTTGGTAGATTTGACAATTTCCTCCACGCAGCATCCTAATATCTCTTAGTATATATTTGTGGCCTTACTTTTTGTTTAAATCATTTAAAGTTGTGTTGGACAATTTTATAATATAATGTCAATGTATCCTATCATATACAGAAAAGCTACATTGTATAAGCTTCTTTTATACGGAAGAAAATTAATTTTTTAAAAGTGCACTTTTTAAATTACTTTTATTTTAATGAAGTGTCAATTTTAATTAGAAAAAAAAAGGAATTGAAAATTTGGGATGAGAGAATATTTTATTGTCTTTCACTTTCTGAATATTAATTTATAATGTTTGGATAATGTATATAACAGTTGGGAATTTTTCTTTTGTCCCTTTTCTAACTTTTTTATGCCAAAATATAAAAGAATTGGTCGTTACTTTTAGTAATAAAGAGAGAAAGCACCTTGTATTAATAAGTTAACGTAGTAGTATTAAAATTGGGCGAATAGTCTAAATGACACTTATATTTGTGCTATTTTGTTATCCCGATTCTCAATTAGAAGGGTTTAAAATATTACTTTTAAACGAGTAGAGGTGTCTAGATGAGATTTCGTTAAGTCTGGGGACCGAAATGCCAAAAAGGCACAAATATAAATATCATTTAAGCTACTCTGCTTATTAAAATTTGTGTAAACAACAAAAGTTAAAGTGAAAAAGGGAACTTAATGCGATGTATGACTAGTTTTTCATGTGTGTTGTATGATGTATGCATGTAAAATTTGAATCTCCAAATTTTCTTACCACAAAATGATAGACATCTTTCTTATGGCGAAAATTGTTGTGATATTTTCAAAAAATGGATAAATATTCTTTTATGTGATAATTTTGCATGGACAATTCAACATAATTGTTATATATTTGTTATGCTTTAAGCTTCTCTAATAGCTTATAATAAGATAGCCATCAATCATTCGCATCTTTTCCCTTCCCATTTTGTTCCTCTTCAAACTCCTTTTCTATTCTCCTTAATCTTTTATAATCTACTTTCTTTGTTTTTCTCTTTTTAAATAGTTGGGCTGATTCGTGTATTCTTTCTAATAGAAATAGGCTTGTCTGATCTTGAAAAAATATTTCATATTGCTGTAATAGTTTTTAGGGCATGCCAAATGTGTATCCGCTTACAATGTATATTAAAATAGTATTATTATTAAAACTTTTGCTCTCATTTCCTGCCGAAATTACTACTAAAATAGTTCACATTAATATTTCCACTTATCCACTGCCTACGCGTGTAGCAAATATGTTAACTTGAGCAATTTAGACTTCTAGTTCTATCATAATTTAAACGTCTTTTTTCTTCTTATGTATTATCTTCTCTTTTGAAAATGAGGGATATTAGGAATAGCAAAAAGAGAAGGCAAGAGGAGGATAAGACTGCAGAACGTTAAGTTATTTGGAAAATTTTAAAGGTCCTTTAATAAGCAATTAAGTTTGTTTACGTCGAAAATATAAGTAACAATTAAATTTAATTAGTGATTTTAAAGATAAGTGATTTAATTCAATACTAATTAATAATCAAGAAATATAAAGTAGAAATATAAGAGAGAAGTGAATCAAACCAATGTTACTTAGCATTGGTGACCTCGAGCTCAGTGACCTCGAGATGGCTCGGGGTAGTAAGAACAATAAGTAATCAAAACAAAATAAGAACAATGGAGCTAAAGGACAATGTTGATGAATAGTAGGCAAAAAGGTAGTGATTATATTCTTTGCTAGTGATGATAATATGTCTTACAAATGATTAGAGTCTCCTTTATATAATAAGGGAGCCTTAAATAAGGAATATTTCTATTTACAATAAGGAATATTCTTGGTACAACTGTCTAACCGCCTAGTACGGAATCGTACAATCATATTCTGGGATTTGCGCCATCACTTTGGGGACGTGGCAAGAAACTAATTTGTTATGGTACAAATTCATAACGGTTTGTAGCTTTGAAAAATCTGATGGACACAGCCTTAACACAATCGATTGTCATAAGGTTCACAATCGATTGTCATGCTGATTTGAAAAATCTGATGCACACTGCCTTAACACAATCGATTGTCATAAGGTACACAATCGATTGTCATGCAGCTGACTTAGCATAATCGATTATCATAAGTACATAATCGATTATCTTAGTCCAGATTTTAGAGGCATGTTTAAAAATTATTTTGCTAAAATAAATATGCATTGTTTAAAATCATTTTGCTTTAAGTTAAATATGCATGATTTGATAAAAATGATTTTACGAGAGAAGCCAAGTCTTGAGTCAAGTTATCGGATCAAGATCACAATTAAAGAACGACTCATGTATACTTTATTTCCTTGCTTAATCTCGATCTTTGTCTTGTGCTTGAATCTCGTTATATATCAATTTGCGCGCTTGTGCTTGGACCTCGTCATATGTCAATTGCGCATCGTTTGTCATTTATCAAAACCTGCAAATATGAACACACGTTTAGTTTAATGCCTTGAGAACGTGTTTCAACAATTTCCCCCTTTTTGATAATGGCAAACCTTAATCGGGATATGCATATTAGATAATTCATATTGACGATCCAAGACAAGTAAAGATATTCAATTAGTTCATAGATATGCAATTAGTTCCCCCTCAACATATGAATTCCCCCTCAATTTATGCCAATAGATATTAAGTGCATAGCCCTTCTTCCCCCTTTCGACATTAGCAAAAAAATAGAATAAGTAAATAACTTGTTTATTTATTAATCAAGAATACGATTACATAAAAAGAAGACAATACAACATAGAACAATAAGCTAGAAAAGCAAAAAAAATTATTCATTATTATCATTTCCCGCCTCGTCATCCGGCACTGCCTCATAAGGAACAAGTCCAGCATATGGATAGTGAATATGATCAAAATATCCATGGATCTCATATGTCAAACGATTGACAAAGGTGGACAAAGAAGCAAGTTGGTCGGAAATAGATTGAAGTGTAGGAGCTTGAGGCTGACTCGTTTGACGAGTTGGAGGAGGAGCAGGAGCTGCATGTTCGCCGTCATGGGGAAAGGAGGATTCGGAAATTTCCCATTTCTTGGTGCTCTTTTTGAGCGGACCGATAGAGGTGTTGAACCCGGAGGCTTCAAGAAAATTCATGATAAGGAGGGCATAGGGAAGTGGTCTATCGTCCCCAATGGCATCAAGCATGTGAATTTTGACGAACTTACACCAATTGATGTGAGCCCCGGTTATAATGGCATGCATGAGTTTTGCGTCCTCTTGGGAGAGAGTGGTATGATTATATTTGCGTGGTTTGAGGACCCGGGTGATGAAGTAGAAAATTAAACGATATTCGGGGAGCATGCCCGTAATGGTAGGACGACGATTGGATAGATTAGGATCATAAGCTTCCAAGTCCTATTTGGTTTAGAAGAATTCGTTCATCAAATAAGGCGCCGACTTCTCTAATGTAGAGAGAAATGTTTTCCCCACTTCGAGGAAGGTGCGCAATAGAATGTAAGTTTTCATTGGTTAAAAGAATTTGAACTCCATTAATGTTTGACACAAGCTCACCATCGTCGTCCTCATGAAGATTTTGAATAGAATGCTTGAATCAATGGAGGATTAATATGAGGATAGGTAAGATATAAGAAGTCAAGGAGTTGACATTCCCTAAGTATGTTTGCAGCAGGGGCGCAGGATTCAAGATATTTGCTGGTTGAAAAGCGAGGAGGAAGAATGTCACGCTTTTCGAATTTTATCAAGAATCTAGTTAGCTCGGTTTCAGAGTTAAACCGTAAAAGAGACCCATCTTGGTAAGGGAAATTGGGAGTAGGAGGAGCAGCTGAAGAAGATGCACCATGTCTGCCTGAACGGGGGCGTTTGGTGTGTCTGCTCGACATTTTCAATAGTAGTAATAGCCTTTGTAAGAAATTTGAGAGATTTTTGAAAGTTTGGGAGATAAGATTGATGCTTGAGTGAAGAAATTGAAGACATATGGTACCTATTTATAATGAGAAGGATGGCATTTCATTTATGGTGAAAATCTGCAGAAATTTAAGAGCCAAAACGGTCAGAAACAGTAAAAAAAAATTTGCACTGTCCGTTAAACAATCGATTGTGGAATCGAAATAATCGATTGTTATGGAGTTTTTGAATTGTACTCGGAAATGACAAGAATCGATTGTGGGAATCTTGCAGGACACAAACGGTAACAAATATTTGAATTACTGACAAAAAATAATCGATTGTTGAATTATGGTAATCGATTGTTATGACACAGTGTGCACAGTGATTTTCTGACTCGGAAAATAATCGATTATACGTTAGAAACAATCGATTGTTTTAGGAAGGCAGTACTGAATGGCCAAGACGGTAATCGATTATACAGTTAAAAAATCGATTATTAATTAACATCAAAAACTGCATAATAAGCATAAAACGTAAATAATCGATTAGTGATACTTGCTAATCGATTGTCCGGCACAGTAAACATGAGACATAAAGGAATGATAATAGATTACTGACTGTAACAATCGATTGTTCTACACCATTGCCTTATAATTCCCCCTGCCTTTAGGGAGATACCTGCAAAAGAGAATTAGACGTCTCCGACGCTTAAGTTAGTAATTTGTAAAGAAATAATGACTTAGATCAATATGGAGTCAAGATGTTGGCCAATGGAGAACGTGATCTCTTAAGAGGTGTGTCCTAAGGTGTTCTTAAGAATGTTTCGAGTACTTACCTGTTGTTCAATATTGCCAATTACCTGTTCAAGAGGATGGTCTTTGATTGTCCTCCATGCGTTAGGTAGTTTCGTTTCTTTTTCCAATTGTGGCGCTTCCTCCGATAATTGATCCAAGATTTCATCTTGAATTTCCTTAGGAGTTTCCTCTTGTACTTTGTCTTGAGGACTTATTGAGTTTAAAATACCTGCAGGATCAAAACCAGAATCCTTTCTCGCCAAGCGAGCATTATTTTCGGAAAACACAATATGAGGGGATTCCTCCACAGTTTCGGTTCTATTATTGAATACCCTATATGCTTTGCTACGTGATGAATAACCAATAAAAATTCCTTCATCTAATTTGGCATCAAATTTTCCCAAATTATCTTTACCATTGTTGTTAATAAAACATTTACAACCGAATACTCTAAGATAGGAGATGTTTGGTTTCCTTCCCTTATAGAGTTCATAGGGAGTTTTCATGAGTATTGGCCTAATGACTACTCTGTTTAAAACATAGCATGCGGTACTCACGGCATCCGCCCAAAAATGTTTGGGAATCTTAGCCTCATCGAGCATGGTTCTAGCCATCTCTTCGAGACACCTATTTTTTATTTCCACCACTCCATTTTGTTGTGGTGTGCGTGGAGCAGAGAAGGTGTGCTCGATACCGAGTTCGTCACAAAAGTCCGCGAAGAGATTGTGATCAAACTCTCCCCCATGATCACTTCTTATTGAAGTGACGGTTGTGTCCTTTTCATTTTGAACACGTTTAAGAAAACATTTAAAATTATGAAAAGCTTCACTTTTATGAGCAAGAAATGGTGTCCATGTAAATCTAGAATAATCATCAACAATAACAAAAGCATAACGATTTCTACCAAGACTTTCAATGCGAGATGGTCCAAAAAGGTCCATATGAAGAAGTTGCAATGGTCTAGTAGTTGAAACAATATTTTTCGATTTAAAAGATGCTTTTGTTTGCTTCCCTTTTTGACAAGAATCGCAAATAGAGTCTTTTTCAAATTTCAAACTTGGAAGACCAATAACTAAATTTTGTGAAACCAATTTGTTTAAAAGATGCATGTTTATGTGAGCTACTCTACGATGCCATAACCACATATCATCTTCTTTGCTCATAAGACAATTCACATATTCAGAAGAAGAATTTTTGAGATCAACCATATAGATGTTATCCATTCTAAATCCTCGAAGGATAATTATAAAATCGCTACGGCGAAAAACTAAGCATTCATCCGAATCAAATAAAACAAGATTTTCCTTGTCACATAATTGACTTATGCTCAAGAGATTATGTTTTAGACCCTTAACTAGCAATATATGCTTAATGGAAGAAGGTTCATCCTTACCGACCGATCCAATGCCGATAATTTTTCCCTTGTTGTTATCTCCAAAGATAACGCTTTCTCCTTCTTTGTGTTCTAGTTGAAGGAACTTGGATTCATCTCCGGTCATGTGTTTGGAGCATCCACTATCAAGGTACCAAAGTACACTTGATCCCTTCAAACATACCTACAAGACAAATTAATGAGTCTTTGGTACCCAAGCTGTTTTGGGTCCTTGAGAGTTAGGTGTAACATGTTGTTGTGCTTGACATGCATTTAAGTGTCTATGTCTAGTGAAACAAGAAGGAGCAATATGTCCAATTCGATTGCAATAATGACAAATGACATTTGGATTATGCATTCGTCTAGGTTGATAGTAGTTGGACGGACGAAAATTGTTTACTCTATTTTCGACAATATGACTATTGCGCATTTCATGAAAGTCATTTCTCCTACTATTTGTTCTAGGATATGCAACATTTCTAGAATAATTATTTCTAGGTTGAAAGCCATTTCTAGGAGTCCTAAAATGTTCAAAGTTTCTTCTAGGATATGCATCATTTCTAGAATAGTTATTTCTAGGTTGAGGGCTATTTCTAGGTGTCCTAAAATGTTCAAAGTTTGGTCTAGCATGCATGTTGATTCTAGGATTGTTATTTCTAGAATGAACATTTGTTTTATTTATCCTAGGTTGAGCCTTAGGTGGTTGGGTTTTGGCTTCAACTTTTTCTTTAGGCTCGTTTTTAAAACCTATCCCATGTTTGGTCGATTTCAAATTAACAAGAACTTCATTCAAATTTTTATGAGAAGAATTGAACTTATCTAAGGTGCACTTAAGTCTTTCTACCTCACCTTTTAGATGCATGCAAGAAGTACAAATTTTACTAGAACTCTCGGGTTTGTCGGCGCTTCTCTTACCGAAAAATTTGTTTTCTTCTTTCAACTTCTCATTTTCCAAAATCAGTTTTTCCAAATCCTTTTCTTTCAAAGAGAGTTGTTTTTCAAAATCTTTTTCTTTCAAAGAGGCATTCTCCTTAATGCTTTTAACAGTTTTGGAAGCTTTAATGAATTCACTATACAACTCATCAAAGGAATTTTGCATTTCCTCAAGAGAATAGAAGTTTTTGGAAGAAATTTGACATACCTCTTCTTGATTGTTTCCGTGAGCCATGAGACAAAGATTTGCGGCTTCGTCTTCTTCTTCCTCACTTGACTCGTCTCCGGAGTCGCCTCCCCAAGATATGTATGCTCGTTGTTTCTTGAAGGGTTTCTTCTCCTTTTTGGCATTTGGGCAATTTGATTTAATATGCCCGAATTCTCCGCACCCATAGCACTTTATTTGATCTCCTTGTTGTTTGCCTTTTCGTTCATACTCTTTTCGCATGAACTTTTGAAATCTCTTAATAACGAGTCCGAACTCGTTATCTCCGTCCTCATCATTTTGAGGTTGGCTTGTGCTTGCCTTGAGGGCGATTCTTTGTTTCCTTTGATCATTAACAAGAGGGTTAAGTATAGTAGATTCATAAGTTTTAAGATTACCTCTTAATCCGTCGATGGTGACATTTGAAATGCCAATTGACTCTTGAATCGCGTCGGCCTTTGAGCGCCATTCCGGAGTGAGACTTCGGAGGATTTTTCGGACAAGTTCCTTATCCGTGAAGGTCTTCTTAAGAGCATGTAAGTCATTAACGATTTTTGAAAATCGTTCGAACATGTCATCGATCCTTTCGCCTTCCTTCATGTGAAACAGTTCATATGCATGGGTTAGAAAATCAACTTTAGCCTCTCTTACCTGGTCCGTACCTTCGTACTTGATTTCCAGCTTATCCCACATTTGCTTCGCCGTTGTGCAACATGATATTTTTCTGTAATCATCAGCATTTACATCACAATATAATAAGTTGTTGGCTTTAGCATTGTTCTGCACTTTTCGGATATCATCCGCATCGTACTCATCTTCGGATTTTGGAACCCATTCATTTTCAACCTTTTTGGTTGGAATTTGTTCTCCCTTCATTATGACCTTTCACAAATGGAAGCTATTCGATTGAACGAATATTCTCATCCTCTCCTTCCAGTACGTATAGTTTGAGCCATCGAATAGTGGTGGTCGGGTGGAGCATTGTCCTTCACCTATTCCTGCAAAAGAATCACGAGTAGAAGCCATGGATTGTTTCTCTCAAACGGTTAAGTTTTTCAGAGAGTTGGGCTCTGATACCAATTGTTAGAATATACGCTTAACGCTAGAGGGGGGGTGAATAGCGTTATAATAAAAAACAGCGTAAACTTGCGGAATTTAAAAATTGCAGGAATAAAATAAGTGCGATAAGTAAATAATAAAGAACGAACGCACCGATGTATCCTGGTTCACCACAACCCGTGGCTAGTCCAGTCCCCGAGAGACTCTCTCGAGATTTCCACTAACACTGTTAAGCTTACGGGTGCTCAACAAACCGTTGCAAACTGAGAACTTGAGTCACACAAGTCTCAACAACCTTTGCTCAAAGTTACAACACTTCAAGACTTCAACCAAAGGAATCACAACGTTGCTTTTTACAATACAAGGGATTAACACTTCCCTTCAAGTGTATAAAAACACTTTGCACTCAAAACAAGACTCTCCTTAAGAGTAGATATGAGTAAAATAAATACGCTCAAGAACGCAACAACTTTCGTCAATAATTTGGCTCTCAAAAACTTATGTAATGAATAGAAAATGATGAATAAAAGAGTATGCAAGCTTTAGCAATAATATGATCAGTTGTTGTGTTTAGAAGACTGATTTGAAGATGTATTTATAGTGTCAAAACCATGCATAACCGTTGCCTAATTGCCAATTAAGAATTGCTGATTTTGTGCTGCGACAATCGATTGTCAAGATGATACAATCGATTGTTTTCCAATCGTTCTAAAAATCATTCCCAGATTTTACGCAGCACAATCGATTATCAAAGACATATAATCGATTACTGGCAACGTTCAAAAATTCTTTTCCAGATTTTACTTAAAACAATCGATTGTCAGAAATATACAATCGATTACTTGGAAACGTTCAAAAAATCTTTTCCAGATTTTACTTAAAACAATCGATTATTAAAAACATACAATCGATTACTTGACGGTGTTTGAAAATATTTTGACAACGTTCAGTTACATAATCGATTATACTATATGGACAATCGATTATTTATCAGTCTTTGAAAAATCAAATAGACACTGCCTCAATACAATCGATTGTCATAGGTTCACAATCGATTATTTTGTAGCTTTGAAAAATATGTTTGGACACTGCCTCAACACAATCGATTGTCATAAGTTCACAATCGATTATTTTGTAGCTTTGAAAAATCTGATGGACACTGCCTTAACACAATCGATTGTCATAAGGTTCACAATCGATTGTCATGCAGATTTGAAAAATCTGATGCACACTGCCTTAACACAATCGATTGTCATAAGGTACACAATCGATTGTCATGCAGCTGACTTACCATAATCGATTATCATAAGTACATAATCGATTATCTTAGTCCAGATTTTAGAGGCATGTTTAAAAATCATTTTGCTAAAATAAATATGCATGATTTAATATCAGTTTGCTTTAAGTTAAATATGCATGATTTGATAAAAATGATTATACGAGAGAAGCCAAGTCTTGAGTCAAGTTATCGGATCAAGATCACAATTAAAGAACGACTCATGTATACTTTATTTCCTTGCTTAATCTCGATCTTTGTCTTGTGCTTGAATCTCGTTATATATCAATTTGCGCGCTTGTGCTTGGACCTCGTCATATGTCAATTGCGCATCGTTTGTCATTTATCAAAACCTACAAATATGAACACACGTTTAGTTTAATGCCTGAGAACGTGTTTCAACAAACTCATCTCTCTTCTCCGGGAAATCCTCAGAGACCAACCCTGTAACACCGCTCTAAACAACAAGGTAAGTTCTCCCTCATTTCCTTTGATTTTCCTTCTTCTTCATCCCCTTTCTTTTGTTTTGAACTTCATGTTCAATTTTTGAGTTCGAATTAAGTTCTGTTCGTGTTTATCCTATTAATCAAATTGCATAATAGTTGCTGAGCTTGAGCATTGCATGGCGGTTAGTTTAGGTTTAGACTGGTTTAAATCAATGTTTAGTTTCATTACGATAAGTCTTATAATGGAGTTTATTGTAAAAGTTGGTGTGAGTGTGGCGCGTTTGATTCATGATCAATTTATTTCCAGTTGTAAAATTTCTGCATTTTTCCTTTTAAGAATTTTTATGATTTGATTTGTTTGAAGCCCTAGCGTTTGAATAATCCCGTTTGTCATATTTCAAGGGGTTTTAGGGTTTAATCGTCAATCTAAAAAAACTAGAGAGGTCTCAAAGGAAGGGTTAAAAGGTAAAATACGTAAGCTAAAGTACAAAAATTGGGCATTTAGGGGGTGTTTTAAGAAGTTCAGGTTAGGGAATCTCTTGGTAACAGAATGGGAGCTTCTAGTGAGGGGTTCTTTTTAAATTTCAGACTTTTTAATGGTATAACTTGGCCAACAAATCATAATCCTAGGGATTTTTTAGAAAAAAGCATAAATTGAAAAGGACTTAAGGGTTAAAAAAATTGAAAGGCCGCCCTAAATTGCTTGGCTATAAAGGCAATACATTCTGGCATTGCAAAAAAATAAATGATTGAAGGAAAGGGATCAGAATTTTAAAAGCTAAAAAATCCTGCAAAAGCTTAGCGACCTAAGAGTTAGAAATCCCGCAAATTTTTTTTTAAGAAAAAAGCTACTTTTCCATTAGGTTCTCATTAATTTCACCCTTTTCCAACTTCTGAAAATTGTTTAGTTGCAATTGAGTGAAAATGACTTGGATTGGTTTATCAAGAGCTTTAGTTTAGAGTTGGCTGGTCTTTTTGGTTGTTCATCATTTTAAAACTTAGGGGTTTATTACATCATTCCTGGGTTGGAGTTGTTTGTTTAACTGATTGTTGTTGATTCCTGCTTGCTGTCTCACTTCTGCTTATTTTCTTTGTCAAATATCCAGGTACTCCTTGATTCTCTAAGAGATGAGATGAAAAATAGGAAAGCTGTAATTGCTTGAAGCTACATGAATGAATGGTTGTTTCCCTTTTAATTTTTAATGTCAATCCTCTGCTTAAAATTCCTGAAGCTAGTAGTGTAGTATAATGGTAGTTAGCTCAGCTTGTTCATCTTAGCATAGTAATAGTATTTCTATGAATTTAAGTTGTTTTTTCATTTTCATTGAAAATTTCTAGCCTGTTAGCTAGTTGAACATTCAAGTTACTGCAAATATGGACTGCTGAACTCATGATATACTTATATATTAACATTAGACTAATTCTAGCAATCCATGTTAGCTAAATGTAGAAATTGTTTTGGTTATATTACTATCTGTAGGTGTATTAGGTTGATGTCCTTTTGTACTCTAGCTATGCCATGATAATTGAGCTTTTGTTGTTTATTAAATCTGAAAATCATGAGGGAATAACCCATTAATGGTGATGTTCTCTTTTAAGTATTTTCAAGGTTTTGTTACCATGTTTGAAATGTTAGATTAAGTTTGAAATCTGGAATATTACACGAGCAAAAAATTCGCTATAGGAATGATATGTTTGTTTGTACAAGTAGTAATCAGTTTGTCCATTTAGCAGAATTTAAAAGGTGAGATTTAAAAGGGGTGACTTATGAATCGAGTAATCGATTCGAGCTAAGGATATTGTCCTTATTGGAAGCAGACCTTGCTCGAGTCCGGGCTCATTCTCAGGCTCAGTCATTTGTTTTAAAATGATTTTGAAGGGGTGTTTACTTTGTATCAAAGAGTTTAAACCAGAAATTCAAACCTTTTAGTTTCATGTTCATGTATTGGTGTTAATTTGTGCTTGATATGAACTATACGAACTGGACTCCATGTTAGCCCAGTTGCATAACAAATGAGCCCAGAGGTTATTTGTACATGTACTAATACTATTGAATGTTATTTCGCCGAATTTGGCTGGTTTTGGGTTTGAAGGGACTCGACATTGAGTTCCTTGTTCCGACGCATTCGGGATTTAGAGTTTAGGACCATTTTGGGCCCAAATTTAATCGCCCCGTTGAAAAATGATTTGCGATGCAATTTTGACTCATGTAATTCCCCGATAGATTGCTAGCTCGCCCGGTTTTGGACTGCACACGGGGAGCCCACTTACAGCCTTGGAGTGTTAGCTAAAGGTCCGTAAAGAACCTTTAATTATATTTAGTTGATTAAGCCCATTAGAATATTGCGGAGGTGGCCCAAATAGATAATAATAGTTAATGTTCCTCCCGAATATTAGTGAGGACATCCCTAAAAAAAAGTTGAGGTGCGCCGCGCTAAATAAAATCACAAATTGCAAGGCCATCTTTAATTATGTCTTTAAAATCCTTAGAATTCGAGGTATGCGATTTAGCAAATTTGTGTGGCCCTCGCAAAGATAACAACGCATTAGTTTCCTTATGCATTCCTTATTTAGAATTTCTAGTTCGCAGAGTTCACAAGGAAAGTCGAATTTTCCTCGATTTAGGATTTAAAATAAACCAGTAACTTGGGACACCCGAAACAAACCCATCCCAAGTGGAGACTCTGAATAAAAATTGAATAAATAATCCCATTTCGAATAATGTCACTTAAATTGGGGAAACTACCTTGTATCACCTTCAGGTGTGTAAAAAGGAGGTGTGACAACTCTAGCGACTTTGCTGGGGATAGAACCCAGAACTTTGGTTTAGGGTTTAAAAATTCGAGCTTAGAACAGTTGTTATCATGGGCCATGCCATTTGTGTGGCTACAAAATCTTCTCTATAAGGCAAAAAGGGTAAAATGAAGAGTTTAAAGTTGAATTATTTCCAAATTTAGAAATGTGTCATTTATTTTGGAACAGACTAAAAAGGAAAGTACCTCACTTGTTATGAAACGGAGGGAGTAGTAAAGTAGAAGAGTAGGAGGAATTTAGAGAAATAAAAAGAGCTAATAAGACCTTGAGTACAATATGGAAATAAAATTTGCAAGGTTATAAAGTTTGTTCATCTGTAAATGTCACTTAACCGTACTTTGGAATCCAAAAGGCCAAGCGTCACCTGTCTCCAATCAATAAAATTTAGAAACCAAACAAAAAGCAACACTAGTTGCTCAAGCAACCAGAGTTCAAGTCGGGTAATTACTCTCTCGAGGTTTAACCCTTTAATTATGACTATTAATTCTCTTGAGTCCATCCCAATTCCTTGTTCGGTCAATTTTGGACACTTAGGCTCTCTTTCTCAAGAAGAGCTAAGTCAACTTAGCACAAACCAATGTTCGCAACCACCAATTCATAAATTAAACCATAAAATTGACCCAAATAACAACTACCCATAGTCAATCTAGCCTTAAATTACCACATTCATCAATTACCCACACTAGGGTTGAGCCACAGTCCTGTAATGGGTTTAGCTACTCATGCTTGAACAAAAAAATAGAGAAATAGTGAAAGAACAAGAAATATTAATTAATTAGTAAAGTAAAATATAAGAATATATCATTAAAACCAAGCCAAAGTGCAAAAAATGGCTACAGATGAAGTTCCCATGAGCGCAGCTATGTTCTAAATTTAACAGATAACCTAAAAATGGAAAAATATTCTATTTATACTATGCTAGAAAAACTGGATAAAAATACCCCTACGGGGTCAGTGCGGGAAGCACAAAATGGACCGCGGCCGCACTAGGCTCTTGGACTTCAAAATCTAGGCTCTATGAACTTGGGATATGCAGACCGCAGCCGCGGAGGTCTCTAATGCGGTCTGCACAAGTATGACCGCGGACAGTGCAGCTTGAACCATGGCAAATTTTAACTCTCTGAATCTCTCTTCCGCGGACCGCACAAAATGGAAGTGTGGCCACGAAACCTTCACCGCAGACCGCGCGATGTGTACTTTGGCCGGGTTGCCTGAAGTATGGTTTTTCCATCTCTCTGAATCTACCTAGTGTGGAACGCACTAAGTCGAATGTGGCCTCACTAGGCCTTTTAGCCCTCAGTTTGCCTTGTCTTTGATAATTGAGCAGGTTTCACTTTCTTTGAGCCGATCTTTGACATTTCGTTACTTTGTCGATCAAACCTACAATCAAGCACACTTATGAACCTTTTGGGACTATTTTGTAACAATTTATAACCAAAGTGTAAGCAAGAATGAGCATCAAACACGACTAAATCCCTAGTTATCAGGAAACCAAGCAGTTGTTGCGCCATCTGAAAGGGGTTACACCAAGTAAAAGGGTAAACTGAGAAAGAGAAGAGAGATAGAATGGTATAAACCTGCCATAAACTTATGTTTCATATTCCTCTCATCAGGGAACCACATCCAATTAGACATAATCAGGTAGGAGGTCCTGAGTTGAACAAATGAGATCATCCGTCCTTGGTCTTTGTCTTTGTCAATACTACAAAAGAGACATTTCAAGGATCAGCACTGTGCCTTTATCAAGCCACCTCGGTAATGTAGGGGCATGTACTTTCTGATCAAATGGTCGAGGGTGAAAGGCATCCCCTTGACTTTGTCCAAAAACATCTTATCAAGTACACAATATGCCAAATCGAGGGTAGATTTGTCCAAGCGTCACTCGGTATCGTTGGCAAAAGTCAAGAATAACTGGATTTATGGGATCGTGATCCGGAATTGTAAGACCCAGCATGAACGGGTAGGTGTATACGCTCAAGTACCCCGCTTTATATGTGGTGATACCCTCCTCGGAGGAAGGAATCACTACTTCTTTGTTCTCTCACTTGAAGTCTTCATTTGCTTGCACAAGCCAGTTCTTGGTTATCAAGCAAACATATCGAAACATGGGTTCGCATCGGCCTGGTATCAACACAGGTTTCTCGATTTTGAAATCGGGCGTTATTTCGTATGGCAGAGGGATGCACTCCTCAATACGAGGGGGCACTACCAATTTGCTTTTGGCCGTTCGGGAATATGAAGAAGCTTTTTCTTTCTGGGTAACTTGTTTAAAGGTTTTAGCCATCATGACAGGGAAATTCAAAGAAAATGGAAAATGTAGTACTCCTTCTATTTCATAATAAGCGAGGTAGTTTGACTCGGCATGGAGGTTAAGAAAAAAAAAGAAGACTTTTGAAACTTGTGGTCTGATTAAGGGGTAAAAAGTTTGTGGGGCCATGCCATTTGTGTGACTGTAAAAGCTTCTCATTAAGGGCAAAAAGGGTAAAAATGAAGAGTTTAAAGTTGAATAATTTCCAATATTAGAAATGTGTCATTTATTTTGGAACGTACTAAAAAGGAAAGTACCTCACTTACTATGAAATAGAGGGAGTAATAAAGTAGATGAGTAAGAGGAATTCAGAGAAATCAAAAGAGCTAATAAAACTTTGAGTATAATATGGGAATAAAGTTTGCAAGGTTATGAAGTTTGTCCATTTGTAAATGTCACTTAACCATACTTTGGAAGCCAATAAATTTGGAAACCACACAAAAAGCAACCTTTTCAGCCACTTCAATCACTGACGTCACGAGATTGGAATCAAAATCGTGACATAGAAGAGCTATTCATTTTTTATGAAACTATTTCGAGTTCGAGAAAAGTTTTCACTCAATTACTAAGCCCAATGGTAACCTGAGTTTGAGAAATTTATCATTCGAGGACTACAAAGAAATCCCAAGGGCTAACTTTATTTCAAGATTCAGTCAAGTACTCGCTTGACTACTAAGCCCAAGAGCTACCTAAGTTTAAAGGAAGTTCTCACTCGATGATAGTCTATGGAGCCTAAGGGCTAACTTTATTTTGAATTAGAGACCCTGGTCTCACTTATCTCGGACTCAGGAATCCTGATGTTCCGAGTTCACACATAATCGATTTAAAAGCAGCTCGAGGATTAACGAAAGCCTTATGAGATATTATGTCGGTTGATTAAAAATCTAAGGGTTTATTACTTCCTGAGTCCGGTGTTTTGACCAGTCGTTAAAATTATGCAATCACATTTTTCATAAGTAAAGACAGATCGGAATTCAACACAAGCCAAAAGCAAGACAAAGGTATCCTTTTATATTTCTGAGAAAGGGTTACAAAATATAACCGCAACACCCGCGAATGGTACTTAACACAGAAATAAAGAAGCAAAAACAAAGGCCAAAAACCTAATCTACTTTTAAGTCCACGTTCTCGAGAACATCGTTTTCAAGAGCCTCCTTCCCGGGGACCCCATTTTGACCATTAGGAATATCTTTGTGCTCAAAGAGACTTGAGGCGGAAAGTCTTCGATAAATGTAATTATATTTCCAGGAGAGGAGATTGAGCATTTTGTTGAAATTTTTGGCCGTAATCCGTTAAAAATAGCAGCAAAAGAAAAAGACCATAAGGGAAGACCAGAAGATATAGCTTCGCCTTTTATCACAAGAAAAATCAAAAGGGTTGCAAGGTGCACAAGCAACAATCTAAGAATTTTTATCCTTGGGACAAAGTTCTAGGCTGGGATGCAAAAGTTAGTAGACGATAGTGCCACCTCACTCCATGGAGAGCAAAAGGAATGAAGTGCTACACCAGGTTGAAGCTAAGAGAAATAAGCAGCAGTGTAAAGTTTGCATGTTTTCTGATGCAAGAAGGTTCAATGCCCCTCCCAAGTTGTTTCGAATAATAATTTCAAAAAGGGAAACCTTGGCATAACGGATAAAGTTGGTGCCATATGACCATGTGTTCATTGGTTTGAACCATGGAAATAGATGATTAAAGAAGGAAGCAAAGAAGGGAGAAGACCAAAAGAAGATAAAGATGAAAAAAAGCACGGTTCTTTGTTCAACAAGGTAGTTTCCTATTTATAGAAAGGCAGCAATGGATCGACGGCGCAAGTGGCCGACCAACACTGACACGCATTTGATGTTTTGGGGAAAGCGTCGGTGTGACATTCTTGGTCATTTCAAACTCATACGTCACAGGCTTGAAATCATCATGAGAAGTTCGGGAAGTCGAGGGAAAATCGTTTCTTCTCATCTTATTCTAATAAATGTAATGACTATCCATACACGATTAGAGCCACATTACCTCAGTGTTGAAGCTTGAGGTTCCGTCCTAGGTCCGAGTCAGGGATAGGTCAAGTTTGAAATCAGTGGACCAGGTTCGAGCTCAAAGACGGACAACGCCCGTGGGCAGAAGTTTGAGGAACATCGAGGCCAAGTATGCTCGACCTAGAAATAGGACTGTTATGAATTTGTACCAGAGCGAGCTAGATACCTGCCACGTTCCTGGGATCATGGCAAATATTATGGAGTGAGATCGTACAATACCGTACTAGGAAGTTAGACAGCTGTAACAAGAATATTATCTACTGTAAATAGAAATATTCTATATTTAGGGTTCCCATATTATATAAAGGGGATCCAATCATTTGTAAGATCATCGTTTTATGGAGCAAAAAATATACTCTCTACCTTTTGCCCGTTGTTTATCAGAATTGTCCCTTAGCTTTATTGTTCTTACTTTGTATCTCTACTTAATTGTTCTTACTGCCCTAAGCCACCTCGAGGTCACTGTCCCAGGGTTATTGCCGCTAAATAAAATTGGTTTGGTTCACTTCTATTTTTTATTTCTACTACATATTTCTTGATTCTTAATTGGTATTGAACTAAATCACATATATATAAAACCACAAATCAAATTTAGTTGTTACTTATATTTTTTGAGGTAAACAAATACTAATAAGAATTTGTCTTTGTCACGTCCGAAATTTCAATAGCAGGGTCATGACAGTGTCTAACGTCCACTTTCCAGGCAAGCCAACACTAGTATATAACTAATTATTTTAAAACCTATTTGGAGCAATTTAATGAGAAATAAAATAATAGAAATTCAAAATAGATATCGTAACTCAAATCTGGTGTCACAAGCATACTAGAAGCGCTACAACCAAATGTCTAAACAAAATACAACTGTCTGAAATAAAATAAACAGTAGAACCAGATAAGGAAAGGAATTTTAGGGTTGTGATCGTCGTGCATCTATACCTCAAGTCTTTGAAATAGAAAGCTAATCCAAGTGAGCATCCACTAGCTGTTGCTGGGACCAACACGAGAATCTTCACAAGAAGTGTAGAAGTGTAGCATGAGTATAACCAATCTCATATACTCTGTAAGTGTTGAGCCTAACCTTCATAAAGTAGGGACGAAGTTATAACAAGGCACTCACTATAAACCTATGTGAATATAATGAAATAACGACAAAATAGAGAAAACATATATAACATGAAAACTAGAACAAAAATTACATAACAGAGGGCCCCATAATAACATCAAAGCTCAATATCTCGATACAACACGGTTGCAGAAAACAACAGCTCTAACAGTTAAATTATCTCCTCTGTGGCGGTGCACAACCCAATCAACAAATATAAATAAATAATGTCTTCTCCGTTGTGGCATGCAATCAGATATACAAATATAATTAAATAATATCTCATCCTGTGTTGCGTGCAACTCGATCCAAAATACAAATATACAAATACCATTATGGAGTGAATCCGATCTTATATAGTAACATCAATATATGTTGCAGCTTGTAATACGGTCCTACACAATAACACATACAACTGTCGCAGCGTGTAAACCGATCCGATACAATAATAATAATAATATAAATGTACAATTACAAATAATTACGGCGTAACTCAAATAAAATGCAATACAAAAGCTAACTTCATAACTAAAGATATAAAGCGAATAAACATAAACTATCTAACTACGCGTAAAGTCATAAAACAAGTAAAGACAGTTAATAACTGATAACGCAAATACATGAAAATAATTAGCAAATAATGGCATGTAACGGATAAAGGCATAAATTTAACAAGTAAGAGCAAGTAAAATTTAAGTATTTAGCAAATAATAACATGAATTAAATGAAGGCATGAAATAACCAAAAGTAATAAATAATTATTCGAGCTCGCATGCGTAACCTGTGACTACGCATATACACCTGTCATTGTGCGTGTACACAATCTCCACACATAATCAAGTAGAAAATAAAACAATCAAGTCCTAATTCTCTCAAGTCAAAGTTAGGCACGACACTTGCCTCTTTCCGCAATCAAATTAACACTCAGCCACAACCTTCCCTTTAGAATTAGCCTCCAATTCAATAAAATCTCGCCAAATATAGTTCGAACAATTCATAATAAGTTGTAGAAACTTCCTACGAATGAAAAAAAAATCAATCTTTAATGAAACTGAAAATAGTCAACAAAAGTCAACCATAGACTCGCTTGGTCAAAACCCGAGATTGGGACCACAATCTAATTACCCATTAATTTCCGAGCCCAATTATGTAATTTGTTTCAAAATCCAACATCAATTTGAGGTCTAAATCTCAATTTTACAAAATTTCTAATTTCTGCCCAAACCCCTTAATTTTTACCATGAATTCAAGAATATTGTAAATATAGTATATATCTTAACTTTTGTAACAACCCGATCTGTCGTTCTGAGAGTTATAACCCTCGTTTCCCTATTTCGGCTTCTTTATATATTGTTCACCTTTGTTGAGCTGTATCGATTGGTAGTTTTGGGTTCGGAATAGTCTTGGAGTAAAATAAACACTTAGTCTCGTAGTTAGAAAACTAAGTTTGAAAAAGTCAATCAGAAGTCGATTTATGAGTAAGCGAATTCATATTTAAATTTTTATGATTTTATTAGCTTCATTGGGTGATTTTAGACTTAAGCGTGTATCCGGAATATAATTTGGAGGTCCGTGGAAGAATTAGGCTTGGATTGGCGAAAATTGGAAGTTTAGAAGTTCTTAGGCTTGAATTCGAGGTTGATTTGGTATTTTGGTGTTGTTTCGCATGTTCTGGAGGTTCGACCATGTTTTATTAGTAATATATGACTTTTTGGAATTATTGGTTGAGGTCCCGAGGGCCTCAAGTGAGTTTCAGATAGGTTTGGGTTGTATTGCACTCGTTTTTCTTAAATTTTGACGCTGTTTCTTCAAGCATAAATGATATCATATTGAACAAATGAGCTTAGATTGTTTTTGTAATTGAAGCATAAGACCCATATTGTAATTATAGACTCATAACAAAAAGAATCATCAAATTTGGACATCATATGAGAACTTTATGGTTATTTTACTAAAAATTAGGTTGCCAAATTTTTCAGAGTAATTATGAAATTACCATTGGCGGCGTATTTAAAAATGTGCACTATTTGGAAATATTAAAACCTACATATCTGTTTCATTATAAGGTCAAATTGAGTGATTAAAAATCCAAATATGACTAGAATTTCACAAGGAATTTATTGAAGGTATAAAATATGAGTTTTGGGATCGTTTGGTATGCGAAAAGAGGTAAAATAGCCAGCAGAAAAATATATAAAAGTAGGGTTTGTTCATTCGGCCATTTTTTGAATTGGGGAGCTCGGATTTGGATGATTTTGGAGGAGAGTTTCACCATAGGGATTGGGGTAAGTGTTCTCTACTCGATTTTGGTTATATGTGATAATCCATCTTTTTTATTTTGGGATTTGATTGATGATTTCAAAGTAAAATTGGGGAAGTTAAGC
The DNA here is from genome assembly GCA_034376525.1 of Nicotiana benthamiana. Taxonomy (NCBI): domain Eukaryota; kingdom Viridiplantae; phylum Streptophyta; class Magnoliopsida; order Solanales; family Solanaceae; genus Nicotiana; species Nicotiana benthamiana. Next base: position 77,127,599 of record CM067324.1, on the reverse strand, counting down.
CTTGAGTTTTGGAGAGTTTTAAGTAAGGATTTGAGGAACTAGATGGAGTCCGATTTTGACAAATTTTATATGGTTAGACTCGGGAGAGGACGTGGGTTTTCATTCTTCCATTTTTGACTGAATTTGAAATATGGGCCCAGGGGCCAGGCTTTGGCCTATGTCGAATTTTTGGCATATTTTTTGTAGTTTTTATTGTGGATTCCATTCTTTAGCATATGTTGATGGTATTAATTGAATTATGGTTAGATTCGGAGCTTTTAGATACAGAGTCCAGAGACAAGGGCATTTTGGGAGTAGGATTTTACGCGGTTGAGGTAAGTAACAATTGTAAACCTGGCTTTGAGGGTATAAACCCGAAGAATTTGATATCGTGTGATTGTTTGGATGTGATACCCACACTAGGTGATAGGCATGTGGGTGCATACCTCAAGGGATGGAGACTTGGTCTATCTTGTTCGGCCTCATGGCGATCATCTGTGTTTACGAAGTTACTTGTTATTAAACTTGTTTGCCTTCATGCATGAGACCATGTTTAGGATTTATTCATGCTCACACTATTTGTACTCAGTCAAAAAATTATTTTACATGTTTACCTTAGTCTTTATTATTTGCTAATATGTTGTGATACTTGATATGTGTTGTGTTCCTTTATTTGTTGATGATGGTGACGCTAGTGAGGTACAAGACCGAGTGAGGATGAGGGACTGGTTGTGAGGATATTAATACCACAACGCGTGAGTTGTCCTCATAGCACATAAGCTGACCGTGCAGGTCCGGGTATTGATACCATAGCGCGTGCGTTGTCCGCATAGCATGTTAGTTGACAATATAGATCCAGCTAATGATATGATGGCAGTGAGTTGTCTGTGCTTAGCGTTTGGACTTTGGGAGCCCCTCCGGAGTCTGTACACACCCCAGTGAGCGCAGAGTATTGAGTTTTGAGTGTGACTGCTGAGTGATGTAGTGATATTGCTGTGAGGTGGCATTTACTTTTGCTATTGTTGCATTTATCTGTTAATATCTTTGTTACATTTACTGAGTCATGGAATTTACTTGTTTATTCCTGTTATTTCTATAATTGTCAAAAAGAAATAATTGGACTATTTCTCTTAGCTCGTCACTACTGCTCAGTTCCTTAGTTTATTTTGTTACTACTGAGGTGGTTGTACTCATTCTACACCCTGCACTTTATGTGCAGATCCAGGTGAGTTAGAATGCGACGATCGTTAAGTTCAGGCCAACTATTTGTGGAGATTGCAAGATAGCTTCTAGTGTCTGCATGACCTTGCTACTCCTTTTGTCATTTCTTATTTTGGACAGTTAGACAGTTTATATATCTTAGTTCACAGTTTTGGACGCTCATGACTTAGTGTCACTCTGATATTTGGGGCTCGTTTCCGTATTTTATATTGATTATATTTAGAGTTAATTTAGTGTGAGAAATTTAAATGTTGAAAATGTGAATTAAATTCTTATAATTGATTTAGTAGTAATATTTTGGGAAATAAGATTGCCTTGTAACAAACACTATAGGCGCGATCACGGCCTAGGTTGGGTTTTAGGTTATGACAAGTTGGTATCAGAGCCTAGGTTACATAGGCCTTACGAGTCATGAGCGGGTTTAGTAGAGTCTTGCAGATTGGTACGGATACGACTATACTTATCTTTGAGAGGCTACAGAATTTTTATGAAAATTTCACCTTCTTGAATTCTTATCTTGCAGTATTGTTTCAGCTTGAAGTGTAACTCTTTGAATTCTTTCCACGCATCCATATGCACACATGCGTGCTGGGCATCCGGTATGCATCAGCGGCTTGTGATTCCCTGGATGAGGTGCGAGATGTGATTTCTGTGTGTTGATATTGGGACAGTCTGGAGGACTTGTGGCCAGGTTTTAACTGTAGATTGAGCACTAAAGTGTTGATTGTGTTAGCGCATGCTTATGGACCTATATGTCCAGCAGTGTCCCTATTAGTGGAAATGATCGTCAGATGGATACGTGATGAGTATGATGTGACCGCGAGATGAGTTTATATAATTTGAATGTGACGAGAAGGTATTTCTGAAGGTTTCACCTATTTGAGACTCGAGGTATGTTTTTCAAGAATAATTGATATCATATTGAACAAATGAGCTTTGATTGTTTTTTAACTGAATAATTAGATCTGTATTGTAACTACGGAACCGTAGAAAAAAGAATCGTCAAGTTTGGACATCGTATGAGAATTTTATGGTCATTTTACTAAATATTAGGTTGCCAGATTTTTCAGAGTAATTACGAAATTTCCATTGACGGAGTATTTAAAAATTCGCACTATTTGCAAATATTAAAACCTACATATCTCATTCATTATAAGGTCAAATTGAGTGATTCAAAAGCCTAACTTAACTATAATTTCATAAGGAATCCACTGAAGGCATAAAATATGAGTTTTGGGGTCGTTTGTCATGAGAAACGAGGCAGAATATCTTGCAAAAAAATATATAAAACTAGTGTTTGTTCATTTGGTAATATTTTGAGTTAGGGAGCTCGGACTTGGGCGATTTTCACCATATGGATTGGGGTAAGTGTTCTCTACTCAGATTTTGTTTCATAATCCATCTTCTCTTTTGGGATTTGATTGATGATCTCAAAGTAAAATTGAGAGGGGCTTGAGTTTTGGGGAGTTTTAAGTAAGGATTTGAGGACCAAACGGAGTCCGATTTTGATAAATTTTATATGATTAAACTCAGGAGAGGACGAGAGTTTTGATTCTGCCATTTTTGACTGAATTTGAGATGTGGGTCCGGGGGCCGGGCTTTGGCCTATTTTGGATTTTTGGCATATTTTATAGTTTTTATTGTGCAATTCGATTCTTTAGCATATATTGATGGTATTAATCTAATTATGGTTAGTTTCAGAGCTTTTGGATATCAAGTCAAGAGACGAGGGTATCCCGAGGTAAGATTTTACGCGGTTGAGGTAAGTAATAGTTTTAACTCTGGATTTGAGGATATAAACCCACAGAATTTGATATTGTGTGACTATTTGGAGGTGATACCCATGATAGGTGATGGGCATGTGGGTGTATACCTCAAGGGAGGGAGACTTGGTCCGTCTGGCCATCATCTGTGTTTATGTAGTTACTTGTTGTTGAACTTGTTTGCCTTCATGTTAGAGATCATGTTTAGGCTTTATTCATGCTCACATTATTTTTACTCAGTCATAGAAATTATTGTTCATGCTTACCTTGGTCTCTATTATTTCCTAATATGTTATGATACTTGATGTGGGCCATGTTCCCTTATTTATTGATGATGGTGAGGCTAGTGAGGTACATGACTGAGTGAGGCCGAGGGCCTGGTTGCGAGGATATTTATACCATAGCACGTAACTTGTCCACGTATCACGTGATCTTACCGTTCGGGTCCAGGTATTGATACCATAGCGTGTGAGTTGACCGCATAGCATGTGAGTTGATCGTGCATAATCAGGTATTGATATGATGGCATGTGAGTTGTCTGTGCTTAACGCTTGGGCTTTGGGAGTCCTTCCGGAGTCTGTACAAACCCCCAGTGAGCTAGAGTGTTGAGTACGGAGTGCGGGTGATAAGTGATAAAGTGATATTGCTGTGAGGTTGCATTTACTTTTGCTATTGCTGAGATTATCTGTTAATTTCTTTTGGCATTTAGTGAGTTATGGAATTTACCTGTTTATTCCTGTTATTTTTAAAATTGTGAAAAATAAATAATTAGAGTGTTTTACTTAGCTCGTCACTACTGCTCAGTTCCTTAGTTATTTCTGTTGCTACTGAGGTGGTTGTACTCATACTATACCTTGCACTTTATGTGCAGATCCAGGTGAGTTAGAGTGCAACGATTGTTGAGTTCAGGTCGGCTATCTGTGGATATTGCAAGATAGCTGCTAGTGTCCTCAGGACCTTGCTACTCCTTTTATCATTTCTTATTTTGGATAGTTAGACAGTTTATATATCTTAGCCCATAACTTTAGAACTAAAATATAAATGTTAGACGGTTTAAATGTTAAAAATATTATATTAAATTCTAATAATCAATTTAGTAGTAATATTTTAGAAAATAGGTTTGCCTTTTAACACTATAGGCGCCATCACGACTTGGGATGGATTTTAGGTCACGACAATGTTTTACCTATATATTGTGATTATGTACTAATTTTTTTAAAATTAGGAAATATAAAGGTAGCTACTAAAATTTCAGTAGCTTAAGGTCATAATTATTTTCTTTCTTATTATCAATATGGGGTTCGTCCATTGGGCCGGTCTAACTCATCCCGTGATTTAATATGCTTGGACTAAGATTGTAACGATTCGATTGGTCATTTTGCTATTAAAAACCATGTTCCCCTATATAAGACTTTTTGTACGTACTTTTACTGTTTTATGACTTATGGGGATAGTTAGTTCGGAATATGGAAGGGCTCGGGTTGAAATCAAAACACTTGGTTCCTTAAGGTTGGCTAAAAAGGCTAAGTTCGGCTTCGGTCAATAATTTGAGAAAACGACCTTGGAATCAGGATTTGACGGTTCCAACATGTTTGTATGGTAATTTTGAACTTGGTAGTATATTCGGATCGGGTTTTAGATGATCCGGAAGCGTTTTGGCGCCTAATAGTGAAAGTTGGTTCTTTGAAGGTTTTGAAGTTCTTTGAATTTGGTATGGAGTAGATTTTGGAGATATCGAGGTCCAAATGGGATCCCAATACTGGTAATAGTTCTGTGTGGTGATTTAAAACTTGCACGCAAAATTCAGTGTCATTCCGAGTAGCCCAAGTATGATTCAATGTGTTCGGATCGACTTGAAAACTTGAAGTTCATATTTTGATTCAATTTGATTTTAGGGCGTGATTTTTGATTTTGTTTTTATTTTACGCATTTCGAGAGTTCGAGCATGCCCGTATTACAAATATATTGATGTAGTACGGGGTCCTGAGTGGCATGGGTGTGTTTCGGACCACCCAGAGCAAAGTTTGAAAAACCGAAAATTTTCAGTTTTGGTTTCCTTCTACGCAAATGAGGTAGGACCCTCGCGTTCGCATAGAAGGATATGGGGGGATTGGGGTTGGGGGCATTTTGTCCTTTGCATTGTGTAGGCAGGGCCTTGTTCGCGGAGGTCTGAGCCCTTTGGCCTTCGCATTCGCGGTTGAAGGGCTGCATTCGCACAGAGGCCCGGGCCACCCCTATTTCCCTTCGCGTTTGCGTGCCTGTGCACGTGTTTGCGTAGAGCCTTTTATGGGCTCCTCACGTCTTTGTCTTCGGGATTGTATGTTCTTGGCTACCATCGCATGTAAGGATCCCCCGACAGAAATATTTTAAAAAGGGACTTAGGTCTTTTTGCTCTTATTTTATTACAGACTTGGGTTATTTTGGAGCTTCAAAAAAGAGAATTTCAACCTAGCGATTAAGTATAAGTAATTTCAACCTAATATGACTTTAATACATATATTAAGGATAAATTTTAATATGTGAATTTTTGGAATTTATGGGTTAGATGGAAAACCTAGATTTTTGATAAAAATGGGATTTAACCACAAAATTTATTTGGGAGCTTAGGAAAAATCATATATTTGAGTTCATGAGGTTATGGGTAACAACATTCTTCTAAAATTTTCGAAATCAAGGCACGTGGGCCGGGGAAGAATTTTAGGAATCCTAAATTGGGGTTGGATAATCACTTTAACAGTTGGAATATGAACTTTCAAATATGTATTTCCTAATTTATATACCATTGGATTAGTTTTGGATTGTTGGGCACCAGATTGAGGGTTTGAGCATAATCTTGGATCGAAAAGTAGGCTTTAAGACGAGGTAAGTCTCTTTTCTAACCTTATAAGAAAAAATTAACCCCATAGTGAATTGATTAATATGTGCACCTATTGGTGGGGGCTACGTACATACGAGGTGATGAGAGCATGTACGTAGCTACTAATTATTCTATTGTGCGGGTAATTTAGGACTCATACCATGCTATACTTACGATATTTGCACCATACTTGTTAACTTAATTTCCAAAATCATGTATGGACTTGAATAAAGAATTTTAAAAGGTTAAATTTTATATACTTTAATTTTTGGATGGGTCATTTGACGTTTATTGAGAATTTGTATTTCTTTAAATATTAGCCTCTTAATAAATCTTAAATCGGATGTTATAAGCATTTTTTATTTTGTGAAGTGGCTAGATGACTCGGTAGCAGCTAGAACGTTCAAGCCGTTCGACCATCGGTAATACGCAGTTTAAATATTTAATATCAGATTGGGTGGTACAATCTCAGCATAAATTGCGCGTAATAAATCTTTAGAATTAACTAAAATTGACATTGCTTTATTTGCTTGAGATATAAATCGTTAAATGATGGAAACAAACTTGGGATTTATTATTAGTGAGAGGATTGCCTATTATTTTTTCGTGGTTTAGTTTTCAGCTATATTTATGTAATCTATGTTTAATAATAATTTTGATATTTCATTGTTAGCCATAGTAAGTGTCAAAGTCACTCCTCATCATTACTTATTCGAGGTTAGACCGGATACTTACTGGATATATGTTGTTTATGTACTCATGCTACACTTCTGCACTAAATATGTAGGATCTAAGGCAGGTGTATTTGGATATCAGTCTGGCGCGCATCTCTTATTTCCGAGACTTCGTTGTGAGCTGCCTTTTTGAGCCCGTTCAGCAGCAGCTAGAGTCTTTCTTTTTCTTGTATTTTCTGTCTATTTTACTTCAGACAGTATACTAGTATTCTTTTGTATATTCTACTAGTAGCTCTTACACTTGTGACACCAGGTCCTGAAACACAATTGTAGACTTGTGATTTTGGTTTATTTCTATGGTTATGATTGCACACAGCTGTTTTCATTTTATTTATTTTAAATCTATTATTTCTTAAATTATTTAAATTAAGAAAAGTTTAATTACTTGAAACCTATTAAAAAAGGAAATCACGTGGTTGGTTCATTGTTGGTTTGCCTAGCGGCCTCGCTGGGCGCCATCACGACCTATAATAAAATTGGATCGTGACAAAAATTATTTAAAAAATGGAGATTTAAGTCCTGTCCAAGTAAGCCTGTGTCCTATGAGGTTTGACTGGGGCTGAGGTGGCCGGCACTTGGGCTTAATAACATAATTAATTAAAAATATAAAAAAAATACAAGGAACTAAAAATTACAAGAAGAGTCAGAGAGAGATCTAGGATATTGGCAAGATGGGTGCACTATTAAAAAATATGGATCCAAAATATACATTTTACAGATTCACCCTTTAGTTCTTAAGAATCCACATTGCACTTTTGGATTACAAGTTCAAATTGTTTTTAAAAAATTGTAATTTTCTTACATCTATATCTATTTTTCATATTAAAAATATTGAGATAAGTTGAATCCATTAATGCTATGTTACATCATATAATGCTACTAGTTTTAATTTACATATTTTATTTAATAATATAATATTTTACAGCGACAAAAAGAGAATATGCATTTCAATGTGAGAAAATTTTGAAAGAATAAACCTAACAAAAAAAAAGAAATAGAAAGAAAAGGTATTTAATTAATACGCAAAAAATTAACACAAGACATGCCCATCTCCCGTGAGCGTCTACTTCTAGAAAAAGAAAAAAGAAAAAAATAACAAGATTGATATAAATCTAAACTCACAACCTCACATAGAAAGGAAAACTCTATAATCATCACATTATATAATATTTTAAGCATGGGTGCACACACATATATTTAAATATTTTTGAAAAAAATATAATAGCACTATACACGATTTAGGGTGGGGAGTATGTGTTTACATGCCCTATAGAACTGCCCTAGATTCGCCCATGAGAAGAGTAGTCTATTCTAAACTGGTGATATTTTTTTCGCGAATATAAATATTGATTGTACTTAAGTTTATAGTTATATCTTAATGTTTAACTAATTAGCATAGCATATGATAATATATTTAAATGAATAAAGATGTTAAATTTGTTTCACAGGAGGATTATTAGTGTTGGATATGCTTTGAACACTTTAAAAATATTTTTGAGTAATTTATTTTGAATATTGATTTATTATCCTTTTTTTTGTATTTTTTGTAATTTATTGGGACAAAGTCAAAACTATTAAGTTTTGCAGAAACTTTTTATCCAACAAATATGTTGTTTGACTTAATAAAACTTAAATTTTAAACAATATAAAAAATAATTTTTTAAAATAATGGGTCGGCCCTTGGGGACCCAAGATTCATATACAGCTGGGTTGGGCTAGATTTTAAGGTCCATCGAAATAATGGATTGTTCCAGCCCAACCCATCAAATGCTAAAGTCCATGTGGATGAGACCAGCCCGTATTGACAATTTTATTCTAGTAAAAATTGTACGGGGTGCTTTATTTGGTCGCCCCATTTAACATATACCCATTTTTATAAGCGTTTTAACTTGTACCTACTTTTTAAACAACTTCAGCACCCTTTCTCCTCATTCGTTCTTCTTCTTCTTCTTCTTCTTCTTCTTTTTTATTTTGTTGTTGTTAATGCTGCTATGAAACTTCAATCGTGGGATGATTGCCATAAATATGTTTATCAGATTATTTTAAAATAAATTATAAATAATTACATAAGTTAGTAGATAATAATTTGTGAATATTTTCACGTATGTAAGTTAGTAGACAATGATAATTCTATTTTTTTTTATGTTTATTGTTTCCAAAATTTATGATTTAGATACTGTTGGCTATCTGATTATTTATCTAATATGTTAGAAAGATTTTTCAAAAACTTCAGCTTATATAATGTTGAAGTTTTTACAAATGAACTAAATAACTTTAGCATCTTCTGTTGAAGTTTTTGAAAAATCTTATCCAGGACAAAAAAACTTCAATTTATTTAGTGGTGAAGTTTTTATAAATGAACTAAATAACTTCAGCATCTCCTGCTGAGATTTTTGAAAAAGCTTAATGACAAAATTAATAAATCAAGGACAAAAAAACTTCAGCTTATTTAGTGCAATTACAAACAAAAATTTCAGCAAATAGAAAATAAAATGTCAGCTACTATGCTTAAGTTCAGCAATTACAAACAAAAACTTCAGCAAATAGAGAATAAAACTTCAGCTACTATGCTTAAGTTCAATAATTACAAACAAAAACTTCAGCACACTTGGCTCAACACACTTATTTAATTTATTAGAATGCTGAATTTTTGTGTGATTGTCTTTGTTATTTCAGCTCCGTATGCTAAAATTACGGAAAAAATGAATACAATTAAAAAAAATTACGAAGCAAACACAAATTAAAACATAGCCCAAAAGATAGATATAGATACAAATTCCCCTCTATTTTATTAACCATGGGTCCTAGAGTTTCTACTAGAATCTTCCGATTCCTAACAAAATAATTTGTTAATTATTACCCTTCCCAACATATTACTGATTCAGATTAGTAATTCGTTAATTTATATAAAAGGTTATTGTTTAGCCAATCCAAATAGCATTTGCTTTGCTCGTCAATTCAAGTTACCTGGTGCGAATAGGTTACGAAGTATTTATGCTGGTTAAAATCTCATGACTAGTTTTCAGTTTTTTGCCAAAAATTCCCAAGAAATCAAAATTGCCCTCTGAGCTGTTGGCGTGGGCTTTAGTCTCACGGTTGGCCCATAATTGGCATACTTAGCTGTACTCTCACAAGACTAACTATTACAATGGGATGTATATGTAGATGACATAGATAAATGTGGCAGTATTGTTAAAATAAATGAGTTCAAATATTATACTTTAAACTTAAGTGTCAATATGCATCTAAAGAGTTTTTATATATAGAAAGTCTTTTAGAAGATATGGACATTAAGTTTATATTGTCCAAGTGTCCTCTTGCATGTTTGTTCATGAACAAATGTTAAATTACTTGTAGTCACAATTTACCGATACGAATAATTATCAATAAAAGAAAGAAAATTATCTTCTCCTTTGTAGTTCAATCATTACCTAGCTATATAGCCATTATCATATTAATTATTAAGCTTTCTTCTAAATTATCATTTCGATCAAATTCCTATTCACAAGTTATTTCTTTAAAAAAAATTTAACTTGTTGGATTTATTATTAATATTTTATTGATTTTCATATTCTTTAAATAAATAGAAATGGACTTCTTTAATCTTGAGAAAATATTTCATATTGCTTAAATAGTTTCTTATAATAGTGCCTAGCTAGCATGACTTAAGCCAATTCGTGTGTTTTCGCTTACAAATAATATTGTTACAGTATTATTATCGTTATTTTTCAGTGTCATTTTCCCACAATCTAAGAAATTATGGCAAATAATACTACTATAAAATTTTTTGATGGTGCTATCAATTTTGTTATTGTCTCTGTTGCTACTGTTCCAACTGCCCCGCCAGATATCCACAATGTTGCGAATACGTTATTGCATCCACAACTTTGACATACACTAATGTCAAATACAAGTATGTAAATAGACATAATTACATATCCAATGGTAAAATTAAAACCTTCAAGAAAAGTGCACCTCAATGTAACAGGAGAGTTCAGATACATGACAATCTCTCTAAATAAAAATTAAATTTGACTAAAGCGGCTAAAATAGTTGTTGCGGTTATTTTCCAAATGAATAATGTGGCCACTATGAGAGATTTGGTGATAGATTATGGTGGTACTAGGCACATTTGTGCAAACAAAAATGAATTTTAGTCTTGCACTCGGGTTGAAGAAGGAGAAGAAACTATTTATCTTGGTGACTCAATAGCAGTTCGTGAAAAATTCTTCTCAAACTCATGTCTGGTAAAACTCTAGCATTGAGTGATGTATTGCATGTTCCTAATTTTCAAACCAATTTGATTTTTATGGCGTTATTAGGAAAAGTTGGAGTGAATATCTCATTTGAATATAATGAGGTCATATTAACCAAAAATGATATTTTTGTTGGGTAATGAATATTGTAACCACGGTTTATTTGTACTTTACGATACTAGCAATAAAAATACATCTTCTTCTTCTTATATGGTTCAGCCGATTTCTTTGTGGCATGTTAGACTAGGACATGTTAATGTTGCGTATATAATAAAAACGATGTCGCTAGGATTAATATCTTATTTACACTCAAATAATATTAACAAGTGTGAAATATGTGTTGAAAACTAAAGTACTAGAAAGATTTATTTTTCTGTAAATAGAGAAACGGAATTATTATCCTTGATTCATATTGATTTAGGCGATTTAAAGCAGACTATGACTAGAGGTTGTAAAAGATATTATGTGACTTTTATTGATGATTATTCTAGATATATTAAGTTGTATTTGCTTAGAAATAAATGATACTTTTATTGCTTTTATTTTTTATAAAACTGAGGTTGAAAATCAACTTAGTAGAAAAATCAAGAGAATTATATCTGATAGAGGCGGATAATATTTATTTATAAATACTTTTTATGACAAGAATGAAATAATTCATGAAGTAACTCCGCCTTATTCTCCTAAGTCGAATGGAGTAGTTGAAAGGAAATACAGATCATTGAACGAGATGATGAGCTCTATGTTAGTTAGTTCTAATGCTCATGATAATTTGTGAGGTGAAGCTATATTATTTGCATGTCACTTATAAAATAGAATACCACATAGAAGAACCGGCAAAACTCTTTATGAATTATGGAAGAGTTATAAACCTAACTTGAAATGTTTAAAAGTGTGGGGTGCCTTGCTAAAGTTCTTTCTCCTGAACCTAAAAAGAGAAAAATATGTTCTAAAACTGTTGATTGCATGCTTATTGTATACGTTGAACATAGTGATGCATATAAATTTTTTATTTTATAATGCAACATGCTTGATTGCAATAATATAATTGCGACAAAGAATGTTGAGTTCTCTGAATATATATTTGATTAAAAATATACTTATGAGGAAGGAGTTAGGATGTTGAGGGTCTATTTAAAAACAACCTTTCTACCTTAGGATATGGGTAAGTTCTGTGTATACACTACTCTCCCCGGGCCTAACTAATTGGGATATATTAGATTATTGTTATTATTGTATACTTGTGAGGGAGGTCAATTTTTTTCTTCTTTCTGTCTCCGATGATGATATTGTTTTGGCATATATTTACGAAAGAGTATTTGGAAATGCCTATAATGTTATTGATCTCCCTTCTTAGTAAGATAAGGTCTCATCAGAAGCGAATTTAGCATTTTTAGTACATAAGAGTACTACTAAAAAAAAAAGAATGTTATGAAATAGAAGATTCTTACACTTCTATTTAAGGTGAATGTCTTTAATGTACTTAATTAGAGAGATTTTAGAGTCCTATTATTGGTAGCAAGATCTTCCTCCTCCCTATAAATAGAGGTGCTCTCTACCATTGTAATTCACCCCTCTCAACTCAATAAGAAGAACTCTCTCTACTCTTCTCTCTATTGCTATTGTTCTTGTTCTATTGTTCTTGTCTTTTGCTTTAGTTTATAACACGTTATCAGCACGAGACTCTACCGTCTCAAGTACCATTCTCGAAAATCCAAGGTATTTTCCCTCTTCCTAATTTAATTTCGAGAATGTCTGACATTATGAAAAGAAAGTTCGTTGCCCTTGAAATTTCGGGCAAGAACTATATGACATGGGTGTTGGATGCTGAAATCCACCTAGATGCTATGGGTCTCGGAGACACCCTCAAAGATAAAGAAAAAGCATCCACCCAAGATTGTGCGAAGGCCTTGATTTTCTTGCGCCACCACCTTGACGAAGGTTTGAAGATTGAATATCTCACCGTCAAGGATCCACTCGTTTTGTGGAACAGCTTAAAGGAGAGATATGACAACCTGAAGTTGGTCACTCTGCCACAAGCACGATATGATTGGGCCCATCTGAGGCTACAGGACTTTAAGTCCGTTTCTGAATATAATTCTGCTATGTTCAGAATTACTTCTAAACTGAAGCTATGTGGAGATAACATCTCCGATTACGATATGCTTGAGAAAACGTTTACAACGTTTCATGCCTCCAATATGGTACTGCAGCAACAGTACCGAGAGAAAGGCTTTACGAAGTACTCTGAATTGATTTCTCTCTTACTAGTGGCTGAGCGTAATAATGATCTGCTCATGAGAAATCACGAAAATAGACCAACTGGGTCTACACCACTGCCTGAAGCAGATATGGTGCACTCGCATTATGCCAAACATAAAAGGGACCATGATCACGGTCATAAACGGGGTCAAAGCCAAGGACGTGGACAAGGAAGAAATTCCAAAGAAGTCCGTCACCCCCCAAAGAGAGATAACCACCGAAAGCAGAAACGGGGTCCAGAAGATCCTAAGGTAAATAGTTCAGAAACTATATGTTATCGTTGCGGTGGAAATGGGCACTGGTCTAGGACTTGCCGTATACCAAGACACTTGGTTGACCTTTTATCAAGCATCTCGAAAGAGAAAAGGCCCTGAAACAAATTTTGTCTATGACGACAATGAGGATATCATCCACCTGGATGTGGCAGACTTCTTTGAGCAACCCGAGGGGAAAATAGACCACCTAATCGGCGATGGGACCATGATGAAAGAAGATGGAGTTATTTGATTTTGTTCTACTTATTTGTATTAGTTAGTGAATAAACTAATAGTCATTAGCATTAGCTCGTATTAGTTAGTTCATAAAGCAATGTTAGCAGTAGTTCTTTAGAATATCTTCAATATGTTCAAATATCAATAAAACTTTTATTTTCCAGTGGGGGTAATCGACTAGCCTGAAAAACTAGTCGATTATCAACTATTTTCGCATTAAAGTTGAAAAACAATTGATCAACAATCGATTGTCTTTGGCTAACAATCGATTGTCTTGAAACAGTGTGTTCTGGAATTTTTCAAAAATAGCCAACAATCGATTGTCTTTGCCTAACAATCGATTGTCTTGAAACAGTGAGGTCTGGAATTTTTCAAAAATCATCCACAATCGATTGTCTTTGTCTAACAATCGATTGTCTTAAGACAGTGTGATCTGAAGTTTTTCAAAAATAACAAATAATCGATTGTGTGTGTTTAACAATCGATTGTCTATGTTCAAACAATCGATTGTGAGTGTTTAATAATCGATTGTCTTATGAAAAACGCTGAAATTTTCAAACTGCATAGTAATGGACAACATATCTTATTTTGTTTGTCAACTGTTAGTAGCAGATTTTGAAAATATTATGTGACACAAAAGGAATTGAACTTGCTTATTCTTATGTTCCTGTATTTCTTTTGTATGTCATACCATGGAAAGTAAATTGATCGAAGGCTCCGGAAGAGCCATTGTAACTCTGCCCAAGGGCACGACGTTAATCATAGAGAATGCTATGTTCTCCTCCAAGTCTATGAGAAACTTGTTGAGTTTTAAAGATGTACGCCGGAATGGCTACAATATTGAGACAATGGATGAAGATAATCTTGAATATCTCGTCCTCACTTTAAAGAATGTCTCCGGCCAAAAGAGGGTTATTGAGAAATTCCCGTCTTTATCTTGTGGCCTGTATTGGACAAGAATTAGTGCAATTGAGGCACATTCAACAGTAAATCTAAAGAATACTGAGTCCAATACATTTGTACTTTGGCATGATCGACTGGGTCACCCAGGATCAACCATGATGAGACGGATTATAGAAAGCTCATATGGGCATCCGTTAAAGAATTTCAAAATTCTTTCAAGTAATGAATATCCTTGCACTTCGTGTTATCAAGGCAAGCTGATTATCAGACCATCCCTAACAAAGGTTGGGACTGAGTCACCCCAGTTTCTGGAACGTATACAAGGGGACATTTGTGGACCTATTCACCCACCTAGTGGGTAGTTTAGGTATTTCATGGTCTTGATAGACGCATCCTGTAGATGGTCTAATGTGTGCTTGTTGTCATCACGCAACCTTGCGTTTGCGAAGTTAATGGAAAATAGATGAGAATAATCTTGAATTCTTCATGAAAACGAGGCTGCCCATTTCGACTTGGGTTCACGCCATTTTGCATGCAACAATACTAGTTTGTCGGCTGCCCACTTCGGTTTGGGGTCACGCCATTTTGCATGAAGCAATGCTAGTTCGTCGGCTGCCCACTTCGGTTTGGGGTCATGCCATGTTGCATGCAGCAATGCTAGTTCGTCTCTGACTGACGAATTGACACAAATATTCCCCATTGCAATTGGTTTTGGGTCATGAACCCAATATATCCCATTTAAGAAGCTTTGGATGCGCAGTATATGTGCCTGTAGCACCGCCATCCCGCACCAAAATGGGTTTGCAAAGGAGGTTAGGAATATATGTTGAGTTTGAGGCGTCCTCCATTATTCGCTACCTCGAAACATTGACAGGAGATTTGTTCACTGCACTATTTGCAGACTGTCAATTTGATGAGACACTTTTCCCAAAATTAGGGGGAGAAGTCGGTGAAACCAAATGGGAAATTTTGTGGAAAAATGTATCATTATCTCATCTTGATCCACATACCTCTATTTGAAAGAAAGAGGTACAAAAGACTATCCATTTGCAAAGAATAGCAAATTAAATGCCTGACGCATTTACGGACTTGAAGAGGATAACGAAATCACACATTCACGCGGGAAAATGTTCCGATCCGTATTGAAGTCCCTATTGGACAAATATCTAGTGTCATATCCAATGAGTCAAATGCACGCCAGAAGCGTGGCAGACCATTAGGTTCCAAAGATCGAAATCCTAGAAAGAGGAAAAAGAACGATCTAAATGACACTATGAAAGAATCACATGAGGACGCTCATGATTTGATTAATTCCGAGATTCACGAAGAATCTATTGAGCCTGAGACTCTTGAAAATACGGAATGCAAGAATGTGAGGATCTCGAACCTCAGTCTGTGGTAGTACAAAATTAATTGAGAGCTCTCGAAGAGCCAATTATTACTATGTTGGAGAAACACAATTTACTATTGTGCTGTAGTAAGTCTCAAAGAAACTTATTCAGTTTCCAAAAGTACACGCGAAGGCGATTGATGATATTGAGACTATAAATAAAGGAAGGCTTTGATTCTCCTATTACTACAACTTGTAGCGGGGTAATTTGTATATGAAAAGCTACCCGCTTTGTTCTCCAGTTTGTACTACACAAAAGAAAGAATGCCACAATAAAGTGGATATCTATTGGTATAAAACCCATGTCATAATAAACCCGAAGTTTATTGATAAGTGCACATGTCATGGTGTAAATTTGAAATTTACCAATATTGATAATTTATTCAGTTGACATTCGTGTTAGCCATCTCATTTGAAGTATGATGTGCAAATTCACATAGGTGAATATCAAAGAACTAGAAGTTCTTGTTCTCAGTAATGAACTGACCAACTAAAGAGTTCGGGTTGAAGCCCCTTGATTCTGGAAATATCAAAGGTGAATATGGGCCCATTCACCTGCCATGTATACCACATATGATGCATCTATGATATGGTTACATGCGCCATTGTTATTAACCCGCAGCCTGGCAGTGCTTGCGAGGTAAATCGCTCAGTAATCTAACTTCGAGCATAGTTTCCAGATTCTCTACTCAAGACAGTTCATCTTGATAAATTGGTTTATATTAAAGTTGGTTTAGCAAGATAATTATTGAGTGCTTCCACTTAATAGCTAAACTGTTTCTTATGAGAACTAAGTTATATATATATCAGTTTGATATAAGTTGTATACGAGAGTATATTCTCCCCTCAAAAGTGGTTCAGGGTCAGGAACCAAATAATTTCATCTTATTATTAAGGTGCTATGTATATTGACATAATGCACAAAGATGATTTTCCAAAGTTGAGGAAACATGTTAGTTTTACTAACATGAGGGGGAGACATGATAAACACTTGAGAAAAGGTTACATGGGATGAATTATCATTTGTATATGTATATCCCCGAACATCATGATATGAACCTGAAGTTCATAAAAGGGATAATTCAATTGCAACATATTGCAAAGCAAGCTATACGCATTTGCTGACTCAAAGAAAGCAACTAAATGGAAGAGATACAATTCAAGAAGAATTGATTCCATATGAAAGACATGTAGTTTTGAACCTATAGTTCAAATGCTTGAAAGATAAAAGTCAAAGGTATGTATAGTCAGTTTTCGATATCTTATTTGTTTAGTATCACTAATGAAAGATTGATATGCAGCTAAAGTCTATTATGTGACTTACATGACTTAACTTGAAAGATTTAAGTTGCTTGAAGCATATGCAATTCTTGGTCCTGAAGTACCACATCCTAAGTACAATTTGTGTACATATGAATCTTGCCATAACTATAAGCATGATGGATTTGAGAATGCATCTATGGAGATATTGAAGAGCTATTCCACGACATTATATGAAGATGTTCATATCTATCAAGAATGATGATTTCAAGGTGCGGAATATTTATTCAAGTCAATATGGTTGATTTATTCATCAAGCATCTACCAAAGATCGTTTTGAAGATGATGCACAAGATTGGAATGCAAATGCTCAAGGATATAAATCGATGTACTCATTAGGGGGAGTCAATGCGCGTTGCACTCTTTTTCCCTTACAAGGTTTTGTCCCACTGGGTTTTCCTTGCAAGGTTTTTAACGAGGCAACCAATAGGCGCATATTCAAACATGTGTACTCTTTTTCCTTACTTTAATTTTTTCCCATTGGGTTTTGGTTTTAAGGTTTTATGAGGCACATCATTGAATAGACATTCAAGGGGGAGTGTTATGAAATAGAAGATTCTTACACTTCTATTTAAGGTGAATGTCTTTAATGTACTTAATTAGAGAGATTTTAGAGTCCTATTATTGGTAGCAAGATCTTCCTCCTCCCTATAAATAGAGGTGCTCTCTACCATTGTAATTCACCCCTCTCAACTCAATAAGAAGAACTCTCTCTACTCTTCTCTCTATTGCTATTGTTCTTGTTCTATTGTTCTTGTCTTTTGCTTTAGTTTATAACAAAATATATATTAAATGAAAAACGATCCTTATTCCTTTTGGTAAACAACTAAACCTTCAACTAAAGTACCATTTAACCTTTGTTGAGCTTGAGTGCTAACACTTAATATTATATCAACACAACAACAATAACCCATTGACATCATACATGTACGGTCTGGGGATAGTAGTGAGTATGTAAACCTTATGCCTACTCGTGAGAGTAGAGAAGTTATTTCCAAAAGACCCTCTGCTCAAGAAAATGAAAAGACACAATATATCAATACCGTCATCAGAAAGCATAGAAATAACATCAACGACATAAGAATCAAAAAATAAATGAAAAGCAATAACAATAACAAGTAAATAAGGCCTGGTACTATAAAAAATAGAATAATAGTGTAAACACAATATTAACCACTAGCAGTCTAAGATAAAATCCTATCATAATAGCTCACATTCGGTATAAAGTAAAAAAAGATTGTTCAACCACCTCCTAACCTACAACCTTATTGCTCGATATCCACACTTTCCTATCAAGCTCTATGTTTTCGAAAATCTGAAGGCATGTTGTGTTTTCCCTAATCACCTCTTTTTAATACTTCTTAAACAGCTCTCTACCTCTTCTTGTACCTGTCAAAATCAATTGCTCACACCAAATCATTTAAGACTCGCTTCCGATCTTGTCATCCAAACACCTTACACCGCAAAGCTGAAAAGAGCAAAAAGCGGAGATCTAAAAAGCCCACCGACTAATCTCATGACCTCATCTAACGTCTTTCATTTTTTCCCTCATACTAACAAAGATTAATTTTGATTAAAAAATTGATTTTAATTAACAAACATGAGTGATTTTTGAATGATACCTCAAACATGAAAAAATACTCTGAAAAAACGAAGGAAGTCTATGTAAATGCGAAGGGAAAATTTGTTAATTCGCACTTAATGCAGAAGCAACAATTAATAACTTTCTACAACATGGTTATTCATCTACTATTTTCTAAATTAATTCTATTACGTACACTAATACTAATTCTAAAGTGCAGATTCTGAAATTGGTTGAGTTACACCCAATTTGCCGACTGAATCTTTTTATGCCGACGAAAAATTGATAGGAATTACATCCCCACCCCCTTTGGAGTTTTCAAGATTTTTGAAGTTAAACTTAGAGCACGGGCTACCTGATTATAAATAATTAAATAGTTGGTAAGTTTTAAAAGCTGAAAAGCATTTTTTTTTTTGTAATTAAATTTTTATTAATCACCAAAAGGATGCCTTACAAAATCATAGGACATTTTAATTTCAACTGCCTATCAAAACTGGAACATGAAGTATCAATGCTACTCTAATCATTAAGCATTTATAACATGAAATGCTGAATATATGAACTAAGCCTAGGAGGAGCTCGAACATTACAAATATAGGCTATATTACTTAGGAGTTTATCACAATTACAATAAGTGTTTTCAAAGATTCTCGCATTCCTTTCTAACCATAAACTATACAGCATTTCTGTAATTGTCATCTTGAATGTGTGAGCTCGGAGAGATTTTCCTTTGGACTGTATGATGATCCAGTGGCAGAATTGTGTCCAAACTTTTCCAGTGAAGTCGTCAATTCCCAGCCATTGCATTGTTTGATATCTCAACTGGGAAGCATAGGTGCAATGCAGAAATAGATGATCTCTAGTTTCCAATTCTTGTTGACACATAACACAGTTGCCTGATATGTTCAAATTCCATTGCAGCAGTCTGTTCTTGGTAGGAAGTCTATCCTGCAGTAACAATCACAAGCTGAAGATAGCTTTAGGTCTAGCAGCATTTTGCATTACCAGATTCTTCCATGAAACTCTAGTTGATTCTCCAAGCAGTTGCAAGTATACCTTCCTTATGGTGCAGTCAGTGTTGTCTAGCAATTGATGCTGATGAAGTAGCTTAGCTCCCTCCACAATTTTCCTTACCATCCAGCTAGCATTAGTTGGGATAGTAAGGTTCTCCAACTGGTGACGTTTGATATAAACAGAATGGATCCATTTGACCCACAACAAGTCTTTCTTATGTGCTAAATCCCAATTTAGTTTAGCTATGGCAGCTCTATTCCACAATGAGATATTTGTTAAGTTCAAACCTCCAACAGATTTAGGCATACAAATTTTCTCCCAAGCCACATAGGCTTTCTTTGTGATATTAACAGACCCTGACCAGATATAAGTTCTGCATATAGTCTCCAGCAGTTTAACAACTTTTGATGGTATGATAAACAATTGAGCCCAATAAGCTTGAACTCCAAATATGACTGACTGAACCAACTGGCATCTGCCTGCATAAGACAGGTATCTTGCTGTCCAGGAAGTAATTCTTGCAGAAATTTTATCAACCAGAGGTTGACATTGAGCAACTGACAGTTTTTTGGTAGTTAAAGGGACTCCCAAATATTTGAAAGGGAGGTCCCCTTTAACATAACCAAGATGATCAAGAATTTGTTGTTGAATTTCCATTGACACCCCACCAAAATATACAGCACTTTTGTGTAAATTAGCCTTAAGACCAGTAGCAGCAAGGAATTGAGAAAAGAATAAGAACATGGAGCTTACTGATTGAAGCTCCCCTTTGACAAATAATAGCAGGTCATCAGCAAAGCTCAAATAAGTAATTCCCAACTTCTTACAACCAGGATGATATGTGAAGCTTTTAGTATGTTTCAACTCTGCCAAAGATCTACTAAGATATTCCATTATAATAACAAACAGAAAGGGAGATATTGGATCTCCTTGCCTCAATCCTTTGGCAGCTTGAAAAGGCTCTGTTGTTTCTCCATTAACCACAATAGTATAGCTAACAGTTTGGACACATTCCATGATCTATCTAATAAATCTGCTAGGAAAATCCAGTTCCTCCATAATTTGTTGCAAACTGCACCATTTCACTGAATCATAAGCTTTTTGAAGATCAATCTTGATCATACATCTGGGAGAGATATGTGATCTGGAATACTGTTTTATTAGCTCATGAGCTAATATAACATTATCTGCTACTCTTCTTCCTGGTATAAATCCAGCTTGAGAATTACATATAATGCTACTCATAACTTTCTGGAGTCTGTTAGCCAACAACTTGGAAATAATCTTATATAAGACTGAGCAACAAGCTATAGGCCTAAATTCTTTAACTGTCTGAGGATTGGATACCTTAGGCAGTAAAGTGAGTGTGGCACAATTAGTAGGTCTGTACATCTTGGAGGTCTGAAAGAAATTCCTGACAGCTAGTATAACCTGGTTACCAATGATATGCCAAGATTGTTTGAAGAACATGGCATTAAATCCATCAATCCCTGGAGCTTTATCATTTCCAATGCCCTTCAAACTGTCAAGTATCTCTGTGTTAGTAATATCAGCAACTAGATCCATCCTTTGAAGGTGAGATAGTTTTGGTCCATTCCTCATGTGCATCTTGTTCACAGCTGGTAGTGAATTGGTTGTAGTTCCCATTAGAGCTTGATAGAAATCCCTAATCTCCTTCTTCAAATCTGCATGATCAGTTATCTTCAGTCCTCCTTCTGTAGTGAGTTCAATAATCTTCTTATACTGGCTCCTCTCCTTCATGACTGCTGAAAAGTATTTATTATTGGAATCCCCTAGTTTGATCCATTTAGCTCTTGACTTTTGCTGCAAGGCTGACTCTTCAATTAACCATTTCTCTAGCTGTTGTACCAGAGATTTGCTCTTTGCTGAAGTGTGTCTGAATAAGAGATAGCCATTTGATGCTGCACATCTTCCAGTTCTTTCCTGCTGCTTTCAATCTTTTGAGAAATATTCTTAAAATCTCTAATATTAAGAGATTTTAAGGGAGGTTTGAGAGACTTAAGATTATTCCATACTCCTTGAAGAGTATTCTGCTCCTTGGTTTTCCAGTAAGTTGAAAGAATAGCCTGAAATTCCTTATGCTGGATCCAAGCATTAAAGAATCTGAATGGTGTTTTCCTTGTAGAAATATCTGTTGTCAATGTAAGTAACATGGGATTATGATCAGATATGAGGGGATGGCCATATACAGTATGCACATGGTTCCACTTCATCTGCCATTCAAAATTACCAAACACTCTATCCAGTCTACTACATACTCTATCATTACCACTTTGTTGATTAGAACAGGTAAAATAGTTTCCTTTCCATGGCAGCTCAACTAGTCCTGATTGCTGAATGCAATTATTGAAATCCACAAGGTCCCTTTGCTTCACTTGTTGGCAGGATTGTCTTTCCTTGCTGGACAGAATTGCATTAAAATCCCCTGCAATAATCCAAGGATCAGTAATACCAGCTGATAAATTTAGGATAGAATTCCACAGCATCCTCCTTTGGTCACAGTCATTAAAACCATAAACTACTGAAAGCCAGCAGATGATGTCATCAGTGGTATATTGAACTTGACAATGAATGATCTGAGCTTCCTCAAGATAACCAGTAACCACCACTTTTGTAGGATCCCACATAATCCAAATCCTCCCATTTACAGCATCACTATAGTTAGTTATCATGTTCCAGTTAGGCAACAAAAAACTAGCTATTCTACTAGCATTGTGTTGTTTAACCTTAGTCTCTACAAGTCCTACAAGGTCAAACTTATTATTTCTAAAGTAATTTTGAGCTTCTTTTTGTTTAAACCTTTTATTTACACCCCTAATATTCCAAAAGATCCACTTCATTGAGTTTTACTAGTTCCCCCTTCATCCAGGGGATGATCAGCCCACCTAACTGTCCCTACTTCAAATCTGTTAGACATCACAAGAGGAGATAAAGGAGGAAAATTAGCAATGTTGAAGACTGGAGAGTCTTGGACAACCTGCTTCTGTCTGTTTCCAATATCAGCTGTAAGTGTAATGCTTGGCTCTTTAGATTCCTCTTGACACTGGATGTGAGGCATCTGGTTGTGTTGGGCTGCTATACCTGGTGCTTTCACTCTCCATTCTTGTATCACCTTACTTTTCTGTGTAGGTTGAGCAGTTTTAGTTACACAGTTATGGCCAACCTCCAAGCATTTCTCACAATACATAGGTTTCCATTCATACATCACATCCTGTATGAAACTCTTTCCATTTGGATCTAGAATCTCTATTTCACTAGGTAACTTTTTTGACACATTTACCTCAATGAGCATACGAGCATAAGAGATTCTGGATTGTTTAGCAGTACACTCATCAGCGAATATAGGTTTACCAAGGACACTGGCAATTCTACTTAAAGACTTGCTGCCCCAACAAGACATAGGTAAGTTAGGAAACTTTATCCATAAAGGAATTTCTGAAGGGAAAGCTGCCTTGAAGTCAAAATCCACAGACCATTGCTTCACAATCATAGGTCTGTTAGCAATAGTATAAGGTCCTCCACATAGAATTTCCTTAGCATCTTCAATGCAACTAAATTTAATAATATAATAACCCTCATCATGATAAAACAGTTCAGGCTCAGGAACGTGTGACCAGTGAAGATTAATAAATCTCTTCATTCCATTATACCCCGGGCTATTACCTATACAAATACAACAAGAGCACATTTCCATTTCACTTCTTCCTCCTCCACTTCTTCCTTCACCAGTTGACCAACTGGTTTGCCATTAACAAGTGTAGGGGGAATATATTCTAAGGACATACCATTTGCAGCAAGTCTGTTACTCTGGAAGAGACTAGTCCACTGTTTAGGTGGATCTAACTTTGGACCATCCTTTGTAACAGATTTTGGATCATCAGCTGGTGTTGCTTGTTGCATGCAGATCTGGACTCCATTCTCACGCTCCATCGGACCAGTTACAGGCTTGATATTTGCTATAGGTATCACTGAAACTCCAGATTATTGTGGATCTGGTGTTACTTGAGGCAATTGAACAGTGTTAGCAGTAGGATTTAATGGAACAGTAGTACCTACCATCGGTACAGTGGTAACAGCTTTTGGTATCACTGGAACTCCAGATGGTTGTGGATCTGTTGTTACTTGAGGCAATGGAACAGTAATCGCAGCAGGATTTGATGGAACAGTAGAAGCTACCATCGGTCCAGTGGTAACAGTTTTTGGGACTACATCACTCGCATAAATTGGTACTACTTCTTTTCTTGGGCGACCTCTCCTTCTTGCCATAACAATCTCTGCTTAAGTTTACTTACCTAAGCAGCTGCAGTGGAGAAGAAGGTGATGAAACATGGAAGAAGATGATGAGAAAGTTAGAGAGAAGGCAGAGCTTCTCTCTCTAGCATTTTTAGCTGAAAAGCATTTTAAAGTGTTAAAAATAATAAAAATTTATTGATGTATTTAGTAAAATTATTGATAAGTTGTTCTTTTATTTAATAAGTAAAATATCCTTAAAATCTTACAAAATTATAATTTAGTTTTTTAGAAAGAAAGAAAGGGAGAGACGATAGATATGGAGTGAAAGGTAAGTTCGAGGTTACGTTTTGGGAAAGGTATTTTAATTTAAAAAAATATTAAAGATACAATAATAAAAAATTGGTTAAACCAAAAGTGTTTATAAATTGAAAAACCATAATTGAGGAGAGTGACCATCTTATAGGTTTTGGTTGATTTTGGCGTATAAACACTTTGAATGTTTATCAATTGCACAAATAAGCTAAATAGTACTTATAAGTTTATTTGAACAGTTTAAAAGCTTAGTCGAATAATCTCTTAATGATCTTCTTAGCTGAATTTTTTTCTTTCTTATTCGTAAGGAAAAAAAAAAGTTAACAAACTGAACAGTAAACTGAAGGCATATACTTATAGAGCCAATCCATTTCTATATCACGAATTCTTTCTCCCGAATTATTAATTCAGGTGCTTATGTGTTTACATATACTAATATTCTAAGAGGGAAAATCAGTTTCAAGATAAAGCATGTATTATAATAAGTGAAAAATGAAGTATATCACACAAGAAAAAATCAGACATTTGTGTTTTAAAAATGTAATGTCAAATACTTTTTTAAATATTTAATATAGCTAGCATAATAATTAATTGGTCTGTGCTTCGTCAACAACTCAACACTAAATAAAGTTGGATTAGACAAAAGATGGGATTATTTTGTGATAACTTGCCTAATCAGAATAAAAACAACTTCTAAAAGAAAGATTTATCGTTTAACTTTAGAATTATTCCTTGACGTGACTTCTTGCCCACCACCCATTAACTCCTAATATCCTACAGCATAAGTAGGATTAGTTTATCTATTTTGCATAACTGAGTTTTTGCTTTGAAAACATAGAAGAATCAAGATGAATATTTGTTGGGCTTCAATGTCAGCAGCCCAATATTAAAGTCAACAGCAGCCCAAGTTATCAGCTGCCCAAGAGTTAGTAGCAGCCCAAGGGTAGTGGGTCTATTTAATTGTTGTATAATTTTGTACATAAGTTAGGGACACATTTGTAATTACACACACATTAGATTTTATTATGCTTTGGGTATATACACAGGCGGAAGGTTCGAGACAGCTCAGTTCAATCAATGCAAATTCAGATTCATTTTCTCTCTTCTCTTTCCTCTTTACTGTTCATCTTCTTCTTCTTTATTTTCTTCAATCCGATGAGTTAGATTGTTGACATGGTATCAGAGCTGATGGGAGTGTAGAGAGATATAAGGCTAGATTAATGGTCAGGGGTGAAACTCAAGTTGAGGGTGTGGATTACACTGATACATTTTCTCCTGTTGTGAAGTTCTCTACTATCAAAACTTTGGTTGCAGTTGCTGTAAAGCAGTCTTGGCCTCTATTTCAGTTGGATGTTAACAATGCATTTCTTCATGGTGATCTCAATGAAGAAGTCTATATGAAGCTGCCTCCTGGTCTTACAGTTACTTCTTCTTCTTCTCCTCCTCCTTCCACTCCTCCTTTTGTCTGTCTTCTCCAAAAATCTTTATATGGCCTAAAACAAGCCTCTAGGCAATGGTATGCCAAACTATCCCAAGCTCTCTGTTCTAAAGGCTACTCTTCATCTCTCAATGATTACTCTCTTTTTCATAAGAAATCTGGTCATTCTATTGTTCTATTAGCTGTATATGTTGATGATATTATTCTCACTGGTAATGATCTTGAGGAAATCACTGCTTTAAAATCCTTCTTAGACTCTGCTTTCAGGATAAAAGATCTGGGTATTCTAAACTATTTCCTTGGCATTGAAGTTGCTTATTTTGCTGATGGTCTTCTTCTTCACCAGAAGAAGTTCATCACTGATCTTCTTCTCACTTATAGTTGTTCTGATGTCACTTCTGTAACCTGTCCTCTTAATCTTTCTGTTAAGCTACAGCATGACATAGGGGTCCCTCTTTCTTCCCCTGAATCTTACAGAAGCCTAGTTGGCAAACTTAACTTCCTCACTCATACAAGGCCTGATTTGGCCTTTGCTGTGCAACATCTTAGCCAATTTCTTCAAAAACCTGCTTCAGTCCACATGGCTGCTGCTTTACATACTCTTAGATACCTCAAAGGTACATCTGATCTTGGAGTTTTTCTCAATAACACTCCTGATTTGTCTTTGACTGCATATTGTGATAGTGACTGGGCCTCTTGCCCAGACACTAGGAGGTCTGTTTCTGGTTTCAGCATATTTTTGGGGGGTTCTTTGATTGGTTGGAAAGCAAAGAAACAACCAGTGGTCTCCTTGACCTCAGCTCAAGCTGAGTATAGGGCCATTAGCAAAACAGTTGGTGAACTTACTTGGCTTATCAGGTTATTCTCTGATTTTGGTATTCCCATTTCTTCTCCTGTGCCCATATTTTGTGATAACCAAGCTGCCATACACATAGCCAAAAATCCAGTATTTCACGAGCGGAATAAACATATTGAAGTTGATTGCCATTTCATTCGTACCAAACTTCAGGATGGCCTCATCTCTTTGCATCATGTTGCATCTGGTGGACAGTTAGCTGACATTTTTACTAAGCCATTGACAGGTATTTTGCATCATCATTTTATGTCCAAGCTGGGTGTTTGTTCACCCTCCAGCTTGAAGGGGGGTGTTGGGCTTCAATGTCAGCAGCCCAATATTAAAGTCAACAGCAGCCCAAGTTATCAGCTGCCCAAGAGTTAGTAGCAGCCCAAGGGTAGTGGGTCTATTTAATTGTTGTATAATTTTGTACATAAGTCAGGGACACACTTGTAATTACACACACATATTAGATTTTATTATGCTTTGGGTATATACACAGGCGGAAGGTTCGAGACAGCTCAGTTCAATCAATGCAAATTCAGATTCATTTTCTCTCTTCTCTTTCCTCTTTACTGTTCATCTTCTTCTTCTTTATTTTCTTCAATCCGATGAGTTAGATTGTTGACAATATTGAAGAAGAAGAAGAGTCGGTTTGAGAGAAGCTTCTAGAGAGCTTCAGAAAGGAAAGCCTTCAATAACAAAAATATCCGACTGACACTATACAGAAAGGTCAGGAGTGTATATAACAAAACTGGGCCAACTCGGGCCAAACATAAAGCAAAAGAAAAATGGGTCCAGATATGTTCTGGCCCAACATACATGATATACACGATATATAAGATATACAAACGGTATACAATAAATATACACTACAAAATTAATGTATGTGTCTAGGTTTTGAAGCTAGATAATCTTGTAGCTCAACACCCCCCCTTTCCCCCCCGGCAAGTTGGAGGGGGAGGCCACCTTCAACTTGACTAGCAGAGGATGTAGAATAGTGCCAGGCAGAGACTTGGTGAGAAGGTCAGCCAGCTGACGAGAAGTAGAGACATGGGAGAGAGTAATGAGCCCACCAGTAAACAGATCCCGAACAAAATGACAATCAACCTCAATATGCTTGGTCCGCTCATGGAAAATAGGATTCTTGGCAATATGTATAGCAACCCGGTTGTCACAAAAAACAGAAAAGGGAAGAGAAACAGAAACACCAATGTCAGTGAGCAAACGGGAAAGCCAAGACAATTCAGCTACCACCTTACTGAGAGCTCTATATTCAGCTTCAGCAGAGGATAAAGAAACAACAGGCTGTTTCTTGGACTTCCAACTAATCAAGCTGCCACCCAAAAGAACACAAAACCCAGTAACAGACCTACGAGTATCAGGATAGGCAGCCCAATCACTGTCAGAATAAGCATGTATAGAGAAATCAGAACTGGCAGAATAAAAGAGACCCAAAGTCATAGTGCCCTTAAGATATCTGAGGACGTGTAGGGCAGCAGTCATATGAGGGACTCTGGGACACTTCAAATATTGACTCAGATGCTGAACAACAAAGCAGATGTCAGGCCTGGTGTGAGTCAAAAATAAGAGCTTACCAATAAGGCTCCTATGTTGATCATGGGAGGAGAAGAGGTCACCAGAATCAGCATGGAATTTGACATTAAGATCCAAAGGACAAACAACTGGAGAAACATTATTACAGTCAAATTGATGCAGTAGGTCAAAAACATATTTATGCTGATTAAGGAGCATCCGACCAGGAACAACACACATCTCTATGCCCAAAAAATAATGCAAAGACCCCAGGTCTTTAATCCTGAACTGATCATCCAGAAACAGTTTCAGGGCAGAAAGCTCATCATTGTCATCCCCAGTAATAATAATGTCATCCACATAGACTGCCACAACAACCAGCAACCAGGTTGGCCTTTGATAAACAGAGAATAATCATTCAAGGAATGAGTATATCCTCTGGAATAAAGAGCAGAAGACAGTTTAGCATACCATTGTCTGGATGCATGTCTCAACCCATAAAGAGACTTTTTTAACTTACATACAAGAGGAGGAGATGCAGAGGAAACAGAATCAGTAGAAGGGACAGAAACTGTTAAACCTGGAGGGAGCTTCATATGGATCTCCTCATCCAAATCACCATGCAAGAAAGTATTGTTAACATCAAGTTAAAAAAGATTCCAATGGTTCTTAACAGCCACTGCAATAAGACATTTCACAGTGGACATTTTAACCACAGGAGAAAAAGTGTCAGTGAAATCGACTCCTTCAATTTGAGTATCCCCTCTAATAACAAGTCAAGCTTTATATCTTTCAACACTAGCATCAGCCTTGTATTTGATCTTATAAACCCATTTGCAGCCTATGGGTTTCTTACCAGGAGGAAGTGGAACAACATCCTAGGTATGGTTGGCATCCAAAGCATCAAACTCCTTTCTCATGGCATTGTGCCATACTGGAACTGATGCAGCTTGAGAGTAATAAAGAGGTTCAGATTCCAGATGAGAAGAAGAAGATCCAGAGAAGGCAGTAAGGTGACAGACATAATCCTTAAGCTAAGAAGGAGGATTATGCTGTCTTCGAGATTTTCTGGGAACATTAGGTGATGTGGAAGAAGGCAAAGCAGGAGAAGAAATATCAGGGTTGAAAGGAGGACTGGAAACTGGATTGGAAGGAGGAGAAACTGGGGCAGAAGGAGAAGGAGGAGAGGAACAGATGGGGATAGATAAGTCTCTCTCAAAAAGAGAATGCTCAAGAGGAGGAACAAAAGGAAAAGAAGAGGGAGAAACAGGATGATTAGGGTTAACAGAAGAAGCAGATTTAAAAGGAAAAGAAGTTTCATGAAAGACAACATCCCTAGACACAAAGCACTTCTTGGAAGTGAGATCATACAATTTATAACCCTTTTTAGCAAAAGGATACCCCAGGAAGACACATGAAATGGCCCTAGGTTTCAACTTGTCCCTTTGAGGAATTGGGACAGCAGCATAGGCAAGGCAGCCAAATGCCCTTAAGTGGGAGTAAGTAGGTGCCTTTCCATGCAAAATTTCATAAGGGGATTTGCCTTGAAGGAGCTTGGAGGGTATTCTGTTAATAAGGTATGTAGCAGCCAATAGGAATACTCCCCAGAAAGATATGGGTAAACCAGATTGAAAAAGTAAGGCTCTACAAGTTTCTAGAAGAGTTCTATGTTTCCATTCAACAACACCATTCTGTTGAGGAGTATGTGGACAAGTTGTTTGATGAATAATGCCTTGTTGGCTAAAGAAGGATGTACCAGCAATACTAGACCCCAATTCCAAAGCATTGTCACTCATAATAGTTTGAACAACAGCATTAAACTAGGTTTTAACCATACACATAAAAGACTTAAGCATAGAGAAAGCATTGCTTTTAGACCCCAATAAATGTGTCCAGGTTACTCTAGAAAAATCATCAACTATTGTTAGAAAGTATCTAGAGCCAGAAGAAGTGGGAGTGTAATAAGGACCCCAAGTATCTACATGAATCAATTGGAAAGGTGTAGATGTACTTGTTGTGCTATCAGGAAAGGGAAGTCTAGTTTGTCTAGCCATAGGACAAACAGAACAATGGAAAGGCTGTTTAGAAGCAAATGGAAAAGACAAGGCAGAAATGTGTTTCATGTTTACAAATGAAATATGAGCCAATCTCAAATGCCAAATGTAATTCATGTCAGTGGCAACAGCATTATTACAGATGGAACTATTTACAGTTAAAGGCAAAACAACAACTTTATGACTAGAACAGTCAGCTTACAAGAATCAGAAGAAGAAGAACATACAGAAGCAGAAGAACAACAATTAGAAGAAGAGGAAGTTGGCACCCAAGCAAACTTGTACAGGCCAGCCTCCTCTTTACCAAGATCCAGAGGCATCTTCAGAGAAGGGGCCTGTAACATGTGGAGGAAACAGGAAGTTGCAGTAAACAAGACTATGCAATGCAACTGCTTTACTAGTTTGTGGACAGAAATCAAGTTGTGTTTGAAAAAAGGAACAAATAAGACATCATGAAGAATGATGAATGGATTTAATGCAAAGGATCCTGTGCATGTCACTTTCACTTTATACCCATTAAGAGTTACAAGATATGGCACAGTAAAAGGTGTGAGTTTGAAGAGTAAATCCTTATTAAAAGTCATATGGTAAGATTCCCCTGAGTCTATTATCCAGGTGACAGAATTAATGTGAGTAAGCATGAAAAATATGGAATCAGAAACAAGGCTCTCAGTTAGCATAATACCAGCAAAATTGGCAGCATACATGGGAGGAGGAGTCTGGGCAGTGGAGTCCCCCAACTGAGTTTGTTGCAGCAAGGTCATCAATTGATCATACTGTTGTCTGCTCAACCCAGGTATCGCAGAACTCTGGCCATCCATGTTTGGAACAGGGTGATGGCTTTCAGGAGGATTTCCATGAGGAACATACATATTTCTTTCAGAAGAAGGGAAATCCACACCAGCAGTTAGACGAGCAGCAGCAGGTCTCCTGCCCTTGTTAAATGTTGTACTTTGTGGATACCCATGAATCTTGTAACACTTATCAATTAAGTGCCCAGATTTTTTTGCAGTATCTACAGAATAAAGAGCCTCTAGCTTGGTCAAAATTAACTCTTTGTCTAAAAAGAGAAGGATTCGGCACTGTGATCTTATTGATTCCAACTGAATGTTTATTTGTGTGGACATTGAAAGACATAGAGTCTGGACTAAAATGAGAAAGGGACTGGACTTGTCTCTGTTTCTCATCATTGAGGACCATATTGTAGACACTGTCAAGGGTAGGAGGAGGCTGCATCATCAGTAAGTTACTCCTTACCCCCATATATGCTTCATTAAGGCCCATGAGGAACTAAAACACCTTATTCTCATCATCTTCCTGTATGATGCCATTTCTGGCAGGACAAATGCATCTTTGTCCATGGTTTGTACACATTGTTCCTAATTCATCCCACAGTCCTTTAAGTTTGTTAAAATATGAGGCTACATCTAGAGATCCTTGAGAAGTATGAGAGAGTTCTCTTTTTAGTTAAAAAATTTTGGTTCTGTTAGCAGTACCATATCTAGCTGTGAGTTGTGCCCATATACTCTGTACAGTATCAGAATACTGCACACTCTTAGCCATCTGAGGGGATAAGGAAGCAGTTAACCAGGAGATTACCATATTGTTACATCTTTCCAATAACTTTTGTTCAGCCACATTAGTGTCTGGTTTGGGACATGTACCATCAACAAAGCCAATTTTATTATTAGCAGACAACGCTACAATCATTTTCCTCCTCCAACCCCCATAACCACTACCCGAGAAGGGAGTGGACACAAGAGAAACACCAGGAACATCAGAGGAGTAAACAAATAGGGGACTGGTAGGGTCAACAGGAGTTGTATCAACACTCATGTTAGCAGCCATGAACAACAATGAGTTTAAAATCAAAAGATAGTCTCTGTAATCAGTTTGAAAGACTAAAGTTGTATCAAAAACTTCATGCAAATCATATAGCACCTAAAACAGGAACATATTTACCCTCCTTCTTCGCGACTGGAGAAGAACGGCCTTCGATTAACAGAAAAATGCCAGTTTCGAGAAGCAGAAACTCTAAAATCTGAAGTCTCGCCGGAATCGAGTCGAGGACGTCGGAAAACAACCCAAAACGTCCAAGCAGTGAAGATGCAACCAGTTAACGGTGATAGAGGTCTCAGATCAACACTCGATCTTTATCAAAATCATCACTGACCAAATCTCACACATACCCGAAAACTTTCCAACGCTATTTCGACTGGGATAACAAGATATAGTAGAGAATCGTCGGATCATCGTCCCACTCTGATACCATGAAAACATAGAAGAATCAAGATGAAGATTGAAGAAGAAGATGAGTCGGTTTGAGAGAAGCTTCTGGAGAGCTTCAGAAAGGAAAGCCTTCAATAACAAAAATGTCCGACTGACCCTATACAGAAGGGTCAGGAGTGTATATAACAAAAATGGGCCAACTCGGGCCAAACATAAAGCAAAAGAAAAAATGGGCCCAGATATGTTCTGGTCCAACATACATGATATACATGATATACAAACGGTATACAATAAAAATATACACTATAAAATTAATGTATGTGTAGGTTTTGAAGCTAGATAATCTTGTAGCTCTACATGCTTAGATTGTTTTTAGACGAGAAAAAGTATTCTTTTTATATTCATGATCTATTTGGAAAGCCATGTGTCATTTTCTGGCTGTATAACTACTATATTAATGAAAATAAACTCGCCACATAGACTTATAAAGAAAAGTGTCATGGGAATTAAAACGACAAAAAAGAATGATATATACAGAAGATGTAAGCAATACCCTCAGGATCACTTGTGTCGACAACGTACATGTCCTACTAGAGATTGAATATAAGTAAATAATTACGGGACTAATAATCAAGGTCATTACTAGTTAAAAGTAAAGAAAAAAAAAAGGTCATTAATAATTATGGATAAGGAAAAGTCGTTACTAGTTACGAATATGGAAAGAATCAATTAAATTCTTAATTATACGTGTGTTGTTATTACTGTCCCGACCATTACAAATCACTCACGTATCCGGCAATTAATACAATAAATGATAGTAACGGGCATG
Source organism: Nicotiana benthamiana (assembly GCA_034376525.1). Taxonomy (NCBI): domain Eukaryota; kingdom Viridiplantae; phylum Streptophyta; class Magnoliopsida; order Solanales; family Solanaceae; genus Nicotiana; species Nicotiana benthamiana. Next base: position 77,094,340 of record CM067324.1, on the reverse strand, counting down.
AGCTTAACCAGGTAAACAGTTATAAGAAATAGTACTATTTAAACCCCCTTCACTATCTTTTATATAAATTTTCACAAATTATTGAAAAAACAAATGGGATCTTTTCACAAATAACCGATTATATTTATTATTATTTTTTACTTCATATACTTATATTATACATTACTTATATATAATTATACACATATAATACATAATTTATATATTTGACTTTTACCGACTATTTTAAATTTAAGCGATTAACTGGACGGTTACTTGGGTTAATTCTTCAAAACAAATAAGTGAAAACAACCCCCCCCCCCCACCCCCCCACAACAAAATTCTTTGGTTTTCTAGTATTTACTTCCACTCAACTATTTTTCAAATACTATTTTTTGGGTTAAACAATTGCCTAAGTAATAATTACATACTCTAATAATTACATAATATCGTAATTATAATGATATATTTGTTTGCCATAACGTCATTACAGTGTAATTCTCATTGTCATATTTGATTAAGTGTTATTACACAATCAAGTAAATATTTTTTTAGATTAACCTATCAAAATATATTAAATACTATATTAAATAATTACCAATTGACAAATAATATCTTAAAAGTAGTAAGTATTTTCCAAATAAATAAAATTATTTTTAAATTAATTTCAATAGCAATTTAAATTTTTTCACCAAGTCTTTAATGTGTAACAAATACATGTATATACAAGAAATGCTAGACATTATTTATAATCAGGGATTTAAAATATATTTTAAAAAACAAAAATATTAAATAACTATAAATTGATAAATAACCTCGAAAAATAATTATCAGCATCTTGACTATTTTGAATATACAATATGTTAAATTAAAATAATTAAAAAAAAATTATGAATTTAGAATTTTTACCAACTCTTATGAGTAAAATATGAAAATTATGATTTGTTGCACTTTTTAAATAATAAAATGATAAATATGAGTTTAAAAGGTATTTTTCTTAAGAATTATTTGTACTAATAAATAAAAAATAAAGCTAGTAAAATACGAAATTGTGTTTAACAACTCAAAAAATAGCAAAATAGGAGAAGTTGCGAAATTGTTGGGAAGCACACAATAAGCAAACATGCTGGAAGGTTTAAAAAATGAGAACAAGAGAAATAAAAAAAATGTTGTAAAAAGAATAGTACTTAAAATATTTGGGGGTAAAAACTCAGAAAAGTTACATTATCTTGTAATTACACAGTGTAATTACCATCAATTCCCACCTTCCCTTTAAAAATTAAAGAGTATAATTACACCAATCATGTTACCAAGTAATTACTTTCCCAAACAAATATGTCAATAGTGTAATTACACTAAATTACATCTAAATCTAATTCTTAGGTGGCTTTCCAAAACATACTCGAAATGATAAATTGAAATAAGAGAGCATATTAGCTAACTACTTTATTCAAGTAACACAACATCCAAAGGTAGATTTAGGATTTTAATATTGTAATTTCAACTTTTAAAGTTTTTAGCATTGAACCCGTGATAGTTTTAAAGTTATGAATTCATATCTACTATTTTTGTAATTTTCATAAATTTTTGTCTATAAATTTTTACACCGCGTCAAAGTTATGGGTTTAATTGAACCAGTCGGTTGAACACTACATTCGCCCATGCTTAGAACACATGATACACATCTATTAATAATGTACCGTACTCTCAAAAATACTTTATCCAAGGTAATTCATTTTATGGCACTGTTCGGATGCGGACGGAATTAAATTAAAAAAGAGCTTTCGAATTTGTTATCTTAATCATGTAATGATATTTTTATGGCTATAAAAACATGTCATTAAAGGTATATAACAACAAATAATAAGGAAAGGAGATGCCTAGTGTTTGAACTTTCGAACTCAACTTTCATGGCTAAATGCAGATTTCTTTCTTGTATAATTTCAAAATGGAGACAATATATTATGTATATGATTCTGTGGGAATGGCTAACTACTTCGTATAATATTCCTCCAAAAATATGCATTTGTTACCTGCTTCCTTTTTCACCTTTGAGGGGCAGGCTTCGAAAATGAAAAGTCTTCTTCATTCCTTGTAGATTCTTCATTTTGAGGAACATGCACTTGAAGTTCAGTATCATCATCAGTAGCTTGTGCATTTGAGTCCTCTGGACGGTTTATCGGTGTAGTTGGATCGTTCTCGAGGTCAGAGGCTTCTAGATCGTCATAGCCGTTGAAACGTGTTGAGTGACTGGTAGTTTTAAACCGATGAAGTGTAGGACCAATCGATGAGTGTAGAGGCGAGCCGACTGAGGACCTTGGACTTCCACTGCCCAGTGTTCGCGTGGATTTGTCTCCCTTAGCTCCCGCTTTCTTCTTCACCGCCATATGCCACTTCTTTAACGCCTTTGACGTTTGTTCATCAAAAATGGATTTCTTCATATTGGAGCCCATCTGCGAATTCCCATCATGACAAATAAAAAGTAAGCATATTTTCCCATCTAAAGTACAACAAGTCTTTAGCTAAAACACTATAAAGTCCACGTATAATACTGTTTCATATACTCACTCCGTCCCTCGAGAGTCAATTTGACCAAGTCTCGAAGATATAGATTAGATTAACTCAATATTTTAAAATTAAAATTTCACTACTCAAAAACTATACGAAAAGTATTACAAGTTGCAATTCTTCTAATATCAATATGATGAAGAAATACATTTTAAACCGTTGGTCAAGGTTGACATAGTTTGAATCTCGAGAAACGAAAAGCGACAGAGTAATATTGAATTGAGATGTGCCTCAACAGAGAAACATGAGCAGTAAAGATATATACAACCGATTCAACCTTGACTGAGAATGTGACTTAGAAATTGTTATTGTTGTACTAAGAAGATTGCTTGATCAAAGCGAAAAGAACCTAACTACATTTATGCTTTCAATTTGGGGTGTGTGTGTGGTGGTGTAAGACCATGACAGTTGGGAACATCCAGTTAGTATTTGATAAAAATACCTGAGTTATAAGGGCGTAGAGTGGAAGCGTGATATAACTGCATAAGAATAAAACTCCAACCCTGTAATGGGACAACAAAGTAGATTCAGTAAGAGTAAGCTTCAGTTTGTAGCTCTGAGAACATATATAGGCATCTGATAAAGTGACTTTCTGTTGCAAGTAACATACCCCAAAGCAATTTTCGCGATGACGAAGCCAAACTTGTCATGGAAGCAAGATTTTAGCCCATACTCATACTGCAAAATAAATAATCAACATTTCAACCAATAGTTTCATGGCTTTAAGAACTGAATATCTTGGGAAGTTTGATACTAGGAGAAGAAATATTACCCATATCCACAAGAAATATGTTATTTGGAACGCGTTCTGTAAAATTGAAATGATAGATTAGCATCAGATACACATAACAATGGAACTTTTGTTAGCTTCAGGAAACAGATGGAGATAGAGAATTGCATGAGATACATAAGGCAAACTATTAAAATCCAGACCCCAGCCCTCTTTTCCCTTCTTTTTTTAAATTTCAAGCACAAATCCTCGACATGAATGTACACACAATTCAACATTTACGTTGCATTGTTAGCCACACATTTATCTCTCACAAGTTAGTCACAGAAACAGACTAGAGACAATTATTATTTGTTGAGAAAAGGCATAAGTTGCCCCTTAAACTTGTCCGGCAAAGTCTCCATCACCTCACACAAACCTCTCCATCAACTAAAATTCCAAACTCCACCAACAACCTATATTCTTATTTCCATCGTTGGCCCTTTCGCTGCCAATCTCCCTCATTTACCTCCATACCCAAATTCCAAAAATTACTGCAACATTCAACCTAAAAAGACTTGGCTAAAATATGCCCTTCAGGTCTGATATTTAATTCCAAAGACAATCTCCCAAGATTAATCATGGCATAGAACATGAGAAGCTATAAAGAACAATAACATGGCATTTTCCATTCTAATCACCAGCATATGAACTTTTCTTATAAAATCCAATAGGCTTGACAAATAGTTTACGGGTTCCTAATTAGATGTAGCTAATTTCCATATTCTTCCATTATTTTTTATATTATTTTGATTAGTCTACTCAAGGGGGGAACAAACGCCGGGAGGAAGAAAAGAGGGAAAAAAATGGGGTGGAGTGAGCGGAAGGGTTTATTCTAGTGAAAAAAATTAAAAAGGAAAAGATATGGTAGTGACACGTGTCAGCGCGTGTAAAATACAGTTTTGATCGGATATGGTTGTGACATATTACGGGGTAAATAAATTCGCTTCAAACAAGAATAGTGGGGTAATAGGTCGCCCGTAAAGTTAAAGTGTGTAAATGACTTTGCCTTTTCTCTTATTTGTTTGGTACAAGTTTCAAGTCATTTATTTTTCTTCTTAAACTCCGTTTTGAGTCAAACTACATCACATAAATTGAAACGGAAGAAGTACATTCCAGTCCTCTAATACTCCAGTATTTTAGCTTATCACATATATCTAATTGGGACATGTAATTAGGGGTGTGCATTCGAATCGGTTTATCGATAAATCGAATCGATTATTTTTTATCGAAATCGAAAAAATCAAAATCGAAAAAATCGAAACCTTATTGAAACGATAACGATAAGCATATGTACAAATCGATAATCGATAAGTAATTATCGATAAGGGTCAAAATCGAATCGATAAATCGAATGCACACCCCTATCACTGTAGACACTTATAAAATGAATAATTACCTATTTATGTAGATTAATATAACATACATAATGTATATATATTCTGCTACTATTTTGAAAGCGGCTATACAATATCATTTTGCCTTATCTATACCCTTTCATTTACTCTAAGTCCCTTACCCTACTACTTCCTCTACCACATTTAAGGAATAATCATATTTAAAGATCAAGGGGATGAAGTTATTAATGGAAAATAAAATTAGTCATGATGATGTATTTTGTCTTATTTTATTTTTTTATACCGTCGGAGTGTTAGTGACATACAGTTGATTCCTTAGTTTAGTTTTCTTGCATGTGCTTGTTAATACAATTTTTATGTTATAAATGGTTTCGTCTTATTTTAGCTTCTTTTTGTCCATATAATTTAGGCGCGTTTATAGCGATATACTTTTCGTGGAATCCCGCAGATTTTCTTATTGGTGTAATCGATAACCGAATCGATAACACCCCAAAATCGATAAATCGAAATCGAAAAAATCGAAACCTTAGTGAAACGATAACGGTAAGCATATGTACAAACCGATAATCGATAAGTAATTATCGATAAGGGTCAAAATCAAATCGATAAATCGAATGCACACCCCTACATGTAATACCTGAAATAAGGCAAAATGGATGAGGTGAAGAACCAATTGAGGTCGTCCGAACCAAAAATATTTGTCTGAGCCTTGTACAAGAGGGATGCCTTGGACTACTGCATGTCTCTCTGAGATGTCAAGAGCCATCCTTGTTAACACCGCCTGAAGCTTTGTTCCAACAGCTAAAATGATCTGAGAAAATAATAAGTATCAGAATTCCCTGCAACGGAATCACAAAAGGTGGACAAGGAAAAAAAACTTACAATCATAGGAATTAAGGATGCCCAGAACAATGCATGCCACTCTGAAATATATCAAATGTTTCAGAAATATATAAAAATGTCAAATAACAGACTTAATTAGTGAAAGTGAAATGGAAGGAGAAAAAAAAGAATTGTCCAAATATATTTCCATCACAACATATGGCTTACCACTAACATTTAGGAGCAAGAAAACCACAAACGATCCCCATAAAACTGGACTGCCGATAGCAAATATAAATCAGTCCATATGATACAGTACATGTTCGTTAGGAAAAACTGAGATAAAGAAATAGCACATCTCTCTACCTGACACCAACAACTACCTTGTAGTCATCCTCCAATGACCTCTTGATATACTTTTGGAAGTTAAATTTACTTCCAGGGGCCAAGTGAACCTATACAAGAAGCATAATCTATAATTTCTAGAGGAAAACAGAGAAGAAACACATAAAAAATTTCTACAGAACTAAACTCACACTGATAAAACCGTTGCGGAGGGTCAAGTAATCAGACTTATTCACGGACCTGAAAAATTGTCTGAAGAAACATCCCTGGAAAGATAAGATTGCAACATTTAATAAGCATTACTCTTCTTCCTGGATGTGCTGAAGAATAAAGCAATTCTTAAATAGAATAAAAATAACAATATCTTCTCATATAAGTGTCTTACTTACAATGTAAAAGAAGATTGGGATCCTGGTCCAGAAACTTGTATGTGCTCTGACAAATGATGTCTCATGAGTAAGCCGAAATCTTGAAGGATCTATAAGTTCCATGTAAGAAATGGTCAATTGCCAATCCAAATAAATGAGGATAATGAACACAGTTTACTAGCAAATCAGAGATTTTCCACCATTTGTACAACAGACTATGACATACCATTTGAAAACTCATAGTTATGGGTTGAGGTCTCTTGTTCCCATCCTTTCCAACCACGAATCTGAAGAATATATTTTCAAGCATTAGACAGTCTAGAATCTAAAATAGAGAGTAAAAAATATCAATAAAGAACAAAACCATGAACCATGAACAGTACCCCTTGACTGACTGTCCAATTGTTTTGTTGATATCTAATGTATCAACCTAAACAAAAAGTGCTTTAAAAATAGCATAAAAAGTTGGACGAAACACAGATGAAATTTATCTTCATTGCTTTTTTACTAAATTTATCTTCAATGAAACAAGAAAAAACTGACTTCGTAATCTTATCTTGAAGACCCCAGAAATCATCGAGCATACACGTAAATCAGACTCCCGGAATGATATCATACACTTTCTGAATATTAGTTAATTCATTACTATGAGGAAAAGAGAAAATGTTAGATGATTAAGTACTTCAGCGGTGCGACAGCCAAGGAAATCTAGAGGCATATTCTAGTAAGGAGGAGAGCATAGTAACGTCAACATTAGATATGTCATAAACATTTGGTATTGCAGTTTTTAATTAATTACCAGTAGAGCATTGAATGTTTGTCCAAAATTTGATATATCATCTGAATTCTGAAGGCTCAAGGTATGGACCAGAGAAACCACCAAATAATATAGAGACAATAACTACTTAACTAGTCTCCACCGGAGTTTCTCTTGATATTCCAAAAGGTGCGACACAAAATGGCACAGCAGTTCAAGTATAATGCAGGAATTAATGAAAGTTATACTTTGAATTACCTTAAGTTTTCCCAGCCACATAGTAATAGCACTGTATATCACATGAAGGACCGCCAAAAAGAATATAAGGATGTGTATTTGATGCAGCGCATCGACAGAAATGAGAGAAACACGTCCCTGTAAAAGGTTACTCATATTAGTTTGATAAAGACAGCCTAGCATGCTGTAATTTAGTAAATTTAGAGGAAGTGCCACAAAAATAACAAAAATAGATAAACCAAAAGGTAATTATTTAGTAGTTGAGCTAACTTTAAAGGAAGCAGCAGTTAGCTGAAATGTATCGGTTATTGATAGAATGGCACTTTTGTTAAGAAATTTCACACTAAGATAACATTGGTGGTATCGATAGAACGGCAAATCCTAAAATTACTATTTCAGGAAACTACTTAAACGTTACAGCATCAGATGTTTTCTCATTAATTAATATCTACCAAGATATTTAAAGGACAAACAAGTGCTCATTTTGGTGGAGATTATAGCTAAGCTACAAAGTCTTCCACATTCCTCTAGTAACTGCTGCTTCACCTGTCACTAAATAAACCTGGCATTCTCATCATCTAAAATAAATGGTCATCCAATAAGCAAAAGCTGATTTTAGGTTATTCAAAGAATATCAAACCTGCTAATCTGAACATACTGTTAATTCCCTTTCCCCCCCCCCCCCCCCCCCCCCCCCCAACACACACACACCAGGTTCCCCTGGAGGAACATACCGCCGAAGTATATAAGTTGGAGCAGGGAACCACTATCAGGTGGATCCTAAAATAAACGAACCACATTAGGTGGATCGTGAAAAAAAAGAAGATAAAATATGGATCCTTCTAACCAATGTACGAATTGAACTGCGTAGTTATTAAACATTTTTCTTTGCACGTCGAGAGGAGAAAACTAAGATTGCTTACTATTTATTAAAGGCAGAAACTTCGAAAGGAAAGATGCGTCCTTATCTTTGATCAGGCTATAGGCATGCAATATAAATTACTTTCCATATGCCTGGATACCGAAATGAGAAGTTAAATTTGTTTTGCAGCTTTCTTATTGACAGTTCTGATTGTTTGAAAAGTCAATCAGTTCGAGTAAGAAATATCTTAAAAGGTTTGTGCATAATATCTGCCAGTCTCAGTTAAAAAAGATAAACAAAATTAGTGTCACCTAAATTAATTCAAGAAAGCGTGATTGGCTACAACAAGCAAAACCCCTGCAATGCCATTTTTTCCATATACAAATTTATGACTTACATCCTTGCATTTAGGCTCTGCGCTAGCCAAAAACCTGCGGTCATACCATAAAAGCCTCCGACGATGTTCCTCGGCTTCCTCTGTTTTAGCATTTTTGTCAACAGCAGGGCACGGAAGCATTGTGTCGGCTACACTTGGTGGGATACAGATTCCAGAAATATAGTACTGGCTGAATACAAGCGTTAATGAGATAAAACCAAGAATCATCAACTCTGCAACAATTAGAGAGAAGGAGCCATTAACACAGAAAACAAGACTGTTCCACGGTAAAAATGATAAGAAGCTGAGAGCACAAAAATTTACCAGCCTTAACCTTTTCCAGAGCCTCATATAGAGCTTTCTTATGCCTGTCTGTGAGCCACTGGGGAAAGATTTCAATTTGTAAGTAAATCACTAGAGAAGTGAAGATTCACATGGACCCAAACAATCACTGTAAATTGGTAGAAGTCATGTAATTATAAAGACAATAAACATCAAAACATACAATATGGAAACACAAATGCGTGTACACTTCAAGATGCTCCTTGACAGAGCAAAGGCAAGCCCAAACATCCGAATAAAAGGATGACGAATGAACTCCAAGTAGATTTCCTCAACATAATATATCACAGGGCAATATAGTTTCTGCTACACAAAACGGAAGGTTCATTTCACAAGGCACAACACAGAACCACTTTTTCCTCTCGTCCTTATTCGTTTAATTGATCAAAACTAAAAAGGAAGCACATAAAAGGCGTTCAATGGTTGAAAATAAATCCCACGACCGATGACATAAATCACATAGCTATGATGTCCAGGACTCCAATTTGGGTAAATTTCTTTTGGGGGTAACAGTAACAGAAATAGCACAAAACAACATCTCTACCTTCTCATAGGGGTAAGGTTGAGACCCCACTTTGTGGGATTATACCGGGTTTGTTGCTGTTGTAATAGAAATAGCACAAGATAGCAAAACCAAATGTGCACAATAATTCAAACACATGAAATAACCTCAAAGGCAAGGGTTTGGACAAGCAAAACAAAGGTATAAACAACCCACTGTTTGGTAATCAGTATCTGAGCAGTCAAGAATATTTCCAGGCTTTAAGGCAAGACATCCTCAGACAAAAAGATAATGTCTTTATGCAAAAATTAAAAAGTCAAACAGCAAATATAGCTGCAAAATCCTCTTAACACCAAACCAAGAAACAAGATATGTAATTTCTACAAGCAACACTTATTGTAATGCTGCTGGCTAGGAGAAATATCAACACATCTTATACATTAAAAATCCAAGATTAACAACCAGAAAAAGAAAGCAGGAAAAAAAAACAATTAATCAGCATCAAAAGTACAAATTGAACAAAAGATTAAATTTTTAGAATACATACAGTGCCAAGTTTGTGAATAATCTTTTCCAAAGCAATAGAAATGATAATAATGACTGCACAAACACCAGCAACAGCCCAAGTGGGTGTTTGATCAAGTTGTCTTGATGTACCTCCACCCCCACCTGCCATTCCTACAAAACTTCACTCTCTCAAAAACCAAGATTTTTTAACTTCAGATGCAAAGGAAAAAAAAATAATTAATGTTAATGGGGTATCTATCAATCTGGTCAAAAATAATTCTGGGTTTGAACTCTCTTGGGATATAGTAAATGCATGCATTTAATTGCACTACTCTAAAAGAAAACTGATACTACTACTTTATTCTATTGTAGGAGTAGTTCATAGAGATATGAAAGTGAATGAGGCCTTCCATAATGAATGTTACATCAACTTACTTTATATTTATTATTATTCTTTAATTATTCTTTAGACAAAATAATTTAAGGAGTTGATTAAAATATATTATTTTTAAATACGAATTTGATTCTCACGCTAAACAAAAGAAAATTACCAATCAAACTAGAATGTAAAGGTAAACAATTATATTAAAAATGCAAACTATCAACATTCACCATAATTTTTTTGAAACTTTGTATAACAATATATATATATATATATAGGTGTAATAATAAACTTGAAATAGCTACTTTTATAATCGGTTTGGTTCGATTTTTCTCTGATTAAAATCAAAACCAAACCAAATTTAATAGGTTTTTAAAATTAAAAACCAAACCAAACTAAAAATATCGATTTTTTCGGTCGATTTTATTTGATTTTCGATTTGATTTGATTTTTTGCATTTTTATGAACACCCTAGTGTGCGTACATACCACTTACCACAAGGAACTGTTTTGACTAAGTGTAATTACCAATTAGGAAGTGATTAGTGAAACAGTGAATTTGATTAAGGGGTGAATTAGTAATAAAATGTAAGTAATGTCTGAAAAGAGGAAAATTGGATCTTAAAGCAATTAATAGTCCGCGACTGGACGGAGAATTAGGAGGCGCAGATCGCGTCAATTTGTCTGCTTAAAATACTAGGTAGTTTCATTGTTATCATTTAAACTTTCATTTTACTATACCAAAATCAGCAAATCATTTTTGGCAAAAAAAAAAAGCTCAAATTTACTTTAAAATATCACGAGAGTCAATAAATTATTTTTTGTAATTACAATAACAACAACAATTCAGTAAAAATTTTACTAGTGGAGTTTAGAGAGGATAATATGTAAGCATGCATTACCCATATTCCGAAGGAGTAGATAGTTTGTTTCCAAAAGACCCTAAGAAAACAAAAGGACAAAAGAAGATAATATTAATTATAGAAAAAATAAGAACAATATGAAATTCAAAAAAAAAAAAACGCAAAGCAAAAAAGATAGCTAATAAATAGGTCTTACACTGAAAAGCAAAATAGTAAGACACAATATTGTCACTAGCTATCTTAGACAAAAGCCCTACCAGACTAGCTCACAAATGTGCAAAGTAAGGCAAGACTCAACTACCTCACAACCTACAACCCTAATACTCGACCTCCACATTTTCCTATTAAGTGTTATGTCCTCGGAAATCCAAAGCCTCGCAATATCCTGCCTGATCACCCATCTCCAATATTTCTTAGGCCGCCCTCTACCTCATCTCATACCGTCCACAAGTAGCCCTCTCACCTCCTTATCGAAGCATCTGGGCTTCTCCGTTGAATAAATTATAATAGTAATAGCAATTTTAAATATAGTAATAAATAACAAATATTAATAGCTCTCTATCATATTGGAAATTTACTAGCCCTGCTAATTCAAATTATGTCAGATAAATTTAGTAAAAAACTTTGGATCAAAAGATTCATTATTCTTAATTAAGGGCGATGAAGTACATACTACTCTGTATGAAATATAAATTCGTTTTGTTGTAAACGTGTGGGAATTAATGAATACACAGTCCACAGAAATTTTGTTCAGTGGCCTGCTCTGCTCTGCATTCAATTTTAAGAATTGAGTACTGTTTATTTTTTGCAAAATTAATTGATAATACGTTAAAAATTGTGCTACTTCCTTCACTTTTCCAGTTAGGGACCTACATTTTTTGTCAATATGTCAATTATTTTTAAAGAGTGAAAAAAAATATTTATTATTTCTAAAGAAAAAGTTTCTAACATAATCTCGTCGCCCTTTTTCTTTCTTTTAATCTTTTTATTTCATTTCATTCATATTATTAAGCTTTTAACACGAAAAAAGAGAGAAAGAGAGAATATTTTTATCACAACTTTTCTTCTTAAGTTAGCGTGGATGAGCTGGATTTTGTTTTTTTCTTCTACATAATGGTATAATTTGGGAATGCCAAGCAAAAGATGATCAGCTTTCTTAATCATAATTTATATTTGTGGCTCCCCTTTTAGATTAGATAAAGAACTAACTCATTAAACTCTATGACACTCTTCTCAACAACTACTTTTAATTATCTCGTCTAATTAAATAATAGTCGGGATATGTGCTTTATTAAATATAAGATGTGATTTTACATCTATCTTTTTATTATGTATTGGAGTTCATTTTCCTTCCCCCTCTCTCCCAACCCCTCGCCCCACCCCCCTCCTCCCCCCCCTTTTTATATTATTAGTGATGTACCACTAATAAAATAAAGAATTTTCCAATTAAACTATTTACGAGATAATCAAGCCTAAGAGAGTAGAAGATGAGCAAAGCTAGGAATTTATTTAAGAATATTTAAATTTTAAAAAAAACAAATAAAAAAGTCAATAAAAGGTGTTTAATATAAGTTATATATATACTTTTAATATATAATTTTATTTATATGCATTGTGTAATTTTTTGACGACTATGTGGCTTTGCTGTTAGACAAGAGTATTGATCTTTTTGACGTATCACGTACAAAGGAGATAGAGTTTTTTTGTTTAATTGTTTTATGTCCTCAATTGCGATTTGCGAATAAGTAGGTCGCTGTTCATGATCTGAATTTTCAAACTGTGTTTTCGACTTTTTAGAAGAAGAGCCATTGTTTGAAAGACATTAAAAGCTGAGTTAGAAAATTTTATTGGTGATATGAAAGGTAAGAATGGTGATTGTTTTTTCATTAGCTTATCGCTAATGAATTGATGTATGTATTAGACACACAGTTATAAATTAGTGCTCCCTCCATTTATTTTTAGTTATCTATTTTTAACTTTGCCTCGTTTTAAAAAAAATTAAATGAAGTATGTATTTTATAATTTTACCTATAATGATGATATCATTTCAAAAAGTCTTGAGAAATAATATGGGAATTGAATAGTTAATGATAAGGGTAAAATAGAAAAAAAGATTATTTCTCTTAATTAGTTAAAATAGACAAATAAAAGTAAAAATATTTTTTTTTAAAAGTGGACAAGTACAATAAATAGAGAGAATAATAAGTAATATAAATTGCTTAGCCTATTTAGAAACAAATTTTTTCGTTTATTAAATAAAGGGATAATACATGATTACCCCATTGGGGTTGTGCTAAAGTGCCAGTTGCACCTCTTAAAAATAAAGGTGTCCCAGTGAATTAAAATACACCTTTCGTGGCCCAGCTAGCACACAACTGTTAGGATTTATGCCCGTCACTAGAGGGGGGTGAATAGTGCGGCACGAGAATATTGATAAATATTAAGGAATTAAAATTGCAGGAGTAAAGTAAATGCGGTAATTAAAATAGTAAGGAAAGAACACACCGAATTTATCCTGGTTCACCACAACGAGTGGTTAGTCCAGTCCCGAGAGACTCTCTCGAGATTCCACTAACTCCGTTAAATTTACGGGTGCCTAACAAACCGTTACACTTGCTCGTAGATGTACACTCTACAAGACTTCAACTTGCTCGAGGATACCTCACCTCAAGACTTCACCTTGCTCGTGGATACCGCACCACAAGACTTCACACACTAAGATTGAGGGTACTTAGCAAACCCGACAATCAATGAGAAGATATGGTCTTCTCAAACACCTTTCTCTTTTACAACAAGAACTCTCTAATAAGAGTAGATAAAGAGATACAATATTAGCTCTATGAACAACTCAAAGTTGTCTCTCAAATGGCTCAACAAAAGCTCTAAAATGATGCATAAATAATATCAATATGTATATGAACAATGAGAGGTGTTGTGTGCTTAAAATCAGCTCAAAAGACCTCTATTTATAGGTGTTAGAAGTTGTATGTCCGTTGCTTAATTGACAATCAATTATGCTGATTTTATGCAAGATAATCGATTATCCACTTTGCATAATCGATTATCTTCTCAACGTTCATAAAACGGAACGTTGGGAAGGCAACGGATAGTGAAATAATCGATTATTCCAATCACATAATCGATTATGTTGCCTTGCGGAATTTCCAGCAAAGCTGGAATATACCAGAGTATACCAGAATCAAAGCTGGAGTATACCAGAATATACCAGAATATACCAGAATCGAGAACTTACTTCAAAAACCATTTTGGTTAAAAAGAAGACGTTAAAATCATTTTGTTTGAAGTATATTAAAAATGTTTATGATATATATGATTTAATAAAATGATTTTATGTATATTAATGATGACCTATGTTGAGCCAAAAGACGAGATAACTTAAACGTTGCTCTTACATTGGTTCTACCTAGCGACCTATGCCTTGGGTCTTCGGTCTTGAACTTTTGAGCTCGTCTTGGCTTTTCCATGCAATCCATTCATCAATATGCTTCTCGGCATTCAATCTTGATTGTTTGCTAATGCATCTTCATTGTTTGTCATACAATAATATTGTTTAACAAGTTGACTTCATTGTTTGTCATTCATCAAAACCTATACCTAAAAATCATGCTAGTACAACCAAAGCGCACATATCATGGATAGAATGATTTTCTACAATTTTCCCCTTTTTGATAATGACAAACAACAGGAGATATGCATATCGGATTCCCCCTAAATTCATGCTATATCTCAACATACAATTCATGCAAACTATTCCCCTTAATGATAATTCCCCCTCAAATAAGGCATACTATAACGAAGATTCATTCCCCCTTATTTGATGCATATCGCATAATTTCTTTCCCCTTTTGGCATTAGCAAAAAGAGAGTATACTTTCCCCTTTCGACACTTCCCCCTTTTGGGTATATCAATTGTTAGTGTCAAGAATGAAATAGGAAATACAATGAGGAATATTTATGATGATTTTAAAAAATCATACCAACATAAACTAATATCAAATGTTAGTAAAAATATAACAACCATAATAACGGTTATTTTTAGCAAATCATATATCTTAAAAACATATCAACTTTTAATTTTTAACAAACCAATAGTTGTATTAAAAACATGAAGCATTTATTTTTCAAGAATATACCAACTGTTATTCAAACCAATAATATTCATCAAAACATGAATCAATCATTATTTTTTTTAAAAAAATAATTGATACCAATTGTTATTCAAAATGAAAATTATCAAAACATGAATCAACAAAAATAATTAATATCAATTGTTAACAAAGATATATTAATTGTTAACACATATCAACTATTACGTTTTTATCAAAAATATGATAACTAACCGACATTCCCCCTCGATGCAATAAGGTTTGGTGCTTGGTGCATCTACTACGATATTGTAGTCTTCAAGCACACCTGCAAGCGTTACCTAAAAATAGGTTTTAGGTACCCAAGCACTTTTGGGTCCTTGGGGGTTAGGCAAATAATAATCATAGTCAAAAGATCTCTATGTTTTGCACAACATACGGGTGCTATGTGTCCTACCCGGTTGCAATAATGACATATAACATTCGGGTTGTGCATATGTCTTGGTTGAGCCAAAAACGTTCTAGGTGATCTAAAGTCGTTATTCCTAGAAGCGTTGAAATTCCTAGAGTTATTTCTAGGTGGTCTAAAATGATTAATTCTAGACTCATTTACAAAATTCCTAGAATTATATCTAGGTTGTGTATCGCAATTTCTAACATGATTCTTATGCCTTTTCTTTTTCCTCGGCCTTTTCTTTTTAATTTCTTCAACTATTTTAGGATTGTCTACACTACGTTTTTCTAGTGTGTTCCTAAGTTCTTTGTTTTCTAATTTCAAAGAATTACAGGAAGAACAATTAGAACTTTGATCAATTGAAGAGGCTTCATTCATCTCCTTAATTTTATTTCTAAGATCAATATTGTCATTTTCCAAAAATTTATTTTTCTCTTCTAAAACTTTAATTGTAGCCTTGGCCTCTTTGGAGATTTTTGAAGACTTTTTCAATTCACCAAGTAATTCTTTAAAAGCTTCTTGTAATTCTTCAAAAGAGCAAGAATTAGAAGTGCTTACCTCTTCTTCTTCGTTGGCCATGAAGCATAGAGCAGTCATTTCATCACACGAGCGGTCCGAGTCCCATGTCACATGCTTTTGGACTTGAGGCATTCCTTCATAAATGGCTTCAAGTTTATCCTACATTTCTTTGGCGGTTGTGCAATAGGAAATCTTTCGATAGTCATCCGGATTCACCGCACAATATAACATATTGATGGCCTTGGCGTTGTATTCATTCTTCTTCTTCGAAGCCATGGCTTCCCCAACTTTCTTTGTCGGCGTTTCACCGTTCTTGATGATTTGCCATATGCGAAAGTTGTTTGATTGGATGAAGATTCTCATCCGCTCTTTCCAATATGTGTAAGTTGTTCCATCAAATAGTGGAGGCTCAATGGTAGAGTGTCCTTCGCTCATCATTCCTGCGTTCAACATTCTCAACAAAAAATATATATCGTTCTCTCAACCGGTTAAGGCTTTCAGAGAGTTAGGCTCTGATACCAATTGTTAGGATTTATGCCCGTCAGTAGAGGGGGTGAATAGTGCGGCACGAGAATATTGATAAATATTAAGGAATTAAAATTGCAGGAGTAAAGTAAATGCGGTAATTAAAATAGTAAAGAAAGAACACACCGAATTTATCCTGGTTCACCACAACGAGTGGTTAGTCCAGTCCCGAGAGACTCTCTCGAGATTCCACTAACTCCGTTAAGCTTACGGGTGCCTAACAAACCGTTACACTTGCTCGTAGATGTACACTCTACAAGACTTCAACTTGCTCGAGGATACCTCACCTCAAGACTTCACCTTGCTCGTGGATACCGCACCACAAGACTTCACACACTAAGATTGAGGGTACTTAGCAAACCCGACAATCAATGAGAAGATATGGTCTTCTCAAACACCTTTCTCTTTTACAACAAGAACTCTCTAATAAGAGTAGATAAAGAGATACAATATTAGCTCTATGAACAACTCAAAGTTGTCTCTCAAATGGCTCAACAAAAGCTCTAAAATAATGCACAAATAATATCAATATGAATATGAACAATGAGAGGTGTTGTGTGTTTAAAATCAGCTCAAAAGACCTCTATTTATAGGTGTTAGAAGTTGTATGTCCGTTGCTTAATTGACAATCAATTATGCTGATTTTATGCAAGATAATCGATTATCCACTTTGCATAATCGATTATCTTCTCAACGTTCATAAAACGAAACGTTGAGAAGGCAATGGATAGTGAAATAATCGATTATTCCAATCACATAATCGATTATGTTGCCTTGCGGAATTTCCAGCAAAGCTGGAATATACCAGAGTATACCAGAATCAAAGATGGAGTATACCAAAATATACCAGAATATACCAGAATCGAAAACTTACTTCAAAAACCATTTTGGTTAAAAAGAAGACGTTAAAATCATTTTGTTTGAAGTATATTAAGAATGTTTATGATATATATGATTTAATAAAATGATTTTATGCATATTAATGATGACCTATGTTGAGCCAAAAGACGAGATAACTTAAACGTTGCTCTTACATTGGTTCTACCTAGCGACCTATGCCTTGGGTCTTCGGTCTTGAACTTTTGAGCTCGTCTTGGCTTTTCCATGCAATCCATTCATCAATATGCTTCTCGGCATTCAATCTTGATTGTGCGTTAATGCATCTTCATTGTTTGTCATACAATGGCATTGTTTTTAACAAGTTAACTTCATTGTTTGTCATTCATCAAAACCTATACCTGAAAATCATGCTAGTACAACCAAAGCGCACATATCATGGATAGAATGATTTTCTACAACAACAGCAATTATAACCAGGCGTGTGTTATGCACCCTTATATTTATTTATTTTTTCGTTTTATTTTTTTAATCCAAAGTGGATTAAAGCTTTTAGTTAACCTAACTCATTCATTATCAAACTCAATCCAATTCTCTTCTCTGATTCTTTTCTTCGATCCCTCCAAATTTAGCAAGATTCTTCTGTAAATTCTCATTGCAAAGTGAGATTTAAACTCAATATCGAAACTTTAGGGAGATAATCGAAGCTTGAAGGAAAATATCGAAGCTTGAACTTCTTTGATGAAGAGTTTCTGAACTTCAATCGAGAATCATTTCGACTATTACGAGTGAGATCTTTTGCACTATTTCTTATCATATTGTGTATGTTAGTTGTTTATTATTTTTTTTTTTCGATTTTGTATGATTTTGCATATTGGTAATTAGGTTTTTTTTTTAAGATTAGGAGTTTATATATAATCTGGGGTAAGTAACTAAATTATTTGTTAGGTAATGGTAGAGTTGTTAAATAGCTTTTACTCTTTTCATACTGAGGTGGTTTCACGGGGGTATAATTGGTGGCTGTATAGAGTAATTTGATATCGACACGGATAGAATGTCTTATTTTGAATTGAGAGACTATATTAAAGAACTTGATATACTATTCTCATTTTATATAATGTCACCCTTCCATGGCAATTTGGTTGAAGATAAAACTGACATGGATGTAATTGTTGATGCCCTTGAAAATGGGGATACTTTGGATATATTTGTGTCTCACATGTGTGATGAGCCTATTCCCCCCCCCCCCCCCCCCCACCGTGTTAGAATATAGTGGAGTATCTTTTAATAATACTGAGATGGTTGGTGAGGAATCTAATGCTTCTTTTGATAAGGTTCATACTAGTGAAGGCTTGACTAGTGAGGCACCAACAGATGAGGCTACCCAAAACCCCAATAACCCTAATGAAAATAACCCTAACCCTACTGGAGAGCCAACTATTGAGGGTGATCAAACAGAAGTTGATGATGATATTTTAGAAGAAGGTGAATCTTATGAAGATACTAAAAGTAGCTCACTTTGTGAACATGATGAGTTGTTTGAAGAAGGTGTTGAAGATTATGGTAGTGATGTGCATGAATAATTTAGGGATTTCAGGAAAGAGAGGAGGTCTTTCCGAGAATAAAAAGAGGATGAGAAGACCTGACATTAAAGAAGTTCCTTTAACTGAAGGAAGTCCTTAGGATATGATGAGCATGTTGCTGCCCAATAAACTTCAGGCCAAAAAAAGAACATAGACGGTATTTTTTGTGGTGATAAACCTTACTATGAAAGCTCTGAAGCATGCATATTTGAAACAGATTATGAGGCGGATGGGGAAGAAGTTAAACCGAAGGTAAAAGCTTTCAAAAAGAAGAAGGATAATAAATTGACCGTACTTGTAAGAAGATTGTATGGAAATTGGACTTGTGTTTTGAGAATGTTGAAAAGTTTAGAGAAGCAGTGATAAAATATGAAATTCAAGAGAAGAAACAGATTGAAAAGTAAGTGAATGAACCTGGAAGGGTTAGAGTGAAATGTTGCAAAGAGGGATGTAAGTGGTTATTGTTTGCAAGTGTTGATGAAAATAGTAATAACCTTATGGTTAAAACATGCTATCCAATTCACAAGTGTATAGAAACTACTAGAAACTATCTTTGCAACTACAAATATTTGGCCAAGTGATTTAGGGACAGAATCATTGAAGTTTCAAGAGTCTATAAGGAAAGAATTGGGTATTCATGTTGGCAGGACAACTGTTAGGAGAGCTAGGGCTAAAATGTTGACAGAAATAATGGGTGATTAGATTGCTTAATTTAAGAGAATTTATGATTATAGGGATAAAATACTAAGAACCAATCCAAGTGGCACCTGCGTAGTTAAAGTTGGAGAGAGAGATGCAAATGGTAAGCTTGTATTTCTATCATTCTATGTCTGTTTTGATGCTTTGAAAAAATATTGCTGTCTGGTTGTAGAAGGTGTATTAGTTTGGATGGTTGTTTTCTAAAGGGGATATGTAAAGGACAACTATCGGCGATTGTATGTAAGGATGGCAATAATCAAATGTTGCACATTGCATGGGTTGTCGTGGAGTATGAAAATGCAACTACATATTCATGGTTTGTGAAGTGTGTGCAACATGATCTTCAGCTAAGAAATGGCACAAATTTGACACTAATTTTTGATATGCAAAATGTTATTTCTATGCCATATCTGATTTTGTAATTCCTTATCATATCCCTTTAATTTTTGTTAATAATTTATTTTCTTGTAGAGACTGGAGTGTTCTATAAAAGAGCTTCTACCAATGGCTGAACATAGGATGTGTGCTAGACACATCTTAGCTAATTGGTCAAAAACTAGAGGGAATGCATTTTGGAGGTGTGCAAAATCCATATATGAAGTTGAATTGAAGAAGAATTTAGATAAACTTAACCTGTTAGGTAGTAATATTGTTGAGGAACTTTTATACTACAATAAAGAATGGCAGTGTAGGGTATATTTCTTAGAGTTTAGTGAGTGTGATATGGTAGACAACAATATGGCTGAGAGCTTCAATGTATGGATTTTAGCTGCAAGGCACAAAACATAATTACTATGCTTGAAGAGATTAGATTGAAAATGATACAGAGGATTGTTCGGCTAAGAGATGTAACGACTCGGCTGGTCGTTTCATGAGTTACAATTCTGTTTCCCCTATTTCAGCTTCCTTGTGTGTTGTTCAACGGTATTTTATCATATCGTATTGGTTGTGTTGTGTTCAGAGTGGTCTTAGGATGAAAAGAGACACTTAGTCTATTAAGTTGGTAATTTAGTTAGAAAAGTAAACCGAAAGTTGACTTGTGGGTAAACGATCTCGGAATTGGGTTTTCATGGTTCAGATAGCTTCATTAAGTGATTTGGGACTTAGGAGCATGTTTCTAATGTAATTTGGACGTTCGTGGTAGATTTAGGCTTGAATTGGCAAAATTAAAAATTTGGTGTTTTTCGGTCGATGTGGAAACCTTGATATCGGGGTCAGAACAAAATTCTGAGAATTGGAGTAGGTCCATTGTATCATTTGTGACGTGTGTACAAAATTTCAGGTCATTCAGAAGAGTTTTGATAGGTTTTGGCATCATTCGCAGAATTAGGAATCTTGAAAATTCTTAGGCTTGATTCTAAGAGTGATTTGACGTTTTGATGTTGTTTTCAGTGTTCCAAAGGTTGGAATAAGTTTGAATGGTGATAGGTGACTTGTTGGCATGTTTGGTTGATGTTTCGAAGGCCTCAGGATGAATTTGGGTGTTTGACGAAAAGATTGGCTTTGAGCTGATGCTACTGCTGCTTTTTTGAGTTCTGCACCTGCGGATTGGGGAATGCAGGTGCGAGGATGCAGAAGCTATGAGGAGATCGCAGGTGCAGAGTTTGGCCTTCACGAGAAGAACCACAAATGCAGTTATTTGGATGCACTGCGGCACCGTAGGTGCGGTACTTGGGGTGCAGATGTGATCCTGGACGTTTAAGTGGAAACCGCAGGTGCGAGATTTGGACCGCGGATCCGGAAATTTTGGGCAGAAAGTATATAAGCTCCCCTTCGCGAATTTCAATCATTTTTCCACCTGGTTTGGATGATTTTGGAGCTCCGATCCGTGATTTCAAGAGGGAATTAAGGGATTTCAGTGATGTAAGCTACTTGGGCTTTGTATTATATGTTTGTGATAATTTTTCCACTACCTAATCATGAAATTAATGGGGAATTTGGGGTGAAGTTGAAGGATTAGGGCTTGAGTTTTGGAGAACTTTTATTGGGGATTTGAGGTCCGATTTCTATGGTTTTGGTATGTATAGATTCGGGAGTGAAATGAGTATCTAGTTTTGCAATTTTTGTTGGATTCCAAGGCATGGGCTCGAGGGTTGGGTTTGGCCAATTTCGGGGTTTTTGGGTTATCCTTTAGTGTGTATTAACAATATGATACTGATTTTGGTTATATTCAGAGTATTTGGAGGCCGAGTCGAGAGGCAAGGGCATCGTGGGTTAGAGCTTCGGCCGATTTGAGGTAAGTAATGGTTGTAAATTTCATCTTGAGTTTATAA
Organism: Nicotiana benthamiana; assembly: GCA_034376525.1. Lineage (NCBI taxonomy): Eukaryota > Viridiplantae > Streptophyta > Magnoliopsida > Solanales > Solanaceae > Nicotiana > Nicotiana benthamiana. The sequence continues at coordinate 77,072,308 of CM067324.1, read as the reverse complement.
AACCCCAGATTTTACATCGTTTCACTACCTTGAGGTGACACAGATGCTAAATTCCGAGCGTGGGGGCGTGAACCATTGGGGATTGTGACTTAGTCCGTCCCGTACGACTATTAAGTCGCATATTTGATTGAAAACTGTTTGATACTATTGTGCTTTGAAAAGAATTACTATGTTTTCGGCTGGATGCCACATTTGGGCCTCGTGCCAAGCTGTTTGACCCTTAGGAGCTTTTTACTACTCTTTTCTTACTATTTTTATTTAATATTTGTACTCAGTCATTCTATGTTTTACTGATTTCATAACTCAGTCTTAATTACTCTTATTTGAAGCATGAAATGATATTTGGGCTGAGCACCCTATTTTACTGTTAACTAGAGTGGCTTGAGAGGTTTCTCACTGATTGAGGCCGTGGGCTTGTGTTGTGAGGATATTATGTGATCGATTTGCACGCCGCAACATGTGATATATGAGAGGTCAAGGTCCTGATTTATTATTCCACGAGATGGCTTATTATAGCGCTTTGGCTGTAGGAGTCCCGTCGGAGTCTGTACACCCCTAGTGAGTGCGGGTACCTTGAGCGAGTGATATGTTGTTGCCTGAGAGGCTGTCTTTGATTTATGTTGCGACTGAGGGGCTAATTACGAGTGATTATGAGGTAGCCCAAGGAGCTGGTTCTGATTTATGTTGTGCCCGAGGGGCGGTTTATGATACATGTCTTGCCCGATGGGCTATTTATGGTTTTCATCATTTTTACTCTCAACTACATTGAATCTTTGTTGAAACTATTAGAAAGACATTTTTCCAAGGATTTTTTTTTACTGAAATTGGATTTTAACGACATGATTTGATTTATATACTATTTTGGGAAATATATTGTACTCACTGTGATGTTATGATATGGATTATGTATTTTTTTACTGCTCAGTCTTTATTTACTTTTATTACTTACTAAGTTGGCATTCTCATATTACTCCGTGCACCTTGTATGCACATGCAGGAGTTGCGGGTTGTGATAGAGATCACTGATCCATCATACGTCGTGGATACCCAGAGTCGACAAGGTAGCTGCATGGCAATCGAAGCCTTGCTCTTCTCCCTCTTATCTTCCTTAGACTGTTTTAGTATTTTCCAAATGGTGATAGTCCTCTTTGTATTTAAACACTACTTAGTATATGCTCGTGACTTGTAACACCCCGATATCGGACTTATGGTTTCCTTCCGCATTTGTTATTTAGACTCATGTTATAGGATGTTATTTAATTAATAGCTTAAAAAGTCCTTATTTTGAAATATTGGTTGGACTTGGGATTGTGTCAGCTGACCTAGTTTCATGATAGGCACCATCACGGTCGAGGTTGGTTTTGGGATCATGACAAGAGACTTCTCAAATACATGGATAATTGACATATCTCCTGTGGTTGAAAAATTTACAAGAAAACATTTAAAAGTCAATGAATGTACAATTCATTAGAATGGTGAATATGGTTATGAAATAGAGGAAGGTCCATATAGAAATTACATTATATGCATGGTTAATCTTAGTTGTAGCTGAAGAGCATGGCAACTTAGAGAATAGAGGAAGGTCCATATAGAAATTACATTTTATGTATGATTAATCTTAGTTGCAGCTGATAAGCATGGCAACTTAGAGGCATCCGTTGCCAACATGCCTTTGCAACAATGTATTTCAAGGAAATGGAGCCTATAAGGTATGTTTCTCATTGGTATACCAAAGAAACCTACCTCAAGACTTATTCCAACTTTATTCAACTATTAACCTAATTAATGGTATGTGGCCGTTAAATAAAGGCATGGAAGCATAAATTATACTATTCACGCACTCACAATTCATGCAGATATGATGTGTGCCAGCTGGGCCACACAGGTGTATTTTAATTTACTTAAAGTTTATACTGGAAAGTTATAGGACACGTGTTTTTAAGGGGTGCAACTGGCACTTTGGTACAACCTCAATAGTGTAATTATGTATTATTCCTTTATTAAAGGTATAGTTGGCTTGCTTATGTGAACCTTCTTTTAAATTAAAAGATCTACATTTAGAAAATACATGCCAATTCGTTTTGTTTTTCCCCTAGAAAGGAACTATAAGGAAAAGAATTATATACATACTGTTTAAACTCGAGTTCTGTGGTTAAAGATAAATAGATATTTATCATTGTACTACAGCCCATATCGATACATGGCACTTATCTTAAACATGACCTTTGATTACAATGTTTTATAGAATACAGTACTCAAGTACACAAGGGGTGATCCCGCAGCCATTTTGTACCAAATACCTAAATCTTGTGCATAATTCACTAATTTTAGATCTATGATCAATCATTAAATTTAAAGTTGGTGAGGAAATAGATAGTGTCTTAATAAAAGCAAAGCTACCATGTGCTTGAAATACTTATGTAGCAGTATTCATCCAAATAGTTAGTTCAGTAGAAATGTTTATTACTCCCAGGTGCTTTAATTTATGAATGGAAAAGGTACATATATTCCAGTGAATTATATGAAATTGTACACATTTGGCCGTGGTTAAAAGGTGGCTTACATATGCCCTTACCATGTATAAGTTGGCTCATATGTGTCCTTTTTATACAGATATGACTAATAAAATATCTAGCACCAAATTTTGATACATATCACAATCTGATTCATATCATCTATACTCTAACTTAAAAAATAAATCAACCCGACCCATCACCCTTATTTTGACACAAGGCTGTTGTGGGCAAAGTATTGTCCAATGTCTTGGGGCAGGCGAGACATTCTTGGCAAAGGCTTGACAAGACAGTGTGGAAAGTTGGTCCGGCATGGCATGACATGCGCGACAAAGTCAATGATACAGGCACTTCGGGTTGCGGAAACACCAAGTGCGGGCTAAGCTAAGGCAAAGTAGTGATATGATGGTAAAGGCTTTTAATAGCTAAGGCAAGATTATGTGAAGCAAAAGACAAGAAATGGCACGGTTGAAACAAGTGTTGATATGGATAAAGCAGAAACTCGGCCAAGGCATGTGCGGATGACAATAGCGTCGGGCGTGTGTGACAAAATTATAGTTGGCAGGTTGTAGGAAAGGCATTAGTGTGGAACAATGTCACAAGGAGCCAAGGCTACACGAAATACCAGCCTCAGGTGTGCAACAGCTGACCAAGTCAAAAGGCACATGTAGTGCACATGCCAAAGTAATAGGCGGTTACCTTTTTGTAATTACTTGTACCCATGTCTGTTTAGTGCTTGTATCCACTATCATTTTTATAGATAATGGCCTATTTTGTTGGGGATGTCAAGTACAAGATAGGAACACATTTAGCATTATCCTGCCAAGTGACAAAAGCTTTAAGCAACAAATGTCAATATGTTGTCACGTGCCAAAGGCTGCCTATGTGCTATAAATAGGTGCCTTTGGACTTAGTCAGATTTACAGTGGAAATTTCGTGTGAAATTCAGAAAAGGAAACAAGAGAGAAATGTGAGAGTCTGTAAGTGCAAAAAGGGTCTAAGGCTGGACATTGGGCAGATCTTAGGGTGCAAGATCGACTTGTGATCTTGGCTAGATGAAGTGAGCTGTGAACGACCTGTGTTCATAGAAAAGTGAGGGTTTCCTTTGTAAGTTTTTGAATTAATTCAAAGATTGGGATTTTTTCATATTTGATTGTGTTCTCTTAGTATTTTCTGCCTAAATTCATGTAAGGCCAAACTTGCTGAAAGTTGTCTAAGTGTTGGAAAAGGCTGGATCAAGTGCACAACTTGACTGCCGCGTGGTAGTGAGTTTAGACTCACTAAAATTCCCCCGTGACAACTGGTATGAGAGTAGAGAAAGGTTTGCGGTGGTGGAATGATGACCAGTAGCAGATTTTGCATTGTTGTTTGAGAACGTGGCTGGTGGCACAAATACTGAGCTGGGCCGGAGGCAGGAATAGTTGGAAGCACTCATTGTGCAAGCTCTTGAAATTGGCGTTTATTCTTCTGTTCTTACGAAAATTGCACGTTTGGAGGTAGATTATACGGCAAGGCATGAGACTACGCTAGCATAAATGGACTTGGTATGCAAGGAAAAAAAACTGCATGAGGAGGTGGTTCAACTTCAAAAGGCATTACAAAATACTGCGCATAGAATTGATGATCGCACCAAAGTGAGATTTCTCGAGCCTAAGGCTTATGGCAGTGAAAGAAGTGCCAAAGAATTGGAAAGTTTTCTTGTAGATATGGAGCAATATTTCCAGGTTTCTCGTGTTCTGGATGATGAAAAGGTGAACATCACACCTATGTATTTGAATGATTATCTGAAAGTGTGGTGGCGTACACGAGTGGTAGAAATTTAAAGTGTTGGACTGCCCAAGATTGAAACTTGGGAAATACTGAAGAAGGAAAATCTCAATTCCTTCCAACCACCTCGTCATGGGTTGCAAGAGATGGACTGCATCACTTGAAACAAAGTGGCACGGTGAGGGACTATGTCAAGGAATTCTCATCCTTGATACTGAATGTAAGTAATATGGTAAATGAAGACGAGCTGTATTACTTCATGAGTGGATTAAATGGCTAGGCGCAAATAGAATTGAGAAGGCATAATGTTCATTAAAGCCTCTCTACGGCTATTGTAGCGGTAGATGCGTTGGTTGATTTCAATTTAGGTGATGACCTTACTATCTTCACATTCAAAGTCCGACAGAAGTAAAAACAAAGCAAAGGAATGTAAGAAAAGCGGGAAACGCCAAGGTGTCGAAGATGAAGGGTATGCCAAGAATGGTGCAAGCTGAGTTAGAATAGTATCTTTTATATATGATGAAGGAACGTAGGGATCTGAATTAAGCTTTAACCAATTAGGCGTGTGGATATTTTTGTTTTCTTCTTTATTTTGTAAACAATGATCTTGATTTGATCTTTATTTTTCCTATATATGGGCTATGAAAGTTGGAATTTAAAAATGTCAATAAAAATGATAGTTGTGTTGGTTGGGACATATATTAGTCATGTGAAATTGATGATAGTTTGGGATTTTAGATTTATTAAGCCATAACAGTTACATGGATTTGGATTTAGATACTACAAAAACAAGCTGGCCTCTATTCCACATCTACTCTATACAAAAATACTTCAACAATTTCACATTCGTAAATTCTTTGCCCTAACAATAATCTCGATGTTTAGAAAGAATAATGAGCATTTAGGGGATTGCTTTAGGCACGCATTAAATCTAATCATCGTGATTGTATACACGATCACGTGATATAATTACGATCCTAAAAATAAAATCGGAGTATGGGTTCGTGCAATTTTGGTCAAACTTTCTTAATAAATCAACAAAAAGCATTATTAATTGTGGACATGTATGTGTGACATGATTTTTGACGCGCCAAAGGAAAGAATATACATACGCGTAACTCAATCATTTAATTATAAATAATCAAGTGATTTAAAAGCGGTAAAAAGATAAATGAACATAGGTCCTAAAAATGAGTAGTTAAACAATTTAAGCCAAGTAATAATTACTAAGCGATCATGCTAGGCTATGATACTTAGATGACAACGGTGGAAAAAAATGAAGAGAGTTAATGAAGCATAATGATTGAGATATGATACATAGATGACAACGGTGGAAAAGAATGAAATGCTAGTGTTATATAGTATATAATCGAGGGAAGGAAAAGATGAGAGGTGCCATGCCCGGAGACAACAAAAGACAATAGGCCATACAGTTTTATCCTCATTTTGAGAAATAAGTTTGTGACTCCAACACGACTGCTAGAAGGAAAAGTTAGACCCAAAGCACTCGAAATCAGTATGGGTTGGTGAACAAGGTAAACTAAACATGAATTACAGACTGAGAAATTTGATAATGATCGCCATCATGAGAATTTCATATTGCATTCCAGTGATAATAGAATGGACACCATAAGAAGACTCATAAAAAATTCAAAAAAAGGTCATTCAAGAAGATGTTTCCCTAAAGCAAACAATGTGAGCAAAGTTAAGCTTAAGGGATTGTATGTGCTAGATATACTAAGTGTCACCCTCACGAGTAAGGAAAGTTTCTGTCCTTGGTATAGAAGGATCGGTGCAAGGCAAATAAGGGTTATCAATGATGTGAGAAGAAGTCAAAGATAAAAAGGAAAAACATCTATAAGTAGATCGTTGCAATAAGATAAACATGCCTTCCAGCCTATGATTTCTAAGTACTTAGAAATCATCTATGGGATTCAGTATCTAGGAATGATAGCGGCGATATCAGTGGCGTACCTTCCAGCCTATGATTTCTAAGTACTGAGAGATTTATCCAAGAGAGTAAAGAGGAGTTAGAGACGGTGTGATGTATCACTTGATGTTCCAGAATAACATAAGGAAATATAAGGTACAAGCACGTTGAAGGATTGTTGCAAATAGTATAAACATGCACATATAGGTCGCAAACTAAAGTATGATAGAGCGACAAGGTTTTAGGAAGACAGGGCTAAGGATATGAAAAGGAGAGTGAGAAGGTGACGAGAATGGATAAATCCTCGGGATTAAGCTCGTGAAAACAAGAAGAGCTGATAGTTTCTCTAAGTTATATAAAGTTCATTATAGCTTGAATGAACTCAAAGGAGTCTAAGACTAATGGCATTTAGAAGAAATGAAATGCTGCCCTGGTAGTAGAATGAGGGTGTAATTGTGATGGATAAAGGATGACGTTTGGGCCTTCGGTTGAATAATGACTTGAAGAGGATTTCATGAATTGTACGGGATTAAAATACCCATGTAAGGTGAATCACATTGGGATACTATGAAATATGGTTATGGAAGTGTAGTATCGCCCCTAGGCGGATCAATCTAATTACTTCAGATGTCCTCAAGAGACGTTGGCCCTTGTGGTAGTGTTACATAAGAGATCAAGTTAGCAGTGGCAGATGATAAATCAATATTGATGTGAATCAACAATGAATGCACACAAGTCACAAAGTATGAGATGAGACTAGGCCATCATTCTTAAGATGAACAATTAATGAGAAAACATTAAAGGACTTAGATTTATACATATAGAATAAGCAACGAGAGTAACCTGGAGTTTGATATATAAATGAAAGTAGGAGTTATGGTATAACATGACCTACCTAGGTGCAGTAAAGTCATACGAATGGATAGCCGGTTCTATGAAATAAGATAAAGAAATATTCGCATGTTTGACAAAGTACCGAGCGAAGAACTTCAGTATACTTATTAGATGCCCAGAGGAACATCTTACCAAGCTTTGTATATATTCACAAAGTGAGGCCTAAATGTTGGCTAAAAGCTGGAGAAGAAATGAGAGAAGATCGCATAGACGTACTTATAAGATTAGAGTCGTACATGCTGCATGATAGAAGGTAGCAACAATTAGAGATTGGAAAGACTCCGACTACAAGTCGTGGCATGAGAAAGAGGCCTAAAGGGGAGAATGCCTTGGCCTTTGGGATTCATTCACAGAACAGTTGCCTAGATAGAAAGAAGAATACTAAAGTATTCGGACGACATAAGTCATGAAAATGATAAGTGCGCCAATCAACATTCGAGGATGAATATTCCAAAGGGAGGAATGATGTTACACCCCATATTTTTGTATGTGTAAGTACGCCATAAGTAAATTGATGAAAGCTCAAAAATGAGATGTTACATCCCGTATTTTTTTTGTACGTTAAAGTTTTATTGTAAGTTAATCGACATAAGCTCGGGAATGAGATTATTTTGGGATAAAATATGGCCCGAACTAAAATACACGATATTTATGGACTAGTGCCATACAAGGTACTACTTGACCATAATAGTAAGCTATATAAGGTGTGTTAAAAGCGAGTAGTATTTTAAGTTAGTTTAAATACTTTTTAGTGGGTAATTAATTAATTATTGGGTAATAGAATATTAACTAGTTAATTAGGAAATTATTGGATAAGGTTTAAAATTTGACTATGTGATAGCCCACTATTAAAACTAATGACTCACACATCAAATTGAAAAGTGAAAACTAAGTGATAAATAAAAAGTGACTACATTCTTTATTACGTGTAAAGCCATTTAGAAGATTTTCATCTTTGCTACATTTGGTCTTAGGTGTTCAAGTGGTTAACTTTATAATATCCTTTCATTACAGCACACTTTAGAAAGTATTAAGAGAGTTCACTCAAGCGTTTTAAATACACAGTGACGTTAGTTCTAACCTCTTAAAGAAACATTTTAACCAAGCTTTCCATTGAATAACAACGTTAATACTAAATCTCTTGATAAAGAGTTTCAATAGAGATGATTTTACAATAGAAAATTATTTTTTTGAGCATTGCATATGGATTGTTCCCTATCTTGATTTCGGTTTTACGTATTTTGTCGCAATTAACGGATGTTAGAGGGATTGTAAAGAGAATCGACTCAGATGTGTTAAGGCTATCCCTTCTTTCTTTTAGCATAATCTATATGACATAAACGAAACAAGCAAAAGCACAACTTGCATAAATGACTCTAGTCATAGAAGTAAGAGATGTCTATGTTCTTGAATTCCCATGTGTCATACTATTCTATCACATGTTCACGGGTCTCAGAAAATACGTAAGTTTAAAAATTTTATTTCATGATATTAATAAAAAGCAAAATAGTCTTATGATACTCCGAAAGATTTTATTGACTTACTTCTCATGCATTGCATTCATTTACATTGACCCATGACTAGATGTCATTAAATATATATATATATATATATATATATATATATATATATATATATATATATATATATATATATATATATATATATATATATATATATATATATATATATATATATATATATGTATGTATGTATATATATTATGGCGTTATATATGTACGACCACCTAATCAACTGGTATACGTTGGTGATTTTGCCCACAGTGGCCGAGATGATATGATAGGATGCCCTCAGAGGCTTGATGATGTTATGAAACATGTACCTATGTATGACATGACATTCATACGTATATGCATGATACTATAATTACTTCATGTTTTATAGAGTTATCCAGGCTTAAAGGTAGAGTCATTTACTTTATGTTTCTTCCATGTCTGTTATGTACTTATTTATGTTCCTTACATACTCGGTACATTATTCGTAATGACGTCCATTTTGCTTAGGGACGTTGGTTTCATAACTCCATGTTTCGATAGACAGGTCGAGAGTCCTCCAAATAGGTCATCAAATCAGTGGAAGATGTTGGTGCGCTCTATTTTCCCCAGAGTTGTTTGTTTGGTCAGTATGATTTAGACGTGTATTGCTTAGTATGGTAGATGCTGCCCCGATCTTGGTGATAAGTATGTACTCTTAGAGGTTTGTAGGCAGATGTCATGTATACGAATGCTTGTATGGCCATGCCGGCCTATGTTTTGAGTTGACAAATAATATTGTTGGCCTTATAGGCTAGTATGTCACATATATAAGTTTTTATGTCAGCTTGGGTCATTCTATATTGAGTATTTTCTAATGTTTATTCTGGTTAGTCCATGGTGGTCGTATGGCCCATTTGCCAACGAAAGCAAAATAAGAAAGATATGTTATGATGGTGATCGGTGAGTAAGGTATCGAGTGCTCGTTACGGCTAATAGATTTTGGTCGTGACAGCAATGCCAGCCTTGGGCGTGCAACAACTGACCAAATCAATGAGCAGATGTAGTGCACATGCCAATGTAGTGGGCAATTACTTTTTTGTAAATACTTGTACCCATGTATGTTAGTGCTTATATCCACTATCATTTCGTGTAGATCATGGCCTATGTAGTTGGGAATATCAACTACAAGATTGGAACAGATATAGCATTAACCCACCAAGTGGCAAAAGTTGTAAACTACAAGTATCAATGTGTTGTCCGGTGCCAAAGGCTGCCTGTTGTCTTTGGATTTAGTCATATTTGAAGTGAAAATTTTGTGTGAAATTCAATTAGGGAAACAAGAGAGAAATGTGAGGGTCTCTAAGTGTTTCAAAAAGGGGCTAAGGCCGGACATTGGGCATGTCTTAGTGTGCAAGATCAACTAGTGATCTTGAATAGATGAAGTGGGTTGTGAACGACTTGTGTTCATAGTAAAGTGAGGGTCTCCTTTATAAGTTTTTGAATTAATTCATAGGTTGGAATTTTTTCGTATTTGATTGTGTTCTTTTTATATTTGTTGCCTAAATTCATATAAGGCCAAAATTGCTGAAAATTTGGCTGTGTTAAAAAAGGCTGGACAATTGTGCAAGTTGACTGCCGCATGGATGTGAATTTAGACTGACTAACAACGCTCCCGTGACACTTAGTACAGTTATCTCATTTCTTGAGTTATGCATGTATTGTAATTAAACATTCAGCTTATATGCTTAACTATTATATATGGTTACTGCTTAGTACAGTCATCTTATTTCTTGAGTTATCCTTTGTCAAGACATGATTCTAGCCAATGATGATTGGTGGGGATGAAAATAGTAGCAGCTCATTATATTAGTAGGAAATATATAGTATTAGATACAAATATAGAGCTGACAGTCAGAAAGCGATATTCAAAGAGTGACGGTCCGAAAAGGCAAAAAGAATGGACTGATAACAGATAGGAATGGAGTATTCTATAAATTAAATCCAGAACTGCAGTAGATGTCGCTAATCTTACTATATTTTACTCTCTTCGTTTAAAAAACTAAGAATACAAGAAGGATAACTGCTCAACGGCCAACGCAGTGGAAAAAGTGATGAATGCGGGAGTAAATTAAACTTTGAAAAATTGCGTAGAGCTAGATTTAACCGTTGGCAAGGTAAGCTTCTTATAGAAAAATGAGTATTTATGAACCCTCTAGACCACTTCATGAGGGAGAGCCAAATTTTACTTCTCATTTCAATTTGGACGTTATTTTCTAATCTTTTTTTGAAATAAAATTCATATAAATATAAACTATAGAATAATATTACTACTATAAACTATTGTTTACTTCAGAAATATGAGTAACAATTAAACTTAATTAGTGGTTTTAATGATATTTGATTTAATTCCATACCAATTAATAATCAAGAAATATAGAATGTAGATAAAAGAAATGGATGAATCAAACCAGTGTTACTTAAGCAGTTGACCTCGAGCTTAGTGACCTCGAGATGGACCAAGAACAATAAAGTAAGGACAGTTCTGATTAACAATAAGCGAGAAAGGTAGGATAGCATATTCTTTGCTAATGATTAGATGATATTACAAATGATCGGGGTGCTCCTTTATATAATTGGGAAACCCTAAATAAGGTATATTTCTATTTACAGTAAGAAATATCATTGATACAACTGTATAACCGCCTACTACGGAATTGTACAATTCTATTATGGGATTTGCTCCATGATCTTGGGGGCGTGGCAAGAATCTTGCCTATTCTGTTACAAGTTCATAACAACATTATTCTGGGTCGAGCATACTCGGTTTCGGTATTTCTCGTACTTCTATCTTCGACATTGCATTCCGTCCTCGAGCTCGAGTCTAGCCTGTCAACCTCGAACTCGACCGTATCTTAAGTTGGACCCAAGGTAACCTTTTGAGCCTGGAAAATCGAACGGTCTGATTTTGACAGTATATAACTATATGTTGAATTCTCATATCAGTTGTAGGATGGAATTTTGGACTCTTTATATGGAATTGAGTTACATATAATGTCTATTTCTCTAATAAGTATATATAACTCTTAAAATTAAAATATAATAAATATTAAAAATTATGACTAAAGAGAAAGTTGTCTGAAATTCCAACTGATAATAAGTCTTATAAGATGCAACGAAGGAAAGAATAATAATATTTTCTGTGTAAAAATAGAAGATAGTAGTGTATACGGTCAAAATCAAGTATTCCCAATTTTGTGGACTCGATGGTCATTTCGAGGATAAGATCGACAAACCAAGCGCGAGCCAGATGGCAGAGTGCAAGCTTCGAAGATCGAAGTGCTTGATGAACATCGAGGCCAAGTATGACCAACCTCGAGATAATGCAATTACGGTTTTATAAGAGAAAGAACAAAGATTCATGGTGTGGCCCCAAGATCAAGACGTAAATTTCGAAATGGATTTGTATTAGGCAGTTAGACAGCTGTATAATAAGATTCTTTTCTACAATTAGAATTGTACCTTATTTTGGATTCCCCCTACTATATAAAGAAGACTCCAATCATTTGTAACACATCATCAATCATTGGCAAAAGAATATTCGCTCTTACTTTCTTGCTCATTTCTCATCAGAATTGTCTCTTAACTTTATTGTCCTTACTTTACTGTTCTTATTGATCTACCTCGAGGCCATCCTAGCTCGAGGTCAAAACTCGCTTAAGCACTTGTTTGATTCAACTTCTTTGATTTATACGTTTGGTTTCTTGGTTATTAGTTAGTATTAAATTAAATTTCGTATCTTTAATACCATAAAATAAGTTTAATTGTTACTCGAATTTTAAGGTAAACAGTTTGGCGCCCACCGTGGGGCTAAAGATAATAGTGACTATTTCAGTGCTGATTTTGGATAGCACACATTATCATACAAAACTTAAAGGAAAGGCTGAAAGATTCTATGGGAAAATGAGAGAAGTTTTACCCCAGGTCCTTTGGGCATATCAAACGACATCAAAGTCCAACACGGGGGCAACCCGCTTCTCTTTAGTATATGGCTCCGAGGCCTGAATCCTAGTCGAGGTCAAAGAACCTAGCGCGAAATTTCAACATGCATATGTGGAGTCAAATCATGAGGCTATGAATACTAGCTTCGAGTTATTAGACAAAATATGAGAAGTTGCACTTGTTCGGATAGTGGTGCAAAAGCAAAGAATCGAGAGATATTATAATAAAAGGACCAACCTTCGACACTTCAGAATCGGGGACTTGGTTCTAAGTAAAGTTACCCTCAATACTCGAGACCCGAATGAAGGCAAACTGCGCCTGAATTGGGAAGGACCGTACCGAGTCATTAGAGTTATTGGAAAATGATCTTACAAACTTTGCACGATGGAAGGCGAATAATAACCAAACAACTATAATGTATCACTACTAAAACGGAATTATTTCTAAGGTATGACCTTCTTCTTTTTCCATTTTTATTTAAGATTAACTCATTACAGATGCTTGATCAAAGGAGACAAGTGCACCCTTATATACGCGTTGAACTCTTTTTCCCTTAGATCGAGTTTTTATCCCAAATGGGTTTTTACGGCACGGTTTTGAACGAGGTAATAACTATGTGCTACCTAAGGAGAATTCAATAGTATCCAAAGCTTCTTTTCAATCAACCTTGCTGGGGGGCATCACCCTCGGAGGTTATATTTCGAGGAAAATACTTCACACCAAAGAGGGCCTCGACAGGAAAACCGTATAACGGGCCAAACGATCCGATGAAACGAGTCTATATAGATAATCTAGCTTCGATTGCAAAACATGTACATACGTATGACTTATTCAAAGAAGAATTCTTTCTATATCACACACTTTGTGTCTCAAAGACATTCGCTACTATACGAACTCCATACTTGTGATTCTATGAGAAATGGCTCAAGGGCCAAAATGCAAACACCTCGAATACTTGGGGATTGTCGTCAACAATCAGTACAGTCGAGTTGTCTAAACTCGAGTTTCAAAGAGGCACCCCCGACGTAAAGTCTAAGCCAACATACTCGGGGACTAACATTTTAGACAAGTTCAAAATTTTATTGGAAACAAGTCCAAGAGACATACCCAAAGATTGCGGACATATTAAAGGCTACAGCTTAAATAATGTGGCTTGGAGACGTCCAAATTTTGCAATAAAAGCAAGCCTTTGAATTATTAGAAAACGAGTTTAATAAAGGCTACCCTCGGCAATATAATCAAAGGGCTTCGATAAAATCAGCACTTGAAAAACCTCAAGAGGTATTGAATTGTTCCCATATAAAATTGTGCTAAGGTACTAGAAATAAAAGGGTCCAGATCTACACTAAACTCACGAAAAACCCAATGGGTAAAAGATGCGTGTCAAAGCATAAACATAAAGAAAACTTTCATAAAGTCTTTTAAGCCGAAAAGGGATAATAATAGACATTTCCTAAAGGCCATATCAGCCCAGTCTAAAAGGACCTAAAAGTCAAAACATTTAGAGTTCGAGACCTTTAGCAATGCGGACCTAAGGGTCCGACCATCCTGAGCTAGCACAAAGTCGACTTAAGAATAGCTAGAGGATTCACCAAAAACTAGAGGTATTCTATCATGAGATAGCTCATTGATTACTAAAAAACAAAACTAAGGTTTTATTTTACTTTGAGTCTGAGCCGATGCTCACTCAATTATTCAAGTTATGACATCAAAAACTAATTCTTCACAAAACAAAAACGAAGCAAGCTTTACAGAAAATCGGAGACAAAGTGGAAAGGAAAGGAATTCTTTATATATATATATATATGAAGAACATTTACAAATCCCCACATAGAGCTATACACAAAATAAAAAAGAAAAACATCCTAAAGGCCTAATCTACTTTAGAAGTTGCATCTTCTGGAGCCATAACTTCAAGAAATTCCTCTTTGAAGGGTTCATCCTTGTCTCCTCTGCTCTCGTAACCACTAGCAGAGTCTTCATCATCAGAGAGTAGAGCGTCACCTTCGTCCTCCAGAGCTCTTGCCTTTTCAATATCAGCTAAGAGGTCAAAGCCATGGGCATGCACTTTCTTGAGAGTATCTCTCCGGGATTGTCGCCTGGCATGGCCGACAACGCATGACAATTTGACTTCAGCAGAATTAGAGATCTTTCATGCCCGAATGTTGGCAGCCTTGACGTCAACTCGATAAGAGGCCACAAATGCCTCCGACTCAGATTTAGCCTTTGTAAGTTTGGTGGCTGACATAGCTTCGAGATCCTCAATCTTCCAGCTTCAGGCCAAGCTTTCCACCTTCATGTTGTGAAGTTTATATTCGGCCAGCTGGGCCCAAAGCGTGTCCTTCTTCGAAGCAAGACGATCCATATGCTACTTCACCCCTAGGGTCCCGACCTCTTTCACCTTGAGCTCTTCATGAAGTTGCTCCACCAATTCGCCCTTCTACTTGGCCTACAAAGTTGAAGTGTTAGTCGCTAAGTCAGATAAACACATAACAAATTCCCAAAAAGCTACATTACCTGCTTAATAAGCTCGGTCTATTCTCGATAAGACTTTGTCAAGTTGGCTCGAAGGCCCTTAATTCCCTCCTCATTTTTAACATAGAGGAGTTTGAAGTTGTCCATCTCTTCCACGAGCCTCTTGATTTCAGCCTCGTATCGGTTGATCTTAGATCGAGACTTGGAGAACGCTTGTCGATGGAGCATCATAGCATTCATGCGAATAAAATAAATCAAACTCAGGAAAACGAGAATAAATCATTATGAAAGCAAAAACTTACTTTCTTGAGAAGATGCTGAGCCACATCAAAATAAACAAGGCATCCGGGTCGTGATCATCTTCTACCCCTTCAAAGCACTACCGAAAAATATCATTCCCTTTGTGGGTCGTCCCCACATCGAGAGTTTTCATAGCCTGGGCATCTTAAAATTGCCCTTTAGAGAATATCGGGCCACGCGGTGATTCATCTACGTTAATTATCCCAAGTGAGTCACTCGGGACATTCTCTTATATTTGAAGGGCCTCAAAATTATGTCCCATGGGCTAACCCACCAAATGTCATCAAAGATAAGGTGCACATTTTCCAAGTGATGTCTTGGGGACTCTGCTCGAGCTCCCCTCCGAGATTTCTTTGGTTTGAGATTGAACTGCATCAACCTCCACTAGTTCAACGGCCTTCAAAGCTTCGATGATCCCTCTCTTCCAAGATATCAGCAAATAGTCATCATTCCCCCTCTTCTTATCATCCCGAAGGTGTTGAACCACTTATGAAGATAGGGCTACAGGATCGTCCCTAGGCTTTTGAGTTTTATTTTTCTTAGGCTTCGAGGAACTTGCTGGAGAAGCCCTTTTCCTTTTCTTCTCTTTGGTTGGCTTTGGTGTTTTCTCTTCACCTGGCAGGGGAAACATCATACCAACAACGTCTTTGAGGCCTACGTGAGGGGAAAGTAAGTATTTTGTAGAGAAACACCAATATATAAAGAATGAACTCATCATGGTTTTTAGCTTCCCACCGACCCTTGGAAAAATAACGCCAACAACATTCTGCATGTGAAGAAGTGGAAGCCAATTGTTGAACCCAACCTACAAGGTCCGGAATTGCACCAGGATACCAAAGGGGAGGTGGATCATCGAAAGGGAATTAGATCGAGGATGAATAGGGGAAGAAAAGCAGTAATCATTGTCGATAGGTTTGCACTTACATTTCATGTTCCATTTCTTAAGAAATAGCATTCTTTCAGCAGGAATTAAATCAGAAGTCTTGACTCGATAAACCAGCTCATCCATCATCGGTCCCTATCCTAATAGATGCTAGAGAATAGCGCCTTCGAGGATCAACGCTGGATCTTTATCAAACCATCTCAATAATGGCGAGGGTTTTATAGCCTTTTCAGCTGGTCGAGGGTAAAAGGCATCCCCTCGTTCTTACCCGAGAAATACATGAACAAATTGACAATGCACCAGAAAGAAGGATAGATCTGGCCAAGTGTCACCTAATATTGATGACAAAAATCAAGAATGACTGGATCTACGGGACCCAATACTGGATCTATGGGACCTAGTGTGAAAGGATAAGTATACACGCTTAAGTACCCTTTCACATGAGTGGTGATTTCCTCTTAGGGGAAGGAATCACGACATACCTATCCCCCAAATTACAATCCTTTTTACCCTACTCAAGTTCATCTTCCGTTATCAAGTAGATGTATAGAGACATGGGCTCGCATCGACCTTGAATCGATGAAGGCTTATCAATTTCGAAATTGGAAAATAGATCACATGGCTCAGGAATGCATTCCTCGATACGAGGTGGTATCGTAGTTCTACCACCCGCCGACCGCGATGAAGAAGATTTTTCTTAAGAAACGGTTTTAGTTGTTTTGGACATCCATGTTGGGAAACTCAGAAGAAGTTGATGCTATTAAAGAAAGAATGAACTCAGGGAAGATGGAAAGCTAGTAATGTTTTGCGAAAAGTTTGAAAATTAAAGATTGAAAAAGTTGTGAAAGTTTCCTATTTATAGTGGTCGCTTCAATGGTTTGGGGAAGCCAATGGCTGACCATCATCCGCCATCAATTAATGGCCTTGGGAATGATGCAGAGGCAACCTTTCAATCACTTCTATCGCTGATGTCACAAGATTGACATCGTGATCGAGGCATCAGAGAATCGAGAATCAAATCGTTTCTTATCATCTTACTCTAGGAAATGTGGGGACTATCTATATACTGTCAAAATTAGGTATGCCCAATTTTATGCGCTCGAGGGTCATTTCGAGGATAAGATTGGCATAGACCAGGCGTGAGCCCGATGGTAGAGTTCAAGCTTCGAAGATCGAAGTGCTCGATGAACATCGAGGCCAAGTGTGACCGACCTTGAGATAATACCGTTATGGTTTTATAAAAGAAAGAGCGAGATTCCCGCAAAGGCCCCAAGATCTCAACGTAAATTCTGGAACGAATTTGTACTAGGCGGTTAGACAACTATATAATAAGATTCCCTGCTACAATTAGTATTTTTTTAAGAATAGAATTCTATTTGGAGTGAATGTCTATCTTGTAGAGAGTTTTACTTTGAGGCTAAGTCATTTTTCCTCCCATAAATAGAGGGGTCTTACCCCATTGTAAATCACCCGAAAATTCAATAAGAATTTTTTCTCTCTTTTCTCGGCAATATTGCTCTTGTTCTTTTATTATTTAATAACACGTTATTAGCATGAGACTCTACCGTCTCAAGAAGCTCTTTGAGAAGATTAAGGTAAATTTTCTCCTCTTTTTAATTATGACTGACATTATAAAAAGAAAATTCGTTGCCCTTGAAATTTCGGGCAAGTACTATATGACATGGGTGTTGGATGCTGAAATCCATTTAGATGCAATGGGTCTTGGAGACGCCATTAAAGACAGAAATAAAGCATCCACCCAAGACTGTGCTAAGGCCTTGATTTTCTTGCGCCATCACCTTGATGAAGGGTTGAAAATTGAATATCTCACAGTCAAAGATCCATTTATTTTGTGGAATGGCTTAAAAGAAATATATGACAACTTAAAGTTGGTCACTCTGCCACAAGCACGATATGATTGGGCTCATATGAGGCTCCAAGACTTTAAGTCTATTTCTGAAAATAATTCTGTGCTGTTCAGAATTACTTCTAAATTGAAACTCTGTGGAGATACTATCACTGATTATAATATTCTTGAAAAACCTTTTACAATGTTTCATTCCTCCAATGTGGTTCTGCAACAGCAGTATAGAGAGAAAGACTTCAAGAAGCACTCTAAGTTGATTTATATTCTCCTTGTGGCTGAGCAAAACAATGACTTGCTCATGAGAAATCATGAAAATCGACCCATTGGGTCTGCACCATTGCCTGAAGTGGATGAGGTGTATTCCCATTATGCTAAGCGTGGAAAAAGCCATGACTCTAATCGTGGTCGTGGTCATGGCCGTGGTCGTGGCCGTGAACAAGGAAGAAATTTCCTGGTGTCAATCACCCGAAAAGAAATATAACCACCAAAAGCGGAAAGGGAAAGATAAAAAGCCAAAAGCAAATAGTTCAGAAACTGAATGCTATCGTTGCGGTGGAAAAAAGGCACTGTGCAAATATTTGCCGTGTACCAAGACATTTGGTTGAGCTTTATCAAGCATCTCTAAAGAATAAAGGCCTTGAAGCCAATTTTGTCTATGAATATGATTTTGACATCACCCACTTGGATGTGGTAGACTTCTTTGAACATCCTGATGGAAAAATAGATCACTTGATCGGTAATAGATCTGTGGTTAAAGAAGACTAAGTAGTTTAATTTTTATTTTTCCTATTCGTAGTAGCTAGTGAATAAAAATCATGTAATCATATTTTTTTTATATGAGCAGTAGTCATTAGTATTATTTATTTTATGAAATAATGTTAGTTTGTTTTGATTAAATACAGTTTTTGACAAGAATGTTGTTCATTTGTTTGAGGATATGGAAAATTACCTTAAAATTGTTACTTGCTAATAGTTTACGCATCTGAGTCACTTTGTTTGAGCTGTTATTAACCTCTATTCACCGACTGTCAAAGTGACTGAAAATGCTTTTTGTCTCAGCGTAACTTGCGTAAACCACCAGACAATTTTCATGTTACAACATTAGCATAGTTCTCATCGTTTTGCCCAAAATCTAATGCTTTTGTCAAAATATCTGATAAAGAAGTCCTACCAAAGAAATAAAACCAATGTTAGTTACGTGCATGATATAGAGTGCAATATAATACTACTAATAGATTTAAAGTATTTTTAGTTGGTTGTCCACTATCTATATTTGTATATTGTATTTATTATATTAGTTATTGATATACATTCAAATGGAAATAAAGAAGAAACGTAGCTTGATGCATATACTTATATTTGTTTCTTTTCTGTTATCTCATAAAATATTAATATTTATTTATATTTTTTTGTACGTCAAATAATGGGAAGCAAATATGGATATTTCACAAAACAAACTTGGATCAAAATTTAGTTGTAAAAATATTTGTTTAATTGATTCATGTACGACACATACAATATTTAAAGAGAAGAAATATTTCTCTCATTTAAGTATGTGTAGGGCAGATGTTACTACAATTTCTGGTAGTAGTATAATTGAAGGCTTTGGAAGAGCTACTATAACTTTGCCTAAGGGAACAATAGTTATCATAGAAAATGCAATGTTCTCCTCCAAGTCCAAGAGGAACTTGTTGAGTTTTAAAGATATCCGTTGAAATGGATATCATATTGAAACAATAAATGAGAATAATCTTGAATATCTCATTATTACCAAGAATGTATCTGGCCAAAAGAGGGTTATTGAGAAGTTCCCATCTTTATCTTGTGGCCTATATTTGAAAAGAATTAGTGCAATTGAGGCACATTCTACCGTAAACCAAAAGGTTACCGATTCCAATACTTTTGCGCTTTGCAATGATCAATCGGGACATCCTGGATCAATTATGATGAGACGAATTATAGAAAACTCAAATGGGCATCCATCAAAGAATTTAAAGATTCTTTTAAATAATGAATTTTCTTGCACTTCTTGTTATCAAGGCAAGTTAATTATTAGACCATCACAAACAAAGGTTTGAATTGAGTCACCTGCGTTTTGGAACGTATACAAGGGGACATTTGTGGACCTATTCACCCACCTAGTGGGTCGTTTAGATATTTTATGGTCTTAATAGGCGCATCTTCTAGATGGTCTCATGTGTGCCTATTGTCTCTCGCAACCTTGCATTTGCAAAATTAATGGCACAAATAATTCGATTATGGGTACAATTTCCCTATAATCCAATTAAGTCTATTAGAATAGATAATGTTGTTGAGTTTTCATCCCAAGCATTTAATGATTATTGCTTATCAATTGGGATAAAAGTGGAACATCCTGTAACTCATGTTCACACTCAAAATGGTCTTGCAAAGTATTTAATTAAACGTCTGCAGTTGATAGCAAGACCATTACTCATGAAAACGAGGCTGTCAACTTCGGTTTGGGGTCACGCCATTTTGCATGCAGCAATGCTAGTTCGTCTCAGACCGACAAATTATCACAAATATCCCCTGTTGCAATTAGTTTTGGGTCATGAACCTAATATATCCCATTTAAGAATTTTTGGATGCGCAGTATATGTGCCTGTAGCACTGCCATATCGCACCAAAATTGGTCCGCAAAGAAGGTTAGGAATATATATTGGGTTTGAATCGCCCTCCATTATTCGCTACCTCGAAATTGACAGGGGATTTGTTCACTGCACGATTTGCAGACTGTCGATTCGATGAGACACTTTTTCCAAAATTAAGGGGAGAAGTTGGTGAAACCAAACGAGAAAGTTTATGGAAAAATCCATCACTATATCATCTTGATCCACGTGCCTCTATTTGTGAAAAAGAGGTGCAAAAGATTATCCATTTGTAAAGAATAGTAAATCAAATGCCAGACGCATTTACGGACTTGAAAAGGATAACAAAAACACATATCCTCACAAAGAATTTTCCAATCCTTATTGATGTCCCTATTGGACAATCTTCTAGTGTCATAGCTAATAAGTCGAAAGCACGCCTAAGACATGGCAGACCATTAGGTTCCTAAGACCGAAATCCTAGAAAAAGAAAAGCAAGTGATCAAAATAACACTATGAAAGAATATCATGAGGAAATTCACGATTTAATAAATTATGAGATTCATGAAGCCTGAGACTCAAGAAAATAAGGAACTATCAATAAATCCAATCGATATTGAGACAAAGTTTAATCGAGTGGATATAGTGGTGGATTATGTCTTTTATAATGTTGCATCTAACATTATGCAAGAAAGTGAGGATCTTGAACCTTAATCTGTTGGAGAATGTCGACAAAGACTTGATTGGCCAAAATGGCAAGAAGCAATCCAATTAGAATTGAATTCACTTGCAAAACGTGAAGTTTTTGGGCATATAGTTCAAACACCTAATGGTGTTAAGCCTGTTGTCTATAAATGGGTTTTTGTATGCAAGATAAATGAGAAAAACGAGGTACAAAGATATAAGGCACGCCTTGTTGCACAAGGATTTTCACAAAGGCCTGGTGTCGATTACGAAGAGACATATTCACCCGTTATGGATGCTATAACTTTCCGTTATCTCATTAGTTTAGCTGTCCTTGAAAAGCTTGACATGCATTTAATGGATGTGGTTACCGCCTACCTTTATGGCTCACTTGATAATGAGATATACATGAAAATTCCTGATGGATTCAAAATGCCAAACACACATAATTCAAAGTTCTGGGAAATGTTTTCAATCAAATTGCAAAGATCTTTGTATGGTCTAAAGCAATCAGGATGAATGTGGTATAATCGTCTTAGTGAGTACTTATTAAAGGAAGGCTATATAAATGATGCCATTTTCCCATGTGTTTTTAATTTTTTATAAAGAAATCAACATCGGAATTTGTTGTATTTGCCGTATATGTTGATGACATAAACCTTATTGGAACTCCCATAGAACTCCAAAAGGAAATTGATTATTTAAAGAAGGAATTCGAGATGAAAGATCTCGGAAAGACAAAATTATGTCTTGGTTTGCAAACTGAACATTTGGCAAACAGAATATTTGTTCATCAATCTGCTTATATTTTATAACAATATTTTCTGCAATATTGCTCTTGTTCTTTTATTATTTTATAACAAATTTTACCTTATTTAGTATTTATCCTAGAATATAAAGGGGACTCCAATTATTTGTAACACATCATCAATCATTGGAAAAAGAATATATACTCAAACTTTCTTGCTCATTATTCATCAGAATCTCTTAACTCTATTGTCCTTACTTTACTGTTGTTATTGACCTACCTCGAGGCCATCCTATCTCGAGGTCAAAACTCGCTTAAGTACTGGTTTGATTCAACTTACTTCTTTGATTTATATGTTTGGTTTCTTGGTTATTAGTTAGTATTGAATTAAATCACGGGAAGTATCAACAAATTAAGATATATACGCCAGTAAATAGCAGAAAAATTGGGCTACATTTTCTATAAATAAAAATAAAAAGAGAGAACTGCATAAAAATAGAAGGGTCATATCTTGTTATGATTAGTAATATAGTCCAGGCACTTGTCTTCGGGGTTATGATTCCGTTTGAATCGATTTTTCCTTAAAAGGTCAAACCAAGTAAATTAATATTAGAACCAAACCAAACCAATAAAGTTGATTTTTTTTATTGATTTGGTTTATATCGAGTTTTGTCGGTTTTTGTTTTTTTCCAGTTATTTACCATTTTTTCTTAAATATGAGACATACTTTATCAAACACATATTCCGGCGACTACATTTTTAATTTAACATTATCAAATTAATTTCCCTTTGAGAAATCTATCATTTACCAAGATATATTGATGATAATTGAATCAAATAGTAATGAATAATTTTAGGACTCATTTCAAAATAGTTTATTTTTAACATGAAATGGATTAATACTTAGTAAAAGAAAGCTACCAATCAAACTAGAGCCACAACCATTCAACATGATTCAAAATGCCAAGACTCGAAGACCTCTGGGACATGAAAAAATATTTTAAGGTTGTTCGTGCCCCTTTTGATGACCAAAGTATAATGACAACAATTTATCGTATAAAACCAAAGAATTATACTATAAAACTTTAGAAACTTAACATGTATCATAAAATTTTAGAAATTTTGTACAAAAATATACATATACATAGCTGTAATAATAAACTTAAAATAGCTGCTTCTATGGTCGATTTTGTTCATTTTTTTCGGTAATTCTTTTTTATTAAAACCAAAATCAAAATCAAATTAAATTTTAATTGATTTTTAAAATTCAAAACCAAAACTAAACCAAAACCAAAAAATATAATGGTCGATTTGATTTGGTTTTTGGGTTGATTCGATTTTTTGATTTTTATGAACACTCTCGGTTTGCCGGTTAAATTCCATCACCTAAACACAACAAATAAAAACAATGTAATAGTGAAAATCTTTTATTTTTATTTTTCTCTTTCCTAATAGATGCTTAGAATGAAGTTCTTATAAACATAAAATATCAAAGATATATACATATACATATATATATATATATATATATATATATATATATATATATATATATATATATATATATATATATATATAACATGGTGATCACGCCCAATTATGCTTTTTAAAAAGGACAATTGGTCATTGTAATAATAATCCGATTTACAAGTATGGAGTCGTTACCCATATAGAACTAAGGTTTATCTACAATTATTCATTATCACCAAGAATACAAACTCGAAGAATTCTTAACTTATAGATATTAAGATTCTTGTGTTTAACTAACTAACTCATAAATTAAAATAATAAATTAATACTTAAGATACTACAGGTTGGAGAAAAGATAAAGAAGGTCTAGAGTTATAATTTTCTCAATTGTCGGAATCTTTCCCGCTATGTCTTCTATAATTTTGCCTAAGTATTCTATACCGATTGCATCCAAGGTTTTATTATCTCAAATCCCACCTTTAAACCCTTGGTTATTGATTCCCCACATATGTTGGAGTGATGTTGTTCAATAACTACCTAAATACGCACTCTCTCCCGAGTAATACATACTAAATAGGTACAGCTAATTGAGGGTCCTTCAATCAACTCCAAGAATAATATAGCTGAACAAATAGAGAAAATATTATGGCTCAATTATATACAAACATAACAAGAATTTATCCTACAAAAGGTTCCATCAAAACCTTACATAACAAATTAGTTATTCACAATAGTATGTAAAACTACAATATTAAAAGTCATAACCAACAATGAAAAATAGGAAGAGGAAGGAAAAGCTCGTAGAAGAATTTTCTGCCTTGCTCCTATTGTGTCTCTGCCTCCTTAGGTTGAATTTATGTCTCAAATATGTCCAATCATAGGTCTAAATTATGTCAAAAGTATGTCAAAAGTCTTCAAAATACTATTTTTTCATGTATATATACCAAGTATGGTTGAGCCCAAACAATTACATGTTTTCATAGATGAAAAAAGACATATTTTTCGGTGAGGACATGTGCGGTCGCGCTTGGACCGCGCTCAGGCTACGCATATCCACTTTGATTTTGCCTGATGAGCGCGGCCACGCACTTGACGCGCAATTTTCACCCTGTTCTGTTAGAATTTGGAAAAATTTAAAATATGAAAATTGTATACCTTTGCATTAGCGTTTCAACCATATAGTTTCAACCATATATCGTGGAGACCAAATGGAGTTATTAGCAAAAGTTTATGTGTAGTTTAATGGGCAGTGCATAATATGCCTACTCGATTCTTTTTTTGTTCTAACTATCATTCATTGACTTCCGAAAACGATTCCAGCTTAATTACCTGAGATTTTACTCAGACTTATAAGCTCTAGATCACTTGAATTCATTCCATAACATCTACATAGCTGGGAATTACTCTTATAAGGCATAAAACACAAAATTAGTGTAAGATACTAGCAATTAAATCTCAAACTCAATTAAAGTGCAGTAAATTTGAGTGTAACAAGCGACTAAAATACGAAAATATAGCCTATAATCAACACCCACACTTAAACCATTGATCTTCCTCGAGTAGTCAAACTACACTTTATATAGACATGACCCTTTTATTAAACAATTCTGCTCACTCATCACACCAAGAATATTTAAAATAGCCTAACCACAAAAGCTTAACATCTTTACATCAAGATGTGACTCGCAAGTACCACGCATTATTCACAATAACCCACTTACTCTAACACATAGGTCACTGGCATTACACTTCCCTCATGAATCAAGTACCCTCACATAACAATAGAGAGTAGTTAACACAATATACTTTAAGAACACTTAGAACTCAAGATGGAAAGAACTCACTCACTCTAGAAATAATATTCATATGCCACAAAAGATACACCATAGGCTTTTCCGTAGTGTACTACTCTATTAATCGAGCTTATTCAGTCCACGATCAAGTAAGACTTTATTTAATTGTAATGTAGGCTGTAGGACGTGCATAATACATTTAGATATAAGAGTGATTATACCTCGTTAAGTACTTTAACACATATTTAAGATTTAAATCTCATACTTATGTCAAACCAAACTCCGCCTTCGCATCAATGTATTTTATCCCATACTTCTTTAAGCACAAGCACAATTACATCAAGAGTCACCACTTATCAAGGATTATTTTTCACAATAATACAAACTTTTTTCCTTTTCTTTTTTATTTATTCATATGGCTCTTACTTTTTCAAAATAGTGCACCTTTCTACTTATTTCATTAGTTCCACTCAAAAGCCAAACCAACCATCCCACACTTTATCTTTTGCATAGCTTATAACAATTCAAGTGCTCATGAGAGGTTAGAAGGTTCATATTAATAGTTAATTCAAACAAATGTGTAAGGTTTGTAATGTGGTTGTAAAGAAACGTGATTACTAGCTCAAAAGGGGTTAACTACGATATATAAAAATTAGGCAGGTAAAATATACATATCTGGTTCAACAAAGAAATGCATATATCACTTCTAATACTGAATAAAACTACTATTTCACTTTGCAAACACAGAGTAAGTTATAGTTATCAAATATAATGCACAGAATAACACCTAAATCTCACTTACACATGGCACATAACTTACTCATGATTGGATTCATCAAGATGCTCTAGTCAAAGCAGTTAAGCAAAGTTACAATCATACAATTTAAGGTACTCATACAAGAGCTAAAAAATGAGCCTAAGCGTCACAACCAATATACTCACTATTCTCAAGGTACAACAAATTCAAGAGATATTGCTTCATTTCAAAACACAAAAAAATGGCTCCTACTCCCAAAAAAAGACTAACTACACCTGGTTCAAATAAAATCCTTGGAAAAGAACTGCGACAGAAAGAAAAACCAAGGGAATTGCTACACTACCTAACAAAGAAAATCTTTTTGTCTTTTTATTTAGACTTAAATCTCTTAAGAAAATTATCTAATAGATCCATCGTCGGAAAAAGTCCAATCATTTTTAAAAAAAATAATTATTCAATTAAACTAACATAACTAAAATAGCGTAGAAAGTCACGCAGACAATCCCCTCATCCCATATTTAAAAATTGTGTATTTTTTCCAATGCACACCATACTAATAAGAGGGTAAAAGAAACTCCCTGATAGGCCAAAGACCGAAGTATTAGCAACTCATGGGGTACTCAGACTTCTCCCTGGCCTGGTCCGTTGTGTAGGTACCTCACACTTAGTTCCAACCATCTAGTTTGATGTTGCATTCTTCCAATAGCTTTGCTTTTCATGCTCCTAGAAAGTAAAAAAATCGACACTACAAACATAATACAATTAAAATAAATAAATAAAAGAAATCAATAAAGATAGGTTGCCTCCTAACAAGCACTTGATTTAACGTCGCGGCACGACGTGAATCACTTTCTGCCTCCGCTTCGAACTTATGAATTGGACCCCAAGTTTTGATTCTGCTCTGTGATCATGCTCCTGGGGTGGTAGAACGAATCAGACTGGCCCAATAAAATAATGTAGTATTCTACAATTCTTGGCCTATGGATGAGATGTGTATTCTCGACTTTCTGGCACGAAGAATTCAAAGAATGTAGGCATCTTGTTCCTTACTCCTCAAGTGGCTTGGACGACTCTATTTTTATATCATCATCCATACACAATGTGGAAAAATACTTGGAATGTAGACCAATGCACTCAACTACATAAATATTGAGATTATCAACATCATTAACATTAATGACACTAGAATCAACTAAATATGTATCCTCAATATCCTTGGTTGATTCTAGTATATCTTTTATGACACCGACATCCTCAAAATCTAGTTTGATTGATTGTTGGTGTTCTACTCAGACCTTCTCCTCTAGCTCATCCTATTTTTTAAATCCTCCAGTATAATGGAAATTTCTACAGCCAATTCATACTCATATTGGCTACTATCCACAATGTCAACTTTTTGCTCTTTACAAGGTTCAATTAATTTATTCGCTTGAGCCTCCAAGTTGTGAATAATTGCCCCTTGCCTTTATACCTGCAGTTGTATCTCATCATATTGTTCCATAAGGCACTTTAGCATATCCTCGATCTTTTTCAAGTCCTCATACCTAGGATCTTTGTTCCTATTAACTTCACAAGAAAAAGAAGAACCATCAAAGTAAGGGATTTTGGGGGAAGATAAGGAATATAAGCACAACCATGAAAGTGACCATCTTGACCACCACACATACCTAGGTTCTTTGTTCCTATAATTTCATAAGAAAAAAGAATAACCATCAAAGTAAGGGGTTGTGGGAAGATAAGAAATATAAGCACAGCCATGAAAGTGACCATCTTGACCACCACACATATCATACACATAAGATTGAGTCGGTGCACGTAACTCATTCTCGAGAATATTTTGATAATTTTGCCTTCGAGGCTTCCTCCATAATATGCATAACGAGGATCAAAAGTAGAATTACCAAAATCAAAACCCTCATAATTCCAAGATGCCATATCTCTCAGATAAAAAATAAAAAAGTTAAAAATAAATAAATAATCAAATACACGAAAACAAAAATAACAGTTCAAATTTGCAACCTAGAAATATATACACCTACAACTACACTGTTAGTTCCATGACAACGATGCCAAAATTTGATCACGTCCAATTAAGCCTTATAAAAAGGACAAGCGGCCGTTGCAAATATAATTCAGTTTATAAATCCGGAGTTGAATCCCACGGAGAATTAAGGCTTAGCTACAGTTGTTCACTATCACCAAGAATACAAGCTCGAACAATTCCTAGCTTATAGATAATAAGATTCTTGTGATTAACTAACTAAGTAACAAATTAAAATAATAAATTAACAATAAAGATACTACAGGTTGGAAAAAATACTAAGGAGGTCTAGAGTTATGATTTCCCCAATTATCGAAATCATTCCTGCTATATCTTCTATAATTTCGCCTAAGTATTCTCTACCAATCATGAGCGCTCTGCATGTTGTAATTCTCTCCCGAGTAATAACGATAAACTAGACATACTCTCCGAGTTGCGCTAGTTGGCTTTAATTATAGCTCACTTAGATCGCACCGAAGGTTTCGTTATCCCTATTTCCACCTTTTTACCCGTGGTTATTGATTTCTTACATACGCCGGGAGTGACGTTGTTCAACAACTACCTAAATATGAACTCTCTCCCTTGTAAAACATACTAAATAGGTACAACTAATGGTGGGTCCTTCAATCAACTCCAAGCATAATATAGTTGAACAAATAGAGAAAATACTACAGCTCAATTATATAAGAACATAACAAGAATTTATCCTACAAAAGGTTCCATCAAAATCCTAGATAACAAATTAGCTATTCATAATAGTATGTAAAACTACAATACTAAAAGTCATAACCAACAACCAAAAATAGGAAGAGGAAGGCAAAAATCGTAGAAAAATTCTGCGCTTGCTCCTATTGTATCTATGCCTCCTTATGTCGAATCTGTATCTCAAATCTGTCCAACCTTAGGTCTAAATTATGCCAAAAGTATGTCAAAAGTCTTCAACATATCGTTTTTTCATGTATATATATCAAGTAGGGTTGGGACAAACAATTATACCTTCTCCTACGCGAAAAAGGACATATTTTCCAGTGAGGACGTGTGCGACCGCGCTTGGACCGCGCTCACACCGCTCATATCCACTTTGATTCTGCCTGACAAGCGCGGCCGCACACTTGATGCGCAGTTTTCACCCTATTCTATTGGTAATTTGGAGAACCATAAAACATAAAAATTGTAGCCCTTTGAGTTATCTTTCCAACCATATATTGTGGAGCGCAAGTGTAGTTCTGAACAAAAAGGTTATGTGCATTTTACTAGATAATATGCAATATGCCTACTCGATCTTTGTTTGTTCTAACTATCATCCGTTGACCCCTGAACATGATCCCGACTTAATTTCTTAAGTTTTTACTCGGACTTCAAAGCTCTAATTCACTTGAATTCATTCCATAACATCTACATAGCTCGGAATCACTCCTACAAGATATAAAACACACAATTAGTGCAAGACACTAACGATTAAACCTCAAACTCAATTAAAATACAATAAATTTAAATATAATAAGCAATTAAATTACATAATTATAATCTATCATCACATGATCTAATAAAACACTGCTTATAAAAGATCATAAAGTCGTGGTGTTGCAAACGTGTGAGAATTAAATGGATACTCAGTGCAGAGCTTCACATGCCTGTATGGGTTTAGGTGGAAGATTTTCTAGAGACCGGTCTGTCTTCTGTATTCAATGTTTTGAGAATTGAGTAATGTTTAGTGT
Source organism: Nicotiana benthamiana (assembly GCA_034376525.1). Classification (NCBI taxonomy): domain Eukaryota; kingdom Viridiplantae; phylum Streptophyta; class Magnoliopsida; order Solanales; family Solanaceae; genus Nicotiana; species Nicotiana benthamiana. The sequence goes on along the minus strand of CM067324.1, from coordinate 77,042,364 downwards.
TTGTTTGAAATCAATTGATGGAAGGAACTAATAATTTAAATCACTTTTCTGGTCATATGGACCTACAAATTAAAAAAACCTCCGCACAAATTGTTTGCAAAAAGCAGAATCGTCTCTTTTACATATGTCAAGAGTACTCGAGCATATTGGTATAATTGGTGAGGCTTTTGCCTCATATTTTACTTGACTTCTACAATAATATTAATATGAAATTCAGTGCTAGAAACTACGAACAAACTTATTATAACTTCACCAAATTTAATGGACTTTTTATGAAATTGTTGATGTGTTAAATTAGGTTATCATTATATCCAGTCACGAATATATTTCAACGACCATTATTCTCGAGATATGTGAGTTCCATACTTAAGTTAGAAGATCATTTTTGAGACTTGTTAAAATGCTTGAGCAATGTGGTTCTTGATGTCTATTGAATTGTTTAATTGTGCAAGATTCTTGTTCAAGTAGAGTATTTTGCTTAACCACTCTTCTTGATGTTTTATGTGCTTCCTAATTGCTTGTTGTTGATGTACATATAATGGATCAACTTAACCATCGTTGAACGTTTTTGAAAAAAATCACAGTTTTCAAACTTTGTTACGACTCACAGGGGTCATTACTTGTTTTCTTACTATTATGTACTGTTGAGGCATTGAAAATCCCATTCAGAGTCACCTTGATTTGCATGCACAGTCTAAGCACGTAGCCGAAAAGCTCAAATATGAATTCCGTGAGAAAAATACTAAATTTTGATATTAAATTGAATAAATTTGACTTCGGTCAATATTTTGGACAAACGGACCTGGACCCGTAATTTGACTGTCCGGGAGGGTCCAGAGAAAAATATAGGACTTGGGTGTATGCCCGGAATCGAATTCCGAGGTCCCAAGCCCGAAAAATAAATTTTCCTGTGAAATTATTTTCTGAAAATGATTAAGGAACTTGGAAATGAAATTTTATTAAAAGATTATGGTATCGGGTATGTATTTTGGTTCTAGTATCTCGTACATGTGTTATATGTGGTTTAAGCACTTTCAGTAAAGTTTGGTTGAAAAAGAACGTCGTTTGACGTGTTTTGGACTTAAAATGGGAATTTGATGATTTATGAAAACTTGGAAGAAATTATGAGTTTTGAGGCTTAATTCGAGATATATGATATTATTTTGGCAATTTGATCGCACAGATAAGTCCGCAATATATATTTTTGACATTGTGTATATGTTTGGTTTGGAGATCCGAGGGCTCGGTTGAGTTTTGGATAGGTGTCGAATTGTATTTCTGCATTTTTGGAAAATCAGATATCACTGATCAACAGCCTTTGCATTTGCGAAGCCAGCATTCACAAATACGAAGGTCCAGCTCTATCAAATGCGAAGGCTAGTTCACAAATGCGAAACCAGCCTAGGGCTACCAATGTTCGCAAATGTGAAGCCATTTCCTCGCAAATGCGAATGTCAAGGGCTCACAAATGCGGGACCTTATTCGCAAATGCGAAGTATCCCTAATAGGCCCGACTTCGCAAATACGAACTAAAATGTCGTATTTCCCACGCCTGTAGGGTTTGCAATTACGAACCCTGTTTCGCAAATCCCATATCCGCAGCCCAACAATTTTTATACTTAGTCGTTTTTCCACCATATTTCATCATTCTTTCAAGACCCAAACCCTATAGGCGATTTTTCAAGGACAAAACATCCTTCAAATCATTTATAAGTCGATTTTTACTCAATTATTTCAATTATTGATATCATTTAAAATGTTTTCCAGTTAAAATCAAGGATTTTCATGGGTGAAATTGGGGGTTTTGGATAGAACCAAGGTTTTTTAAAAAATTGGGGATTTGGACCTCGATTTGAGGTCCGATTCAAAACGAAATACATATTTGAGTTCGTGGGGGAATGGGTAACTAGGTTTTGGTTTGAACTTCAAGTTTTGACCACTTGGTCCCGGGGGTGTTTTTGGACTTTTTGGGTAAAACTTTGGGAAATTCATTTTTATGCATTCAAATTGATTCATTTAGCAACTATTGTTGTATTTATGTAATTTGTGACTAGATTCGAGCGATTTTGTGGTGGAGCCGAGGGGGTAAAGCCATAGTTGAGGCCTGAGCTGAATTTAAGATGTCGAGGTAAGTGTTTGGTTTAACCCTAGCTTGAGGTAATATGAGTTTAGTGTTATATGTTTCTTGCTAATCGCCGAGTACGATGTATATGTATGGTGACGAGTATCTATACATTGGTGTCTAGCATGGCTGTGAGTCCTTATTATGCGAATAGTTTGGATTTTGTTATACCTTCCATGGATGATTGATGATTTCTATATGTAATAAAGAGCTTGTGAAAAGGATTGTGATCTTTAAACTTCGTGGAGCGCTGGCTCAATTTGAAATACAAATTGTAAAGGTATATGAGATAAGTAAATCTTTGGAGCATTGACTCAAGTAATAATGCGAACTATGAGATGAAAGTGGAAGTAAGAGAAAGAGTTATTGATATTTCACCTTTCCGGGGCGTTGTTGATTATTGAATATTTTCCCTTGCCGGGACGTTGAGATTATTGATGTTGTACCCTTGTCGGGGTTTTAAATTGCTTGTTTGTGTTCCTTTGACGTGACTTCCATTATTATTTATTTCTTCCCTTGCCCATTTTTGTTATTTTTGATTGGATGACTACGAGTGTTAAAGCACAAAGGGTAATGCCTTGCATTGTTTGACATTTGTGAGGTAATAGTGTAAAGCACGAAGGATGATGTCGTGCCGTACGATGCACTATTTCATACTGATATTCATTTATCACATATTGTGAGGAAATAGTGTAAAGCACAAAGGGTGATGTCGTGCCGTACGATGTACCATTCCGTACTGATATTCATTAATTGTATATTGTGAGGATAGAGAGAGTAAAAGCACGAAGGGTGATGCCGTGCACATGATTTAGTGATACAATTGATTTGGTAAGTATGAGAGTAAAATCACGAAGGAAGATGCTGTGCACTTGTGGATCTTTGTTCCTTATTGTTGTATGAGTTATGTTTCCTTCCTAATAATCAATTTTTACTTGAAACTGTTATCTCCATATAGCATGCTACCCCTCCCATATTGTTTACTTGTCTAGTATTTCAATTCCGCTGTATATTTATAATTGTACAGGTTTATGTGGTAGTCCAGTTTAGCCTCGTCACTACTTCACCGGGGTTAGGCTAGACACTTACCAACACATGGGGTCGGTTGTGCTGGTACCACACTCTATTCCATTTTTGCACAGATCCAGGTTTCGAGTAGCAATAGCAGTAGCATGGTAGTATACTTTTAGCCTAGTGAGACCTGAGGTAGCCTTGCAGGCGTCCGCAGGCCTGGCGTATCCTCTATTCTTACTTTAGACTGTCATCTTTTTTGTATTCGAGATAAACAGATTTATGATTCATTCAGACTTTGTATTTTGTGTTCTTAGATGTTCGTGAGTGTGTGACTCCAGTTCTTGGGTAGAGATTATGTTGGAAATTTCGTAATTTTATTCAGCTAATTAAATTTAGGACTTTCAATATGATTTTAATCCCGTTGATACTATTTTAGAGGTGTTAATTTACTAAAAGAAGCATGTGTTTAATGAAAAGAAATTGAGTTTGGCTTGCCTAGCATCTATTAGTAGGCTCCATCATGATCCCCGAGGGTGGGGAATTCGAGTCGTGACAAGTTGGTAACAGAGCACTAGGTTGCATCGGTCTCACAACTCACGGACAAACTAGATAGAGTCTGAGGGATTGGTGCGGAGAAGTCTGTATTTATCCCCCAGAAGCTACAGAGTTAGGAAAATTTCACATTTGTTCTTTCTTGTCGCCAGGTTCTATTTCTCAAATACTGATTGTCTTTCTACTATGCTCTTCGCAGATGGCAAGAAGACGCACTTCATCATATTCTGATCAGCAGTTTGAGCCCTAGGCAACTTCCACTACGGGCAGAGGACGAGGCCGAGATAGGGGTAGAGCTCAACCTCGAGCAGCAGCACCAGTGGCAGAGCCTTCAGGTTGATTTTGAGGAGGAGGCTCCAGCCCCAACAGTTTTGGTGGGCCCAACTCAGGTCCCAGAGGGGTTTATTGCTATCCCAGTTCATCATGACGCTTTGGTACGGTTAGTGGGTCACATAGATAGTGTCACCCGAGCAGGGTTGCTTCCTGTAGCACCAGCCGTCTCTTAGGCTGGAGGAGGGGCACAAACTTCTGCTACTCGTATTCCGAGCAGGTAGCTCCCCAGGCTCAGCTTTCAGTAGTTCAGCCAGCTATGGCAGTTCAGCCGAGGGTGGTTGCTTAGACCGGTGATAGAACGGTTATGCCCGCATATGCTTTGTGGAGGCTGGACAGATTCACCAAGCTCTTCACTACTACCTTTACCGGTGCACCCACCGAGGACCCTCAGGATTATTTGGATAGCTACCATGAGGTTATTCAGAACATGGGTATTGTTGAGTTCAATGGAGTTGATTTTGCTGCATTTCACCTATTTGGATTAGCCAAGACTTGGTAAAGGGATTTCTATTTAGCTAGACCAGCACGGTCTTGAGCCTTGACATGGGAGCAATTCACGCACACGTTTCTGGAGAAGTTTCTCTCTTTCACACAACGTGAGGCCTATTGGAGGCAGTTCGAGCATCTCCATCAAGGATCCATGTCAGTCACCCAGTACGAGACCAGGTTTCTCGAGTTGGCTATCCATGCTATTGTCATACTCCCCACTAAAAGGGAGTGAGAGACGGTTTATTGATGGACTCATCCATCCTATTCGTCTCCAGATGGCCAGAGAGGGGGGAGTGATATCACTTTTTAGGAGGCGGCCAATGTGGCCCGGAGGATCGAGATGGTAGTGCCACATGGGGTGGTTATAGAGCAGACAAGAGACCACGTCAGTTAGGCCGGATTAGTGGTGCCTCATCTGGATGTCGAGATTCATATGATAGGGGCCAGGGTTGTAGGCCTTTCTAGTCAGCCCTCTAGGTTTCGCAGGGTGCCCCAAGTAGCTTTGGTTCTCACACGCACTATTTTGATCAGCATCCATTCAGTGCACCGCCAGCTCCCATCAATTCACCGCCACTTCAGAGCTTCTGTGGTGGTCATTCGGCTCGACAGGGTCAGTCTCAGTTCCCTCAACAGCCAAGGTCTTGCTACACATGTGGTGATCCTGGTCACATTGCTAGATTTTGCCCTCGAGCACGGGGTGGTTTGCAATAGCAAGGTTCTCGTGCCATGGTACAGGTACCGGGTGTTCCACAGTCTGCCCTGCCAGCTAGAGGTAGAGGTAGAGGTCATGGAGATGGAGCTCAGGCCACTTAGGGTGGAGGCCAGCCAGCAGCCACCTGTCCTAAAGATGTAGCTCTGGGAGGTGGAGCCCAGGTCATTCCACTCATAGTGTTATCTCGTATGTGAAGGCTCGACGTATGGTCGAGAAGGGGTGCTTGGATTATTTGGCTTATGGCCGTGATTCCAGTGTTGAGGCCCCCTCTATTGATTCTGTCCCCATTTCTTGAGAGTTCCCTGATGTCTTTCCTTCAGACATTCTGGGTATGCCGCCCGACATGGACATTGACTTTTGCATTGATGTGGCACGAGCACTCAGCCCATTTCTATCCCGCCATATCGTATGGTCCCGCTTGAGTTGAAAGAGCTAAAGGATCAGCTGCAGGACTTGTTGGAGAAGGGCTTCATTAGGCCCAGTGTATCGCCTTGGGGTGCGCCTATGTTATTCGTCAAAAAGAAGGATGGGTCAATGAGAATGTGTATTGATTACAGGTAATTGAACAAGGTAACGATCAAGAATAAGTATCCACTGCTGAGGATTGATGATTTGTTTGATCAACTTCAGGGTGCCAGGGTATTTTCCAAGATTATCTTGTAATTTGGCTACAATCAGTTGAGGATTAGGGAATCTGATGTCCCTAAGATAGCTTTCCGCACTTGGTATGGGCATTATGAGTTCTTGGTCATGTCATTTGGGTTGACCAATACCCCAGCAGCATTTATGGAGTTGATGAACCGAGTGTTCAGGCCTTACTTGGATATATTCGTGATAGTCTTTATTGATGATATTTTGTTATAATTCTGCAACCAGGAGGAGCACGAGTAGCACCTTAGACCGGTTCTTCAGACTTTGAGGGATAGTCAGTTATATGCCAAGTTCTCCAAGTGTGAGTTATGGCTAAAATTAGTAGCATTTCTAGGTCACGTTGTATCAACAGAGGGTATTCAGGTGGACCCGAAGAAGGTAGAGACAGTCAATAACTGGCCTAGACCAGCATCAGCTACAGAGATTCAGAGTTTTTTGGGGTTGGCAGGCTACTATCGATGGTTCGTGGAGGGATTTTCATCTATTGCAGCCCCGATAACCAGGTTGACCCAGAAGGGTGCCTAGTTTAGGTGTTCGGACGAGTGTGAGGTGAGCTTTCAGAAGCTCAAGATAGCTCTGACTACGACAACAGTGTTGATTTTACCCATAGGATCAGGGCCTTACACAGTCTATTGTGATGTTTCCCGTATGGGGCTTGGTACAGTATTGATGCAGGACAACAAGATTATTGCCTATGCTTCGAGGAAGTTGAACATTCATCAGAAGAGCTATCCAATGCATGATTTGGAGTTGGAAGCTATTGTTCACGCGCCGAGAATTTGGAGGCATTATCTGTACGACGTGGCATGTGAGGTGTTCACTGATCACAAGAGCCTTCAGTACTTGTTCAAGAAAAAAGGAATTGAATTTGAGGTAGAGAAGGTGGTTGGATTTATTGAAGGATTATGATGTTACTATCTTGTATCACCCAGGAAGGGCCAATGTGGTGGCCCATGCATTAAGTAGGAAGTCAGCAAGTATGTGCAATCTGGCTTATATTCCAGTAAGAGAGAGACCACTTTTTTTGGATGTTCAGGCCTTGGCCAACCGACTCGTGAGTTTTAATTTTCTGAGCTAATCGAGTGTTAGCTTTCACGGTTTCTCGTACTTCATTATTGGAGCGTATCCATGATTGGTAGTTTGATGATCCCCATTTATGTTTCCTTAGAGACAAGGCACAGCGTGGAAGTGCCAAGCTGGTGACCTTACTTGATGATAGTATTTTAAGATTGTAGGGGCGAGTTTGCGTGCCTAATGTTGATGGGATTCGAGAGTTGATCTTAGCGAAGGCCCATAGTTCCCGGTATTCTATTCATCTGGGCACTGCGAAGATGTACTAGGATTTGCGGCAGCATTATTGGTAGCATAGAATGAAGAAAGATATTGTAGTGTATGTGGCTCGATGTTTGAACTATCAGCAGGTCAAGTATGAGCATCAGAGGCCTAGAGGATTGTTCCAGAGGATTGAGCTTCCCAAGTGGAAGTGGGAGAGGATTACCATGGAATTTTGATATAGTTTTGATCATTGGTTATATGCTGACCAAGTCAGCACATTTCATTCCTATGGCAGTCTCCTATTCATCCAAAAGGTTAGCTGAGATCTATATCTGGGAGATAGTTTGCCTTCATGGTGTGCCGGTATCTATCATTTCGGATAGGGGTACACAGTTTACCTCACGTTTCTGGAAGGCAGTTCAGTGAGAGTTGGGCACTCAGGTGGAGTTGAGCACCGCATTTCATCCCTAGACGGACAGTCAGTCCGAGAGGACTATTTAGATTTTAGAAGATATTCTCCGAGCTTGTGTCATTGATTTTAGAGGCTCGTGGGATCAGTTTTTGCCATTAGCGGAGATTGCCTACAACAACAGTTATCAGTCGAGCATTCAGATGGCTCCTTATGAGGCCTTATATGGTAGGCGGTGTCGATCTCCAATTCGATGGTTTGAGCCAGGAGAGGCTCGGTTGTTGGGTGCATATTTGGTTCAGGAGGCCTTGGACAAGGTCACGATCATCTAGGATAGGCTTCGTTTAGCTCAGTCTAAGCAAAAGAGTTATGCAAACCACAAGGTTCAAGATGTGGCATTTATGGTTGGTGAGCGGGTATTGCTACGAGTGTCGCCTATGAAGGGCGTGATGAGGTTTGGAAAGAAAGGCAAGCTTAGCCCTAGATTCATTGGCCCATTGGAGATCCTTGATCGAGTGGGGGAGGTGGCTTATAGACTTACATTGCTGCTTAGCTTATCAGCCGTGCATCCAGTTTTTCATATATCCATGCTTCGAAGGTATAACGGTGATCCAACCCACGTATTAGATTTCATCACTGTCCAGTTAGACAAGGATTTGTCTTATGAGGAGGAGCCGGTAGCCATTCTAGACTGGCTGGTTTGTCAGTTGAGATCCAAGAGTTTTCCTTCTGTTCATGTTCAGTGGAGCGGTCAGCCCCCTAAAGGATCGACTTGGGAGTCCGAGTCTGACATGCAGAGTCGTTATCCTCATCATTTCCCCGACTCAGGTACTTTTTTCTTTTGTCTGTTCAAGGACGATCAATTGTTTTAGAGGTGGAGGATGTGAAGACCCATAGGGGCCATCACTTGTTTTCTTACCATTCTGTACTTCCAAGGCCTTGAAAACCCCATGCAGGGTTGCCTTGATTTACGTGCGCAGTCCGGACACGTAACCGAAAAGCTCAAATATGAATTCTGTGAGACAAATACTAAATTTTGATATTAAATTAAGTAAATTTGACTTCGGTCAACATTTAGGTCAAACGAACCTGGACCCATGATTTGATGATCCCAGTGGGTCCGCAGGAAAATATAGGACTTAGGCGTATGCCGAAATCGAATTCCAGGGTCCCAAACTTGAGAAATGAATTTTCATGTGAAATTGTTTTCTGGAAATGATTAAGGAACTTGGAAATGAACTTTGATTAAAAGATTATGGTATCAGGCCTGTATATTGGTTTCAGTACCCGGTACGGGTCTTATATGTGGCTTAACCACTATCTGTAAAGTTTGGTTGAAAATGGACGTTGGTTGACGTGTTTTGGACTTAAAATGGGAATATGATGTTTTATGAAAACTTGGAAGAAATTATTAATTTTGAGGCTTAATTCGAGTCGCACAGATAAGTCCGTAGGATGTTTTTGAGTTTCTGTATATGTTTGGTTTGGAGCCCTAAGGGCTCGAGTGAGTTTTGGATAGGTGTCGGATTGTATTTCTGCATTTTTGGAAAATCTGGTATCACTGATTAACAGGCTTCACACTTGCGAAGCCAGCATTCGCAAATGCGAAGGTCCAGCTCTAGCAAATGCGAAGGCTGGTTCGCAAATGCGAAACCAGCCTAGGCCTACCAATGTTTGCAAATGTGAAGCCATTTCCTCGCAAATGCGAATGTCAAGGGTTCACAAATGCGAGACCTTATTCGCAAATGCGAAGGTTCCTTGACTTCGCAAATGCTAACTAAAATGTCGCATTTCCCATGCCTGTAGGGTTCGCAATTGTGAACCCTATTTCGCAAATCCCATATCTGCAGCCTAACAATTTTTACACTTAGTCATTTTTCAACCATATTTCACCATTCTTTCAAGACCCAAACCCTATAGGCGATTTTTCAAGGACTTCCTCCAAATTATTTGTAAGTCGATTTTTACTCAATTCTTTCAATCATTAACATTATTTAACATGTTTTCCACTTATAATCAAGGATTTTCATGGGTGAAATTGGGGGTTTTGGGTAGAACCTTGGTTTTTTCAAAAATTGGGGATTTGGACCTCGATTTGAGGTCCGAAACGAATTACATATTTGAGTTCGTGGGGGAATGAGTAATTGGGTTTTGGTTTGAATTTCGAGTTTTGACCACGTGGGCCCGTGGCGTTTTTAGAATTTTTGGGTAAAGCTTTGGGAAATTCATTTTCATGCATTCAAATTGATTCATTTAGCAATTGTTGATGTACTTAAGTAATTTATGACTAGATTCGAGCGATTTTGTGGTGGAATCGAGGGATAAAGCATAGTTGAGTCTTGAGATGAATTCAAGGCATCGATGTAAGTGTTTGGTTAACCCTAGAGTGAGGGAATAAGAGTTCAGTCTTATATGTTACTTTCTAATTGCCGAGTACGATGTATAGGCATGGTGACAAGTATCTATACATTAGTGTCAAGCATGACCGTGAGTCCTTATTATTCTAATATTTTGGATTTTGTTATATCTTCCATGCTTTATTGATGATTTCACTATGTTGTAAAGAGCTTGTGAAAAGTATTATGATCTTTAAACTTCGTGGAGCGTTGGCTCGAGTTGAAATACAAATTGTGAAGGTATATGAGATAAGTAAATCTTTGGAGCATCTGCTAAAGTAATAATGCGAACTATGAGATGAAAGTGGAAGTAAGAGAAAGAGTTAATGATATTTCCCCTTGCCGAGGCGTTGTTGATTATTAAATATTTTCCCTTGCCGGGACGTTGAGATTATTGATGTTGTACCTTTGCCGGGCTTTTAAAGTGCTTATTTGTGTTCCTTTATCGGGACTTCCATTATTATTTATTTCTTCCCTTGCCCTTGTTTGTGCTTATTGATTGGGTGAAGAAGAGTGTTAAAGCACGAAGGGTGATGCCATGCATTGTTTAACATTGTGAGGAAAGAGTGTAAAGCACGAAGGGTGATGTTGTGTCGTACGATACACCTTTCCATACTAATATTCATTGATTACTTGTGAGGAAAGAGTGTAAAGCACGAAGGGTGATGCCGTGCAGTACGATGTACCATTCCGTTTTGATATTCATTGATTGTATATTGTGAGGAGAGAGAGAGTAAAAGCACGAAGGGTGATGCCGTGCACATGATTTTCTGATATGATTGATTTTGTAAGGATGAGAGTAAAAGCACGAAGGGCGAGGCTATGCACTTGTGGATCTTTTTTCCTTATTGTTGTATGAGTTATGTTTTCCTTCCTAATAATCAACTTTTACTTGAAACAGTTATCTTCCTATAGCATGCTTCCCCTCCTGTATTGTTTACTTGTCTGTTATTTTGATTCCGGTGTACATTTATAATATCACAGGTTTATGTGTAGTCCAGTCTAGCCTCGTCACTTCTTCGCCGGGGTTAGGCTAGACACTTAGCAGCACATGGGGTCGATTGTGATGATACTACAATCTATGCTATTTTTTCACAGATCCAGGTTTCGAGCAGTAGCAGCAGTAACGTGGGAGAAGACTTTCAGCCTAGTGAGACTTGAGGTAGCCTTGCAGGCGGCATCTCCTCTATTCTTACTTTAGACTGTCATCTCCTTGTATTCTCGATAAGCATATTTCTGATTCTTTTAGACTGTGCATTTAATTTTCTTAGATGTTCGTGAGTATGTGACTCCAGTTCTTGGGTAGAGATTATGTTGGAAATTCTGTATTTTTATTCAGTTAATTAAATTTAAGAGTTCAGCTTATGATTTTAATCTCGTTCATTCTATTTCAGTGTTGTTAAATTATTAAAAGGAACATGTGTTTAATGAAAAGAAATTGAGTTTGGCTTGCCTAACATCTATTAGTTGGCGCCATCACGATACCCGAGGGTGGGAAATCCGAGTCGTGACAAACTTAATCATATTTTTTTGGCGATTTTGGTAAAAGATTTATAGTACCAGTCTTTGTAGAGTTGTTTAAAAATTCAGTAACTCATCTTTGACTACGTTAGTGTTATTATATTGTGTTTTATTGTTAATTGGATTACCTAGTAGTTTGGGTTAGGTACCATCACGACGGTCTGGATTTTGGGTGGTGACACTTTTTGGGTTGACTTTTTAATTTTCAATTAAGATTGGAGATTTATTATCTGAGATTGTTTCCTATGGTTTTTATTTATGATATTAAGTTATTTTTCCTAGATTGAAATCATCCGAAGGTTGTTTCACTCGAGAAGGTCATTTTAGAGTATCGATTTAGCTTCTTTGATGTAAATATCTTGCCCAACTTTGTATGTGTTTGGGGGGGGGGGGGGACTACCTCTTTGGATTTGAGTCGTTTGTGCTAATTTTGTTATGTGAAATCCATGTACCTAGGTAACGAGTATGTACTCAGGCTTATTCGTGGAAATTAACCGGTCTAGACTCTTAGGCTTCTTTCATGTATCTATTTGAAATTGTTAGCACATGCTATATCTTTTATTCATCATGTCCACTATGACATGATTTATTTGAAGTTGACATCACATGGAACATCCTTTACTTGTTGAGTGTGATCTTATATGCCTTGTTTGACGTTGTTACCACTTTTATCATTATGCGATCTCTTTTATTCTTGAGTTACTCTTAGTTGAAATTATTGATGCCTTATATCCCTTTGTTTCCTAGTTATTCTCATGCATTTAGACGTAGTACCAGTTTTTTCCATCTCTTTCATTTTTAGCCTAATTCATACACTAGAATTAAGTTTGTCATTTCATGGTCACTATTGAGTTTATCCTTAAACAATTAATTAGAATTGAGGTTATTAAAAGTCGTTAATCTAGTTTAATTGAAGTTGTGTTTAAAGGGGGTGTTGTTCCTTATTGAGTTAAACTCCCGCTCATTTGTTGTTTTTGGGCTCTTATACACATCGTGTTTGAGCTGTGGGCTATTTATTGTGGAAATATTGATATTGTTGGATCTTTGGAGAGGTTGTGGCCTATGGGAACCTGTTGTATGAGTTGATATGTCTTGATTGTTGTGATGCTAGGATTTGAGAATTATTTTGTGATTTGGTTGTTGTTATGCAGAGTATAAGGGTGGCATTTAATTGTTTTTGTTATGTAGGGCATAGGAGTGGCATCTCACTGTTGTCAAATATACATAGTGATAAGGGTGGCTATTATGTAAGCGATAAGGGTGGTTATTAAACTGGGTGATAGGGGTGGCTATCAAAGAGATAAGGGTGACTAATAATAATGTCAAGGTGGAGTGATACTCATGGATATCAGAGAGATAAGGGTGACAAATGCTAGGGATGATGTGTAATGGCTTGGGGACATTGTGTTGGTAATTTTCATGTGATAGTATGCTTTTTCTTGTGCATGTCATACACCTTACGTGACTTGTTGTGTTGTTTCAATGAGCTACTCGATTTCAATTTCTTTAATATTACTTGTTGACTTAGGTTGCAGTAGTACACTCGCACAAGCATACACCATAGCATACCACTTATACTAGCCCATGAGTATGAAACTTGTCATTTATAGATCATACTCATGTGTTTTCATATTATCTGTTTTCATGTTGATATTGTGAGCTTGTGACTACATCATGCAGGTTGTGAATGTGAGCCTATGTCATGCCGGGTGGATTAAGATATTGGCACGTGAGTTGTCCATGCTGTTGTGATTTGAAATGTGGGCACAAGTTGCGATAAGCATATGATGGTGGATTGAGACCCCTGGTTTGTGACTACGAGATGAGGTATCTCGGGTAATTTTCGTTGTGAAACTTCTGTTGGAACAACTTGATTAACTGGTTGTTCTTATGTTCCTTATTTGATTTCAATGATACTTCACGGTGTTCTTATTACTTTACTATTTAAACCACTTGTTGACTCTTGTTTCCATTTATCGGATACTGTTTTCCATTATTAGCTTTGTACTTCTATATTGCACAAGTTATTTTGTCTAGTGAGTGTCTTGACTTGTACTTCGTCACTACTCCACCGAGGTTAGTCTTGATACTTACTGGGTACTGACCATGATGTACTCATACTACACTTCTGAATATTTTTGTACATAGCTAGGTATTGAATAAATCAGACTCGGCCAGAGTTAGCTTGTAGATCGCAAGGCTTCAAGGTAGAACTGTTTGGTCGTCGTAGACCCTTGAAGTCCTTTCCTTTCATTGTATTGTCAACTTGTAATTGAATAATATTGCATCTCAATCTTTGAGATCTTTCCATGAACCTAGCGAGAGTTCGTGTCTCTGTATTGGCATTCTTAGGAGGTTGATATTATTGTTGCTGCATAGGCTTATTCCGTTTTTGTTTCGATATTCACATTAAACTCTGTTTCGGATTATGATTGTTAACAACTGACTTAATTGTTATAGTAATCGTCTTATCTAGTCTTGAAGACTAGGTGCCATCACAACATTCTACTGAGGGTGTTTGCGGTTGTGACAATTTTTGGTTAAGTTTTGTATTCTAGAGGCAAGGTAGAGCACCCCCAACCCAAATACACTTCAAATGCAAGTTTTATGATATTTTTATATGGATTAACGTTGGTTACACTTACTGCTAGTATTAACATCTACATGGGTTGAAATTCATTTTAAAGAGTTCAAGTTAGAGTTGAGCAATAAGAGATAAATTCTCTACCCTACACTTAAATACAACTATGAAGTAAGTATTTGGAATGTATTGTAAAGTAGAAAGTACCACTTGATTGAAGAATTATGCTAGTCCTTGAGATGTATATTCTAAGTTAGGGTTCTTGAATAGGAAGAAGATGGATAGTCAGATTCTGAAACTTGTTAAAATGTTTGGTGATTTTAGTGCTTTAATAGCTTATTTATGAGTAAGTATTGAATAAATTGACCATTAACTTTTATTTTCCACCATCAAACAAGAATTTCAAGCTTTAAAAATTAAAGAAAAATGAGATCAATTTTTAGTTTTGTCTCTTCTCTTTTCCTAATTCATTATGTAATTAAGAATTTCAAACAAGACTAAAATAATTGGATAAGCTATCATAATATTTCATTAAATATGACGAGCCAACGCGCTTTCACTTGGCGAATTATGGTTTTAGACCATGAACATGAAGTCGTCAACGTTCATGCATTTATGTCATCTATATTGTATCTTTCAGTAACGTTATGGACCATTTCAGAGAAAAATTTAACTTTATGACTTCATATGTTATATTTATTTTCTTACTAAATTGAAAGAGTGACTGAAGCACATGTGAGTTGGTTAAGCTATGTTAAAATAATCAATCAAATACGTTGCACTGTAAAAAAAGAAAAAATCAAATCAATTAGCTCTTGAAGTCTGATCATTGCCTCAAACCAATGCTGGGGGAAAACAACTTATAAATTAAAGAAATAAAAGTCCACAAGTCATAAATCATATGCATTTAGCTTATTTCTTTTTTGTTTTTCTCCTTTAGTCACCAATCCAATTGTTCATAACATCTCCATATCTGTTGTAACTCTACCTAAGTTAGCCTGTTCAAATTGCCAGGAATGTGTCGGTAGATTGACAACTAGTTTAAGAATATCAAATTATCGAATTCCTCAAAAAAAATGTCTAAATTGAGTGAAATTATATACTATTGATCCCAAATACCTTAGATTGATGTTTTATTTATTGTTGTTTCTGTTGAGTTGTCCCACATCGGAGGGATTTGAGGTCCTTGGTCTCCTTATATGGCTTGGGCAATCCTCACCTCATAAGCTAGCTTTTGGGGTTGAGTTAGGCTCAAGGTCCATTCTTTTCATGGTATCAGAGCCAGGCCCGTCCCAATTATTGTTACCGATGTTGGGCCCCCATTTATGTTGTCCACGCTCCAGAGATCTGGGCGTGAGGGGGGGTGTTGAGTTGTCCCACATCGGAGGGATTTGAGGTCCTTGGTCTCCTTATATAGCTTGGGCAATCCTCACCTCATAAGCTAGCTTTTGGGGTTGAGTTAGGCTCAAGGTCCATTCTTTTCAGTTTCCCTGTCACTTAAACTGGTTGGGATTGGGGATGGTCTAGACCTGGACCTGGACCATGTTCTAATTGGGCTTTTAAGTAGAAGCACTATGCGTTCGTTTGGTTCATGGGATTATGTGAGAGATTCCGATATAAATTTAGGGTTAGGGAAATGAACAGCTATATGCTTATTTTATAGGTAGTTTATTATAAAAATTGGTCAATTGATAAAATATTATAATATTAGATAAATTAGCCAACTAGCTATTTGTATTAAAAAAATCAATTTTTTGCTTTGTTTTGAGTGCGCGTTATTAGAATATATTGTGCACAACTTAAGGAGCTTGAATCTTAGTTTTGGAATGATTTGGTGAAGTTTTGAGGTGGTTTGAATTGAAAATTCGAAGAAAAAGCTAAACATGACAAAAGAAATGATATGTGTATCACACTGTGAATTATTTGTGTATCACATGCATATCCATGTATATATGTGTGTGAGATACATATATGATACATGTATCGCAGAAGACTTTTTTGAACTCGATTTAACTACAAATTTTAATACAAAACCAGTCCAAATCACCTTTGATCTTCCTCAAGTTTTGTATATGGACTTATCTATATATATTCAATGAATTTCAACTACACCCATTGAAAAAGTTCCCTTTTTGTTATTTGGAATATTGTATGGATGTTTATATTTTATCACCTTATTTGCTATCCCGTCAGTGAAATTTTCTTTTCCGTCTTGTATCTAATGTAGCTAATCACGTTTAAAAATATGAAAGATGATTTTTGCATGGGATTCAATGATAGAAAGAATCCTATTATTTGATTTTTCAATTTTTATTAACTAGTTTTGATAAGTTTATAACTAATAGCTAGAAGTTAGTAAGTTGAGATTTATTTGAGACATTCGTATAACTTTCCCTAAAATGTATCTATTGTTTTATTACTACTAGTATTAGTTAATACAGGTATGACTATATACCAAACTCTTGATATTAGTTGATGTGGGATAAGTAATCGCCGGATTATTTATCCTTGGATAAGTCACCACAATGACTATCTTACCCCTAAACATAAGGATATGCTTTTCTTTCGTTTGTGGGTCGTCCTTTTCTGATATCTGGGACCTTATTCATAAGTTGATTCTTGGCTTTGAGTTTTCCAATGATTAACCATCTTTGCCGCATATACTATTAGAAAATATTGTAAATATTTTTTGTGTATCTTTTTATTATTGGTAAAATATTCTCTCATTAATTGTACAATCCTATAGTTGGTAGGTTTTGATTTCTCTGTACTCTATATATACTTTGGTGAGCAATACAAGAAACTCACTTCTCCAAAACTCTCTACATGGTATCATACGCCAGTGGCTTATCGCCAAACAAACCCTAAATACATACTACCCGCCGCCGCCGTAGCTCCTCTCATCGGAGCCCGTCCCCGTCGCCGCCGCCGCCGCACTAATCGGCAGCCCTCTTTTTCTCGACGTCGTTCAGCGCTTCCTCTTCTTTCCTCGGGCTCATGGCCGCCACGACGTCAACCGCGCCTCTCCAGCCGATTGCCATAAATGCATCGGCTCAAATTCCACTCAAATTGGACTTCACTAATTACCTGGCGTGGAAATTTCAATTTCGAACCCTCCTTACAGGTTACGATCTCCTCGGCTTCTTAGACGGATCGATGCCATGCCCACCGGCCACTATTGTCGACAACGACGTGACTTCCCCAATCCAGCATATCCTTACTGGATTCGCCAGGACAACCTTATTCTCAGTGCCATCATCTCGTCGATCACACCGACGATCATCTCATTCATTCCTGCTGTGGAAACCTCTAAAGAGGCCTGGGACATCCTCGCACGCACATACGGCACCGCTTCTCGTGGTCGTATCATGGCTCTCAAACAGCAGCTCCACAGTCCGGTAAAAGGTTCTAAATCTATTACTGACTTTATGCACGGTATTCGCGTGATTGTGGATGAATTATCTCTCCTGGGTGTTACCGTTGATTCTGAGGATCTTGTCATAAAGGTTCTAAATGGTCTTGATGACCCGTATATGGAACTCTCTCATGCCATCCAAGCCCGTAAGTCTCCCATCTCTTTTGCTGAATTACATGACAAGCTGTTAAGCATTGAGGCTCAGATTACTGCTCGTGTGCCGGCCACCTCCGTCACATCCGACTCGGCTCCGTCGGGTACCTTCATCGCCGGATAGCAGCCAGTCCATCACCGACTCGGTAGCCGCGGGCACGGCCGCATCAGCCGCGGGTCAGTCTCCGATCGCGGTGGTTACTCCAGCAATGGTCAATCTCGCGGGTACAATGGGAAGTGCCAACTCTGCAGTGAATTTGGCCACTCCGCGCGCCGCTGCCCATCCTATCCCGTCTCCGGCGCTAACCAGCCCCTTTACGGTGGACCATTGCCGCGGCCATCTTATGCTTCGCCGCCCTATCCAGCTGCTCACATAGCCCATCACTCTCCGACAACTCCCTCTGCATCCGATTGGATCTTGGACTCTGGTGCCTCTCATCACATAACCTCTGATCTTGCCAACATGTCTCTTCACTGTCCTTACACTGGCTTCGACAATGTGGTTATTGGTAACGGTGAAGGTTTGACAATTACTCATACTGGACAACTTAACAGTCATTCCTCTCTTTTATTACCTGGGGCTCACCGTGTTCCACATACGCATAAAAATTTGATCTCTGTTGCCCAATTATGTCGTCACAATAATGTTAACGTTGTTCTTTCTGATACTGATTTCAGGTGAAGGATCGTCGCACGTGGGCAACGCTCGTTCGCGGCCCACTTAGGGGCAACACCTACTACTGGCCGGCGGCTCCCAGTCTCCCATCTGCCCTCGCTGCACAAAAGCTCTCTGCCTCATTGTGGCATTCTCGGTTTGGTCACCCGTCAGCTAAAACCCTGCGTCATTTAGTATCGTCTAGCAGTATAGCGTCCAGTAATGTGTCTGATCTTGCCTGTGTATCTTGCAAACTTCATAAGTGTCATAAGTTACCTTTTTCTGAGTCAAGTCTGTCTTCTACTGCTCCCCTGGAGCTTATTTTCTCCGATGTATGGACCTCTCCGATTATTTCTAATGAAGGGTTTAAATATTATGTCATCTTTGTTGATCATTTCTCTAAGTATGTTTGGTTTTTTCCTTTACGCTGTAAATCTGATGTCTCACAAACCTTCCCCATTTCTAAATCCATTGTAGAGAAATATTTCTCTTCTAAAATCATTACTCTGTATACTAACAATGGGGGTGAATTTCTCGCTTTACGCTCTTTTCTTGCCTCTCATGGCATCTCTCATCTTACGTCACCTCCTCATACTCCTCAGCACAATGGCTATGCTGAACGCCGTCACCGTCATATTGTCGATACTGGTCTCACTCTCCTTCATCATGCCTCTATACCTCTCATTTACTGGCCTTATGCCTTTGCTACAGCAGTGTACCTCATTAATCGTGTTCCCAAGACAAATCTCTCGACGCGCTCCTCCTTTGAGTCTCTCTTTCACAAACGCCCCAACCTTACCAAGTTACGTGTCTTCGGCTGTCAATGCTTCCTTTGGCTTCGGCCCTACACCTCACTTAAAATGGAACCCAGATCTCGTGCCTGTGTCCTATTCGGCTACTCTACTACTCAAAGCGCCTATCTCTGCTTTGATCCCTCAACGTCTAAAATCTTCGTCTCGCGTCATGTCACCTTCCACGAAGATGTCTTCCCGCTCTCCAAAATGTCTAACCCCGAGTCTCCCCCTGTACCCATTCCGGTCTCCCTAGAAGTCTTTCCGCTATCGCCACCAGTACCTGCCGTTGCTCCCACTAGCGATCCTTCACCGGACGCATTCTCGGCGCCACCGCCCGCGCCACCAGCGCCCCTTCCGGCACCGCCAGCGGCCCCTGCCGCCGCTACACCCATTATGCCGCCACCTGCATCCTCTCAGGGTGGTCATCATATGCAGACACGCAGCAAAAATAACATCTTTTTGTCCAACAAGAAGTTTGGTATGTCTGCTGTCACCTCTCCTGCTGTTACTAAACCTCAGACCCTGTCCAGTGCTATGTCTGATGAGCGCTGGCGCGCTGCTATGTCATCAGAGTTTGATGCTCTGCTATGGAATGGCACTTGGGATCTTGTCCAGCCTGATTCCTCGCAGAATGTTGTGGGTTGCAAGTGGGTTTATCGCATCAAACTCAAGCCCGACGGCACTGTGGATAAGTTCAATGCCCGGCTTGTTGCAAAGGGCTTTCATCAGCGTCCAGGTATGGATTTCCAGGAGACTTTAAGTCCGGTTGTTAAGCCGGAAACTATGCGTTTGGTTCTCAGTATAGCTGTATCCAAGGGCTGGCCTCTTCGTCAAATGGATGTGAACAATGCCTTTCTCAACGGGAGGCTTACAAAGGATGTTTATATGGCACAACCACCAGGCTTTGTTGATGAAGCCTATCCATCTTATGTCTGTAAGTTACAGAAAGCTATTTATGGTCTCAAACAGGCACCCCGGGCATGGTACAGTGCGCTCCGCCAAAGCCTTCTGACCATGGGTTTCGTCAAAACTACCTCTGACACTTCGGTCTTCGTCTTTCAGCACTCTGGTATTACGGCCTATTTTTTGGTGTATGTTGATGATCTCATATTGACTGGTAATGATTCTTCTTTCTTGAACCGTGTGATTGAGTCTCTTGGGTCTCAGTTTTCTCTTAAAGACATGGGTGATCTAAGCTACTTTCTTGGTGTTGAAGTTCTGCGCAGCTCCAAGGGGTGTTTTCTTTCTCAGCATAAATATGTTGTTGATCTTTTGACTCATCATAATATGCTGGAGACAAATCCTGTTCAGACGTCGACAGCAGCGTCAACTCGCCTTCATCTGGCCGACGGCTCGGCCCCTGCCGACGAATCCGCCTATCGACAGGCCCCTTGGGGGCCTCCAGTATCTCTCCTTCACTCGTCCTGATATCTTCTTTGCTGTGAATAAACTCTCACAGTTCATGCATGCTCCTACTGTCACTCATTGGGGTGCAGTTAAGCGCCTATTCCGGTATCTGAATGGGACGCGTGACTTTGGCGTCTGGCTGCGTCCTTCATCTGCTATACCTCTGCATTGTTTCTCTGATGCTGCTTGGGGTGGAAACTATGATGACCGCTCCTCAACTGGTGCCTATGTTGTTTTTCTAAATCCTATTTCATGGAGCTCCAAAAAGCAGCGTTCCGTTGCACGATCATCTACTGAGGCTGAGTATCGTGCCATTGCTTCTGCTGCCGCTGAAGTACGCTGGCTTCATTCCTTGCTGCGCGAGCTTCATGTCCCTCTTCTGGCTGCTCCTGTCATTTACAGTGATAACATTGGCGCCACTTATCTCTGTGCCAACCCTGTGTTTCATTCTCGCATGAAACACATCTCCATTGATTATCACTTTGTTCGTCAATTGGTCCAGAATGGGTCCCTTCGTGTTGCTCACGTATCCTCTGTTGATCAGCTTGCTGATGCTCTCACCAAGCACTTATCTGGTCCTCGGCTTCTTCTGCTGATGTCCAAGATTGGCGTGTCCTCCGACCCTCCATCCTGAGGGGGCGTATTAGGAAATATTGTAAATATCTTTTGTGTATTCTTTTATTATTGGTAGAATATTCTCTCATTAATTGTACAATCCTATAGTTGGTAGGTTTTGATTTTCCTTCATTATTGTACAATCCTATAGTTGGTAGGTTTTGATTTCTCTGTACTCTATATATACTTTGGTGAGCAATACAAGAAACTCACTTCTCCAAAACTCTCTACATATACTTGTTGTTGTATTATCAGTGCTCACTGTTGCTAAATTATCAAGAACAATAGAATTGCTAGCTACAGATCGAGAAGAGGAAAGTTCTCCTACTCCACTATATTGTTTTGTGGTCTTGGAGTAATAGAAGAAATTAAAGATATTGTATGACTATGATTTTTTAGGCTTCTTTCGCTTATTGACCAAAGCAAAAAATGTTAGTGTGCGCGGTAAAATCGAAGGGTACAATTTTCTCGTCATTATGATGCCCCACGAACATACTTCAGAAGGCTTGAGACTGGGGTCGAGGTTCACTTTCGAGGGCTGTCAATGCTCGACCTCGGGGCAATGCGGACCAACAACTATACTGGAAAATAGGGGAGTCCCCAAAAGGTACAGCTAGAGCCGACAAAGTCTGTTAGGCTAGTCTAAGCCTGCATCTTGATGTCGACTAGCTGTCCCATCTTCATATCCTTGTAAGAAATGTGCTTGTACAATGATAGGATCCCCCATTTTTCTATTTAAAGGATTCCTTACCACATTGTAAGGATTGATTGCTCCATACTAAATAAACAAGAACATTCTCTTTGCTCTCTAACATACTTTCTTGAGATTGTTACTTCCATTTAATATCTTCGTTGTGTTCATCGTTTATTGCTTATCATTTGCTATAAAGAGCCTTCATTGATTTTGTTGTAACTGTTAATCATACTTCGACCACCGTCGATAGCTCCCAGTCGAGCTCCGGAATCGACCTCAAGGCCCTCGAATCGACAAGCTCGAGGCCCCGATTATTAACCTATAGGTTCGGTTATCACCTTATCATTAACTCTTATTTCGTTTCTAAGTCCCACATACATAGTAGCAACTTCTTAACAACTAGCATAAAAATAGATCGCGTATTCTTAGAGTTCCATAATCAAATTTAATTGTTATTGCCATTTTCACGGTAAATATTTTGGCGCTCACCTTGGGGCTAAAAACAATAGTGATTATTTTCTTGTTGGTTTCATCATATAACATAAGTTATCTGTCACACCTGTTCTTGTCCAAGATATTCAAATTTCAGGTTAAAACGTCTAACTTAGTAAATAGAGATGAAAACAAATACCTCGAGAACCAAGGAGAGAATAGTGTGATTGTTCCAAGAGTCGGTATACCTCGCGGAACCCTGTGAACGCATCGGAGCCGACACTTAAGGGTATGATCTCACGCGATGCTTAATGCGTTGGCACCGTTCCTCACGTTCACCAGAAAGCGTGCCGAAAAGTCTATAGGAAACCTGATAAAATCCAACCTGGGCTCAAAAAGAGATTCCTCGGCATGCCATTCATATGATTATTGGAGGGACTGACATTCCCCAAGGGCCTATGATCAAATGGACAAAAATATCAGCCGCAATAGAAGGGCTGATCGGAGACCAGGTGACTGAAGACACCCCCGCATTCAGCAAAAAGGATCTCGAAACCTTGGCAGAACCATACAACGACACGCAGGTAATCTCATTTCTTTTAAACAACATTCAAGTTAAACGTGTGCTCATTGATCCAGGCGGCTCGACTAACTTAATCAGGTCAGGATTAGTAGAACTGCTTGGGTTGCTCGATTAGATCATACCCACCTCCCGGGTTCTCCAAGGCTTCAACATGACCGGCGAAGTAACAAAAGGAGAAATCACCATTCCAGTCGACATGTCTGGCACGGTTCAGCACACCAAGTTTCAAGTCATCAATGGTGAAATAAGGTATAATTCTTTGCTTGGCAGGCCACGGATACATAACATGAGGGTAGTATTATCAACTATGCACCAGATGATTAAATTTCCGAGAAAGGATCGCATAACAACCATATATGGAGAACAACATGCGGCGAAAGAAATGTTCGCAGTTTACCAGGAGGAGTCGACACCCGTACTCTCAACCTCGGATGTGTCTAGGAGTATACGAATCCCCGAGGACGACAAAGAAGATTTCCTCGCTCTTCAAACTTTCATTGACTTTGAAGAGTCGGATGCAACAAAATCTACAATTGAAGATCCAGAGCAAGTTGTTTTGATCGAACAACTCCATGATTGTAAGGTGTTCCCGGGAATGAGATTAACCCATGAACTCAAGAAAAAAGTCATTCAATTTCTTATTGATAATATCGACCGTTTCACTTGGTCCCACTTAGATATGGCAGATATACCGCGGAAATAACCTCTCATCGATTGAGTGTCGACCTCAGGTTTAAACCGGTGAAGCAAAAAAGAATATCCAAGATAAAACATGCATTCATCAAGGATGAGGTGACAAAACTCCTTAAAATAGGATCCATTATAGAGGTAAAATACCTGAATGGTTGGCCAACACGGTAGTGGTACCCAGAAAGGGAAATAAGCTAATAATGTGCGTATATTATAAAAACTTAAATAAGGCAAGTCCCAAGGATTCTTCCCCATTTCCTAACATCGATCGTCTGATCGATGTTACAGCCGACCACAAGACCCTCGCCTTTTTCGATGCCTACTCGGGATATAATCAAAGTCAAATTAACCCCGAAGACAGGGAGAAGACTTCGTTCATAACAAAGTATGGTACCTACTGTTACAATGTAATGCCCTTTGTAATAAAAAAGTAGGGGCTGCATACTAGTGTCTAGTTAATAAAATGTTTGAGAATCAAGAAGGTAAATCCATGGAAGTTTATATTGACGATATGCTAGTTATGTCCCTACGCTCAGAGGATCATTTTACTCATTTTCAAGAAACATTCGAGATCCTCAGAAGTTACAACATGAAGCTCAACCCCGAGAAATGTGCCTTCAATGTAGGTTCGGTAACATTCTCAGGCTTCATGGTATCAAACATGGGGATCGAGATTAACCCCGATAAAATCAAGGCCATCAGAGAAATCATGGTGGTGAACAATGTAAAGGTCGTTCAACGGCTAACATGGCGAATAGCGGCTCTACGCAGATTCATATCAAGGTCATCCAATAGGAGCCATATTGTTTTCTCTTTACTCAAAAGGAAAAACAACTTTGAATGAAATGCATAATGCCGACGCGTCTTACAAGAGCTGAAGCGATATCTGACTAGCCCATCTCTGCTCCACATGCCAAAGAAGAATGAAACACTATATCTATACTTGGCCGTATCCGAGATAGCAGTATATGGCGTGCTAGTTCAAGAAGTGCAAGGTACACAATTCCATATTTATTATGTAAGACGGACCCTAAGGGATGCCAAAACTAGGTACTTGCACCTTGAAAAATTAGCTCTTGCGTTAATAAACGCATTGCGAAATTGAAACCCTATTTTCCATGCCACCATATTTGCGTTCTAACGACATACCCCCACTGGAGCATATTGACAAACCTGAACTATCGGGTCGATTGGCCAAATGGGTCATCCAATTCGAGGGGTATGATATCGAGTATCAACCTCGAACGACCATCAAGTCCAATTTCTTGCCCTCCCTCGTACCCGAGGTAGAAAAGGAACTTTTACTAAAATCAAGCATGTCTTTCGGGGTATGGACCCTGTTCACTGATGGTGCCACAAACGTGAGAGGTTTTGAACTCGGTACAGTCCTAAAGCCACCTATGGGAGACGTGATCAGAAAATCTATAAAAACTGCAAAATTGACTAACAATGAAGCATAGTATGAGGCTATGATTGTAGGTTTAGAACTGTCCAAAATTATGGGAGCTGAGACCATCGAAGCAAAATGCGATTCAATCCTGGTAGTGAACCAACTGAATGGGATCTATGAGGTCCGAGAAGACATGATGCAGAGATATTTGGACAAAATCCAAGTCGCGTTACATCGCTTCAATGAATGGACTTTAGTACATGTACCTCGAGAGCATAATAGCGAGGTTGATGCCCTTGCAAACATGGGATCATGTGTTGAAGAAGATGACCTATTCACAGGGTTGTTATTCAGCTATCTAAATCAGTGATCAGGGAAGGACCTGCGGAAATTAATTCTACTTGCCTAACACGGGACTGGAGAAAATAAACATATTGATTATCTAAAAGACGGAAAATTTCTTGCGGATCCAAAGGAATCGAGGGACCTGTGAACCAAAGTATCTCGGTTCTCGCTCAATGAAAACAAGACTCTGTATAGAAGAACTTTTGATGGGCCCCTAGCAGTATTTCTAGGGACAGGGGACACAGATTATGTACTCCGAGAAATTCTCGAGGGTACTTCCAGAATCACTCTAGCGCCGACTCCTTGGTCCTAATGATAATCATGCAGGCTACTACTGGGACAACATGGAAAAAGATACTAAGTTCATTTGAAAATACGAGATATGCTAAAGATATGCCCCTATCATTCACCAACCTGGCGAACAACTACATTCGGTCTTATCGCCATAAATGGGAGATGGATATCGTCGGGCCCCTACCGAAAACACCAGGTAAAGCTAAATTTATTTTATTTATGACTGGTTATTTCTCAAAATAGGTGGAAGCGCAAGCCTTTGAGAAGGTGAGAGAGAAAGAAGTCATTAACTTTGTATGGGACCACATTATGTGCCGATTCGAGATTCCTTCCCTCATAACATGCGATAACGGGAGCCAGTTCATTGGGAGCAAGATAACACAATTCCTTGAGGATCAAAAAATCAAGAGAATCCTATCGACGCCTCACCACTTGTGTACAAAAGGCCAGGTAGAGTCCACAAATAAAACCATCATCCAAAACATAAAAAAAAAAGTTGGAAAGTGTTAAGGGAAAGTGGAGAGAAATGTTGCCCGAAGTCTTGTACCAAACAACCTCAAAATCAAGCACAAGGGGAACACCTTTCTCTCTAGTGTACGGTGCCAAGGCTTTGATACCAGTGGAGGTCAGGGAGCCGAGAGCCAGATTCCAACACACCACTGAGAGCTCGAACAACGAGGCCATGACAATATCCGTCGTACTACTAGATGAAAAATGAGAAGCCTCACTGGTCCAGATGGTTGCCCAAAAGCAAGGATAGAAAGATATTATAATAAGATAACAAACCTCCAACATTTCGGAGCTAGGGACTTGGTTCTAAGGAAAGTCGCCCTTAATACCCAAAACCCTAATGAAGGAAAGCTAGTTCAAAATTAGGAAGGATCGTACCGCATCCTCGGAGTAGTTGGCAAAGGGTCTTACAAGCTCGGTACCATGGAGGTTGAACAACTTCCAAGAAACTAGAACATATCAATGCTAAAACGATATTATTGCTAGGGCATCTGATTGAAAATTTCGAAAACACCCTTGAGCACGCATTGCACTCTTTTCCTTCGACCAGATTTTGTGCTTAAAAGGGCTTTACCAGCAAGGTTTTTAATGAGGCAATGGCCATATGGCACGTAAGGAGACTCAACGAATATTCAAGAAATCCACCTCGAATACTAGGGGGCTCCCCCCGGAGGGTCACCTACTCGGGAAAGCCAAGATACTCCAAATGGGACCTCGATAGGAAAATTACTGTACCGGGCCAAAATGGTCGAATGAACCATGCCCATATAGAGCAACCAAGCTTTTAACAGGAAAAACATTCATATTTTATGCCAAGTAATAAAAGAACACTTTTCATCAAAGCATTTCACACTTTGAAAGAAACTCAACGTTTTAGCGAAAAAGACTGCTCTGTCAAAATATAGAGAACACTTAGAAACTGACGCCAAAATCTCAAAAACTACATGACCTCAAGGTCAGATTCTCCAAAATCGTAATCTCTCAATAAGGAAATACCAAGTTTACAAGTAACGACTCCTGAGTCAAGAAACCCTCGATGACTCGGGGACTACCGTCAAGTACCACTTCCATCGAATTATCAAAACCCGATGTCGTAAGTCCATATGGGGGCAACTTCGATCTTGTAAGACCTACATAAGGCAACAACAATATCTGTAAGACCTCAAGCAAGGCATGAACAATACTTGTACCAAGTATCCAAAACTATAAGACCTCAAAGGCATGTAAAACTTGTAAGACCTTACTAAAGGCATAAACATGATCTCAAAGTTTAGGCTTTATATTTTGCTTGTAAGACCCATAAAAAGGCATAACCTATATATAGATGCCGAAACTACATCACCCGGGACTTAAAGGCTCCAGTCGAACACAAATGAATTAGATCACAAGGACGTACTAGCTGAACTAACGCGACTCGGGGACGTTCAACCGTCGCTACAAAATCTTATACCTTCAATTACTTCGACTCTACTTCGAAAAGAACCGGTTAAATAGGCTACCCTTAATATAGGCATAAGATCTTCGACCATGTCAGCTCAAAATTACAGGCTTCTATATACTCAGCCTCAGCGCCAAGCCTCCCGAGGTGCTCGATCATTGCCATATAACGACTCATGATCAAAGTTCTTCCCGAATCGTCGAAGAGACAGGCGAATATTATTTCAAAAAGTCCTTAATGAGGGAGAAGCAAAGCCTATAAAAGGTTGCTTCGACCCAAGGAGTAAGAGCCATTGTTTCTAGCCCAGATAAAAGGTCGCTTCGACCCAAGGCGTAAGAACCATTATCGCCAGCCTATATAGAATGTCGCTTCGACCCAAGGCGTAAGAGCCATTGTTGCCAGTCCACTCAAACCCAAAAACTTGAGGGTCAAACGAGCTCGAGTCGAAACCCAACTTGGATACTGAACCCAAAATAGTTAACTAAATATGCCTAAGGGCAAGGCATAAGAGCTATTTTCGCCTTCCACATAAACGGTCGCTTCGACCCAAGGCATAAGAGCCATTATCGCCAGCCCACTCAAATCCAAAAACTTGAGGGTCAAATGAGATCGAGTCGAAAACCGACTCAGAGACTGAACCCAACATTGTTAACTAAATATGCCTAACAGAAAGGTGTAAGAGCCATTGTTGCCAACCCACATTAAAGATCGCTTCGACCCAAGGCGTAAGAGCCATTATTATCGGCCTACATGTAAAGTCGCTTCGACCCAACAGGTAAGAGCCTAAGGGCCAGTTCGAAATTTTAAAACTTGAGGGTCAAATGAACTCGAGTCGAAATTTGACTCGAAGGATGAGCCCAAACTAATAAAAATGTCTAAAAGGAAAAGCATAAGAGCTCAAATTCCAACTCACACTAAAAGGGTGTACCGACCCAATATATACGAGTTATTGTCACTAACCCAATATATACGAGTTATTGTCACTAACACTATGATCAAAGGTCGTACCTGTGAGCATGTGATTTTTGCCCTATATGAATGACTCCTATAAATTCAGAATCAAAAT
Organism: Nicotiana benthamiana; assembly: GCA_034376525.1. Taxonomy (NCBI): domain Eukaryota; kingdom Viridiplantae; phylum Streptophyta; class Magnoliopsida; order Solanales; family Solanaceae; genus Nicotiana; species Nicotiana benthamiana. The sequence continues at coordinate 77,013,828 of CM067324.1, read as the reverse complement.
AATTTCTTCCACTGTCTGCGATTTTGTAGATTTTTGTGGCATTGTCTGTTGAATTTGCATTTTGTCTGTGCATTTTTAATTAATGAAAAAATACAAAAAAGGGGACGTTGCATGTGCATTTAGGAGTTAGTTTTGCATTAATTAATAGCCAAGTTATTTTACAAAAAAAAAAATTAGAAATAGCATAATTTGCACTTAAGATTGATTTTAAGTAATTTTTCCTCTTAATCTTTTTAATTATGTGATAATAATTATTGTATGGCTAATTATGTTTTTTTAGGTTAGTTAGGAATTATTAGGTTTTAAATATTTTGGAAATGAAATAAAGAAAGGGGGTAAAGGAAAATCTGAAAATTCAATATCCAATTGGGCCATTTTACTTTAAATCCTAGGCCTAAACCTAAAACCCAGCCTAGCCCAATGGTCCTCCTACCCGGTCCAGCCCCAGGGACGCCAAACGACGTCGTTTGGTGGCCTTCAATCTTTGGTCGTCCATGGCCTTAATCTAATGACTCACGTGGAGCCTAGCATTCTACATAAAAATTTCCAAAGGCTGTGTAAAAGCCTTAGAGACAAAACATGCCATCCTCGTACAATCTAACCGGTAGTGTAATGCCACCGTTGAACCACCCTAATACCATCGTCCGCCGCAGGCTGGAAATCATCGCCGCCACCGGCGCAACGCCAATACCTCCCATATTTACACCTAGAACCCCCCCACTCTCCTCTTCCCAATCCCATCCTCGAATCACCCCCGAACTGCTCGAATATTCGTTTAAAACACGGCAGCTCCGCCGTCTATGGCTGCGGGCGGTGGCAAACAACCTCCAAATCAACACCAATGAACCTTCTCACCCTCCTTACCCTAACCATGCTAGTGATTACTCTCGAAGACGTCTGAAACTCTTCAAATATATACCTGAAGATGGCAGCTCCGCCATGCAAGGCGGTGGATGCCGTCCAACGCCCTTCAAACACCACACCCACCCTCCTCTAGCCTCATCCACCCAAAATCCCACTTAAACCCACTCAAATAGTCCCAGAACTTCCCCAGTGTTGGCACCAACAAGTTGAGGTTTAAGTCTAAGATTGGAGATCACTCGAGGATTTGAGTTCACTCTGGCAGTGATAGACTGAAGAAATATGATAAATCCACCTTCTTCTTTTTAATTTTAGTTTTATTTTCCTTATCATTATGATGTTTTTCTTGTTCTGAGCAAATTAGGGATATTAGTGGAAATTTTAATTGGTCTTAGCAAAATCTCGAATTTGTTTAGCAGATTATATGCTAGTTTCGTTTATGATTATGCTCAGTAGTCAGTTTTGGCATGCTTGTTGTTCTTTCCTATGCAAAAGACTAAATTCATGTCTTTTGCTTTCACATCAGAATGTTCAAATATGTTAAGCAATCCAGGTATCTTGTTTAAATTGTTTGCCCAATTCATGAATGATGTTAGAGTAATAGTAGTTGGTTCGGGTTGAGTAGGGTCATGTGGGCTCAATTTCTTGCCTCTCTTGCTTTCTTTTATAGTTCTTGGCCCAGGCAGCATCACTCATCTGAGATTCAATACTCAGATAATTAGTGATTTAGAATTTGTGAATTGGGCTGTAGTCTTGGACCCAACCCATGAGCCCTGTAAGGTTCAGGGGTAAATAACAGGGCTATTGAGGGTAACTTGGGTAGTATAAGTGTTTTAGTAATGGAATAGAAGTATCTAGAATTTTCTAGTGTGAGGATTCAAATGGGGTTTTCAGGTTTTTGGGTAGTAAAACTTGGTCCACAAGTTAAAAATAAAAGGACCAAACTGCAAAAAATAAGCATAAAGGCTGCCCTACTTGCCTTGATTATAAAAGGACCTATCTTGCCTTTCAAGGAAAGGCTAGAGGTTAGGATTCATAGGATACACAGACAGTCAAATCTTACACTGTTCCATTAATATTTTTCTTTAAAAAACTTCCCATTCGGATAGAGGTTTAATCATCGCTACAAAGTTGAGTCCTAGGATTTGTTTGGCACCATTGAGGTGTTTGTTCATTGATTGTGTCGTTTACTAGGTTCATCCTTGCCTATTTTGTGTTCTGCTGGGTTTAAATGGCTTTACTATGGTTGTGATCGGTTGTTTACCATCTACTGCTGTTGACCTCACTTTTCCTTCATATTCGCAATTTTCAGGTACACTCACTATGCCTGATGCAATATAGAAATCTAGTTGAAATTCGAGATGAAGTCAGCTGCAAAGTTTTGCTATAAATTTGTTCACTATTCTTATATTTTGAGTAGATTCCTTGATTTAGTTAAATTTCTGAATTTAAATAAATCTGGACTGTCTGGGACTATATAAAACCATTGTATTGTGTTAAGTAGTATTAGATTTGAGTTAGTCTAGAGTGCATTGCTATGCTAGCCATGTGTTAATTCATAGTCAGAAATTTAAAAGTAGTGTGTAGTATTCTTCAAATAATTAGTAGTGTTGATCAATTTAGTAAGATTCTGCAACTTTTATTGTTTCAAAGTGCTTTGGTCATGACGAACTGGGTCATGAGAATGAATTGCGTCTTTGTGAGTTGTGTGGACCAACCTATTTTAAGTCAATGTCGACATCAATTCAGCGCCATTGTTTATTTTATGTATGTTCATCAATCATAAATTTGAACTAAATATCTAGAATAGGTAGTTTATCATTTAATATTACTGTTTATGTAGTGTACCCCATTAGTTGAGTGTTTATGAAATGATCAATTGTTACGAATTTCCAGTTTGAGAACGCTAAGTTATCAGATCCGTTCCTGAACTTTTAGGAATTTGATTTGGGCCCTAGCCCTGCCTGTTGGGTTTGTCTCAAGGCCCAAATCTGGACAATTTCTTAAATGAAATATACTGGAGTTTTGGGCTGGTTTCTGATGATCTTCGGTTAGTAGCACCAATTAATGAGGTTCTTAGAGATAATTCCAGTCGAAAATGATAGTTTTCTCTTTAAGATGACTTTTAAAATGAGTGAGGTGCGACGCACGAATAAAATCGCCAATTGTGTGGCCCTCTTTAAATGCCAGCATATTAAAATACTTAGAATTCGGGACGTGCCATTTAGTGAATTTTCATGGACTCCCGCAAAATTAATAACACGCTAGTTGCTTTAGGCGTGTTCTTAAATAATTCACATTCCTAAACGCGGGTGCACATTTATGTGACCCAAAGCGAAATCTCAACTAAGTTGAAATGTGTCAAAAACCACGGGTGCCTTTATGTGACGTGATTCGAGGCATGATTTGACGATGTTGCAATTCCCTTTAAAAAATAATAATAAAAGTAGATAAAAGATGAAAAATTCACTTAGGTTAAAAATTGTATAAAATCAGATTATGTAAGCCAGTTGAGCGACCGTGCTAGAACCACAAAACCCGGAAATGCCTAACACCTTCTCCCGAGTTAACAGAATTCCTTACCCGGATTTCTGGTTCGTGGACTGTTAAACAAAGTCATTCTTTCCTCGATTCAGGATTCTAAACAGTGACTTGGGACACCATAAATATCCCAAGTGGAGACTCTGAAATTCTCTTTAATAATTGAATTCCGTTTTGATTGTCCTTTAATTGGAAAAACTCTCGTATCTACGCCCTTCGCCGGGTTGCAGTAGCTAAAAAGCAGGTGTGACAGGTGTAGCGACACTGCTGGGGATCGAATCCAGGATCTCTGGTTTAGGGTCCAAGAATTCGAGCTTAAATAATTATTGTATTTAGCTTGTTTATTATCTAATTTCACATGTTGGCTTAGTGTGCAAAATGATGCTTTTACTACTTTGATATTATCTAAGCTGTACATATAAACTGCCACGAAACCCTTCTCTTCTCACCTCCAGAGATGTGCATACTGGTTGAGACTCCCTATTCTGTTAGTGTCATACCCTGAAATATGAAAGAGGCCGGACAAGTTACTAAGACGGATGACCTTTTGGTTCCCGGTGCGTAGCCCCCTCCTCGACTCGAGTTGTCCACTCTGGTACACATTCTAGACTGTATACCAAGGTTTTAATTTAGAATGACTTGACCTCATGCTGAATCCATAGTAGAAATGCTTATTTGCATCATGCATTTGACTTAGGGGGCTCAACATAGGGGTTGGGTCCATCTAGGACTGGTAACCTAAAATGAAAAGACCATCATGATGCATGTGACGTGTTACTTGTGCATTTAAACTGCTTGGGATTTGCATGTTGACCGACTTTCTAATAAGGAAATAAATTGTGAAAATAAGTAGTATTAGTCATTTGTCTTGTAATGCTCAAATAGCGCCGAAATGCTGCCGCATTTTTGAAAAAAAAACACAAAAGTTAAAAAATGAGGCTTTTTTAAGTTTTGATTTTGATAAATTATTTTGACCGAACTACGCTGGTTTGATTCTCGTCGTAAGCGAGATACGTAGGCAACCCTCATCGGGTCCAACCTCTCTTTTGCAAAAATAACCAAAAAAGAAAACAATTGTCCGATTTTATTCATTGTTATCGAAATAAATCGAGTCATGCCGCTACTGCCAGAAATAGCCGAACGTTACAGCAAGGGATGCCAGAAGGCTGATTCTGCACAAATGGCCACCTCTGAGTCTTATTTTGGTAGGCGAGCCAGCACATTATTAAAACCTTCCTTCGGAAGTGCTTATAGGCCGTATTCGCAAAGCCAGGCCCTGGTTTTAGAAAATAAATTTCATAAAAGGAAGAGGGTAGTTTTTATATTTTGTGGAGTCAAGTAGTCTAATTTTGAGATACTAATTCACCTTAATAAATGTGCAGAATGAGCATGATAATATTCATGAACGCAATTCCCTTAAAGCTGCACCCGTGGTGGAATGGCCTGGGGGAAGCAGGGCAAAACAAGGTCAACACGCATTTGAGAGGACTTAACGGGCTGCTGAAAATTAACCCGATGGGAGATATCATAAAGGCATTGATCACATTCTGCGACTCGGCTCACAGTGTCTTCCATTTTTCGATTTTGAGCTCACACCGACGTTGGAAGAAATAAACTGGATATATTGGGATCCCTACAATTCCTTTAAGACACCAATACCTAATTGCACCAAGAGTCCTTGCCGCGCACAAGTTCTCGGACTCCTTGAAAATCAGTAGGAAGGTCCACAATCCGGACCTACCAGCCGGATTCTTTGCCCCGCAGTTTATATATCAGAGGTACGGGCATATAGGGGGATTCAATAACCCGGACAACTATATTTGTAGCAAATGGAACCAACTCAAATGGGAGGAGCATCAATGTTTTGCATTCATGGTATTTTTCTTGGGTCTTCTGGTGTTTCCACGGAATGACGGAAATATTGACATACGGATAGCGGGGGTCGTCAGCACTTTAATGACTTAGGCCAAGAGCACCCTGGCTCCTATGATCCTATCCGATATATTCCGTGCTCTCACCACATGTAAAGCAGGAAAATACTTCTTTGAGGGATGTAACCTATTGTTACAAATATGGATTATTGAGCATTTATGCCTCCGGCCTCGGTTTATGAATTATTGGTCACCAACAAAGAGTTGCATAGAAGATTTCTACAACAGGGTTGATGGGTTTAGGTTACCTGAGGGAATCACAGAATGGGTTTTGCGTCTCTGGGTTGTCACTACAAATCAAATAGAATGGACATTCGGGTGGCTCCCTGTGGATGAGATTGTGCATATACCAGCCAGCGGGCCTCATTTCCTTCTGATGGGTCTCCGAAGTATCCAACCCTATGCGCCATACAGAGTGCTAAGCCAGTTGGGTAGATGCTAAATGATTCCCCGGGAACGAGCACATTAGTCGCCATGCGGTTGAGATTAGCCTCAATGGTGAATTCCCTGAAGCCATCATGCGTCAAATCTGGAACCCATACTTGACAGCGGGTACTCGGGTACATGACATATCTAAAGGTGAGGTTGTACCAGGATACACCGCTTGGTACAAAAAAGAAATAGAGCCTGGAAGGCCAGCTAAAATACCGGATGTCCAAGAATTTGTTGAAACATCACAAGAGCAATGGTATTGGCTAGCCAAGGAAAATGAATACAAGTCCACCATAGGAAGATTGGAAAGGTAAGTCCAAGAACTGCAATTTGAAAATAGTTTGCAAGCCGCAATAGATTATGTAGAAAAGAAAAGATTAACCAAACAAAATGAGGCTTTGCAAGCCTAAATGCAGAAGATGAAAGCAGCCGAAGAAAATCCTACAAGGAGCGCAAAGGATGAAAAACTCATAGACAATTTAAGGCGAAAGGTAGCCGAATATGGGTTTGACCTTAATAAGGCCAAAGGTAAGCTGTCTAGGGTTGGAAAACAATTAGCTAAAAGTGCGGAGGAACGAGGCCGCATCATTGAGATATTAAAGTAAAAGCATGACGATGAGGCCGCTGGGTTAAAACGGAGGGTCATCATAGTTGAGAGCAAAGTGGACAAGCAAGTCAGGGACGTCAAGGCCGAAAGAGAACATTGTTACACAACGATAGCAAAGTTTGAAATTGAAATGAGGCGATTCCAGGAACTGAATCAGGTTACAAAGCGAACTTTAGAGGTGAGGGGTGAACAAATTGGGCGTTTTTTGCTAGAAAAAGGTGTTATTAGGGAAAGAGTACGGGCGATCGCAAACTAGATCACCACCATCTACAGCCATTGCGAGGATATGACAAAATCCATGTTCTTTGTCACCGCCATGACTTTTGTCCGGCAAGTGATGGAAGACCTGCACCAACTCCAAGGGAGTTTAGTATGCAAGCCAGCGGCAACGCCAAACGATGCCCCGCGAGGCCCAAGAGAACTTGAGGCATTAACGTACTCCTAAAGGTTGCACTATTAGTTTATTAGTTTTTAAAGTCTATTTGTTTAACCAGTAATATGTATTTTCTTTATGCATAGTTAGTTGTTGTTCGAGTATGTAGATTGTTTCATCAGCATTTGTTTAATCTATCAACTTTCGTGTATTTGTAATTAAAGTATGTTATTATGAGAATAGAAATTTTCCGAAATATGTTATGCTTCGCTTTTTATTTGCAAGAACCACGCTCGGTCTGATTCATGCGAGGAAATGATACGTCGGCAATCTACACAGGATTCGACCATAATGGAATAAGAAACTAAATAGATATGGGAGAAGGAGTGTATAAGGCTATAAAAAGAGGAATTTTTGCAAGTAAAAGTCATGAGCCGCAAGCAATCAATGCATGTAGGGGCTGACTGTCATCTGTGTGCATGCGTATCCTATATGTGGCCGCTTACGTGTTGGAACCTAACCACTAACGATCTTTTGATGTTGTGATTTCCAGTTTCAAATTAGACAGGTGACTAGTACTTGCAGCATTCTGGAAACTCACTCCTACAACACGCGGTCGAAAAGAAAACAACTCATGGCCAACCAAGAAGCTGATATCAGCATTATTGACCCTTCGAAAGAGGCAGAGGAATTGGACGTTAATGCTAGTATAAGCTTTAACACGAAATGGATGATATGTACCAGGCATGGGCAAGAGGACAGCCGCCCCCGACCTATCCTGCCAACCCAACCTTCATCCTGCCACTGGGCCAAGCACCTGGCCAGTCTTTCACTGATCCACCTCCAAGTTTTCCTATATACTCATAGCATAAGGGTGATACATCTCAGCCACCAGCCCCACTACCCAAAGTCACTCCTCACCGTCCCCCGCCAATCGCTCCTATCTATGTGGCAACTCCTCCTTCTAAACTGCATAGGTCGTCAAGTGAACCACTGCTTCAAGCTTATGACCCTCAATACTATCCACTAGAACCTGCCTACAAAACCTAGGAACCTTACTCTCATGCTCCCTGTCCTAAAATTCCAATAGGAGTTGAAAAGCCGATCAAAAATTCCGAATAGGAAGAGATGCTTAGAAAGGTCCGGAGTCTGGAATAATCCTTCAGAGACATGCAGGGATTAGGTGGCCAGGTGAGCATGGCATTCAAGGATCTGTGCTTATTTCCGGATGTGCAGTTGCCTCCAGGTTTCAAAATGCCTAAATTTGACTTATATTATGGTCACGGCGATCCAGTCGCACATTTGAGAGGGTTTTGTAACAAAATGAGGGGAGCAGGGGAAAAGATGAATTTCTAATGGCGTACTTTAGCCAGAGTTTGAGTGGATCGGCATTGGAGTGGTATACTCGACAGGATCCCAATCGATGGTATACCTGGGATGACTTGGCGCAAGCATTTGAATGCCACTTTCAATATAATTTCGATATTATCCCCGATCGTCTATCTCTTACAAAGTTGGAGAAGAAACACAATGAGAGTTTTAGGGAGGACGATTTCCGGTGGAGGGAAGAACCAGCCAGAGTTGATCCTCCCATGAAGGAGAGTAAGATGGTTGACTATTTTCTGCAAGCTCTGGAACCTACCTACTTTGGGCATTTGGTACCAGCGGTAGGGAAGTCTTTCAACAAAGTGGTAAAGATGGGAAGTATGGTTGAGGAAGGCCTCAAATCCACTAAAATCATGAGCTATTGTGCAATTAAGGCAACTAAACAAGCCATCCAGGGTGGAGCTGGAGGAGCTTTCGTGAAAAAGATAAAAGGAGGAAGTAGCAACAGTGGAGTCGGAAAGTTGGTTCGTGCCTCGGGCACCATCTCATTATGGCAAACCCCATCCTCACCACCAAACATGCCCACACACTTCGTATGGTCCGCCACAGCAGTACTTTCCACCACCAGAACCTCGCTTCTCAGTCCATCATGCGCAAGCATATACCCAACCTCCCACTCACGTACAATAGCATGCACCATCCCCTCAAAGCACTTACCTAACCCCACAAAACCAATACCCGCCTCCAAGAGCTTACCAACAACCCTCGAGGCCCACCTACCGAGGCAATCTAGCCTTGAGAAATAACCGGGTACAAAAAAAAGAAGACTTTCACTTCGCTGGTAGAATCTTATACTAACCTGTTTCATTGGATGCGACAACTAGATATGTTGTGACCAATTGAAGCGAAACTGCCAAACCCTCCTCCAAAGAATTTAGATTACTTAGTCAGCTGTGAATACTGTTCTTGCTCACCTGGGCATGACACCGAAAATGTAGGCATTTAAAGATCGCTTTCCAAGAACTTATTAACTCCCACAGGATTGACGTGCAAACTCCGGAGGTGCCCAATATTAACCAAAACTCGCTGGCGATCCACCAGGAAACCAACATGATTGAAATTGGGCAGATAAGGGGACAGTCCATAAAACCTTCACAAACAGTAATGATGATCAAAGCCAGTGAGCCAACCAAGGTCGCAAGTACTGAGAAGCTGGTAACCGGGGAAAAAGAAGGCATTAAAACTGAGGAGCTCAGCATGCGCGGTTACGCCAAAGCGAGAACAGGAAAAAGTAATAGTACATGGGGCAGCTAGAGAACTCGTCCTGGTTCTGGAAGGTTTCTTCATAGAGCTAGTTATTGTAAAACCCGCGATCCAGCCACTAATCATCAACAGAAAAGTTGTTCCTTGGAGATATAAACAAGCAATAGTGATGTACAAATGGAAAGAAGTTAGAGAGGAAGGATGTGAGGCACGAGGTTTAACTAGGTCTGGAAGGTACTTTGCCCCAGAGGAATTGAGGAAGGGAAGAATTGCAAAAGATAACCCAAAACCGGTAAAGAAGGCTGTGTCAAAAGAAGAGGCAGAAGAATTTTTGAAGAAAATGAATATGTAAGACTACCCAATCATAGAAAAGTTGAGGAAGACACAAGCCCAGATCTCTTTGTTATCCTTATTAATCCACTCAGATGAGCATTGCCGGGAATTGACGAAGATTTTGAATAAAGCTCATATCCCATATAAGATAACGGTGAACCATTTGGAAAAGATTGCAAACAACATATTTGAGGTAAACCGGGTCACATTTTCGGACGATGAGTTGCCTATGGAGGGTACTGAGCACAAACAGGCTCTTTATCTGACTGTGAAGTGTGACGATGTCGTGGTCAACCGAGTTTTGGTCGACAACGGGTTTAATGCAAATATTTGTCCACTATCACACTGACCAAGTTGAAGGTGGAAAATTAAAGGGTCCACAAGAATAACATCTGTGTTCGAGGCTTCGATGTCGGAGGTAAAGACACCATAGGGGATATAATGCTGGAAGTAGCTATAGGGCACGTTGAGTTTAGTATGGAATTCCAAGTGTTGGATGTATTAGTCTCCTATAATCTGTTATTAGGCAGGCCCTGGATTCATGCAGCCAAAGCAGTTCCATCTACACTACACCAGATGGTCAAATTTGAATGGGACAAGCAAGAGATTGTCGTGCATGGAGAAGATAATCAGTGTACCCTAGGTGACGCGATCGTGCCTTTTATTGAATCTGAGGACAGCAAAGGGCCATGGGTTTACCTGGTGTATGATGTGGTATCAGTTCAGAAGATCCCTGAAGGTGAGGTTGTCGCAAACCCAAAGATAACAACCACATCCATCATGGTAGCTTCAGAAATGTTGAGAAATGGTTTTATACCCGGCAGAGGGTTGGGAGCTTCTTTGCAAGGCATTTTGCAACCAGTGTCCCATCCCAAGAATCTAGACACTTTGGGCTTAGGTTTCAAGCCCACAGCCGCAAACATAAGGCGAGCTAGGAAGCTGAGACAGAAAGCTTGGGTTCTCCCGAAACCTATCCCAAGGTTGTCCAAATCATTTGTCAAATCCAGTAATGGCCCTAGACCCAAGATTTCTGACCCCCTGATCGACGCAGATAGAGATATTGATAAGGGGTTAGAAAGGCTATTCAATGAGGTGAATATGGTCGAGGTGGGAGAAGGATCGAGTGGGGCAGACGTGCAGTTTGTGGGAGCATGCGTAAAAATCAATAACTGGGAAGCCACTCCTCTTCCCACTCGGAGGGAGTCGTGGTAGTCGACTTTGATTTTCCTTTCAGTCTAGTTTGTATTAGCGTCAAAGTTTTCAACTCAGTTGTTATTTCCGTCTGTTTGGATGTGCAAACTCTGTTATCTTTGATTCTAATGAAATGCAATTTCCCTTTCAGCAATGCTGATAGCTTCCATTTCTCTTTACTTTCCTTTCTTTTCTCTTTTGTATAGTTATTTTTATGCTGGTTCCAGTGATCTGACATGAATAAGGACTCCTCGACCCAATCGTCAAAACAAGTCTAGTCCAAAAATAATAATTCAGGAAATAGAACACGAGGATGAACCAGGGTATGATGAGGAAGGGGCATAGGATGATATTAGTAAAGAGATGACCCAATTCGAAAAAAAACCCAAACCAAACCTGAACGATACAGAGGCAATCAATCTAGGAAGTCCGGATAATATTAGAGAAACAAAAATAGGTGTCCATTTGGAGCCACAACTTAGGAAAGAAATAACCAAAGTATTGATGGAGTACAAAGATGTCTTTGCATGGTCCTACGACGACATGCCCATATTGAGCACTGATTTTGTAGTCCACAAGTTACCTACTCACCCAGCCTGCCCGCCTATTAAGCAAAAAGTTGAGGAAATTCAAAACTGATGTGAGCGTGAAAATCAAAGAAGATGTGACCAAGCAGTTCGAGGCAAAAGTCATTCGTGTCACACGATATCCCACCTGGTTAGCTAATGCTGTGACTCTGCCGAAAAAGGATGGAAAAACCAGGGTGTGTGTCAATTATCGCGACCTCAACAAAGCAATTCCAAAAGATAACTTTCCCTTGACGAACATCCACATATTGATTGACAATTGCGCAAAGCATGAGATTGGGTCATTCGTGGATTGATACGCCGGGTACCATCAGATTTTAATGGATAAAGAAGATGTGGAGAAAATGGCATTCATCACACCGTGGGGGACATACTGTTATAGAGTCATGACTTTTGGTTTGAAAAATGCTGGGGCCACATACATGAGGGCTATGATAACCATTTTCCATGATATGATACATAAGGAAATTAAGGTCTATGTGGATAATGTAATAATAAGGTCTAGGAAGCAGTCTGATCATGTCAAAGACCTGAGGAAATTCTTCCAGAGGCTCAGCTGGTATGACCTCAAACTCAACCCGGAAAAATGTGCATTCAAGGTTCCCTCGGGAAAGTTGTTAGGGTTCATAGTCAGCCGCTGAGGCATCGAACTAGACCCATCAAAAATCAAAGCTATACAAGAGTTGCCGCCGCCTAGAAACAAAACAGAAGTAATGAGTCTACGGGGAAGATTGAATTACATCAATCGATTCATGGCCCAGCTCACAACCATCCGCGAGCCCATCTTTAAGCTGTTGAAGAAGGATTCCGCGGTAAAATGGATGGGAGAGTGTCAGGAAACTTTCGATAAGATAAAGGAATATTTGTCAAACCCACCAGTATTGGTCCTGCCGGACCCAGGAAGGCCATTAATCTTATATTTGACAATCATGGACAACTCATTTGGGTGCGTGTTGGGTCAGCATGATGTTAGCGGGAGAAAAGAGCATGCCATATACTACCTCAGCAAGAAATTTACGACCTATGAGGTTAAGTACACTCATATTGACAGGACATGGGTAGCCCAAAAGTTGAAACATTACTTGTCGTCATACACCACTTATCTCATCTCATGAATGGACCCATTGAAATACATTTTCCAGAAGCTCATGCCTATAGAGAGGCTCGCAAAGTGGCAAATCTTGCTCACTAAGTTCGACATTATCTACACGACCATGACTGCTATGAAGGCACAAGAATTGGCGCACCATTTAGCAGAGAATCCCATAGATGAAGAATATGAACCCTTGAACACATTTTTCCCATAAGAGGAAGTGATGCACATCAATGAAATTGAAAGGGATGATAAGTCGGGATGGAACTTGTTCTTCGATGGGGCTGCCAACATGAAAGGCATCGGGATAGGAGCGGTACTCACTTATGAAGAAGGGCATCATTACCCACTCACAGCTCAACTCCGCTGTTATTGCACCAAAAACATGGCAGAATATGAGGCATGCATTTTGGGTTTGACATTAGCGGCGGATATAGGTGTCCAGGAAGTCTTGGTCTTGGGAGACTCGGACCTTCTGGTACACCAGATTCAAGGGGAGTGGGAGACAAGAGATTTAAAACTTATACCCTACCGCAATGCTTTCATGATATTTGTCAATGATTCCGGTCAGTAGAGTTCAGGCACATTCCCAGAATTCACAATGAGGTTGTCGATGCCCTGGCTACTTTGGCATCAATGTTACATCATCCGGACAAGGCTTATACTGACCCGATACATATCCGGGTCCATGATCAACATTCTAATTGCAACATGGTAGAAGAAGAGCTTGACAGCGAGCTTTGGTTCCGCGACATCGAGGAATATATCATGAAAGGTGTCTACCCGATGCAAGCCATGAGTGAAAAAGAGAACAATCGTCGTTGGTCAAGTGGGTTCTTCTTCAGTGGAGGGATATTATGCAAAAGAATGCCAGATCTTGTTTGCTAAGATGCATAGATGCTAAGCAGGCGAAAACCATCATGAATGAGGTGCATGGTGGCATCTGTGGGCCACATATGAGTGGATATGTTTTGGCAAAGAAAATTCTCCGGGAAGGATATTATTGGCTTACCATGGAGCGCGATTGTATCAGCTTTGTGCGCAGATGCAACCACTGTCAAGTGCACGGAGACCTGATTCACTCTCCTTTATCTGAATTACACACGATGTCGGCACCATGGCCCTTCGTTGCTTGGGGCAAGGACGTCATCAGTCCAACGAGCCAACAGCTTCTAATGGACACAAATTCATCTTGGTTTCTATTGATTATTTTACTAAATGGGTTGAAGCCAAGTCCTTCAAGGCAGTGACCAAGAAGGTTTTCGGTTCGGGATCCCCAAGACGCTCATCACTGATAATGGGGCAAATCTCAAAAGTCACCTAATGGGGGAGGCATGTTATCAGTCAAGATCACACATCAAAATTCTACCCCGTATCGCCCAAGGCGAACGGAACGGTTGAAGCGGCCAATAAGAACATAAAGAAGATACTATGCAAAATGGTGGAAGGATCCAGGCAGTGGCATGAGAAGCTGCCTTTTGCATTGTTAGGCTATCGCACCACTGTCCTCACTTTAGTGGGGGCCACTCCATACTGATTGGTATATGGCACGGAGGCGGTAATCCCGGCCGAGATTGAAATCCCTTCTCTTAGAATCATGTCGAAGCAGGAATCGATAACGAGGAATGGGTCAAAGCTTGGTTGGAAAAGTTGAATTTGATTGATGAGAAAATATTGGCGGCGGTCTGTCATGGCCAATTGTATCAACAAAGAATGGCCAGGGCATATAACAAGAAAGTGCACCCCCGGAAGTTTGAAGTTGGTCAACTGGTACTAAAGCGCATCCACCCTCACCAGGCCGAGGCGAAAAGAAAGTTCGCTTGAAACTGGCAGGGGCCATTCATCGTATCAAGAATATTGTCCAATGGGGCATTATATCTGACAGATGTGGAAGGTAAATGTGCGGAAATGGCAATCAACACGGATGTTGTCAAAAGATATTATGTATGATTTTGCTTAGATCATTGTTCATACTCGACATCTGTTTGTACTCGGCATATTTTGAAAATTGGAATGACAAAGGCATTTTATTCGGCTATTTAAGTACATTATCCTTTGCTAGCTCTTTTGAGCTTTAATTATTTCTCTTTCATACCCCTCTTTTGGAATCAGTAATAAAAGTCAGAAATACAAGGGGCTATTGGTCAGAAATAAAATGAGAGAGTCTTATCAGTGAAAACCTTCACAGGCACCGTGAGGCGAAGGTAAGGTAAGATCTAAACTTTGAAAGGGGCTATTGATGGATGAACACTGCACGGCAAGACGAGTTGGGGTTTGAAGGATTGGTTTGGAAAGGTCATAACCACAAAGGTACGACAACACGAGGTCGGTCATCGAAACAGATTGGGTGACAAGGCTAAAGTGCATGTCATGATCGCAGAAACCAGCGATTCCTTTTCAGATAAGATCTCTTCCTTGTTTTTTTGACAATCAGCAAGTCTGGAGTTCTTCACCCTAAATTGCGTTTTGAGTCTTTGCATTTCATTTTTTCTTCAGAGTCCAAAATCTTTTGTTTAGGCAAACTAAAGGAATGTCAAAGCCGATTATCAACCTCCAAAGGGACAAAGTGCACCACGCCCAAAGACGTAATGAAGACAACAAGTTCGGAACAACAAAAGGAAGATGCACAAAAACTACAATTGAGGGAAGAGATAAGAGTCGGCAAAGTTAAGGATTTCTGCATAAGAAAGAGGCATGGAAAGTAAATCCGCAAGGGTTCAGGGGGTCAGCCAAACATCATAAATAGACCGAGTAATCTCAAGAAAGGATGTGAGAATTGTAGCAAAGGGTCGAAAATGCAACACCAAGATGAGAAACAAAACAAAGCCACGAGGGTTGGAGAATCATCCAAGCATAACACCCTAACTCAGCAATCGTCAAAAAGGGGTGTAAGGCTTCTGGCAAAAGAGGCAAAAGTTCAACACAAAGGTGGAAATGGCCGTGAGAGTTGACCCAACATGATATATCGACTAGTGAATCGTTGGGAGGGGGCATAAAAGAATTCTGGTAAAGGGTAGAAAGGGCAACACAAAGTACGGAGTGACATAAAGGCACAAAAGCCGAAGGCCAACCAAACACCATGGACGGGCTGGGTAATTTCAAGAAAGGGGGCAAGGATTTTGACAAATGAATGGAAAGGTAACATAAAGATGAAGAGCAAAGCGAAGCCGCAGGAATTGGAGGTTTGACTGAAGCATGATACATCAACACATCACAAAGAATTCCGGCCAGGGATTAGTAATGTAACACAATGATGGGGGCAAAATAAAGCCTAAAGGTCTCAAAGGGCCAGCTGAGCAGTTCAAGAACCTCATCGTCAATATGGGCAATGGAACTCAACGGAACATGACAGTGGGGAGGTCGCCCTCAACAAGAATGCTGCGAGCCAACTACCGTTTTTCAAACTGAAGTTTTCTTTGATTGACACAGGGGCAGAAAATTTCGGAAAAGCCTAAGGAAGGGCCTCCAAAGGAGAATGTAGGTACACAGTAGGTATGATCGAATTCTCAGGGCCCACCTGGAAATGGGACTCAGTTAAAACTCAAATGGACATAGTCTGTCATAAACACTCTCCCCAGCAAAGACCATAAGAGGATAAAACTTTGACTAGCAAACCGCGATGGGAACAATCGAGGGTTAAAAGAGGCATAAAAGTTGAGATGGAACGCAGTATAAAACTCAAACAGGTGAGGGTAATATGGGCAAGCACCAACACCCTCCCCAGTAAAAGTCACAGAAACCCTCCTGGACAATAATAACTAGCAGAAACAACCAGAAGTTAGAATTGACATTTAAGGCGGAACCCTAAGACCCTCCTGGAAAATGGGACTTAGATAAGAACACAAACAGTCGAGTTGCATGGTCAAACCAAATACTTCCCCAACCAGAATCAATAAAAGTCATCAGGACCCTCCTGAAAAATGGGACTTAGATTATATTTCCCCAATAAGAGTCAATAAGAGTCATCAGGAACCTCCTGAAAAATAGGACTTAAGAGCAAATATTTCCCCAGCTAGAGTCAATAAGAGTCATTAGGACCCTCCTGAAAAATGGGACATAGAGCAAATATTTCCCCAGCTAGAGTCAATAAAAGTCATCAGGACCATCCTGCAAAAATGGGATTTAGAGCAAATATTTCCCCAGCCAGAGCCAACAAGAGTCATCAGGACCCTCCTGAAAAATGGGACTTAGATTAGATACTTCCCCAGCAATAGTCAACAAGAGTTGTTAGGACCCCCCGTGGATAATGGGATGTAGCCGTAAATACTAATCCCCAGCTGTCACCTTTTGTCATCAAATTAAGAGTTGTCAGGACCCGCCTGGATAATGGGAAGTAATTTCAATCACCAGTCACCAACAGATCCCCAGCGGATACAACTCATAACAAGGCATAGTTGAAAATAATACCTTTTCAAAAACATAACATAGTCTTGAAGTTGTCATCAGTTAAGAATTCTCACGACCCTCCTGGATAATGGGACTTAGCTTAGGTTTTGAGATATTTGTTAAAGGGATTTTATTAACACTCACGGATCCGCCCAACATCAAGCTGGGGCAGGAAGAATTTTTGTGTTTTGTTTGTTTTGTTGTGATCAGGTACACATGCAGCAGTCTCAGGGAATATCTTTCAAGATTTAAATTTTTGTAATCAGGCGCCCACCTGAAGAATAAGGGAAAACTTTCAAAATTTCAAGTTTAGCAATCAGGAGCCCACCTGTAGAACAAGGGAATATTTTTTAAAATTTTAAGTTTTGTAATCAGGCGCACACCAGTAGAACAAGGGAGTATTTTTCATTAAGTTTTGGCAATCAGGCGCCCACCTGGAGAACAAGGGAATAGTTTTAAAAATTTCAAGTTTTGTAATCAAGCGCCCGTTGAAGAACAAGGGAATACTTACAATATTTCAAGTATAGCAATCAAGCGCCGATCTGTAGAACAAGGGAATATTTTTCAAAATTTTTTTTAATCAGGCGCCCACCTGTAGAAAAAGGGAGTATTTTTTAAAATTTTATGTTTTGGCAATCAGGCGCCCACTTGGAGAACAAGGGAATATTTTTTCAAATTTCAAGTTTTGTAATCAGGCGCCCACCTGAAGAACAAGGGAATACTTTCAAATTTTCAAGTTTAGTAATCAGGACCCCCACATGTAGAACAAGGGAATATTTTAAAAACTTTAAGTTTTGGAATCAGGCGCCCACCTGTAGAACAAGGGAGTATTTTTCCAAATTTTAAGTTTTGTAATCAGGCGCCCACCTGTAAAACAAGATAGTATTTTTAAAATTTTTAAGTTTTGTAATTAGGTGCCCACCTGAAGAACAAGGGAATATTTTCAAAATTTCAAGTTTAGTAATCAGAAACCCACCTGTAGAACAAAGGAATATTTTTCAAAATTATAAGTTTTGTAATCAGGCGCCCACCTGTAGAACAAGGGAATATTTTTTGAATTTTTATGTTTTGGCAATCAGGCTTCCACCTGGAGAACAAGTGAATATTTTTTAAAATTTCAAGTTTTGTAATCAGGCGCCCACCTGAAGAACAAGGGAATACTTTCAAATTTTCAATTTTATCAATCAGGTGCCCACCTGTAGAACAAGGGAATATTTTTCAAAATTTTATGTTTTGTAATCAGGCGTCCACCTGTAGAACAAGGGAGTATTTTTCAAATTTTTAAGTTTTGGCAATCAGGAGCCTACCTAAAGAACAAGGGAATACTTTCAAAATTTCAATTTTAGCAATCAAGCGCCCGCCTGTAGAACAAGGGAATATTTCTCAAATTTCAAGTTTTGGCAATCAGGCGCCCACCTAGAGAACAAGGGAATATTTTTCAAATTTCAAGTTTGGTAATCAGGCGCCCACCTGAAGAAAAAGGGAATACTTTCAAAATTTCAAGTTTAGCAATCAGGCGCCCACCTGTAGAACAAGGGAATATTTTTTAAAATTTTAAGTTTTGTAATCAGGAGCCCGCCTGTAGAACAAGGGAATATTTTTCAAGCTGCAAGTTTTGGTAATCAGGCGACCACCTGGAGAACAAGGGAATATATTTCAAGTCACAAGCTTGGTAATCAGGCGCCCACCTGCAAAATGAGGGAATAAATTTCGAGTCCAGCAATTCGGCATCAAACATAGATAAGGAGAAAACAAGAAGTCAACAAGGCAACAGGGAGTTTACATGAAGAAATACCAGACAACACGAAGTTACACAAGAAGAAATACCAATCAATAAAGCAACAAGGAGTCCACATCAAGAAATACAAGACAACAAAGCAACAAGGATTTAGAGCGAGTCGGAAGATATAGATAGGTTTCCTTGTAATCCATAGTTCATAGATTAGTCTAGCTTCTTTATTTTTCACAATGGTGTAATAAGGGGGTCTAGCAGCAGCAACAACAACAGTAAAATCACAGCCTCGGCAGTCCCAGCTACCAAACACTCCTGAATTACACTGACCTGATTCCTCTTCAGCCGAGGATATATAGGCAACCTCTAAAGCAGGGTGTGGTCAAACTTTTCAAAAATGCTTCTCATGTAGTATTCAAACGGGCAAAAAATCGCTCATGTTCGTTCACTTAGATTTGCACGAAAGCTCTTCGTGTTTCCGCGCAAAGAGGGGCGGATGTGAGCATGTGATTTGTGCCCTATATGAATTACTCCCATAAATTTAAAGTCAAAATAATTTCTTCCATTGTCTGCGATTTTGTAGATTTTTGTGGCATTGTCTGTTGAATTATATACATTTTTAATTAATGAAAAATACAAAAAAGGGGACGTTGCATGTGCATTTAGGAGTTAGTTTTGCATTAATTAGTAGCCAAGTTATTTTACAAAAATGGAAAAATTAAAAATAGCGCAAATTGCACTTAAGATTAATTTCAAGTAATTTTTCCTCTTAATATTTTTAATTATCTGATAATAATTATCATATTGCTAATTAGTTTTTTACGTTAATTAGGAATTTTTAGGTTTTTAATATTTTGGAAATAAAATAAAGAAAGGGGGAAAAGAAAAATCTGAAAATTTAATACCCAATTGGGCAATTTTAATTTAAATCCCAGGCCTAAACCTAAAACCCAGCCTAGCCCAATGGTCCACCTACCTGGTCCAGCCCCAGGACCGCCAAACGACATCGTTTGGAGGCCTTCAATCTTGGCCTTCATGGTTTTAATCTAACGGCTCAGCTGGAGCCTAGTATTCTACATCAAAATGTCCAAAGGCTATGTAATAGCCTTAGAGACAAAACATGCCATCCTCGTACAGTCTAACTGGTAGTGTAACGGCACTGTTGAACCACCCTAATACCAGCGTCCGCCGCTGGTCGAAAATCACCACCGCCGCCGGCGCAATTCCAATGCCTCCAAAATTTAAACCCTAGAACCCCCTCACTCTCCTCTTCCCAATCCCATAAATATCACCCCTTGAATCACCACCGAACTGCTCGAATATTCGTGTAAAACACGGCAGCTCCACCGTCTACGGCAGTAGCCGATGGCAAACAACCTCAAATCAACACCAATAAGCCTTCTCACCCTCCTTACCCTAACCATACCAGTGATTACTCTTGAACAAGTCTGAAAGTCGTCAAATATATGCCTGAAGATGGCAGCTCCGCCATGCATGGAGGTGGCTGCTGTCCAACGCCCTTCAAACAGCACACCCACCCTCCTCTAGCCCTCATCCACCCAAAAGCCCACATAAACCCACTCAAATAGTCCCAGAACTTCCCCAGTGTCGGCACCAACCAATTGAGGTTTAATTCCAAGATTGGACATCACTCGAGGATTTGAGTTCACTCCGGTAGTGATGGATTGAAGAAGTCAGATATGACCACCTTCCTCTTTTTAATTTTAGTTCTATTTTCCTTATGCCTATGATTTTTTGCCTGCTATGAGCAAATTAGGGCTGTTAGTGCAAATTTTAATTGGTTTTAGCAAATCTTGAATTTGTTAAGCTGATTATATGTTAGCTTCGTTTATGATTGTGCTCAGTAGTCAGCTTTGGCATGCCTGTTCTTCTTTCCTATGAAAAAAACTAAATCACGTCTTTTGCTTGCACAATCAGAATGTTCAAATTCTTTAAGCAATCCAGAATTCTTTTTTAAATTGTTTGCCCAATTCATAAATGATATTAGAGTAATAGAGTTGGTTTAGGTTCTGTAGGGTCCTATGGGCTCAATTTCTCGCCTCTCTCGCTTTCTTTTATAGTTGTTGGCCCAAGCAGAATCACTCATCTGAGATTCAATACTCAGATAATTAGTGATTGAGAATTTGTGAATTGGGCTATAGTCCTGGACCCAACCCATGAGCCTTGTAAGGTTTAGGGGTAATTAACAAGGCTATTAAGGGTAACTTGGGTAGTGTATGTGTTTTAATAATAGAATAGAAGTATCCAGAAGTTTCTAGTGAGGGTTCAAATGTGGTTTTCAGGTTTTTCGGTAGTAGAACTTGGTCCACAAGTTAAAAACAAAAGGACCAAACTGCAAAAAATAAGCATAAAGGCTACCGTACTTGCGTTGATTATAAAAGGACCTATTCTTGCCTTTTAAGGCAAGGCTAGAGGTTAGGATTCACAGGATACAGAGACAGTCAAATCTTACACTGTCCATTGACTTTTTTCTTTAAAAAACTCTCCATTATGATAGAGGTTTAAGCATCGCTACAAAGTTGAGTCCTGGGATTTGTTTGGCATCATTGAGGTGTTTGTTCATAGATTGTGTCATTTACTGGGTTCAACCTTGCCTCTTTTGTGTTCTGTTGGGTTTAAGTGGCTTTAGCCATCTACTACTGCTGACCTCAATTTTCCTTTATATTCACAATTTCTAGGTACACTCACTAAGCCTGATGCAATGTAGAAATCCAATTGAAATTCTAGATGAAGTCAACTGCAAAATTTTGCAATAAATTTATTGTTCACTGTTTTTACATGTTGAGTAGATTCCTTGATTTAGTGAAATTTCTGAATGTAAATAAATCTGGACTGTCTGGGACTGTATAAAACCATTAAATTGTGTTGAGTAGTATTAGATTTGAGTTACTCTAGAGTGCATTTTTATGCTAGTCATGTGTTAATTCATAGTAATGAATTTTAAAGTAGTGTGTAGTATTCTTCAAATAATTAATAGTGTTGATCAATTTAGTAAGATTCTGCAACTTTTATTGTTTCAAAATGCTTTGGTCATGATGAACTAGGTCATGAGAATGAATTGAGTCTTTGTGAGTTGTGTGGACCAAGTTGTTTTAAGTCAACGTCGACAGCAGTTCAGCTCCATTGTTAATTTTAAGTAT
Source organism: Nicotiana benthamiana (assembly GCA_034376525.1). NCBI lineage: Eukaryota > Viridiplantae > Streptophyta > Magnoliopsida > Solanales > Solanaceae > Nicotiana > Nicotiana benthamiana. Next base: position 76,992,011 of record CM067324.1, on the reverse strand, counting down.
GTTCATCAATAATAATTTGAACTAAAAATCCAGAATAGGCAGTTTATCATTTAATAAAAAGTGTTTATGTCGTATACCCCATTAGTTGAGTGTTCATGAAATGATCAATTGTTACGAATTTCTAGTTTGAGAACGTTAAGTTATCAGATCAGTTCCTAAACTTTTAGGAATTAGATTTGGGCCTTAGCCCTGCATGTTGGGTCATTCTCAAAATGTTGGACAATTTCTTAAATGAAATTTACCGGAGTTTTGGGCTGGCTTCTGATGATCTTCGGTTAGTAGCTTCAATTAATGAGGTTCTTAGAGATAATTCCAGTTGAAGATGATAGTTTTCTCTTTAAGATGACTTTTAAAATGAGTGAGGTGCGCCACGCTGAATTAAATCGCCAATTGTATGGCCCTTTTTAAATGCCTACACATTAAAACACTTAGAATTCGAGACGTGCCATTTATTGAATTTTCATGGCCTCCCGCAAAATTAATAACACGCTAGTCGCTTTAGGCGCGTTCTTATATAATTCACCTTCCTAAGCGGTGCACATTTATGTGACTCAAATCCAAATCTCAACTAAGTTGAAATGTGTCAAAAACCGCGGGTGCATTATGTGACGTGGTTCAAGGCATGATTTGACGATGTTGCAATTCCAATTAAAAGATAATAATAAGAGTGGATAAAATATTAAAAATGCACTTAGGTTCAAATTGTATAAAATCATATAATGTAAGCCAACTACAACAGTTGAGCGACCGTTATAGAACCATGGAACCCGGAAATGCCTAACACTTTCTCAAAATTCCTTACCCGAATTTCAGGTTCGCGGATCGTTAAACCGAGCCATTCTTTCCTTGATTTGGGATTCTAAATGGTAACCTAGGAAACCATAAATCTCCCAAGTTGCGACTCTGAAATTCTCTTTAATAACTGAATCACATTTCGATTGTCCTATAATTGGAAAAACTCCCTTATTTACGCCCTTCGTCGAGTTGTAGTAGCCAAAAAGGAGGTGACACAGTATCGACCGAATATATAAAAGCCAGGTCGCCTGATAATAGCAAAGACTGAGGCTCTAACCTAATTTTTGGGACCTTGGGTTGAAAGTCAAAATACATCACATAGTATTTTCGAAAAACAAAAGGAAATAAGGGATAGGAAACAAAAAGAATTTTGATGTTTTATACGTCAATACCACACAAGTGGGGAGGGGGGGAGGTTGTGTGGTACCCAATTTTTCGCTCTACAAGAACCTGATTTTTCTAGGTGTACTAACCTTACTACTTGCGGAATAATAAGTACATAAAGTAAGGAACATATAGATTTTATGTGGAAAACACATGGCTCAAGAAGTGAAAATATCACGACCTACTGATCAGTAGAATTTTCCCAAACTTCCACTAAAATCACTAAGCCAAAAAAGCATTTACAAAATTCTTGTAAATGTAAGTATTCAACTCTAATCTCGTTGTGGCACACAGCCTCAACTGTTGCGACAACTTCAAGTTAACTTTAACTTGAATACTCAAAGTACCTATACAATTGCTTCTATGAAAGCTGAAAGGTACAAGTTTAAATCACCTACTACAATTGAACTAGAATAAAGGAAAGATACAATGGAATTGGTTTTTCTATCTTTTCCAAGTAGCTTCAGAAATGCACACTAATATCTCACATAAATTCCTTCCAAAATTGTCTCGCTCTTTTTCTTTCAATTTTGATTTAACTTTTGTGTTTGTGCAATTCATGTAAAAGAGAACAATCACTATTATTTAATGAATTAGTAATTAGAGTTTGATTGAGACTCATTTGCCGATCTTCTATCGAAGTTGAGTCCTTGAACAACACAAACTCCAACCCTATCTTTTATCCGGATTGCGTTCTCCTCTCATACGAAGACTTTATCTCCTTACTGAATACGTATCCTTTTCAATCAGATCAGGAAATATTCTTTCTTGATAAATGGGACTTATCTCCTTCATATGTATCTCATATATGTAGGTTGAGCATTACTGTGCTTCACATGATGGACCTGGTCCATGACTGAGTTCATTTGTCATTCTTCAAACTTCACGTGTTCTTGGGCCTACAAATTCCCCATTTTTGATGATGACAAACTTTGTGCTTTTTACTGATCAAAGAACTCGTAAAAACTTAGCTTAACCATCAACACTTTACTTAGAATTTTTATGTATCATCAAGGACCGGGTTAATTAGGTTGTAAATATCACTTAATTTAGTATATGTGTAAAGAACAATATTTTTCCCCCTTTGGCATCATCAAAAAGTTGCATACATACTGTGAATCCCAGAATTTAATAACTACACATGGCCACTGGGGCAACTGCAAGTGAAATCATTGTGCAATTATCAATAATCAACAAGCATATTTAAACTGTTAAGATCAAAATCATCATTGAACAAGAGAAAACAATAGTTATCATTGATAGAGATATGCTTCCACAGACAAACCACAAAAAGAAAGAAGAACTTTCAAAACATAAGCAAAAAAAAAAAAGAAACTTCCTTAATCCGGGTCACCGGGGTTCACTGGGGGTACTAAACTGGTTTAGAAGACAAGTGTTGGGAGACCTAGGGCTTGGAGGAACTAAAGGGTTGAGACTGGAGAAGGTTCAACCTATTCTGAAGCATTTCATCACTCTTCTCCTTTTCTTTTGCTAGATTAGTTCTAAGGCTATCTCTTTTAGTTTCTAACTCAGTCACACGAGACTTGATCCTAGCAATTTCATCATCCTTAGTTCCACATTTTTGAACCAAAGCCCTAACCTTGCTGTTAGGTGTCCTCAAAGATGAACTAGGTTCAACTGGAATGGCATTAATAGGATAGTCACAAGCCAACAGAGTCTTTACACCAAAATGTTCCTTGCTTGATGCCATTTCCCATTTCTTCAAAGGTACGTTCAACCTATCCAGAACTGTAGTCAGTATAAACCCATTTGGAGTAGCATGAGCCTTAGAGCAATTGATGACTCTATCGAGCAATTTGACAATGAAAGTAGCCCAGTTGATTTGCATTCCTCTCACCAAATACTCTATAAGAACCAAGTCCATGTAATTTGCAGTATGCCTTCTCTCCTATCTGGGCAAGAGGCACTTGTTGACTATTCAAACAAGACCTTGTGCTCAAGCCTCATTTCACTTTTCTTCACACATCTGGCTTCAGGCACATCTCTAAAGTCACAGAACCTCTTAGTGATTTCAAGAACCTACTGGGTGAGAATCAAGACATAACCACCTTTGCCCTATATAGTCATCATACCCTTCAGTAGGTATGTCCAGGATCTCACTCAGTTTGAGTGCATCAAACTTCACTTTGACTCCTTTCACCAAGTTGGTGACTACTCCATCCTTCACAGTAGTATTGGCCATAAATTAAATCAGTTCATTCCTGGCCAGCCTCCCATGCATTTCAAGGACCTTGTCCTTCCAACCTTGTGCAACTAAAGCATATACCAGTCTCATCATCCCTGGCTCAACCAGGTCCTTCAGCAATCTTCATTTCAGAATTTTTCTTCTGCCAAAGATGGCAAACTTATCCTACTCCTTCTTAAATTCCTCTTCTTCTCCACTCCACTCTTTATCTTCTTCAGTAATTTTCTTTTGCTTGCCTTTCACTGCAGATCTTGTCCTCTTTGCTAATGAGGGTTCAGTACAGATGAAGACTTCTTGGAAGAAGTCTTGGAATTTTTAGGTTTTGGTGTAGGAACCTCCACTGTTGTTCCCCTTTCTTGATGGACCAGTTCCATCTGGTCTTCTTCTGAAACCTCAGAGGACTTTGAAACCTTTTTCTTTCGCTTCTCCATTTTTTTATTGCTTTCTTCCAGAGGCTTTTGTAGGCCAGCTTCACTTTGTCTTACCCTGCTTCTTGTAGCTCTTCCCTTAGGTACTGAATGGGCACTATATTTTGAGGATGAAGTCTTTCCTTTGTTGGATGGCTTGGGAACAGTTGGGGGCTTTTGTGAGGTAGATTTCTGTTTCTTTGGGTCATAACTCGCCCCAACCCTTTTCACAAGGTCAGCCAGAGTTTACTTAGTAGATGAACTGGTTCATCTCTTTTTTTGCTTAGATGAACCAACCCTTCCGCTGCTTCCCCACGACCACTTCCCCCTGACTTTATTCCACTCTTTTCTTCAACTTTATATATAGAAAGAACTGCTCCTTTCCTTTTTCCTTTATTTTTACATCCTCTCCTACTCAATTCACTGAACTTTACATAGCTAATAGGTCCAACTAGAAGAAACCTATTTTCTAAGTTTTCAACCACAGAAGAACTTACCTCAACAGAGGTTTCTTGAATTTTCTCAGTGTCTAAAAACCCATGTTCTTCACCTTTACTGGCCGATTTAACGAATTATGACTCAAAATTGGAGTCAGACTCTTGAGATGTGTTTTCTTTCCTCTTGCTAGCTTTCAATCTCTCATATAAAGCTTTCCTCAGAGCTGCAGATGCTATAGGTTTTCTAGCCATCACTTTCTGCCTTCTAAACCTAGGTTTTGTGGATTCACTAGGAGGAGTAGATGAGGATGAACTTGAGGGTGATGGGGGTGGAGGAGTGCAAGGATGATCTTGTGGGTTAGACATGGTTGATCATTTCTTGGAATAATTTTGGGAATTTTTGGAGAAGAATGTAATTAGAACTGGAGAAATATTTTTTGTCGATTTTAGAATAATGAATAACAATAGAGATGTGGTTGGTACTTAAAGTGAATTGGACATTAATGCAGTAATAATAGCTTTTGAGGTGTCAATTAGAAGTCTAACCAAACTACAATTCTAGACTTTAATGATTATTTGGCTTCCCTAGATATTTGGCAAAAATCACGGTTTTAGAGTTCTAAATGTAGAAAATCATTCTATCCATGATATGTGTGCTTTGGTTGTATTAGCATGATTTTCAGGTATAGGTTTTGATGAATGACAAACAATGAAGTCAAGTGTCAAACAACGTTATTATATGACAAACAATCAAGATTGAATGCCGAGAAGCATATTGATGAATGGATTGCATGGAAAAGCCAAAGACGAGCTCAAAAGTTCAAGACCAAAGACCCAAGGCGTAGGTCGTTAGGTAGAACCAATGTAAGAGCAACGTTTAAGTTATCTCGTCTTTTGGCTCAACATAGGTCATCATAAATATGCATAAAATCTTTTTATCAAATCATATTTATCATAAACACATTTCAAATACTTCAAACAAAATGATTTTAACGTTTTCATTTTAGCCAAAATGGTTTTTGAAGTAAGTTTTCAATTCTGGACAGCATAGGTGAATAATCGATTATGCAAAAGTGATAATCAATTATTCTGGGAAATTCCATTTATTGAAAATTTCCGCAGAGTAGGATAATCGATTATACACTTGGGCATAACCGATTATCTTGTATCCGTTGCCAAAGTTTTTGAACGACAGGCAGATAATCGATTATGCAAATCCAATAATCGATTATTCTAGCACAAAATCAGCTTCCGATTTTGTAACGGTAAGCTGATAATCGATTATGCAAATCTGATAATCGATTATCTTGGCATAAAATCAGCATAATTGATTGCCAATTAAGCAACGGACATACTACTTCTACCACCTATAAATAGAGGTCTTTTGAGCTGATTTGAAACACACAACACCTCTCATTATTCATATACATATTGATAGTATTTGTGCATCATTTTAGAGCTTTTGTTGAGCCAATTGAGAGACAACTTTGAGTTGTTCATAGAGCTAATATTATATCTCTTTATCTACTCTTTTAAGTTCTTGTTGTAAAAGAAAAAGGTATTTGAGAAGACCATATCTTCTCATTGATTGTCGGGTTTGCTAAGCACCCTCAATCTTAGTGTGTGAAGTCTTGTGGTGCGGTATCCACGAGCAAGGTGAAGTCTTGAGGTGAGGTATCCTCGAGCAAGTTGAAGTCTTGTAGAGTGTACATCTACGAGCAAGTGTAACGGTTTGTTAGGCACCCATAAGCTTAACGGAGTTAGTGGAAACTCTAGAGAGTCTCTCGGGGACTGGACTAACCACACGTTGTGGTGAACCAGTATAAATTCGGTGTGTCCTTTCCTTAATCTTTTAATTACTGCATTTACTTTACTCCTGCAATTTTAATTCCGCAATATTTATCAATATTCTCGTGCCGCACTATTCACCCCCCTCTAGTGACGGGCATAAATCCTAACAATTGGTATCAGAGCCTAACTCTCTGAAAGCCTTAACCGGTTGAGAGAACGATATATTTTTTTGTTGAGAATATTGAACGCAGGAATGATGAACGAAGGACACTCCACCAATAGGCATCCACTATTTGACGGAACAAATTACACATATTAGAAAGAGCGGATGAGAATCTTCATCCAATCAAATAACTTTCGTATGTGGCAAATCATCAAGAACGGTGAACAAATGCCGACAAAGAAAGTTGGAGAAACCACGGTTCCAAAGGAGGAAGATGAATATACTGCCGAGGACATCAAGAAAGTTGAAAATAACGCAAAGGCCGTCAATTTATTATATTGTGCGGTGAATCTGGATGACTATCGGAAGATTTCTTGCTGCACAACCGCCAAGGAGATGTGGGATAAACTTGAAATCACTTATGAAGGTACGCCTCAAGTCCGAGAATCAAAAGTTGATTTTCTAACACATGAATATGAACTCTTTAGAATGAGGGAAAAGCATCGATATTATGTTCGATCGATTCTCAATGATCATCAACAATCTCCATGCTCTCGGGAAAGTATACTCGAACAAAGATCTTGTTCGGAAAATCTTGCAGAGTCTCACTCCCGAATGGCGATCCAAAGCCAATGCCATCCAAGAGTCGATAGGAATCACAGACGTCACAATTGATGGACTAAGAGGTAACCTCAAAACTTATGAAAGCACTATTCTTAATCCTTATCTTGGAAATAAAGGTCCAAGTATTGCCTTCAAAGCCTCATCCTCTAAAAGAGAAGAGGTAAGTGATTCGGATAGCGATGATGATAATATTTCCAATGCCTTGATCGAAAAGTTTTATAAGTTTATGAAAAAGGAAATAAAGAAGGAAGAACCAAGTCCTTCATGCCAAAATTGTGGAAAACTTGGCCACACCAAATCACATTGTCCAAAATCCAAGGACAAGAAGAAGAACAAATACCAAAGATGTGTGACATGGGATTCGGACAGCTCGGGCGATGAAACTGCCGCACTATGCCTCATGGCCAACGAGGAAGAAGAGGTAAGTAATTCTAACTCTTATTCTTTTGAAGAATTACAAATAGCCTTTCAAGAATTATATGTTGAATTGAAAAAGATTTCAAAAATTTCCAAAGAGGCCAAGGCTAGAATTAAAGTCTTAGAAGAAGAAAATAATTTTTTTGAAAATGATAATCTTGATCTTAAAAATAAAATTAAGGAGATGAATGAAGCCTCTTCAATTGATCAAAGTTCCAATTGTTCTTCTTGTAGTTCTTTGAAAATAGAAAACATAGAACTTAGGAACACACTAGAAAAACGTAGTGTTGATGATCCTAAAACAATTGAAGAAATTAAGAAGAATATTAGAAAGGATGATAGAAATGAAGTTAGACCACCTAGAATTAATTCTAGGAACTTCACTAATGAGTCTAAAATTAATCATTTTAGACCACCTAGAAACAACTCTAGGAATTTGTGTGATGAGTCTAAAATGAATCATTTTAGACCACCTAGAAATAACTCTAGGAATCACAATACGTCTAGGAATAACGACTTTAGATCACCTAGAACGTTTTTGGCTGAACCAAGACATATGCACAACCCGAATGTTATATGTCATTACTGCAACCGGGTAGGACACATAGCACCCGTATGTTTTGCAAAACATAGGGATTTATCTTTGAACTATGATTATTATTTGCCTAACCCCCAAGGACCCAAAAGTGCTTGGGTACCTAATACCTATTTTTAGGTACGTTTGCAGGTGTGCTTGAAGACTACAATATCGTAGTAGATGCACCAAGCACGAAACCTTATTGCATCGAGGGGGAATGTCGGTTAGTTATCATATTTTTGATAAAAAACGTAATAGTTGATATGTGTTAACAATTAATATATCTTTGTTAACAATTGATATTAATTATTTTTGTTGATTCATGTTATGATAACTTTTATCTTGAATAACAATTGGTATCAAATTTTTTTAAAAAAAAATAATAATTGATTCATGTTTTGATGAATATTATTTTTGGTTTGAATAACAGTTGATATATTCTTGAAAAATAAATGATTCGTGTTTTTAATACAACTATTGGTTTGTTAAAAATTAACTGTTGATATGTTCTTAAGCAATATGATTTGCGAAAAATAACCGTTATTATGATTGTTATGTTTTTACTAACATTTGGTATTATTTAATGTTGGTATGATTGTTTAAATATCGTCAATGTATATTCCTCATTGTATTTCCTATTTTATTCTTGACACTAACAATTGATATACCCAAAAGGGGGAAGTGTCGAAAGGGGAAAGTAGCCTTTGCATACTCTCTTTTTGCTAATGCCAAAAGGGGGAAGAGTTTAGGCGATATGCATCAAATAAGGGGGAATGTATCTACGTTATAGTATGCCTTATTTGAGGGGGAATTATCATTAAGGGGAATCGTTTGCATGAATTGTATGTTGAGATATAGCATGAATTTAGGGGGAATCCGATATGCATATCTCCTGTTGTTTGTCATTATCAAAAAGGGGAAAATTGTAGAAAATCATTCTATCCATGATATGTGTGCTTTGGTTGTATTAGCATGATTTTCAGGTATAGGTTTTGATGAATGACAAACAATGAAGTCAAGTGTCAAACAATGTTATTATATGACAAACAATCAAGATTGAATGCCGAGAAGCATATTGATGAATGGATTGCATGGAAAAGCCAAAGACGAGCTCAAAAGTTCAAGACCAAAGACCCAAGGCGTAGGTCGTTAGGTAGAACCAATGTAAGAGCAACGTTTAAGTTGTCTCGTCTTTTGGCTCAACATAGGTCATCATAAATATGCATAAAATCTTTTTATCAAATCATATTTATCATAAACACATTTCAAATACTTCAAACAAAATGATTGTAACGTTTTCATTTTAGCCAAAATGGTTTTTGAAGTAAGTTTTCAATTCTGGACAGCATAGGTGAATAATCGATTATGCAAAAGTGATAATCGATTATTCTGGGAAATTCCATTTATTGAAAATTTCCGCAGAGTAGGATAATCGATTATACACTTGGGCATAACCGATTATCTTGTATCCGTTGCCAAAGTTTTTGAACGACAGGCAGATAATCGATTATGCAAATCCAATAATCGATTATTCTAGCACAAAATCAGCTTCCGATTTTGTAACAATAAGCTGATAATCGATTATGCAAATCTGATAATCGATTATCTTGGCATAAAATCAGCATAATTGATTGCCAATTAAGCAACGGACATACTACTTCTACCACCTATAAATAGAGGTCTTTTGAGCTGATTTGAAACACACAACACCTCTCATTATTCATATACATATTGATAGTATTTGTGCATCATATTAGAGCTTTTGTTGAGCCAATTGAGAGACAACTTTGAGTTGTTCATAGAGCTAATATTATATCTCTTTATCTACTCTTTTAAGTTCTTGTTGTAAAAGAGAAAGGTGTTTGAGAAGACCATATCTTCTCATTGATTGTCGGGTTTGCTAAGTACCCTCAATCTTAGTGTGTGAAGTCTTGTGGTGCAGTATCCACGAGCAAGGTGAAGTCTTGAGGTGAGGTATCCTCGAGCAAGTTGAAGTCTTGTAGAGTGTACATCTACGAGCAAGTGTAACAGTTTGTTAGGCACCCGTAAGCTTAACGAAGTTAGTGGAAACTCGAGAGAGTCTCTCGGGGACTGGACTAACCACACGTTGTGGTGAACCAGTATAAATTCGGTGTGTCCTTTCCTTAATCTTTTAATTACTGCATTTACTTTACTCCTGCAATTTTAATTCTGCAATATTTATCAATATACTCGTGCCGCACTATTCACCCCCCTCTAGTGACGGGCATAAATCCTAACACTAAATGGACGAAACTGGTTCAATGCCTCAATGGATAATACTTTCTAGTAATTTGGCATGTATAGGACTTCTGTTCATGATTGAAGTGTCAATTTCTAATTATGCAAAGTATTGAAAACATACATGAGTTTTCAAATGAACTCAGGCTGATGAACCAGGTTTTTCATATAGAACTCTCTTGAACATGCCTCAGATGTCATAATAGAAAACAATTTGTAAGAGGTAAGTGAATCATACATACACATGTCACAGGAGTATACTAATTAAAGTATGAAACTGAGTAAGAATTAATCTAGATATTTACAAAGTGATAACTCCTAACCAATTTTTTAATTGTTTTTTCATTTTTTCATTGTGCATTCTGAACCGGACCTATTAGGTGATCTTAATCATTCCTAATTCCAATCTATTCCTCTCAAAGTTTTCTCTACTCGGTGCTTTAGTGAAAATGTCAGCAATTTGTGTATCAGTAGCACAAAATTCTATGGAGATCAGTGTCTCATAGTTATGTCTTAAGAAGTGGTGTCTAACATCTATGTGCTTAGTCATCTTATGATAAATAGGTTTCTTTGTCATACTTATAGCACTAGTTCTATCACACAATATTGGAATACAACCAACCTCAACACAAAAATCTACCAGCTGCTATTGATCCATAGCAATTAAGCACAACAAGAAGCAGCAACAACATACTCACCTTCAGCAGTAGATAGGGCCATTGAGTTTTGCTTTTTAGTAGCTCATGACACAAGACATGAACCAAGAAAGTGTGCCATACCTGAGGTGCTCTTTCTATCCACTAGAAAACCTACTTGATCAGCATCAGCATATCCTACTAGACTAAAATTGCTACCTTTGGGATACTAAAGACACAAACCAGTGGTACCTTCCAAGTATCTTAGTATCTTTTTGACAACAGTCATGTGAGACTCTTTATGATTTTCCTGAAAGCGAGCACAGAGCCCTACACAGAAAACATTGTCAGGTCTGCTATTAGTAAGATATGGAAGTGAACCAATCATATCCCTATACAACTTTTGATCAACTGATGAACTAGGTTCATCAACATTTAATTTAGTAGTAGTTGCAATGGGTGTGTCTATTTCTTTTTATTCTTCCATTTTAAACTTTTTGATTAGCTCATTTGCATACTTCTGCTGATGGATCATGGTTCCATTTGGACTCTATTTGATTTGTAAGCCTAAGAAGAAGTTAAGCTCAACCATCATGCTTATTTTAAACTCACTCCCCATTTATTTTTCAAATTCCTCGCTTAGCTTATCAGTAATGGACCTAAAGATTATGTAATCAACATATATTTATACAACAAGGAGATCCTTGCCTTTTTCCCTTAAGAATAAGGTACTATCAATTTTTACCTCTTTTATAACCATGCTCAGCAGGAATTTGAACAATCATTCATAACATGCTCTTGGGGCCTGCTTGAGTCCATAAAGAGCCTTGTCTAACTTGTACACATGCTCAGGGAATTCCTTGCTCTCAAATCCTTGAGGTTGTTTTACAAACACTTCTTGTGAGGTTTCACAACCAACGGGTTTCTGCTAGATGTTTCTCCCATGTTCTGTTGCTAAGGAACAAGGTCATGAACATGTTCCTTCAAGGGATTTATTTCAATTTCTCTTTGATTAGATCCCCTTGTCAGGTTGCCCTGGATGGAAAAACCTATTCCATCACTTATTCCTTCTATTGGTGCCACTTTGACCTGAGCTGAGGCTTCAGTCAAGTCCTTTACCAATCCAATGGCTTCATCTTCATGTTTCTATCTCTCAGAAAGAATGTTAGTTTCATCAAATACTATATATATACTTTCTTCTACACACAAAGTTTTTTAGTTGAACACTTTATATGCTTTGCTAAATGAAGAATATCCTAAGAATACTACCTCATCACTTCTGGGATCAAACTTACATAGGGAGTCTTTTCCATTATTGTGCACATAACACTTACAACCAATTCCCTAAGATGGGATATGTTTGGTTTTCTCCCTTTAAGTAACTCATAGGGAGTCTTCTCTACAAGAGGTCTAGTCATGGATCTATTGATTATGTAACATGCAGTGTTAATACCCTCTGCCCAAAAGCTATGAGGCAGTTTACTAGAAAGCAGCATGGTCCTAGTCATGTACTCAAGAGATCCTATTCTTTCTTTCAACTACTCCATTTTGTTGAGGAGTCCTAGGGGAATAGAAATTATGATCAATACCATATTCATCACAGAATTCAATAAATTTGGAGTTTTCAAATTCCATTCCTTGATCAGCCCTAATGGATGCAAGTTGATTTCCTAATTGTTTCTGAGTTTTTCTAACAAATGTAGTAAACATTCAAGTGCTTCATATTTAGAAGTTAGAAATAGGACCCAGTTAAATCTACAATAATCATCAACAAGCATCATTACATATTTCTTTCCACCTCTTCCCATGTTTCTCATTGGACCACAGAGATCCATATGGACCAGTTCCAGTGACTTGGTTGTGTTTACCATTTTCTTGCTTTTGAAGGATGATCTTACCTGCTACCCTCTTGCATTCGCCTCACAAAATTTGTCATCCTTGAACTTGATTCTAGGTAACCCTACTAATTTTTTTAATTGATTCGGACTGGCATGACCAAGTCTTTTGTGTTACATGAGGGGATCATTAACAAACACACTTAGGCAAGTAGTTCATTTTCTAAAAGAGTGGACCAATCTATAATGTAAATATTGTTAACTTTCTTTCCCTACAAAATAATCTTATAATTGGTAAGATTAATCACAAAGCATTTAGTGAGGTGAATGCTACAAGGCTACCTTTGTCACATAGTTGTGACACACTGATCAGGCTATATTTCAAGCCATCTATCAAGTAGACATTCTAAATGGAGTGAGAGTCTGTCTTAACTAACTTTCCAACCCTAATGATCTCACCTTTCTTTCCATTACCAAAGGAGACATTACCTCATTTTAAGTCCTCAAGTGAAAGGAACTAGTCCTTGCTCCCAATCATACGTTTTGAGCAGCCACTATCCATGTACCATATTTGGCTACTTCCTTTCAGTTGGACCTACAAAATATATCAGGGGTTAGTCCTAGGAATCCAAACTAGTTTGGGTCCCTTTCTATAGGCAAAAGGTTGAATCAAATTCCTTCTTGCCCACCCAGGCAGCTAACTTTTCTCTTGAACAAAGCTTTGTTCTTTTGACTGCCTTTTTCTTTTGCATTACATTCATTTTTGTAATGTAGATTTCATTCTCAGGAAGTGTGAGGTACTTGCTTTTAGGGTCCCACTTTGGTGCTTGATTCCCATAGCCAAGTCCTCTTTTGTTTCTACTGTGATGCTCTTACAACCAAGAACGTGCATCATAAGCCTTGTTCCATTTGCAAGTTCTGTCTAGTTCATGTTTCATTTTTCCTAGATCTTCTTTTAGGATTTTATCAATTCATCCTTCTTATATAACTCACCCTTCATTTTCCCTAAGTTTCCTATAAAGTGAGATATCTGTGATCAGCTTTCTTCTTTCCTGTTCCTAGCTTCAATTTTATGTTTTCAGATCAAGTTCGAGGACACTGGTGTCAAGTTCAAGTACCTGGTTTTTCAACTCATCATTTTACTATCACTATCCTTAGCCCTAGACTCTAGAATCTTGAATTTTGCTTTTAGGATCACACATTCCCTAGACATATCTTCCTTCTCATTGTTAATTATCTCAAAGTCATCAATGAAGTCTAGTGATAGCTTATCCAGCTTTCCTTAGACATAAATTTAATCTTGTCTTTGAGATAAAGAATACTTACCGCTTGTTCATCATCTGATTCTCTTATGGCAATAAGGGCCTATTCATCCCCATCTTTATCCTTTGAGTCCTCAGCTAATGTTTCTTCCCGGTAGCAACCATAGCCTTAGTTGATCATTTGTTCCTTTTTGGTTGAACCTGTTCCTTTTTCATGTTCCTTCATTCAGCGCTTTCTTTCTTCCACTCTATTTACCATTGAGGGTAGTTCTTGATCTTGGATCAGCCTTATTACAATTGTAGGAATCCTCATTGGTATGTTTCTTAGTAGCCCTTGGTTTGTTGATGGTTGTACCTCTTGAAGAACCCTTTCCTCTCATCAGGTACTGTTTGAAATCCCTTGTGATCATAGCCATTTTATCATCCTCCAAATTTGAACCTTCAGCAATTTTGAGCCAGACTTCTTTCCTTCTTGGGTGTATCAATCTTCATGGTGTTCTTTCTCATTTCATAGGCAGTAAGATTTCCAATTAGTTCATCCAGCTTGAGAGTAGCAATATTCTTATATTCCTAAATACTAGTGATTTTGCTTTCCTATAAGACTGGCAGAACCCTTGTCAAGATTTTCTCAAACTTATCTTCTTCAAGAATAATCTTTCCAAGAGACTTAAGTTCATTCATCAGCATAGTGAACCTAGTATATATCTCTTGGATAGTTTCTCCTTCCTTCATAGTAAAATTCTTATATTGAGAATATAACAGTGTTTCTCTGGACCTCTTCACTTGAGGTGTTCCTTCATGATCCATTTGCAAAGTGTCCTAAATTTCCTTATCAGTGTTACAACTTTGGATCTTGTTGTACTTATCTGGACCTAGTCCACATACAAGCCATTTATTGGTCTTAGCATTTTTCTCCCACTTCTTCAGGTCTTCAGTAGTGCAGGCAGCCCTTGTCCCACATCCACTCCTTCATCATTATTCTTAGTAGTTACTAGAGGACCATCAATTATTATGTCCCGGAGTTCATAACTTCTCTTATGATGTGATTCCTCATCCTGTTCTTCCACCAAGAATAGCACTGTCCATTGAAGAGTGGAGGCCTAGTAGTGGATTTCCATTACCAGTTCCCAGGTGGTGCACTCATGTTGATCTTTTCCTAAGGTGTTAGTCTCTTAAAGGATAACCTGCTCTAATACCAATTGATGTTTTATACATCAATATCACACGCGGGGGGGAGGGGGTGAGGTTGTGTGGTACCCAAGTTTTCGCTCTAGAAGAACCTGATTTTTCGAGGTGTACTAACTTTACTACTTGCGGAATAATAAGTACATAAAGTATGGAACATAGAGATTTTCACGTGGAAAACACATGTCTCAAAAGGTGAAAAAGTCACGACCTACTACTCAGTAGAATTTTTCCAAACTTCCACTAATATCACTAAGCCAAAACAACATTTACAAAACTCTTGTAAACCTAAGTATTAAACTCTAATCCCGTTGTGGCACACATCCTCAACTGTTGTGACAACTTCAAGTTAACTTTAACTTGAATACTCAAAGTACCTAATACAATTTCTTGTATGAAAGCTGAAAGGTATAAGTTTAAATCACCTACTACAATTGAACTAGAATAAAGGAAAGATACAATGGAATTGGTTTTTCTATCTTGTCCAAGTAGCTTCAAGAATGCACACTAAAATCTCGCATATATTGCTTGCAAAATTGTCTCGCTCTTTTGCTCTCAATTTAGTTTAACTTCGGTGTTTGTGCAATACATGTAAAAGAGAAAAATCACTATTATTTAATGAATTAGTAATTAGATTTTGATTGAGACTCAACTATTGATCTTCCATCGAAGTTGAGTCCTTGAACAACGCAAACTCCAACCTTATCTTTTATCCGGATTGCGTTCTCCTTTCATAAGGAGACTTTATCTCCTTATCCAATATGTAACCTTTTCAATCAAATGAGGAAATATTCTTGCTTGATCAATGGGACTTATCTCCTTCACGTGCATCTCACATGTGTAGGTTGAGCATTACTGTGCTTCACATGATGGACCTAGTCCATGACTGAGTTCATTTTTCATTATTCTAAACTTCACCTGTTCTTGGGCCAACAGATTCTTATGGACTCCATGGGGATATTTACAAGTCTTGAAAAAACTGTTACAAAAAGAGAACCGAATAGAATCTTAATTGATCATGGAGCTACATCTTCGATGTCTCCACCAAAGGTTGCACCCCAACAACTATGGATCCTTCAACTGCCCCTCTTCGGCGGCCTCTTACCCTCCGGGGGATCCGCCTTCATTTTTTATCGCCTCCTGAGCCACAGACCAACGTACCTCCGAAAGGTAGCAAGGCAACATTCCTCTTCTCTAGAGTCTACACCCTCTTGAGGTCAGCAGGAAAAATGATATCTCCCCCATGTATGTACCTAAAGTTCTGCCTCCGAGATCCTAATTGAGCATGCTCTATAGCTTGATTCAATTTTGGCTCGGCCCCCTCAGGTGCCCTCCCAGCTTAAGCGCTTGTCGCAGTGTCATCCTCTCCATGCAAAGGTATCAGCGCCTCAACTTCAGTTTTGATCCCGGATAATGCAGCTACCAATTCAAAATGGAGACCTCTGTACTTGTCACTATCCTCCCTCGTGTCACTAAGTCGGCCCAACTAAGGTCACCTTCTCTTGGAGGGAATCCCTCATTGAATTTATCTCTCTCATGTTATTTTTGTTCGGAGACTTCGAAGTCTCTAGCCCGGAGCTCCTCCCACAGCAGGGCACCTTCTTTCAAACTGCAGGAATCAGATCCAAGATGTTAAAACACTGGAATATGGCAAAACGTCCAAATAATGGAAAATGGGGACTAGATAACATGTTCAATAAGGAGAGCCTTCTCACGCTCATAACGGTCATCTCGGCCTGTTACAAGGTGAAAGTCTGATTGTAAAGCGCCTTGGCCTGAAGCCACAAAAAAAGACAAGTTAGAAAGACGAAGGTCAGAGCAACCGAGGCCTTGCGCAACAGGTAGGGTTCGTAAAAATTACCTGCGCGCAAAGCTTGCTCATCTCACCAAAGACGAGGGAAGCATCAATCTCAGGGATTCCCTCGGGAACGGCTGGAAGCTTTTATTGCACATCCCCACATCAGAAAATTCTTTGTTCAGGGCATCTTGCACTCCTTGTGGAGGTAGGGTCGTTCCTTGAGGGGGACTAATCCCAACCACGACACTAGCAACATCAATCCCAAAACTAGTCCCCTCTAAACCACCTAATGAAGGCACCTAAGACCGAGGGGAATTCTGGCCACCGGCCAGCTCGAGGGCAGAAACCCATACTCCTTCAGCTATCTCTATGCTACAAAGGACCGTAATGACATTAGACTCTGGCTCAAAAGCCACTATCTCTATGGCCCAAGAATCAGCCAGGTTTATCCCTCCATCGGGCACTATCGAGAAGCTATTTTCCCCCTCGCCTTCAACTTGAGGGTTTCCTGCCATTTCTGGAGTTAGGGATACCGGGTCGGACTTAGTCTCCTCCGCCTTAACTTTCTTGGACTCCGAAGGTCCATCAGACGGATCCCTTTGTCTTTTTTCCCTTTCATCATGTACCAAATCACCCCCCCTAGCTGGGTAATGCTCCCTTCATCAAGGGGACTTCCTTCAGACCTACACAAATGCAAGAGGTAAGCACAAGGAATGAGAGTGCTGCAAGTAGCGATTTTAGTCGTAAAAGATGACTACAACAAGGGTAGAGGCTCAATATGATCCTTAGCTTTCCATCGAGCCTAGGATAAATCACGCCTGACTCGCTCAGCAAACAGGAAAATAGAGTCCATGAAGCCAACCCAAGAAAAATTAAGTGCGTGGAAGGGCGTATTCAAAGAGAAGCAAGGGAATGCTACATAACAAGTCTATTTACGTTCCACATTCCACCTCTTAGGAAACGACATCCTTTCCACCGGGATCAGGTCAGAAGACCTTACTCAGACAAAGTAGCTGATCCATCCCCCATTCTCGAGCTCCTCAGTATAGGCAAAGAGGGCCCTCAAGGCTCAACAACAAAATTTGATTAGACCTTGCAGAATAGACGAGGGATGTATATCCTGATCAGATGATCGAGGGTGAAGGGAGTTTCCTCGATCATGTTCATGTAGTACCTGATCATGTAAAAAACATGCCAGAATGAATGATGGATTTGGCCAAGAGTCACTTGATATCATTGGCAGAAGCCGAGAATCATGGGGTCAATCGAGGGCAGAGATGGCCCCACCGCCCCTAGGGTAAATGGGTAAGTATACACACTGAGAAAATCGGCTTTATATGTTGTAATATCCTCATCCCAAGTATGGATCTCCACAAGCACTGCGCCCCTCCAGCGACAATTAGCTCTCACACTTCCGACGTCTGTTATTGAGATAATATACTGACTCACGGGCCCACTGCCCCCGGCCTTGAAGAAGGCCTCTCGACCTTAAAATTAGAAGCTATCATAAAAAAATCCTGGAATGCATTCCTCATCACGAGAAGGCATTGCCGCTTCACGTTGAGATAAAAGAGAAGAGGATGAGGCCACATTCTCCTAAGAAACAGAGGCAAAAGTTTTTGCCATAACCAGAAAATTCTGGAAGAAAAAAGGAAGTCGTGTTCCTAGGAAAGAACAAGGGTATAGGTAGAAGGAACTTTTTTTGGAGTTTGGAAATGTGGTGAGTAGGAAAGAACGAGAAAGGGAGTATTTATAGAAGCCCTGCGTGTGTGTTGAAGGAGGCCAAGAGCCAACTAACTTCCATAATCAAGGCGGAGGCCTTCAAGGGCTATGTGTGCATCGTCTTTTGGCACCTTATGACTACTGTCTTTACAAGAATATCGGAGGGGGCAAAGGTTCGAGGTCACTTCTTATCACTTTCACTCTAAGAAACACGGAGACTATCTGTGCACGATGAAATCAGAGGGTCCACTTTCCTTTTCTTTATGATGCCCCGCGAACATACTTCCTAAGGCTCGATATTGGGGCCGAGGTTCACCTTCGAGCCCTCGGTACAATGCAAATGAATAGCTATATGGGAAAAGATGGGAGTTCCTAAAGGGTATAGCTAAAGCCGACAAAATCTGTCAGGCTAGTTTGAGCCTGCATCATGACGTTGACTAGCTGTCTCATCTCCATATCTTTTATAAATGCATTTTCACTATGATTGGATCCTCTATTTTTCTATATAAAGGGGTTCATTACAACATTGTAAGGATTGAGTGCTTTATACTGAATAAACAAGAATATTCTCTCTGCTCTTTAACATACTTTCTTGAGATTATTACTTTCATTTATTATCTTCGTTGTTGTTCATCATTTATTGCTTATCATTGGCTATAAAGAGCCTTCGTTGATTTTATTATAATTTTAAGCCATATTTCGACGACCGTCGTTAGCTCCCAGCCGAATTCCGGAGTCGACCTCGTGGCCCTCGAATAGACAAGCTCGAGGCATCGAGAGCTAACCTATCGGTTCGGTTATCACCTTATCCTTAACTCTTATTTCGTTTCTAAGTCCCACATACATAACATCAACTGCTTAAAAAATAGCATAAAAATAAATCACGTATTTTTAGAGTTTTATAATCAAATTTAATTGTTATTACCACTTTCATGGTAAACAGTTAGTTTGGAGAATCAAAATTGTACCAAGATTTAAGGGGAAATAAAATTCACTCTAAACGCTAAGATGCGGAAGTTAAAAAAAATTATTCAAGTTTCTCCCACTTCAAACAAAAACATTTTTTCTATTGTATTATTATATGGTGTTTAGACTGATTTATTTTAAGTGTTTATGGGCTTTTAAGTATTTTTTTTAGTTTGTGTGGTGTTTGACAGTGATAAAAAGTGTTTAAAAGCACTTACCTTTAGGCGTAAAAAGTACAAAAATAGGCCAACAGCCAGAAGTTAGGTATTACAAACTTATGACTTTTGGCTTTTAGCTTAAAAGCTATTTTTTATAAACCAATCCAAACACCCTCGTAATCGAACAAAGAACTAGTGCTAAAATAATCCTAGGATTATTTATCTTAGGATTATAACCCCAAAATCTTAATCTCAGAATTTTTTTTTACATATCCTACTCCGCCTGTTTCAAATTAAATGAGGTAGGTTGACTCTGTATGGAGTGTAAGAAAAAAAAAAAGAACTTTTTAAACTTGTGGTCTTAAAAGCTTAAGGGTTAAAAAGTTAGTAGGCTCATGACATTTGTATGATTATAAAGGCTTATCATTACGGATAAATGGGTAAATAAAAGAGTTAAAAATTAAATTATTTTCAAATTTAAAATGTGTCATTTGTTTTGGAACAGACTAAAATTGAAAGTACCTTATCTAATATGAAATGAGAGTATTTACTTTTCAAATCCTGTTAACCAAAAATAAATAAAGGAAAAAAGTACTAATAAAAAGTAAATAGTATTTGTAATACATTTTAATATAATTAACAAAAGAGCTAATTAATTTGGCTAGATTCTGTTTCGAAAAAGCATATTTGGATCAACTATGTGATAGTAAGGGCATATATGGACCAACTATATGACAATAAGTGTATATATGGGCTAAAGTATTAACGAACGGCAAAATATGCTTAATTTCGTATAATACAAGTTGTCTCTTCCAGGCGATCAGAAAATAAAGAAATGATTAATATATTCAAGATAATTACGTATTTACAAAATACCGTCTCGATTCATCCTATTTCATCATATTCAGGATGTGATATGGTTCCCAAGGATGAACCGGATATGGATAGTTCTAATAAGATTTTATTTTTGAACAAAAAATCTATTTTTTTATTTATTTTATCTATTCTTTGACCGGAACATGAAAGAATACACATTACACTACGATTTTGAATTAGAAGAGAGATTTCGAAAAATAACAGATCTATTTACTCTATTAATAATCAAGTCGAATCTGATGTATTGGCATATTTGGACATTTTCCGTTACTTCTAAAAGGGGATAAACCAAAGATAAGACTAATATATTAATACATCGTTGTTTTTGGGTATGTTGTTCGAATCTTTAAGAAATATAGTAGTCCCGCAAATAGATTCTTGGGGAGCCATGCGACAAAATACAAGGGAGTCTGGAAAAGATCATTCAAAAAGGAATCATTAGTTTTGTCCACAAGTAGATTAATGATAGATATTGAAGATGACAAAAACAAATAAAAATAAGCAAACCATTCTGAAGGTGACAAATTTCTAAATCCAAATAGTGAAAAAGATTGATCTGGCAACACTTGAGTCGCTTAGAGAGTTTGATAATAAATCTAGAAAGACAGAATAATAAACCATTGTAACTTAAATTTGTTAATATCACTATCGTTTCTTTTTTCCATTTATTCGTCATTCTTTCTTATTTTCTTATCTATTTCTTCCGTATTTATTTGTAATTTTTTAGGCTTTTTTATAAATAAAAAAAAGAAAAGAATAGGTCGTTCTCTTTTCCAACCCATGATGTTTCTTTTTTCTATTTTTCGTTTTTTTTCTTTTTTCTTCTTTTCTTCTATTTATGCTTGCGGTCGATCCCTCTCTCTTATTTTTATCACCTCCATGTGTAGATGGCCTCTTTGGCCAAATGTGAAACGCGAAAAGATATAACCTTAAAATTTTAAATGTGTTACTCCTATTAGCTATAAACCATGCATATTGGTATAATATTGTTTAGAAGAAATTACATCATATATTACTTGGATCATATAGCTTATTTGAAAATAGCTCAGATTTGAATCCCTTATCTTATTTAGCCCAGGTTGTATATATTTTGAAAGTTAATTTTCACCTGGTAGCCCACAACTATTAAAACAATGATTTTCGCTTTTAAATTTCTTTTTCTTTCTCTTCTTCTCACGCTTTTCTTAGAGACGAAGGCAATCATCCTCCATTGTTGGGTCTCAACTACTTTTTCAAGCTTCTACTCTTATTTTAAGGTAATTTTCATTTCATTTTACGTTTTTACCACTGTTTTGGTTTTAAATTTTATTTTATTTTAAATTTTTTTCCTTTTCTAATTATGAATATTTTATTTATAATGTTGTTGTATTTTTCATTTGATTTTGTATTCCTTCTATCTTCGTTCAGGGCCTAAACTTGATGTTTCAGTTTGCATTCTTTTTTATTTCGACTTTTAGGGTAAAATTTTTTATTTTTTGGAGTTTTGTTACGAATTGGAAAATTTGGCATTTGCTTTGTGTTCATGGCCTTTATTTTTAGTTTGTTTTTTGAGTTTTCCTTCACTTATCTTCACTTTCGTTAAAGCTTTGTTTGTTTTATTGTAGAAAATGTGTTAAAAAATACCTGCTTTGAAAAGTCATATGAAGGTTGCTGAAAGGGGCGTTAAGTTCGATTTTGCGATAAGATTGAGGGACTTGGCCTCAAGCCCTGATTCTAAAGCTAATGTGCATGTCCAGGCCCCAGATGATGATGATTTTAAATCTCCTGCTCCTCCAAAAAACTCGCAATAAGAGAGCAGTCGAATAACTTGTTCACAAACGAAGAATACTCCTAATGTAGTTAAATTATTGAGGGACTTGCCCTCAACACCTGATTCTGAAGCATATACACATGTCCAGGCTCCCAATGATGATGATTTTGAGTCTCCTGCTCCTACAAAAAGTTTACAACAAAAGAACATACGACTGACTTGTTCGCAAATGAGTAATACTCCTACTCCGGTTAACATTGTTAGAATAAGAAGTAAGAAATGTGGGAGACCTAAAAAATTAAAAGAAAAGCTGAAAGTTGATTTGGTTAATGAAGATGATGTAGGCACCAGTGTTAAACCGAAAAAGAGAAAGACCAAGGACGATGGTGAGAGTGGTCTTGATTGCATATCCAAAAAACAAAGGTTTGCTATTCGCTGCAAATTGAATAAGAGAAAAGCTAAGATGAAGGTATTCCCTGTGTCGCTATTAATTTTATACATGCTTATACAATTTCATACAAAGTTATACAGCTGTTTATATATATTTATAAAAGTACTGTTACACTGATTTATACATGTTTATGCAATATTTTAGTATAGTTTTGTTCCTAATCACTTTCTTGTTATTTTCCATATGCAAGGGTGGAGACTTCTATATACAACCAGTTGATCATTTCCACAATAGGATTAGTTCCTAAACCGAGACCGATATTGTGAGCATTTTGAAGCAATGTTTGACTGACATGCAGCTTCAAATATTCCATGATAGTTGTTTTGGGTATTCTTGTACCTCCCTCAATTTAAAATTCAAAATCAACTTATTCATTGTATACTATTGAGGGAAGTCATCACATGACGGGAAAGGGAGTTTTGGTTGTAGATTAATGGTTGTTTGCTACGTTTTGGAATTGGAGAGTTTGTAATTATCACTGGTTTGAAGTATGTAGAATAAGAAGTCACTTTCTATGATAAAGCAGATGTTAATAGGTTGTTAAAAGAGTATTTTTCAGGAGATGGAAAAAAAGCTATAATGAGGGGACAACTTCTTTGTGACGACCTAGCCGTTCGTCTTAAGAATTAATACCTCGATATCCTATTAACTGCTTCCCCTAAGTTTAGTTCTGATATTTTGGTTTGCCGGGATGTTCGCTGTTGAGTTTCGAAGAGTTTTGCGACACTTAGTCTTTAAATCAGAGTTTAAGTGTTGGAAAGTGGTCCGTAGTCGGAATAGTGTGAAGATGACATCGGAATGGAATTTGATAGTTCTGTTAGCTCCGTTAGGTGATTTCGGGGTTGGGAGCGTGTTCGAAATATATTTTAGAAGTCTGTAGCTCATTTAGGCTTGAAATGCCTAAGTTTGAATTTTTGAAGTTTTTGGTCCGACGGTAAATTTTTGATCCAAGGGTTGGAATAAAATTCCAAAAGCCGCAGTGGCTTTGTCATGTCATTTGGGATATGTGTGCAAAATTTCAGGTCATTCGGACGTGTTTTGGTTACGTTTTTTATCGAAAGTGTATTTTGATGGAATTTGAAGTTCTTAGGCTTAAATCCTTGATTAATTTGAGTTTCCGGTGTTTTTTAGGTTGTTTAAGGGTTGGTACAAGTTTTAATGATATTATGGGATATGTCTGTAGGTTTGGTTGAGATCCCAGGGGCCTCGGGTGTGTTTCGGGTGGTCAACGGAGCAATTTTGAGTTGTAGATGAATTGCAGGTTTTTGCCCAGATCTGTTGCAGACCATTCTTCTTTGCGATCGCAGCTTCTCTTATGCGATCGCATAGTTCAATTGTGGGGCTGATATTTTGTTCTATATAATTTCATTACCCTGTTCGCAATCGCGGAGGTCAACTTTTCCCTTCTTCGCGATCGCAAATGTCCTCACGGGTTCGCATAGTAGAAATTTGGACCTGGTAAATTATTGCATTTCCTTCTTCGCGATCACGTGGACTTGATCGCAATCGTGTACAACTAATTCCTCCTCTTCTGCGATCGCAGGCCTAGGGATGCGTTCATATAGATAAACTTCTGAGCCTTTAAATTTTATTTATCGCGATCGCGTTCCTTCTCTTGCGATCACATAGAACAACACCTGGGCGTTATTAAATCATTCAGAATCGAGTGTTTGCTATTTTTATCAAATGACAAGCTTGGGAGCTCAAATTTGGAAGAAATTTCGAAGATTTTTCATGGGCAACGATTGGGTAACGATTCTCTACTCTCTTTTTCTTAAAACACACTAATCTAATCACGAATTCATCCTTAATTTCGGATTTTTTAATGAAAAATGGTTGACACTTCATAGACCAAACTATTGAGTTCTGAGTGGGTGTTTGACCTCCGATTTGGGAGATTTTTATCTGGTTAGACTCGTGAGAGTACGAGGGTTCTGAAAATATTATAATATCTGATTTCGAGATGTTGGCATGAGGGGAATTTTGCTCATTTTACGTAATTTCGAGCCTTAGCCTTGAATTAATTAGTAGAATCAATTGCTTGTGTTGTTACTTAAGATATGTAATTGAATTGAATAGATTTGGGCCATTTGTAGTTTGATACTCGTGGCAAAAGTGTGATTTCGAGTTGATTTCGGATCCAATTTGAGGTAAGTGGCTTATCTAACCTTGTGTGGGGGAACTTTCCCCTTAGGATTTGTTATTTGGTATTTGAGTGCCTTGTATATGAGGTGACGAGCGTGTGCTTGAGCTAATTGTTGAAAATCTTGTTTTCACTTCGTATATTGAGACTGAGTTTCCTTCGTATTTGCCTTACTTTACTTGCAAGTATAACTTGTGTTAGATTAGAAAAGCATGTCTAGATAATTTAACTTGCCTAATTGCTCAAGTTGCCCTGCCTGTATTATGTGACGCATACTAGGCTAGTACTACATGTTGCTTTTCTTCTTTTTGTACTGCATTTCTGAATATCTTCTAGTTGTGGTTGCACTTTTACTTTGAAATTACGGATGTGGGATTACGGTAGCTCCCCCTCCCCCCTTGTGTGTTATTTTGGGACCATGGGTTAGATTCCAGGTAGACCCCCCCTGCACTTCATTTAGGGACTACGGGTTAGATTCCCAATAGATCCCCTTGCACTTTATTTTAGGACTATCGGTTAGATTCCCGGTGGATCCCCCTGTACATCGATAGTTGGACTACGAATATCCTGGGATCTCCTCAAAAGTTGATAGAATGGACTACCGGATGGTATCTTGGGAGATCCTCATTTGATATCTTGGTATTGAGCTGTACATCCCTGTGTTTACTCTGTTCCGCTTAATTTTTCTTGCCTTGTAAATTCTATCTTATTTCACTGTTGGTTCACATTACTTTCATCTGATTCATACTGTACATTCTTATTATATTGTTTAATCTTAGTAAGAACTAGGTGCCATCACGACATGTTCATGGAGGGTGAACTGGGGTCGTGACAAGTTGGTATCAGAGCTCTAGGTTCATAGGAGTCACGGAACACGGCCAGTTTATTAGAGTCTCACTGATCAGTATGGAGACGTTTGTACTTATCTACGAGAGGCTATGTAACTGTTTAGGAAGTATCTTCACTTCATTGATTTCCTTGTCGTGCAATATTTTCTAACATCGGATCTAAACTTATGTCTTCTATTCTCTCACAGATGGTGAGGACATGCACTACTCGGGATGATCAGTCCGTGCCCCCCTACTACAGCTGTCAGAGGCTGGGGTCGGGGCAGAGGTCGAGGACGTGCACGTGGTGCAGCCAGAGCACCGGCGCAAGCTGCCGCCGAGGCACCACCAGTAGATCCAGCCGGAGCCCAGGCACTTGGCACGCCTAATATGCCACTACTACTCCAGCCTTTCTGGAGGCGCTAGCTTAGTTTATGTCTATGTATACCACCTTGGCTTAGACAAGGTTTCTTCCCCTTGCTACGGCCACATCCCAGGCCGGGGGAGGAGCATAGACTTTCGCCATCCGCACTCCCAAGCAGCGAGTGTAGATTAAGAAGGCTCCAGAGATCATTCCTATTCCGCCTACAGTGCCAGTTCAGCCTGTGGATGGGGCAGTTGCTTCTTAGGATGAGCAGCGAATGTTGGAGAGGTTATGACTTGTACGCGTGGTCGGAATTGAATTTCGGGGAGATCGGAATTGAATTTCAGGGAGATCGGAATTGATATGGAATGAAAATCCTCATTTCGAAAGCCTTAAGTTGGAAGAATTGATTAAGATTGGATTTTTGAGTAAATGACATCGTAATCAAGAATTGAAGGTTTCAACAGGTTCACATGAGGATTTAGGACTTGGGCGTATATCCAGATCGAATTTTGGGTGACCCGGGAGCGTTCCGACGCCTCCTGTGGAAGATAGCATTTTTAGAAGAAGTTCATAAATTTAGGTTGAAGTGCATTTTAATGTTGTCAATATGCGTTTGAGATTTCGAGTACGAGAATAGCTCCGTATGGTAATTCTAGTATTGGGAGCGCATCTGGAAGTGGATTTGGAAGTTCGTAGGTCATTTTGGAGTCCTTTGGAGAATGTTAAAAATTTGAAAATTTTTGGAAAGTTTGACTGGAAGTGAATCTTTTGATATTGGGTCGGATTCTATTTCTGGAAGTTGGAGTATGACTTGTGCGTAAAATTTGAGATCAATCGGACGTCATTTGATAGGTTTTGGCATCGAATGAGGAAGTTTGAAGTTCAAAAGTTCATAAAGATTGAAATGGAGTTTGATTCATGATTTTAGCGTTGTTTGATGTGATTTGAGGCCTCGAGCAGGTCCGCATTAAGTGTTGGAACTGGTTGGTGTAAATGGACGGAGTCTCCAGGGCCTTAGGTGTGTTTCAGGGTGGTTTCGGATCAATTCAATGTTTTAGGATTGCTCGTATCTGGTTCTAGTGTTGTTCTTCGCGAACTCGAAGGGGTTCACGCGTTTACGAAGAAGAATTTGTTGGCAGCATATTTTTGTGTTGCGCGTTCGCAGTCGGGTCATCTCGTTCGCGAAGGAGAATTTGGGCCTATGGATTTTTAGCCTTCGCGTTCGCGATGGGTGCACCGCATTCGCAGAGGAGTCGCCTGGTTGAGATACACATTCGCGAACTAGGTCACGCGTTAGCGAAGGGTTAATTGTGGAGCTAGAGCTGGTATTGCTTCGTGAATGTGAAGGTCTTGCCGCGTTCGCGAAGAAGGGCATTGGTGGGTAGTGTGAATTTAAAGACGAGATTTTTTCTCCATTTTTCATTTGATTGAGAGATTTTTGGAGCTCTTGGAATGGAGATAAACAAAGGTATCTGATTCTCACCTATTGCAAGTTAAATACTTGGATTATCTATGGATTCAGAAATGAAAATTTTTTGAAATTTGGGATTTTGAAGAAAAACCTAGAAATTGGTATTTTTAGATTTTGACCACAAATTTGGAAATGGAACTGAGAATAAATCATATATTTTAGTTGATGGGTTTATAGGTAAAGTTTATCTTCAAAAAACTTCGAAATCCAGGCACGTGGGACCAAGGGCGATTTTTATCGGCTTTCCGAAAGGAGTTGGGAATTGTTGTAAATTGAATTGTTATGAGTATTAGAGTACATTTTCATTAGTTTGCACATTTTTTGGCTAGTTTTGGAGCGTCGGGCATCGTTTTGAGGTGTTAGAGTGGCGGGCCTGGGCCGGTCCTGGCGGCCTAACGGCTATTTTTTTAAAATTTTTTTTTTTGAAAAATCAGTAACGACTATTTTCAAAAAATAGCCGTTTGGAACTTTGTAAAATAGCCATTTGTCCCCCAAACTTTAATTTAACCCCAAACTTTATATAATTATACTTTTTCCCATTTCTCAACTATAAATACCCCCTCTCTCAATCTCTCTCAAGCTCTCTTTTAATCTTTCTACTACAAGTGCTTAATTTATTGTTGAAAATTCGTGAAAAATTGTGAAGTTGTTGAATGGAAGTTTTCAAGTGTTCAACGATTTTCAATTTTCAAGAAGTTGTTCGGCAATCCGGTAAACTCGTTTCAACTCTTACGTGTTAATAATATATTTTGTGTTGTTTAGTTTGCATAATTCTAATTAGTATGACATTTTCTTTGAAAAAGATGTTCGGTAAAGGAAAAAGTAAAACCGGTGAAAGTAGTGGCCATAATACTACCCTTCCCCCGGCTCCCCGACTTACAAAAGATAAGCAAGTTGAAAGTAGTCGCCAACCTAGACGTCCTAATCCGCCTCCCGTAATGCTTGATAGTGATCACCCTTGTTTTCAATTTACCGATAGTGAATTTCTACATGATGTTGCAGTAGGTGATAGATTAGATGATGAAATTATGAATGCTCTTTATCCTAATGAAACTATCTTAGAGGAAAATGAGGATGATGATGATGATGATGAAACCCAAGCACCAGATTTAGATGATACACCTACTAGTCGTGTTCATAACTCAAGTAATGCACCGGCACACCCACTTGTAGAAACTCCAACTTTTACTAGACAACCTGCTAAACGTCAAGAAATATCATTAGTTTGGCATTTTTTTACTCAAGTAAGAGAACACAATAAGGCTATGTGTAAAACTTGTGGGAAATTACTTGTTCATAAATATACTGGAGACCGTAGCGGCACAGGTAGTTTGGTTAGACACATAAAATTACACCCTAGAGGTAGTGCTAGATTTTTTCAAATGCAAGTGCAGCAAGAGGGGACAAGTGTAGATTCTCAAGTTAACCCTAGTACAGGTTCAAAACTAGTTTAACCAGGAATTAACACTGTCACCGGAGGTATTTTATATTACGATCCAAATAGGGATCGTGAAGAATTAGCAAAAATAATTACTGTTATGTGCTTGGCTTATACTTTTGCTTCTAATCCTAATAGGGTTCATTATACTAGAAGAGTTTTTAATCCTACTTATAAAGGTTGGCCTCGCGCAACAGTTAATGCCGATATTTATAAATTCAAGCATGAATATGAACAATATTTGCGCTATTTATTTACTCATATACCTAATCGTATTTCTATTATAACTGATATTGGTAGAAGTAATAATGACTGTGATTATCTAACTTTTACAAGTCATTGGATAGATGAGGACTAGACAATGCAAAAAGGAATAATTGCATATAGAATAATTAATTTACGTCACACGGGTAGGTTTATAGCTAACACTGTTTCAGATATATGTAGATATTTTTACTTTAGCAATAAAATAATAGCAATTTCTATGGATAATGCTTCTAGTAACACTAGTGCAATAGGCATGCTAACACAAACCCTTAATCCTGTATTTAGTAATATTTTCCATGTTAGATGTATTTGACATATTTATCATTTAATTATTGGTGATGGTATGCAAATATTAAACGTAGAAATTGAAAAGGTTAGAATGGCTTTTAATTGGCTATTTTGTTCAAACCGTAGAACTAGACTTAGAGAGTATTTTAAAAAATGTGACGAATATGGCCTTAGAGAAAGAAAGGTTCCTAAACCTTGCACGACTAGGTGGAATTGCATGTACGAAAGTTTAGTAGTTGCGTATGAATATAGAAACCCAATTAATGTTACGTTTAATTCTCGGGTAGGTGGTGAGGATGATGATGAAGTGCTAACTACCCAAGATTGGACTAATGTTAAAATTCTTTTAGATTTTGTAGAACATTTTCAAGTTGCTATAAATGCATTTTCTGGGCAATATTATCCTACTATTTCAAACTGTTTAGTTTATATTGCCGCACTAGCTGATTTGTTTGTTGAATTTAGCGAGTGTGGAGATATTTATGAACTTGCTATAAATGAAATGAAACAAAAGTTTTAAAAATATTTTTTCCCTATCCCTTCTATTTTTGGTGTAGCTGCAATGTTAAATCCAACAATGAAATTAGGAGGTCCTCATTTTTGGTATTCTAATATTTATAAATCTTTAGATCTTTCAGAAGAGGAAATTGCTACACTTGCTGATGTAAAGAATCAATTAAAATTATTCCAACCCCTACTTCGTCTAGCTCACAATCGTCTAAAAGAGTTGCGGGCTTAACAGCTCTAAATCTTGGACGGAGTTCCGGGGTTCTCATGGTGATAATTTTGATAAAATTTTCCATCTAAATGAGCTTCAAGTTTACTTGTCACAGAGACTAGAAAAGGAGAATCCAGATGGCTCTTTCGATCTTTTGGAATGGTGGAAGTCAAGGGAAAAATATTTTCCCGTTCTTGCAAGTATGGCTCGGGATGTTTTATCAATTCAAGCTTCAATTGTTGCATCGGAAAGCGCTTTCAGTCAAGAAAGACTACAAATCGGTAATCATAGAGCTGCGATGAGGGAGACCTTGGAAAAATCAGTGCTTTTTAGAGATTGGATCCGCGCGGAAAGAATAAACTTTGGCATTGCAGAATCACAACCGACGATAGATGAAGCATATGAAGAAATGATAGCAGAACTTTCTGAGGAATCGGCTTCGCCCGGAAGTGCTGATGAACAAGCTTCATTTCCACCACCACTAACACAACCTCCTCCCAACCTTGACGGATTTATGAGATTTGTTAGAGATGCAATATAAATTATGATATAAATTGTACATTGACACATCTTCTTTTAGTTTTTTTTCCTTTTAATGGTGGTATTAGTACCTTGTTGTGCTCATTCCATTGGGGGAAGGAAGACTAAGAAAGATATGCCATGTTGGTCAATAAAAATGCTCTTTATCATATCCTAGAATATCGTTTTCTCAATATTTCTTTGTCTTTACTTCGATATCAATCCTTGAATATATATATATATATATATATATATATATATATATATATATATATATATATATATATATAACATACAATATATACTGCAATAAAATATATACGAGAATATATATACATAAACGTACAACATAAACTACAAGAAAATATATAAGTAATAACATATATACATAAGATACAATATATATAATAGAATATATATACATTATACATAAGAGATATAATATATATATACATTATATAATAATTAGTACAACACAATATACTAATTACTACAACACAATATATACATTATATACAATATATACTAATTATTACAACACAATATATATCCATATATACATAATATACAATATATATTAATTACTACAACACAATATATACATAATATATATATATATATATATATATATATATATATAATAACAATATATACTAATTAATACAACAAAATATATACATAATATACAATATATACTAATTACTACAACACAATATATACATAATATACAATATATACTAATTACTACAACACAATATATACTATACTAATAACTTAGTACACAGTATAAAATATATTCTACACTATACTAATAACTACTATACAAGATATTGCCTTAAAAAAATACCCGTCAGGCCCGGCCCGCCAGGCCCAGGACCATTGTGGGCTTAGGCCCGTCACGGGCCGGTCTCAACCACCATGACCGCCTGGCCCGCCAGGCCCAGCACACGAAGCCCGGGACCACGAAGCCCGGCCCGTCAGGCCTGGGCCCGGGCCAAAAGACATCATTAGTTCTTACTGCCCTGAGCCATCTCGAGGTCACTAAGATCGATGTCACTGACATTGGTTTGAGTCACTTCTATCTTATTTTTACTTCATATTTCTTGATTATTAATTAGTATTGAATTAAATCGCGTATCTTTAAAATCATTAATCAAGTTTTATTGTTACTCGTATTTTTTAGGTAAACAGTTTGGCGCCCACCGTGGGACTTAGTGATTATTTCTTTACTGATTTTCATTAAACAAGTTGCTTTTACACTTTTTCTTGTCAAAAATGATTCTCAAGCTAAAGTATGTCTAGCTTACAAAACACATCCATTCATGACAACGAAGATCTTGGTGAAAATAACAATGCAGGAGTTGGTGTACCACCCATTATAATATTTTAGGCCTACAACCACTTGTGAGAAATGTGGCCTAAAATGCCAAGAAGTGTAGCATTTGATCAAAGACAACACTTTATGGCTTTAGGCAACGCTTTTGGCGTGACCTAAAGTACTGTAATGTTTTACTATTGGCCACGCTTTGTAGGTGTTGCCTTAGAAGCCACTCTCTAAAATTGTGACCTACACGGTAAAAAGGCCACACTTATATTTTCTCATATAGCCGCACTTTTCATAAGACTACACATTTGAAGCGTGATATTTGTCACGTTATAGACTACGCTTTTGAAATGTGACTTCTAAAACAACATTTATGATTAACAACACCAATTAATAATCCCTATGGCTAACTTTTTAAGCATGAAAATTTTGTCTACACTACAAAGTAATTTTAAATATTTATATTAGCCACAAGTTTGTGGTTAAAAAAAAATATTTGTTTACTGTTATAAATACACTTCTATTTAAGGTGAATGTCTTTAATTAGAGAGATTCTAGAGTCCTATTATTGGTAGCTAAATCGTCCTCCTCCCTATAAATAGAGGTGCCCTCTACCATTGTAAATCATCCCTAACATTCTCTAAGTATCAATAAGAAAAACTCTCTCTACTCTTCTCTCTATTGCTCTTGTTCTTGCATTATTGTTCTTGTCTTTTATATTATTTCATAACACGTTATCAGCACGAGACTCTACCGTCTCAAGAACCATTCTCGAAAAATCTAAGGTATTTCCCTCTTCCTAATTTAATTTTCGATTATGTCTGACATTACGAAAAGAAAGTTCGTTGCCCTTGAAATTTCGGGCAAGAACTATATGACATGGGTGTTGGATACTGAAATCCACTTAGATGCCATGGGTCTCGGAGACACCATCAAAGATAGAGAAAAAGCATCCACCCAAGAATGTGCGAAGGCCTTGATTTTCTTGCGCCATCACCTTGATGAAGGTTTGAAGATTGAATATCTCACCGTCAAGGATCCACTCATCTTGTGGAACGGCTTAAAGAAGAGATATGACAACCTGAAGTTGGTCACTCTGCCACAAGCACGATATGATTGGGCTCATCTGAGGCTCCAGGACTTTAAGTCCGTTTCTGAATATAATTCTGCAATGTTCAGAATTACTTCTAAATTGAAGCTATGCGGGGATAATATCTCCGATTATGATATGCTTGAGAAAACGTTTACAACGTTTCATGCCTCCAATATAGTACTGCAACAACAGTACAGAGAGAAAGGCTTTACAAAGTACTCTGAACTGATTTCTCTTCTACTAGTGGCTGAGCGAAATAATGACCTGCTCATGCGAAATCATGAAAATCGACCCACTGGGTCTACACCACTGCCTGAAGCAGATAAGGTGCACTCTCATTATGCCAAACATGAAAGGGCCATGGTCATGGTCGTAAACGAGGTCATAGCCAGGGACGTAGACAAGGAAGAAATTCCAATGAAGTCCGTCAACCCCCAAGGAGAGATAACCGCCGAAAGCAGAAACGGGGTCATGAAGATCCTAAGGCAAATGGTTCAGAAACTATATGTTATCGTTGCGGTGGGAAAGGGCACTGGTCAAAGACTTGCCGTATACCAAGACACTTGGTTGACCTTTATCAAGCATCTCGAAAAAGAAAAGGCCCTGAAACAAATTTTGTCTATGACGACAATGAGGACATCACCCACCTGGATGTGACAGACTTCTTTGAGCAACCCGAGGGGAAAATAGACCACCTAATCGGCGATGGGACCGTGATGAAAGAAGATGGAGTTATTTGATTTTGTTCTACTTATTTGTATTAGTTAGTGAATAAACTAATAGTCATTAGTATTAGCTCGTATTAGTTAGTTCATGATGCAATGTTAGCAGTAGTTCTTTAGAATATCTTCAATATGCTCAAATATCAATAATATTTTTATTTTCCAGTAGGGGTAATCGACTAGCCTGAAAAACTAGTCGATTATCTATTATTTTCGCATTAAAGCTGAAAAACAATTGATCAACAATCGATTGTCTTTGTCTAACAATCGATTGTCGTTAAGACAGTGTAATCTGGAATTTTTCAAAAATCATCCACAATCGATTGTCTTTGTCTAACAATCGATTGTCGTTAAGACAGTGTAATCTGGAATTTTTCAAAAATCATCCACAATCGATTGTCTTTGTCTAACAATCGATTGTCGTTAAGACAGTGTAATCTGGAATTTTTCAAAAATCATCCACAATCGATTGTCTATGCCTAACAATCGATTGTCGTTATAACAGTGTAATCTGGAATTTTTCAAAATAGTCAACAATCGATTGCCTATGCATAACAATCGATTGTCTTGAAACAGTGTGCTCTGGAATTTTTCAAAATAGCCAACAATTGATTGTCTATGCATAACAATCGATTGTCTTAAAACAGTGTGCTCTGGAATTTTTCAAAATAGCCAACAATCGATTGTCTATGCATAACAATCGATTGTCTTAAGACAGTGTGCTCTGGAATTTTTCAAAATAGCCAACAATCGATTGTCTATGCATAACAATCGATTGTCTTAAGACAGTATGATCTGAAGTTTTTCAAAATAGCAAATAATCGATTGTGTGTGTTTAACAATCGATTGTCAATGTTCAACAATCGATTGTTTGTGTTTAACAATCGATTGTTTGAAGAAAATGTTTAAACTGAAATTTTCAAACTGCAAAGTAATCAATTATGGATAACATATCTGATTTTGTTAGTCAACTGTTAGCAGCAGATTTTGAAAATATCATGTGACACAAACGAATTGAACTTGTTTATTCTTATGTTCGTATATCTCTTTTGTATGTCAAGCTATGGGATAGCAAATATGGATATCTCACAAAGCGAACTTGGATCAACGTCCAACTGTAAAAGTATTTGCCTAGTTGATTCATGTACTACACATACAATACTCAAAGAAAGGAAATATTTTTCTCAACTAAATATGTGTAAGGCAAATGTTACTACAATCTCTGGAAGTAGTAAATTGATTGAAGGCTCCGGAAGAGCAATTGTAACTCTGCCCAAAGGCACGACGTTAATCATAGAGAATGCAATGTTCTCCTCCAAGTCTAAGAGAAACTTGTTGAGTTTTAAAGATGTACGCCGGAATGGCTATCATATTGAGATAATGGATGAAGATAATCTTGAATATCTCGTCATCACAAAGAATGTCTCCGGCCAAAAGAGGGTTATTGAGAAATTCCCTTCTTTATCTTGTGGCCTGTATTGGACGAGCATTAGTGCAATTGAGGCACATTCAACAGTAAACCAAAGGGTTACTGATTCCAATACCTTTGTACTTTGGCATGATCGATTGGGACATCCAGGATCAGTCATGATGAGACGGATTATAGAAAGCTCATATGGGCATCCGTTAAAGAATTTCAAAATTCTTTCGAATAATGAATATCCTTGCACTTCATGTTATCAAGGCAAGTTGATTATCAGGCCATCACCAACAAAGGTTGGGACTGAGTCACCCACATTTCTGGAACGTATACAAGGGGACATTTGTGGACCTATTCACCCACCTAGTGGGTCGTTTAGGTATTTCATGGTCTTGATAGACGCATCCTGTAGATGGTCTCATGTGTGCCTGTTGTCATCACGCAACCTTGCGCTTGCGAAATTAATGGCACAAATAATTCGACTACGAGCACAATTTCCAGATAATCCAATCAAGTCCATTAGACTGGATAATGCTGCTGAGTTTACATCCCAAGCATTTAATGATTATTGCTTATCAATCGGGATAAAAGTTGAACATTCTGTAGCTCATGTTCACACTCAAAACGGTCTTGCAGAATCGTTAATTAAACGCCTGCAGTTGATTGCAAGGCCATTACTTATGAGAACGAGGCTGCCCACTTCGGTATGGGGTCACGCCATCTTACATGCAGCAATGCTAATTCGTCTCAGACCGACGAATTACCACAAGTATTCCCCGTTGCAATTGGTTTTGGGTCATGAACCCAATATATCCCATTTAAGAATTTTTGGATGCGCAGTATATGTGCCTATAGCACCGCCATCCCGCACCAAAATGGGTCCGCAAAGAAGGTTAGGAATATATGTTGGGTTTGAATCGCCCTCCATCATTCGCTACCTCGAAACATTGACAGGCGACTTGTTTACTGCACGATTTGCAGACTGTCGATTTGATGAGACACTTTTCCCAAAATTAGGGGGAGAAGTTGGTGAAACCAAACGGGAAATTTTGTGGAAAAATGCATCATTATCTCATCTTGATCCACCCACCTCTATTTGTGAAAGAGAGGTACAAAAGATTATCCATTTGCAAAGAATAGCAAATCAAATGCCTGACGCATTTACGGACTTGAAGAGGATAACGAAATCCCACATTCCCGTGGAAAATGTTCCAATCCGTATTGATGTCCTTGTTGGACAATCATCTAGTGTCATAACCAATGAGTCGAATGCACGCCCGAAGCGTGGCAGACCATTAGGTTCCAAAGATCGAAATCCTAGAAAGAGGAAAAAGAACGATCAAAATGACACCACGAAAGAATCTCATGATTTAACAAATTCTGAGATTCAAGAAGAATCCATTGAGCCCGAGACTCTGGAAAATACGGAACTATCCCTAAATCCAATTAATATTGAGGCAAATATTAATCGAGTGGATATTGTGGTGGATAATGCCTTTGCTTATAATGTAGCATCCAGCATTATGCAAGAATGTGAGGATCTCGAACCTCAATCTGTTGAAGAATGTCGAAAAAGACAGGATTGGCCAAAGTGGCAAGAAGCAATTCAATCAGAATTGAATTCGCTGGCAAAACGTGAAGTTTTTGGCCCTATAGTTGAAACACCTAATGGTGTTAAGCCTGTCGGCTATAAATGGGTCTTTGTCCGCAAAAGAAACGAGAAAAACGAGGTGCAAAGATATAAGGCATGCCTTGTTGCACAAGGTTTTTCTCAAAGGCCTGGTGTCGATTATGAAGAGACATATTCGCTTGTAATGGATGCGATAACCTTTCGTTATCTCATAAGTTTTGCTGTCCATGAAAAGCTTGACATGCACTTAATGGATGTGGTTACTGCCTATCTTTATGGCTCACTTGATAATGAGATATGCATGAAAATTCCCGATGGACTCAAGATGCCAAACGCGCATAATTCAAAATCTCGGGAAATGTTCTGAATTAAATTGCAAAGATCCTTGTATGGTCTAAAGCAATCTGGACGAATGTGGTATAATCGTCTTAGTGAGTACTTGTTAAAAGAAGGCTATATAAATGACGCCATTTGCCCGTGTGTTTTTATAAAGAAAACAACATCGGAATTTATTGTACTTGCCGTATATGTCGATGACATAAACCTTATTGGAACCCCTATAGAACACCAAAAGGTGATTGATTATCTAAAGGATGAATTCGAGATGAAAGATCTCGGAAAGACTAAACTATGTCTTGGTTTGCAAATTGAATATTTGGCAAACGGAATTTTTGTTCATCAATCTACCTATACAGAAAAGGTACTGAAACGGTTTTATATGGATGAAGCACATCCTTTAAGTACACCGATGGTTGTTCGATCACTTGATGTGAACAAAGATCCATTCCGACCTCAAGAAAGGAATGAAGAGCTACTTGGTCCTGAAGTACCATATCTTAGCGCAATTAGCGCACTAATGTATCTTGCAAATACTACAAGGCCTGACATATCCTTTTCAGTTAATGTCTTAGCAAGATTTAGCTCGGCTCCTACGAGGAGACACTGGAATGGGATCAAACACATATTGCGGTACCTAAAGGGAACTACCGATATGGGCTTATTTTATGGCAAGAATTGCAGCTCGGATCTTGTTGGTTATGCTGATGCTGGATATTTGTCCGACCCACACAAGGCTCGATCTCAAACGGGTTATGTGTTTACCTGTGGAGAAACCGCCATATCTTGGCGATCGACTAAGCAATCAATTGTGGCTACTTCATCTAATCATGCCGAGATAATAGCTATTCATGAAGCAAGTCGGGAGTGTGTGTGGTTGAGGTCTTTAATACATCATATCCAAGACAAATGTGGTTTGAAGTGTGATAAACTACCCACAACTTTGTATGAAGACAATGCAACATGTACAGCTCAATTGAAGGGAGGATTCATAAAAGGAGATAGAACAAAGCATATTTCACCAAAGTTATTCTTCACACATGATCTTCAAAAGAATGGTGATATCAATGTTCAACAGATTCGTTCAAGCGACAATATGGTTGATTTGTTCACAAAATCTCTACCAAAGTCAACCTTCAAGAAGCTAGTTCACAAGATCGGGATGCGAAGACTTAAGGACATAAATTGATGTTCTTATCAGGGGGAGTTAAATGCGCGTTGCACTCTTTTTCCCTTACAAGGTTTTATCCCACTGGGTTTTCCTTGCGAGGTTTTTAACGAGGCAACCAATAGGCGCATATTCAAACATGTGTACTCTTTTTCCTTACTTTAATTTTTCCCATTGGGTTTTGTTTTAAGGTTTTAACGAGGCACATCACTGAATAGACATTCAAGGGGGAGTGTTATAAATACACTTCTATTTAAGGTGAATGTCTTTAATTAGAGAGATTCTAGAGTCCTATTATTGGTAGCTAAATCATCCTCCTCCCTATAAATAGAGGTGCCCTCTACCATTGTAAATCATCCCTAACATTCTCTAAGTATCAATAAGAAGAACTCTCTCTACTCTTCTCTCTATTGTTCTTGTTCTTGCATTATTGTTCTTGTCTTTTATATTATTTCATAACATTTACATCAAATTCTGTCAAGCATTAAATCTATATATATCTATAATTGAGGGACCTTAAGAGATTATGTGGCATATCTCATAGACCAGGGAATAAATTTATCTATTTTGTCAATTTTTAGATTTTTCCCTCTCTCAATTCAGTGCAATAATCCATTATTAAATTTCAGAAATACGGAAACGAAAACCATTACATTCAATTTTAACCGTTACACCCTTTTCTTTTTACCCGAACCATTGCAACCTTTCACTCTTAAAATTTTTTTTTTCTGTAAAATTCCGCATAATAAATAAGGAATGAAAAAGAAATTCCTTTTAACCTTTCGAGCTTTCTGCCTTTTCTTCTGATGAAGGTTATTTTCTTGTGATAAATGCACGATTCTTGTGACAAAGACTCTCTTAAGGATATAATTATCTACTTTCCTCATTAATTGAATCTGTTTTTTTTGGTGAGCATCAAGGAATAAGCGATTTTGGTTCTTGCACAAGAAATATGTTAAATAAAATTTGCCGGATTTGACACAGTTGGAAAGTTATATATGTTAAAACAACAGTTGGAAATTGATGATTATTTTCATATATAAGAAAATTGAAAGAAAAAAAGGCAATGGCTAACAAAGGAAGTTAAAATCTAAAAGTGCTTTTAATTCTAATGTTCAATGAAGTGTTGATTCTTGCGAAGCTTCGTGTTTGATCTCATTTTTTCATAACATTTTGTCTTTAGAGGACAAGAGAGTAGAGTTCTTTTTTGGGAACTTTTTTTAATCGAACTTGCATGGGCACATATATATATAGAGAGTAAGGTTATTCTCTATTCTTCTTTTCTCTCTGTGGTTTTATAATTCCTGGAGTTTACGATCATACAAATGTGATGCTTATGAGTTATAGATTTTCTAATATTTGACTCATTAATTTACAGACAAGAGGGGTTGTTCTGATGGTAAGCAACCACCACTTCCAACCAAGAAGTTGTGAGTTCGAGTCTCCCCAAGAGCAAGGTGGGAAGTTCTTGGAGGGAAGGATGTCGGGAGTCTATTTAGAAACAGCCTCTCTACCCAAGGGTAGGAGTAAAGTCTGTGTACACACTACCTCCCTAGACCCCACTAAGTGAGATTATACTGGGTTGTTGTTGTTGTTGGCTCTTTAATTTGCAAGTTAATGTAACTTTAACGTAGAAATCTAGACAGACTATCGACAAATACTTGGATGAATGAAAAGGGATCAAAAGAGGGTGATGTTATTCAAAAGTTAGATAGGTTGAAATCATAAAGGAGTCAGGTAGACTTTCTTGATAAGATGATGAGATGTGGTTTTAATTTCAAATTTCAAGTTCTGAATAGATAAGGTATAGACTTTGTGCAAAGCTAGAAGAATTTGCTTTGGCAGAGTAGGAGGAAATAAGTCGTAATTTCTTTTTGATAGTAAAATGAAGGAAAAGTTAAATTTAGAATAAATTAATATTTGTTATAAATACACTTCTATTTAAGGTGAATGTCTTTAATTAGAGACATTCTAGAGTCCTATTCTTGGTAGCTAAATCATCCTCCTCCCTATAAATAGAGGTGCCCTCTACCATTGTAAATCACTCCTAACATTTTCTAAGTATCAATAAGAAGAACTCTCTCTACTATTCTCTCTATTGTTCTTGTTCTTGCATTATTGTTCTTGTCTTTTATATTATTTCATAACACGTTATCAGCACGAGACTCTACCGTATCAAGAACCATTCTCGAAAAATCTAAGGTATTTCCCTCTTCCTAATTTAATTTTCGATTATGTCTGACATTACGAAAAGAAAGTTCGTTGCCCTTGAAATTTCGGGCAAGAACTATATGACATGGTGGTTGGATGCTGAAATCCACTTAGATGCTATGGGTCTCGGAGACACCATCAAAGATAGAGAAAAAGCATCCATCCAAGAATGTGCGAAGGCCTTGATTTTCTTGCGCCATCACCTTGATGAAGGTTTGAAGATTGAATATCTCACCGTCAAGGATCCACTCATCTTGTGGAACGGCTTAAAGGAGAGATATGACAACCTGAAGTTGGTCACTCTGCCACAAGCACGATATGATTGGGCTCATCTGAGGCTCCAGGACTTTAAGTCCGTTTCTGAATATAATTCTGCAATGTTCAGAATTACTTCTAAATTGAAGCTATGCGGGGATAATATCTCCGATTATGATATGCTTGAGAAAATGTTTACAACGTTTCATGCCTCCAATATAGTACTGCAACAACAGTACAGAGAGAAAGGCTTTACAAAGTACTCTGAACTGATTTCTCTTCTACTAGTGGCTGAGCGAAATAATGACCTGCTCATGAGAAATCACGAAAATCGACCCACCGGGTCTACACCACTGCCTGAAGCAGATAAGGTGCACTCTCATTATGCCAAACATGAAAGGGCCATGGTCATGGTCGTAAACGGGGTCATAGCCAGGGACGTAGACAAGGAAGAAATTCCAATGAAGTCCGTCAACCCCCAAGGAGAGATAACCGCCGAAAGCAGAAACGGGGTCATGAAGATCCTAAGGAAAATGGTTCAGAAACTATATGTTATCGTTGCGGTGGGAAAGGGCACTGGTCAAAGACTTGCCGTATACCAAGACTGGTTGACCTTTATCAAGCATCTCGAAAGAGAAAAGGCCCTGAAACAAATTTTGTCTATGACGACAATGAGGACATCACCCACCTGGATGTGGCAGACTTCTTTGAGCAACCCGAGGGGAAAATAGACCACCTAATCGGCGATGGGACCGTGATGAAAGAAGATGGAGTTATTTGATTTTGTTCTACTTATTTGTATTAGTTAGTGAATAAACTAATAGTCATTAGTATTAGCTCGTATTAGTTAGTTCATGATGCAATGTTAGCAGTAGTTC
Source organism: Nicotiana benthamiana (assembly GCA_034376525.1). Taxonomy (NCBI): domain Eukaryota; kingdom Viridiplantae; phylum Streptophyta; class Magnoliopsida; order Solanales; family Solanaceae; genus Nicotiana; species Nicotiana benthamiana. The sequence continues at coordinate 76,950,238 of CM067324.1, read as the reverse complement.
TTTAGAATATCTTCAATATGCTCAAATATCAATAAAATTTTTATTTTCCAGTAGGGGTAATCGACTAGCCTGAAAAACTAGTCGATTATCTACTATTTTCGCATTAAAGCTGAAAAATAATTGATCAACAATCGATTGTCTTTGTCTAACAATCGATTGTCGTTGAGACAGTGTAATCTGGAATTTTTCAAAAATCATCCACAATCGATTGTCTTTGTCTAACAATCGATTGTCGTTAAGACAGTGTAATCTGGAATTTTTCAAAAATCATCCACAATCGATTGTCTATGCATAACAATCGATTGTCTTAAAACAGTGTGCTCTGGAATTTTTCAAAATAGCCAACAATCGATTGTCTATGCATAACAATCGATTGTCTTAAGACAGTGTGATCTGAAGTTTTTCAAAATAGCAAATAATCGATTATGTGTGTTTAACAATCGATTGTCAATGTTCAACAATCGATTGTTCGTGTTTAACAATCGATTGTTTGAAGAAAATGTTTTTTCAAACTGCAAAGTAATCAATTATGGATAACATATCTGATTTTGTTAGTCAACTGTTAGCAGCAGATTTTGAAAATATTATGTGACACAAACGAATTGAACTTGTTTATTCTTATGTTCGTGTATCTCTTTTGTATGTCAAACTATGGGATAGCAAATATGGATATCTCACAAAGCGAACTTGGATCAAAGTCCAATAAAAGTATTTGCCTAGTTGATTCATGTACTACACATACAATACTCAAAGAAAGGAAATATTTCTCTCAACTAAATATGTGTAAGGCAAACGTTACTACAATCTCTGGAAGTAGTAAATTGATTGAAGGCTCCGGAAGAGCAATTGTAACTCTGCCCAAAGGCACGACGTTAATCATAGAGAATGCAATATTCTCCTCCAAGTCTAAGAGAAACTTGTTGAGTTTTAACGGTGTACGCCTGAATGGCTATCATATTGAGACAATGGATGAAGATATTCTTGAATATCTCGTCATCACAAAGAATGTCTCCGGCCAAAAGAGGGTTATTGAGAAATTCCCGTCTTTATCTTGTGGCCTGTATTGGACAAGAATTAGTGCAATTGAGGCACATTCAACAGTAAACCAAAGGGTTACTGATTCCAATACCTTTGTACTTTGGCACGATCGATTGGGACACCCAGGATCGGTCATGATGAGACGGATTATAGAAAGCTCATATGGGCATCCGTTAAAGAATTTCAAAATTCTTTCGAATAATGAATATCCTTGCACATCGTGTTATCAAGGCAAGCTGATTATCAGGCCATCACCAACAAAGGTTAGGACTGAGTCACCCACGTTTCTGGAACGTATACAAGGGGACATTTGTAGACCTATTCACCCACCGAGTGGGTCGTTTAGGTATTTCATGGTCTTGATAGACGCATCCTGTAGATGGTCTGATGTGTGCCTGTTGTCATCACGCAACCTTGCGTTTGCGAAATTAATGGCACAAATAATTCGACTACGAGCACAATTTCCAGATAATCCAATCAAGTCCATTAGACTGGATAATGCTGCTGAGTTTACATCCCAAGCATTTAATGATTATTGCTTATCAATCGGGATAAAAGTTGAACATTCTGTAGCTCATGTTCACACTCAAAACGGTCTTGCAGAATCGTTAATTAAACGCCTGCAGTTGATTGCAAGGCCATTACTTATGAGAACGAGGCTACCCACTTCGGTATGGGGTCACGCCATCTTACATGCAGCAATGCTAATTCGTCTCAGACCGACGAATTACCACAAGTATTCCCCGTTGCAATTTGTTTTGGGTCATGAACCCAATATATCCCATTTAAGAATTTTTGGATGCGCAGTATATGTGCCTATAGCACCGCCATCCCGCACCAAAATGGGTCCGCAAAGAAGGGTAGGAATATATGTTGGGTTTGAATCACCCTCCATCATTCGCTACCTCGAAACATTGACAGGCGACTTGTTTACTGCACGATTTGCAGACTGTCGATTTGATGAGACACTTTTCCCAAAATTAGGGGGAGAAGTTGGTGAAACCAAACGGGAAATTTTGTGGAAAAATGCATCATTATCTCATCTTGATCCACATACCTCTATTTGTGAAAGAGAGGTACAAAAGATTATCCATTTGCAAAGAATAGCAAATCAAATGCCTGACGCATTTACGGACTTGAAAAGGATAACGAAATCCCACATTCCCGCGGAAAATGTTCCAATCCATATTGATGTCCCTGTTGGACAATCATCTAGTGTCATAACCAATGAGTCGAATGCACGCCTGAAGCGTGGCAGACCATTAGGCTCCAAAGATCGAAATCCTAGAAAGAGGAAAAAGAACGATCAAAATGACACCACGAAAGAATCTCATGATTTAACAAATTCTGAGATTCATGAAGAATCCATTGAGCCCGATACTCTGGAAAATATGGAACTATCCCTAAATCCAATTAATATTGAGGCAAATATTAATCGAGTGGATATTGTGGTGGATAATGCCTTTGCTTATAATGTAGCATCTAGCATTATGCAAGAATGTGAGGATCTCGAACCTCAATCTGTTGAAGAATGTCGAAAAAGACAGGATTGGCCAAAGTGGCAAGAAGCAATTCAATAAGAATTGAATTCGCTGGCAAAACGTGAAGTTTTTGGCCCTATAGTTGAAACACCTAATGGTGTTAAGCCTGTCGGCTATAAATGGGTCTTTGTCTGCAAAAGAAACGAGAAAAACGAGGTGCAAAGATATAAGGCACGCCTTGTTGCACAAGGTTTTTCTCAAAGGCCTGGTGTCGATTATGAAGAGACATATTCGCCTGTAATGGATGCGATAACCTTTCGTTATCTCATAAGTTTTGCTGTCCATGAAAAGCTTGACATGCACTTAATGGATGTGGTTACTGCCTATCTTTATGACTCACTTGATAATGAGATATGCATGAAAATTCCCGATGGACTCAAGATGCCAAACGCGCATAATTCAAAATCTCGGGAAATGTTCTGAATTAAATTGCAAAGATCCTTGTATGGTCTAAAGCAATCTGGACGAATGTGGTATAATCGTCTTAGTGAGTACTTGTTAAAAGAAGGCTATATAAATGACGCCATTTGCCCGTGTATTTTTATAAAGAAAACAACATCGGAATTTATTGTACTTGCCGTATATGTCGATGACATAAACCTTATTGGAACCCCTATAGAACACCAAAAGGTGATTGATTATCTAAAGGATGAATTCGAGATGAAAGATCTCGGAAAGACTAAACTATGTCTTGGTTTGCAAATTGAATATTTGGCAAACGGAATTTTTGTTCATCAATCTACCTATACAGAAAAGGTACTGAAACGGTTTTATATGGATGAAGCACATCCTTTAAGTACACCGATGGTTGTTCGATCACTTGATGTGAACAAAGATCCATTCCGACCTCAAGAAAGGAATGAAGAGCTACTTGGTCCTGAAGTACCATATCTTAGCGCAATTGGCGCACTAATGTATCTTGCAAATACTACAAGGCCTGACATATCCTTTTCAGTTAATGTCTTAGCAAGATTTAGCTCGGCTCCTACGAGGAGACACTGGAATGGGATCAAACACATATTGCGGTACCTAAAGGGAACTACCGATATGGGCTTATTTTATGGCAAGAATTGCAGCTCGGATCTTGTTGGTTATGCTGATGCTGGATATTTGTCCGACCCACACAAGGCTCGATCTCAAACGGGTTATGTGTTTACCTGTGGAGAAACCGCCATATCTTGGCGATCGACTAAGCAATAAATTGTGGCTACTTCATCTAATCATGCCGAAATAATTGCTATTCATGAAGCAAGTCGGGAGTGTGTGTGGTTAAGGTCGATAATACATCATATCCAAAACAAATGTGGTTTGAAGTGTGATAAACTACCCACAACTTTGTATGAAGACAATGCAGCATGTATAGCTCAATTGAAGGGAGGATTCATAAAAGGAGATAGAACGAAGCATATTTCACCAAAGTTATTCTTCACACATGATCTTCAAAAGAATGGTGATATCAATGTTAGACAGATTCGTTCAAGCGACAATATGGCTGATTTGTTCACAAAATCTCTATCAAAGTCAACCTTCAAGAAGCTAGTTCACAAGATCGGGATGCGAAGACTTAAGGACATAAATTGATGTTCTTATCAGGGGGAGTTTAATGCACGTTGCACTCTTTTTCCCTTACAAGGTTTTGTCCCACCGGGTTTTCCTTGCAAGGTTTTTAACGAGGCAACCAATAGGCGCATATTCAAACATGTGTACTCTTTTTCCTTACTTTAATTTTTCCCATTAGGTTTTGTTTTAAGGTTTTAACGAGGCACATCATTGAATAGACATTCAAGGGGGAGTGTTATAAATACACTTCTATTTAAGGTGAATGTCTTTAATTAGAGAGATTCTAGAATCCTATTCTTGGTAGCTAAATCATCCTCCTCCCTATAAATAGAGGTGCCCTCTACCATTGTAAATCACTCCTAACATTCTCTAAGTATCAATAAGAAGAACTCTCTCTACTCTTCTCTCTATTATTCTTATTCTTGCATTATTGTTCTTGTCTTTTATATTATTTCATAACAATATTACTATATTTTATGTTTTTGCTTTCACTTTTTAGATGATAATATAATTTATATATGTTGTGTAAAAGATTTTTCATTGTTAATTTACACATGGGTAGAGATCTCAAACGAACAAAAAATAGTCGCCATTTGAAGTGATTACGATAACGACAAACGGTTGACATGTAGTGGTAATGGTATCTCCCTCACAAAATTTGTATATATTCGTGAATTTTACATGTATGTCATAATAACATGTTTATATTTCATGAATATATAGAAAAGAAACACTTATTCACTTTAATTTACTATCTCCCATCAAAAGATAAAGATGAAATAGTATGTACCAGTGTCAAACAACTAAAAGAGTAAATTATGAATAACTCATTTATCATTTTCCTTTCTTTTATGAACCCCAACATGATATAAAAGAACAAAAAGGTAAACAATAAAGTATATAATCTACTTCTATTATTTTTAATTTTTAAATATTAATATTAAAAAAATACTAAAATATTATTCTATAAAGAGATTTTTTTGCGCAAAGCGCGGCAAGTTCAATAGATTAGATAATAAATAATAGAATAAAAGTAATTCAAATGTATATACTTCAAATAAATTTCAAAAGCAAAGACCTCTAGCAAAGACTGTTTATACTAATAAAGCACTATTGGTTCAAGAAGTTCACTAGCAATGACCTCTACCAAACCAAATATCTTAATATTTATAGTATCAATAAAAATAAAAATAAACATCATAATTGTTCAAAAGGTCTTCACCATTCACTTTAATGAATCAAATTGATTTGTGGCCGCCATTCATCACCCGTATTTTTCTACACATTCAAAATGAAATTAAAAAAATAGAAAGAATCAAATATATAATATGCACTAGTTATATCTTAAAGACAAGAGGGGTTGCTCTGATGGTAAGCAACCCCCACTTCGAACCGAGAGGTTGTGAGTTCGAGTCTCCCTAATAGCAAGGTGGGAAGTTCTTGGAGGGAAGGATGCCAGGTTTCTATTTGGAAACAGCCTTTCTACCCAAGGGTAGGGGTAAGGTTTGCGTACATACTACCCTCCCCAGACCCCACAAAGTGAGATTATACTGGATTATTATTGTATACTGGGTTGTTATTGTTGTTGTTGTTGCACTAGTTATATCTTACTAAGAACTAATGCGTCTTTAATTCACTACTATAGCATAACAATGCCAAATACAAAAAAGATATACAAGTGAATGAGAAGCAAAAACTTAACAATTTGGAAGTACTTGTTACATTTTGTTGTTGTTGATATGTCAAAAATATTCCCTTTTACAAGAGCTGAATCACATTTCCAGGAAATCAACCTAATGATATCCTTTATGACTAGCAAATACCTAAAAACTACAACCCTATAAGTAGTGACGAGAGAGGAATCCTTGCCATAAGAAATCCCTTCTCAACTTCTCTAGTTCTTTTTCCACTTTGGAAGGCATGAAGAACAAGGACGTAAAAGTTTCTGCCGTGCAGCTTGAAGGTCTTGGTGTTTTGGATAATGCAGCTGCTATAGGGGTTAGGCAGTGATTAAAGATGTTGAAAAACCAGCAGGTGTTGTATCTACTGGTGTCTATTTTGGAACAGGATGACCATAAGGCTCACACAGTTGTGGAGAAGTTGTTGGATATACTGAACATTCCTTATGAAGTTGTTAAGCGAGCTGTCGCTACCTGCATTTCTCCACTTATGCAAGCAAAGCAGGTTAGTGAAGCGTCTTCTAGAAAAGCTTATGTATACCATTTAACTGAAATGAGCGCAAATGATTTCTAAAATTCAAGACTGTAATTCTTGAACAATCTGCAGTTATTAAACCCCTGTTCTTGCAGTAAAAGGTGTTTTCTTTAGTTTGCTACTAGGCTACGTAGACTCTATAAAACATATATGAGTCAAAAAGATATAATTTAGCTTGGTTACATTGTCTCAATCCTAGGGAAAGTTTATATCAAGCAGACACACCTACATGTGCGAAGACACGAGCAAAAGACGAGGGGCGCTAGGATGAGGAGGGTGTTGATATAAACTCATCAACTCTAAGTGATCCTAAACTGTTACAACAAGTAATTCTAGCTACTACCAATGACAACAATAAGCGACGCAGTGTGTTTTCTTCTAAGAAATTGAGTGTTCGACGTAATGCTTCGCAGAATAATTTAGTTGGGATTTCAAGCCTAAACTGAAACCCCACAAACAATTAACAGAAAATACAAATGAATTAGACAAAATAAAGGTCCAAAGAGTACTTAAAATGTACTTACCCACAACCGAAATTAGTCTATTTAACCCGAAAAAAAAAAACACAAAACAGACAAATAAAGGTCTAAAACACTATACATCAATAAATCTACAGTTACCAGAAGCCAACTTAGTGTAATCGAAAACCCCAATTAATGAACCATACCCAAATATTAAACAAAACAAAATAACTTCTTTTAGCCCAAGAATCTAATATTATAAAAAATTTAAAACTTTGAGTATAAAACAAAGATTGTGCCGAGATGCCCAGATATTGTACACAATAAAAGATTGTTTTTTCATCTCCATTAGTAAGAAACTAGAAAAATTGAATATTAAACTATAAGAACAAAACTAAAAATTGAAAAAAATAGAAAGGTTTTGATTAAAGAAATACTTACTAATAGAGAAATGGATAGAGATTTGCAATATATGGGTGAGAGTAATCTGAAGACACATGCAGCACAGAATTGAAAGGAATAAATTAGGTTATGCAAGAAACTAAGGTTAAGATGATTTCGTCTTATTGTATATAAGAGGGCTGCTCTAACGGTAAACAAACTCCACTTACAAGAAGGATGCGGAGGGTCTATTTGGAATATTGGGTTGTTGTTGTTGTTGTTGTATTTGGGAGGAAATATTATCATTAATTCTAATATTTGGGAGGAAAATTTTGAGAGAAATTTTAATTAAAGAATTTTTAGACCTTTTCCTATAATGGCTTCCTTATTGAATGTCTTTGGCATTATGAGAATTGGGGAAATATTTTATTAAGTGCAATTTTGGTGGGAAATTTTTGGAAAAATATTTTATAAGGAATTTTTAGGGTACGCTTGTAAAGTGCTGCATTTAATATGACAACTCTTCAAAAACGTAGCAATACACCAAAGAAGCATGACCAAAAATTTTATATTTAGACAACATTTAAAAATATTGTCTTTTTATTTAAAAGGAACGCTTTATAATTGATAACAATTTCTAAGCGTTGCCTAAATTAGTGTGGCTGCAGGCATAAAATGTTGTAGTGACCGCTAAACCTAGGGGAAGTGCCGAATACGAAACCTGTTGATGTTAGTTCCCACATTGCTTTTTGAACGCAGATCTAAGCGCAGACCCCGAAGGAGATGTACGCGGGGAAGCCCGGGTCGGTGGCCAAAGAACACAAGGAATGGAAGAAGGAAGAGTCAGCCTCCAAGCGATATTCAAAATGTTGCAAACCCAGAAAAGTTGCCATCGCTCAAATCTTGAGTCACAATAGAACTCTAATCACAGTCGAACCATTGAACACTCTGCGTGTTGAACCAGCGCTTGAAAGGCCTGATAAAAGCGACCCGGGGACTGACCCCACGATTATGAGAATGCTCGAGGAACTGACTTAAATGATCGAGCCTGGAGAAAAGAAAATTAAAGACAATGATAAAAAACTGGAATCTTATAACTCCCAGGTGGACCAGATACCGAGGGCACCTCCAGGTTTGAAAGGTCTCGATGCAAAGAATTTTATATAAAAACTATTCCCCCGAGTGCGGCTCCAATACCTATTTTCAAGAAGTTTCGCATGCCTGATATACAAAAATATAACGGGACAACTGACCTAACGAGCACATAACTTTATACACTTGTGGGATTAAAGGAAATAATTTGAATGACGATGAAATCGAGTTAGTTTTGTTGAAAATATTCTGGGAAACACTATCAAAGGGAGCCATGATTTGGTATCACAACTTAGCTCCTAAATCTATTGACTCATTTGCTATGTTAGTAGATGTTTTTTTTGAAGGCACACGCATGGGCGATAAAGGTGGCCACGAGAAAATCGGACGTCTTCAAAATAAAGCAAAGGAACAGAGAGATGCTAAGAGAGATCATGTCAAGATTTCAGGTGAAAAGAATGGAATTACCACCGGTCTACGATGACTGGATAGTACAGGCCTTCATGCAGGGTCTTAATAAAAGTAGCTCGATCACGTCTCGGCAGTTGAGATTGAACTTGATTGAATATCCAACTATGACATGGTCGGATGTGCACAATCATTAATAGTCAAAGATCAGGGTCGAGGACAGCTATTTGGGAGCCCCCTTGAGTTCAGTTGATTACAACATATTCGCAGCCAAGCCCTCGAGGGACATAGACCTGGATTCAAGACTCAACAAAGAATGGTATCAGCCGTATGTCAATCAAAGTAATAATGGAATGAGCCGCAACACTTCTCGGAGCGATCAGAGAAGTGATCGAGGTCAAAGTTCTCAGTGACTCGTGAGTAAAAGAGAGTTTGATAAGCATACTGGCCCCGCCGAGGCCCCTCGATTATCACAATTCAACTTAATCATAGATGTATCAGGGATTGTCTCAGCTATTGGGAGAATTAAAGACACTAAATATTCCAGACCAGTACTGGTTGATCCTTTTCAAAGAAACCCAAACTTTATCTGCAAGTACCTCGGAATACATGGGCATGGGACAGAAGATTGCAAACAACTAAGGGAAGAAGTGGGTCGCTTGTTTAATAAGGGTCACCTTCGATAATTCCTAAGTGATCGGGCTAAGAATCACCTCATGTAGAGAGATGCAAGGAGAAACGAACAAGAAGAAACACAACATGTAATCCATATGACTATTAGGGAGTCGATATCCCTCAGAAACCTGTGTTCATGTGCACCAAAGTATCAATCACCAGAGAAAAACGGACTCTGAGCTATGTGCCCGAGGACGTCTTATCATTCTGTGAAGAGGAAGCAGAAGGTGTATCTCAACCTCACAATGACATCCTGATAATCTTTATCCTTTTGAATAAAATTCACGTTAAACGTGTTTTGGTGGATCCGTGTAGCTCAGCAAACATAATCAGATCAAGGGTCATGGAACAACTTGGTCTGCACGATCAGATTGTACCTATATCCCGGGTCCTGAATGGCTTCAACATGGCAAGCGAAACGATAAAAGGAGCAGTTATATTGCTAGTAAACCTAGCTGAGACCATACAATATACAAAATTACATGTTATCGAATGTGATATGAGGTATAATGCACTACTCGGGAGACTATGGATACACAATATATGAGCAGTCTATGGAGAGAAACATGCTGAAAAGGAGATGTTTGCGATCGTGGAGGTGATGCCGATACCGAATCATGCGGCCAAATAGCAGTTACCGCCTACAACCTCGATAGAATCGGAGAAACGGGTAATCGAAGTTGAAGATGAGGATTTTCGTACTCCTCAAACCTTTGTTGTTCCCGAAGAATATGCTGCAACCATATCAACTATCGATGAGCTAGAGCAAGTCATTTTGATCAAATACATTCCCGAGAAAAAGGTATACTTTGGGACGGGATTGACTCCCGAACTTAGGAAAAAACTCATTCAATTTCTTATTGATAATATAGGTTCCTTTGTTTGGTCCTATTTAGATATGATAGGGATTCCATCAAAGATCGCCATGCATCGGCTAAGCACTGATCCTAGATTCAAACCGGTGAAGCAAAAAAGAAGGCCTGAGTCTAATGTAAAGCATGCTTTCATAACGTACGAGGTAAGAAAACTCCTTAAAATAGGATCTATTTGGGAGGTAAAGTAACCCGAGTGGCTAGCCAAAGTAGTTGTATGATCGATCATATGATCGATGCCACGACTGGCCACGAGACCCTAACATCGATCATATGATCATATGATCGATGCCACGACTGGCCACGAGACCCTAACTTTTCTCGATGCCTACTATGGGTACAATCAGGTTCAAATGAACCCGGGAGACCAAGAAATGACTTTAGTTATTACAAAATTTAGGACTTATTGTTATAATGTAATGACCTTCAGACTAAAAAAATACAAGAGCTACATACCAACACCTAATTAACAAAATGTTTGAAGAACAAATAGGTAAAACAATGGAAGTTTACATTGATGATATATTGGTTAAGTCCCCGCGCATAGAGGACCATTTGATCATTTGTAGGAAATATTTACAATCTTGAGAAAATATAACATGAAGCTCAACCCAAAAAAAAATATGCCTTCAGAGTCGGCTCGGGTAAGTTCCTCGACTTCATAGAGTCGAATAGGGGCATTGAAATTAACCCCAATAAGATCAAGGCATCGAGGACGTCACAGTCGTGGATAATGTAAAGGTCATGTAACTAGTCGAATAGTTGCTCTGGGTCGATTCATCTCAAGGTCATAAGATCGGAGTCACCGATTTGTTTCCTCGCTCTAAAAGAAAAAAGGATTATGGACCCTGGAATGTCAATAAGCCTTAGAAGAATTAAAGCTATATATTTTGGGCCTACCTTTGCTTCATACCATGAAGGTAGATAAAAAACTTTATCTATACTTGAAAGTGTCCGAGATAGCGGTATGTGGGGTACTAGTTCGAGAAGAGAAAAGTACACAATTTCCTGTTTATTACGTAAGTCGAACTCTATGAGATGTTGAAACTAGGCACCCTCACTTAGAAAAATTAGCACTTGCATTTTCAACGCCATATGTCGATGCCCCCTTTTACTAAAGAGAAATAGGGTTTTTTGACATTTTTATAGGATAACTCGTTCCCTTTTGGGATTTGAGTTGTTGGATTGAAGAGTCGCCATATAATGATTAAACTGCATTAGGACACTAAAGAAGACTTTAAGTTGGAAAACCAGAATTCGGGTAAGGTCTAGAAATTATCCCGAGGGAATGTGTTAGGCACCCCTTAGGATCCACTAGTATGGTTCCCGTCCATGCTATAATTGTGACTTTAAGTGCAAATAACAAGTAAAAAAGCAGGAACTACAAATGCAGGATGGTTTCATATAATGGTTGCAAGCAAAGAAGTTAAAGCAACTGAAGTTTGGGAAGAAAGCAGCTTTGAAGTTCTGAAAAAATAAATAAGTAAACGGAAGGGGTTTCCACATAATTGTTGCAAGAAATTAAAGCAAAAAAAAGTTAGAGAAGCTGAAAGTTGAGCGATTTTCTTTATTCTGAAATATAAACAAGTAAGGGAAGAGGGGGGGTCCTATTGGCATGATATCTAATGATGTAGAAGTATACTGATTTTAAAGAATGGTTACTGATTTTAGAAACAAATAACTTCTGCAGATATTAACGACATTACTACTGATTTTAGACTTGTAGATGAAAGAGACGAATCATATTTAATTGGTTACTCCTATAGGCATGAATTTTAAGCGTTGTTGATTTTAACATGATTATCAGGGTGCAGGAATCTTATAGGCATAGTATCTAGGATGCAACTTATTATTAATTCAAGCTATAGAATGTTTGCCTAATGATGTATGTATATGCAGAAGCTCGGAAACCTATTAATTATGATTTCTACATGGAGAAATGTAGAAATGTATAGACATGGTTTCTAATGTATAAATGTAGAAACTTATAGACATGGGTTTTAAATGCAGATGCATAAACTTATAGGCAGGATTTCTATATGTAGATGCATAAACTTATAGGCAATATTTTTAATGCAGTAATGAAATAACTTATAGACATGACTTCTATATGCAAATACAGAAGCGGAAAACAGTATGTGATTGTAGAAATAAATACCTAAAGCATGATGTCTACCCACCTGCATAACATGAGTGACCCTCTCCTTTTCACTAAATACCCCATAAGTTATTACAAGTTATTACAACCCGAATAAATCAAGAAAAGTAAAATTGCATAATAAATTAAACTACAACCAAGGAGCCTAATTCAGACTTAAGATCTAACAATATGAGATAAATAACCTTCTAGGATCAGATTTCCAAAGCCTCTCTCTTTTTTGGGATGTGTCAAACTTCCCAAGAGCCTCAAGTGGACCCTGGGTAGTGCTTACACCCCAAATATATTGCAAAACTAGATTATAGTGCAGTTTGAAAGAGCTAGCCCTCAAATATCCAAGTTCAGACAGAAATCAAGGTCCCAAAGCAAGGCTCATAGGAGGGAGGGGGCAGAACTTAGAGTCTAAGAGTAAGTGTAAATGCATAGAGGGGAGTTAGGGAAGGCCATAGCAGGATGGTGGTCATGCCCAGCAATTAAGAGTGTTGGCACACCCCTAACCAGCCTGTTAGAAAAATCTTAGGAGTTAGAATCCATTGACGATCAGGTTCAGACCTGGGCAGTAATTTGAATGCTGCCAGGCCATGAACCTTAACTCAAACACATAAAAAGAAGTAGGGATAGGGATTCACAATAGAAATAGATGAAAGAAAAGAACATGCATAGTCAAATATTGCACATAAACAACAAAGTAGACTAGAGTAAGGCAACTATAAAGTAAACACTTGGGGAAAAAACTTAAATCAAAACTGAGAAGTACCAGTTTCAGGGAAACAAATAAGTAATACAGTAGTCCAGAAAAGCCAAGTTGCAAGCAAACAATACAAAGACCTTAGAAAAGAGTAGAGTATTGAAAGAGTATTGAGAGTGTGAGAATACTGAGCTTGAAGTGTTCAATAATTGATCTGTGTATAGAAGGGTTGTGCCCCTTTTATAGCGCAACAAGAAAGTAAGAAAATGTAATGAAATAACATTCAAATCAATCTTCCTTTAATTAAGGGACTCTGATTTCAAACGAGCAAAGGCAATTAAGGAAAGAGTTAATCAGAATAGTTTCTCAAGCAATACAATAAGGGTGAATACATTGAAGTTATTTATGGCAAAAGTCCAGTGGTACTTGGCTTGTGAAAAAATTAAGGAAAGTGAATCAAAAAACAGTAAGTAAAATCAAAGTTACACGGTTTTACTCAAATGAACCAAGTAAGGAAAAGGTAAAGGTTTGATTTAAAGGAAATCAGTAACAATCAATTAAACCCTATTAAAGGAATTCAGAATCAATTAGTAGTTGGAAAAACCTTTTTGAAAGAAAAATTTCTCATGTATAAAGTAAACAAATCAAACAAAAGGGGTCATCATGTTACTTAGAAAAGAGTCTAGTATTGAAAGCTTCAACATTATATGCAAAGGGCTACCAATTCAGTTTGTTGACTCAAAGAAAGATTGAGAGTCCAGGGTTCCAATGCAGAACCCTAGTTCAAACATCAAATCAAACTTGCCTAAGAAAAACCCCCCAAATCCTAAGGTTTCAAATCGAATCAGATATAGAGATGAGAAGGCAAACCATTGAAACAGACTTCAAAGGTCTGTTTCATAGCCTCATTAGAAAGAAAACAAATATAATAGTAGGTATGAAACAACAAAGAAAGAATGCTGATTTAAGAGCATAGAAGAGCATGTTTTAGAAAATTCGGATCTTAAGCAAGTGATGTAAACTTAAGCCACAGTAGATGGAATGGGCTTAGAAAGAACACAAAGAGACTGCAGTAGAGCAAACAAAATAAAAAAACTCAAACAGAAAACACATAGAGTAGAATAGTACTAAAAATTATAGCGAAGAACATGTAGGAAAACATAGTAAAGATTAACTTACAAATCTAGTCTTAGAGGCATAGTAGAACACAAAGCAACATGAGTATCATATATAGTAGAAAATGAAAGGTAGAAGAGCAACACACGCGTAGTAAAAGGGAAACACATGAGCATGATATAAACAAACACACATGAAGAAAAGAAGAAGAAGAATCAGAAAAGATGTTTTTGAAAAAACTTTTCGGAAACCCTAAATACAAGTGATTTTGAAAAGGAAAATTTGGGGAAAATACTTTAAATGTCCAGTAGAACGCAAATACATCACATATCTAAGAAAATAAATAGAGAAAAAACCTGGAATAGCTTAGGGTTTCGGAGAAACCTTAGATGATGAGAAATACTTGGAAAAGTCAGATCCTGGGTCGAAGAGGTCAGGAATTGGGCTTCTCGTGCTTGAATATGCCGGAGCATGGCCGGAGAAGCCATGGAACCAAAGATCTGAGAAGATCAAAAAGAGAACCATTGAAGTCGAACTTCAAAACCTTGAACACCCAAGGTTTAATGGTGGAGAGGGGCGAGTATAGACCATCCATAACCTAAGAAGCCATGGATTCCGGTGAAAGCACGGTGAGAAAAGGTAAGAGGATGCTAGGGTTTCGAAGAACCCTGAGAGAGAATTGGGAGAAAGAGTATTCGAGGTTGGCTGATTAAGTGAAATGAGGGGGATTAGGGTAGGTCATTTGGTTTAATTGTGGGAGGGTAGATTATGACCATTGATCTGGGAGATCAACAATTGAGATTAGAGAGGGTAGGTGGGAAACGAGTCTGGTTGGTTTGAACAGGGTTTGGGTCAGGGTAATTGGATTTAAAAATTGGGGTCAAATTGGGGTTCAAATAGGGCTAAAATTAAAATAAACGGGGCTAGCATTTAAATGGCTATTTTTCATATTTATTTTATAAAAATAGTAATAAAATGATTTTGAAAGATAATTAAGGTACTAAGTCAATTAATAATATATAAATATTAATTAAAAATATCGAAACCAATTTTATAATTATAGAAATGATATTAATCTTAAAATATGCTAAAATTGCAATTGCATATAATTTATCTTTAAAAATATCAAATAAATTTATAAAAATATACAAAAATTACCTTAACTATATTTTGGTATAAATACGATAATAAAATAAATTATTTACAAAATTGGTAGTTTTGGGAACAATTACTAATTTTTTACTGCTAAAAATGGACAATAGCCGATTTTAAAAATAAAAGGCAAAATACCAAAATGCTTGAGAATGCTTATATATGAATATATATGTTATTTTGAAAGTATTTTGTATGTAAAAAAATACATCGCGCAAAATTGAGTATCAACAACTGCCTCTCTTTACCCGGAAAGGATGAAAGAGTTGTCGGGTAAAGATATGATAGTCAATTTTGACCGAACGGAATGGCTTGAAGCAAGTGAACGTGCTCTAGTTCTTGATTTTCCTACATATCCCTTGTCCTACATGAATCAGGTCATTTGTAGTTCGGGATCCATCGATGGAACATGCTGATTAGGGATTCTTTTAAAAATAGATAAGGGTGGTGGTTATGAGCTGAGTAGGGCTGGTGACGCTGGAGCGGGATCGCTCCCGTTGGGATGACCGTTACTCACCAGTTTTACGTGCAAATAAAAAATACGAGCACATATATTGTGCATAAATTTAAACGTGATGCAAGTTTCCGTTGGATCATGAATACTGTCTTTGGACGATTAGGATGACGTCTTCGGACCATGATGTCTTGGGCCATGAATTATGTTATAGAGGATTCGCAGGCCATGAAATGATGTTCTCGGGCTATGAAAATGATGCCTCCGAACCATGGTGCCTTTTATTAATGTTATGCATTAATAAAAGTGGGGTCTTTAGGCCTTGGAATGGCGTTCCTGGGCTATGAAGATGATGCCTCCGAACAATGACGCCTTTGGATGATTTGGAGATCTTTCAGCCCATGACATGCAGAAGGTGGCGATCTTCCAGCCAATGCAAGTCGTAAATCAAAGGTGGTGGTATTTCAGCCGATGCATGATTTAAATGAAGTGGCGATACTTCAGCCATGCAAGAAATGTAAGTAAAATAACGATCTTTCAGCCGATGAAATGCAATGAGATATCGATTTTCAGCCAATGTAGGATTTAAATGAAGTGGCTATATTTCAGCCGTGCAAGAAATGTAAATAAAATGACGATCTTTCAGCCGATACATGAATTAAATGAAGTGGCGATATTTCAGACGTGTAAGAAATGTAAATAAAATGGCGATCTTTCAGCTGATGCGGATGGAGGTAGAGCTTAACCTCAGAAGGTAGAAAGGTAGCCTTATGCATTGAAGAAAATGCAGGATGAAGGTAGAACTTAGTCTTGGAAGGCAGAAAAGTAGCCTTATGCAATGCAGAAAACGCAGATGGAGGCAGAGCTTTACATCGGAAGGTATGAAGGTAGCCATATGCAATGCAAAAATGCAGATGGAGGTGGAGCTTAATCTCGGAAGGAAGAAAGGTAGCCTTATGCAATGCGAAAATGCAAATGGAGACAGAGCTTAGTCTCGGAAGGCAGAAAGGTAGCCTTATGCAATGCAAACAAAAATGCAAGATGGAGGTAGAGCTTAACCTCTGAAGGCAGAAAAGTAGCCTTATATGCAATGCAGAAAAGTAAAAGGCAAACAGTAGTAAAATTCTTAGCTGATGGCTTGATAGCAAATAGTTGATTGTGATATTGTGGTTGCTAGGGATGTCGTGTACGGATAGAAAATCCGAATATGTGATGGTTCTAAGGGTCATATTATGTAAATGCATTTTGTGATTTGCAACTTGAGTTCTAGCATCCAATTTGAGGGTCCTCCTCAATATTCTGCCAAGTTTACTGGGTCGATACATATGACGGCTGCTTGCGATGATTGGCGGAAGCTACTTCAGAATTTTGAAGGTCCTCCTCAAAATTCTGCTCCAGTTTCCAATGGCAAGGGGAATGAAAATTTTATTAAATTGTGACTGAACCTACAGGGCTGCCTACGTATCCCCTCTTAAATGGGAATCAGGTCATACGTAATTCAAATTACATAAGGAAATCACAAATGGTTACACATAGTATCGACTTCATCTGAATTGACCCGCTTTGACCAAACTTCTCCCTCCATTTTTGCAAGTATAAGGGCTCCTCCTGTTAGAACCCGATAAACCATATATGGGCCTTGCCAGTTGGGAGAGAAATTTTCTTTGGCTTCATCCTGATGTGGAAAAACTATCTTTAATACCAACTGCTCTGGTGCGAACCATCTCGATTTGACTCTCTTGTTGAAGGATCTGTCCATTCTTTTCTAGTAAAGCTGACCATGGCACACTACATTCATTCTTCTATCATCTATGAGGATAACTATTCGTAGTGACTCTTTACCCATTCTGCATCGTCTAGTTTTACTTCTTGTACGATCCTCAAGGAGGGAATTTCTACTTCGGCAGGAATGACCGCTTCTGTACCATAAACCAACATATATAGAGTTGCACCAGTTGATTTATGGATTGTGGTGCGATACCCTAATAATGCAAATGATATCTTCTCATGCCATTGTTTATGCTTCTCTACCATCTTCCTCAGTATCTTCTTGATGTTCTTGTTAGTAGCTTTTACAACTTCGTTCATCTAAGGCTTGTAGGCTGTGGAATTCTTGTGTTTGATCTTGAAGATTTCACACATAGCTTTCATCAAATCACTGTTGAGGTTGGAACTATTGTCAGTAATGATTGATTTCGGAATCCCGAATCGACAAACGATAGGGTCACGAACAAAGTCTACCACGACTTTCTTGGTCACTGCTCTGTAAGATGTTGTTTCAACCCATTTAGTCAAATAATCAATTGCCACTAGAATTAACCTATACCTGTTTGATGCGGCGATATCGATAGGTCTGATAATATCCATTTCCCAAGTGGCGAACGACCATGGCTAGCTTGTTGTATTAAGCTCATTTGGAGGCACTTTTATCATGATTGTGTGGATCTGGCAATGGTGGCACTTTCGGATATACTGGAGGCAGTCTGTCTTCATAGACATCCAAAAATAAATAGCCCGGAGTATCTTCTTGGCTAAGACAAAACCGTTTATGTGTAGGCTGCAAGTCCCAACATGAATTTCTTCTAGTAGTTAGATGCTTCATTTGTGCCGACACATCTTAACAGCCCCAAATTAGGAGTCCTTCTATACAGGATTCCCCCACCATGAAAGAAGTTGTTGGATAACCTCCAAGGTGTACGCTTCTGAGTGGTATTCGCAAGTTCAAGATATTCTCCTTTTGCAAAATATTCCTTGATATCATGAAACCAAGGTTTTCCATCTGCTTCTTCCTCAACATGAGCACAGTAAGCTGGCTGACCATAGATCTTCATAGGAATAGGATCAATGAAGTTCTTATCTGGATGTTGTATCATAGAGGACAGGGTATCCAGTGCATCTGCTAACTCATTCTGGACTCTGTCTTTGTGAACCTTTTCCTCAACTCCTGTACATGATGCAGGTATGGGAGTGTCTTGGAGTTCTTGGTTGCCCATTCTTCTTGGACTTGGTGTATAAGCAAGTTTGAATCTCCAATCACTAGCAACTCTTGGATGTTCATGTCAATGGCCATCTTAAGCCCTAAGATGCATGATTTTTACTCGGCCATATTGTTGGTGCAGGGGAACATGAGTTTGGCGGATACCGGATAGTGCGGGCCGGTTTCTAATACTAGGAATTGCCTATTCCAATTCCTTTGAAATTTGCTGCTGCATCGAAAAACGTCCTCCAAACGTCATTGGATTCTGCAATGTCTTCTCCTACAAATGATACCTCCTCATCAGGAAAAAATGTCTTTAAGGGTTCGTTTTCCCGTCCACAGGATTTTCAGCAAGATGATCCACTAGTGCCTGTCCTATGACTGCTTTCTGGGTCACATAGATAATGTCAAATTCACTCGACAGGATTTTCCATTTGGCTAGCTTGCCAGTCGGCATGGGATTCTGAAAGATGTACTTCAATAGATTTATCATTGATATGAGATACGTAGTATATGCATAGAAATAATGCCTCAATATCTAAGCTACCCAGGTCAGGGCACAACAGGTGCGTTCCAACAGAGAATACCATGCCTCATATAGGGTGAACTTCTTGCTGACATAGTAGATGGGCTGCATTTTTTTCCCAGTTTCGTCCTGCTGTCCCAGAACACAACCAAACGCTCCATCTAGCACCGCAAGGTAGAGTAACATGGGTATACCTGGCTCGGGGGGAACCAAGACCGACGGTGTTGAAAAGTACTCCTTGATTCTATTAAAGGCCTTTTGGCAGTCATCTGTCCATTTGGTAGCAACCTCCTTCTTCAGCATCTTAAATATTGACTCAAAGATGACAGTAGATTGTGCTATGATCCAGCTGATGTAGTTAAGTCTCCCCAAGAAACTCATTACTTCTTTCTTTTTCTTTGGCGGTGGCAATTCTTGAATAGCTTTTACTTTGGATGGATCCAATTCTATCCCTCGGCGGCTCACAATGAATCCAAGCAATTTCCCAGTTGGAACCCCGAATGCATATTTTGCGGGATTCAATTTCTGGTTGTATCTTCTTAGTCTATTGAAAATTTTCCTTAAATCTTCCATGTGATCAGCGACTTTCTTGGACTTAATAATGACGTGGGTTACATACACTTCGATCTCCTTGTGTATCATGTCATGGAAAATGGTAGTCATGGATGTAGGTGGCCCTAACATTCTTTAACCCAAGCGACATCATCCTGTAGCAATACATCCCCTATGGTGTAATGAAGGCCATTTTCTCAGCATCTTCTTCATCCATCCATATCTGATGGTACCCAGCAAAATATTTGACAAATGACTGCAGCTCATGCTTGGTGTAGTTGTCAATCAGGATGTGTATATTCAATAAGGGGAAGTCGTCTTTGGCACTGGCCCAGTTTAGGTCCCAGTAGTCAACACAGACCCTAACCTTCCCGTCCTTCTTCGGTACTGGCATCATGTTGGCTAACTACGTCGGATACTCTACTACCCTGAGAACCTTAGCTTTGACCTAATTAGTAACTTATTCCTTGATTTTCAAACTTATATCTGGCTTAAACTTTCTGAGCTTCTGCTTTACTGGTGGGCAGGCTGGATCAGTCGACAATTTGTGAGCCACAATGGATATGCTTAGACCAGTCATGTCGTCGTATGACCAGGCGAATATGTCTTCATACTCGCTTAGGAACTCTATATATTATTTCTTTTCCGGCGGTGACAAATGGTTGTTGATTCGCGTTTCTTTGATGTTTTCCACATCTCCCAGGTTGACAATCTCAGTCTCGTCCAAGTTGGACTTAGGCCTATTTTCAAAATTCTCAACTTCCTTAATAATATCTTTCGGTATATCGTCTTTTTCTGAACTAATGTTCGTTTGTTGCATTGTCTCGTTGCATGTCACATCCATTGGTTCATCAAGTAAAGTAATGGTTATGCTGTTTAAGTAAAGTAATGAAAATAATAAGCATAAGATTTATAAGAACTGAAATACTTTAATAAATTCCATAAATCTTTTGAACATCAGAGCTCTTTTTTGCGAAAAATAAAATGCGTAAGGAAAATAAAATAGTAAAACAAAATAGTGCATGGTGCTTTGTTCAACCTTGCTACCCCGAGGTGGGCCATGTTTTGATGGTTCGAACGTTCCAGCTATCGAGGCGTGCTCCTTTGTTTATAGCATGTATGGCAGGGCCATCCTCCCCTCTTCCTAAAAAATAACACAGAAATCCATGTCATCATCTCCTAGGAACAAATTCTTCATTGCAGCTAGTGCTTCCTCTTCTTCTGACCCATAGACGATTTTGGTTGATTGAAAAATCTGCTCCAAACGAGGTATCGGCTGATCTAATGGATAGTAAGGACCATGCCATGGTGGCGACTTTGAATTCATCCCTAGTGTACTCATACCTTATTCCGAAGGTGGTGGCGTGTTTCTTGAGCTTGATGGGCTTAACGATTCCCTGGAGATTCTTGTCGAGTCTTTTGATCGGTTGATACCCGCGATGGTTCAGTATGCTTTCAATTTTGTTATCCCACCATGTATCCTTATCGACGGCGTTGACTCGCTTGATGTGATGGTAGGTTTCTCTGCCTATCTTTCTTGTTCCTCCAATTGCTGGGATGGTCTGGCGGTTGTATATGGGATTGCTACCATCACCATGAATGATCACCTCCTAGTGATTCCACTCAAATTTCACTGCCTGATGTAACATTGATGCCATGGCCCTAGGTTGCATGAATCTGTGGTCGTCCCAATAATAAATTGAAAGACGTCGACACATCTATCACTTAAAAACCGACATTAAACCAAGTGGGATCCATTTGCAAATGTAAGCTAATTTTCACAATAATGAACCTTTGAGAACCATCGAAAACCTTAAAGTTGATGGCCCAATCCTTGATTTAATGCAGCCCTTTTCCTAATGTCCTGAGTGTTACCAATGGGAAAATATTGAGGTTGGACCCCCCCATCGACCAGGATTCTTGTAATAGAGTAATCTTTGTACTGCACAGTGATATGCAATGCCTTGTTGTGACTCAATCCTTCCGGTGGGGGCTCATCTTTGTGGAAAGTGATTTTATGACTTTCCAATACTTGACCGACCATGTATGCCATTTCTCCTCCAGTGATTTTGGCTTGTATATATGCTTCACTCATCACTTTCAAAAAGGCATTTTTGTATGCATCAGAGCTCTGTAGCAAAGCTAAGATAGAGATTTGAGCCGGTGTTTTGCTCAGCTGGTCAATGATTGAGTATTCTTTGCTTGTATCTTTCTCCAGAGATCGTTGGACCTGGTTTCAATGATGGCTTGTCGACCAAAGGTCTGCTTACTCGACTCAGCCAAGTGTTCCGGGGTATAAACCCTGCCGGTTCTTGTCATACCCTGTGCCGCAACTGCTTCCCCGAACCTGGATTTCCCCTTCCTTCTTGCCTCGGCTGTGTAGTCCCATGGTATGGCTTTTGTGTGGAATGGCACTACAGTTGTCATTGCTACTAGAATAGGCGCCCTTGCTTTGGCAGGTAATACAACAACTTCAAATGGATCAGGTGCCTTTGGGGACCCAAACTCGACCTCAATTGGTGTTGGCGTCTTTATAGAGGCTGGTATTTCAAATTCAAGTGATATGGACATGTTCACCTAGCATCTTCAGAAGGCTGAATTTGGACTACAATATTAAAAGTGACTGTTGGTTTCTTTGGATCCTGACCTTCTGTGATCAAACCGATTGATCTTTTGGGATCCCTATCGTCCTCTATTTCAATCATATGAACACCCCCACCTTTATGGTCCAGTAGAGGGTTGTTGCTGACATTCGAAGCAGGCTCCTTTGCCATGATGATCCTATTGTCAATCAAATCCTGGATCTTGTCCTTCAGAGAGCGGCATTTATCAAGGGTATGCCCCTTCATGCTAGAATGGTATGCATAGGTTTTATTTGGGTTGACCTATTGGGAAAGGTTTTCAGGGGTTATAACATGGATAAGGGTGACGCAACCAGCAGCTTTGAGTCTTTCATACAGCTGGTCGCGTGGTTCAGCAATGGCGGTATACTATTTGGGAGGTCTACGGTCGAAATTTTGTCGAGGTCTATGAAAGTTTTGGTGAGTAGGAGGTGATTAATAGTTGGAAGGTTGAGTATCATAAGCTTTGTAGACGTGTGCGGGTTGGGAATATCTGGGTGAAACAGGTTGGTATGTAGGAGGTGGAGGCGATTGATAGGTAGGTGGTGGAACTTGCTAGCAAGGTGCAGGAGTTTGGAAATTTGGAGTGGGTTGATATGTAAATGGAGATATCGGGTAGGTTTGTTATTTGATAGGTGATTTGGTTCTTTGTGCAACCATTACGGCACTTACGTCCTTTTTCTTTGATGTACCACTGGACTGAAAATACTTGGTTGTGGCTTGCAAAGCTTCAAAGTTAGTAACCATACCACTCTTGATACCTCCCTCAATCCTTTATCCTATCTTGATGATGTCATAAAATTTAATGGTCTCGATCATCATTAGTCTTTCATAGTATTGCGAATTTGAGCCCGGACAAAAAATTTGTTCATCTGTTCTTCCCCTAAAGAGGGTCGAACCTTAGCAGCCTCTGATATCCAACGAGTGTCATACTCTCAAAATACTTTTGTGGGTTTCTTCTTTATGTTCTAAACGTAAAACACATCCGGTGCATTTTCCATGTTGAACCAGAACCTTTCCATGAAGTTGGACGCCATACTAACCCAGTTCGACCACTTCTTTGGGTCCTGGCTGATGTACCAAGAAAGAGCATCTCCTTTTAGGCTCCTCATGAAAAGCTTCATGTGGATCTTCTCATCTTTTCTTACTCCGACCAGCTTGTCACAGTATGTCCTCAAGTGAACCTTGGGATCCTTTGTACCATAAAAAATTTCAAACTTGGGAGGTTTGTACCCCTCGGGCAGTTCGACATCGCGCTGTATACATAAGTCTTCATAGTTTAGCCCCTTAATCCCTTTACCACCCTCAACGCCTTGGATCCTGGTGGTCAACTTCTTATGTTCTTCAGCCATATTTTTGATGAGCG
Source organism: Nicotiana benthamiana (assembly GCA_034376525.1). Lineage (NCBI taxonomy): Eukaryota > Viridiplantae > Streptophyta > Magnoliopsida > Solanales > Solanaceae > Nicotiana > Nicotiana benthamiana. The sequence goes on along the minus strand of CM067324.1, from coordinate 76,926,386 downwards.
AATCATTGTTATCGGACTCAGGTGTGCTTGAGATAGGTTGAGTATAATGTGGCACAGCTTCCACATAGATGGAGGTGTTGCGTTAGTTGTGTAAGTGATCATTTGTGGAGTTCAATAGTTACGAGATGAGTAGCGGAGTGTTGTTAGGAGTGTGGCAAGTATTGCAATGATAGTGAGGAGCGGGATAGCTTGGGACATTTTGTGGAGGTATGGGATTCTGAGTAGCTTCTGGGCGGCAATGGAAAATGACATACATTCCAAGTTTTGGACTTGATCCAGTTCTTCCTGAAATTTCAACAGTTTCTGCTCGAGTTGGGACACACTTTATTTGGAGCCTGAGTACTCTAAGTGATCTCTACATGTTCAACTGAGTTTTCCTTTCTGATGTTGCTAAAATCTTTCATCTTTCCCTTGTTCCTGTTTCTATAGGACTAGAAGGAGAAGTGCGTGGAGGGCCCTTGGATCTTGTGGAATACGATGATGATCCCGGAGTTCACGAACTAACCTTTTGGGGAGGGGAATAAACAAAAAGGAAAAACAAAAAGGTAGCAAGTTAGTAAGGATTATAATAAAATATGTTGCCCTTGGATCATATGGAATACGATAATGATCCCGGAGTTCACGAACTAACCTTTGCGGAGGGGAATAAGCAAAAAGGAAAACAAAAAGGTAGAAAGTTAGTAAGGATTATAAGAAAAGATGTTGCAATATTTAACTACGTACAGAAAAATATAAAGCGTGTCCTAATCTTGGGGACCTCGTTGTGCCCGAGGTAGGCCTAGCGACAAGTAAATTTGGAGAACTTAGAATGCGAAATGCCTCATTTTATTGATAATAAAATAAGATGAATCCCAAAACGACACTAAATAACATGGAATAAAATGTCACTAAGGCCATAGGCCTTATTACATTTGCAAAAGAAAAGAAACTCCTATCTATTTGGTCCCACCTTCCCTAGATTCGGCAGTGTTGACTCCCTCGTACCGCTCCCCCAGCTCGCGCAGTCCTAGCAGCAAGTAGTCCCTGGCTAGATGTCCGCCTTCATTTTCTTTAGCAACTAGGAAATCTTCCACCCTCTTCAGAAATTTCTTTTCCAGTTCTACTATGCCTTGCTTCAAGCGGATCAATCGTCTGTTGGCGCTGACAGCCATATCCCTCCTTTCTCCAATTAGTTTCTGATTGGCTTCCTGTATTTCACAGCGCTCATTTTCACATTCTCGCATCCTCTGATGCATTTGGTTGTATTTTAGTTGTGCTTCAGCCCTTTCATCAATTATCTTGTGACCTCGAACAAAACTGGGTTGACCCAAATCGTTGTGATTGTCTTCCAGCCAACCTAAATAGTGTGGGGTACAACCAGCATGGTAGGGATTTGGTTCGATGGTCTCTTTTTCTAAGACAATTTTGCAATGCGACACATGCTGAGCCTGTCACCTATATGGACTATTGTCATTCTGGAAGTCGGATCGGAAGTGACTCATCTCGTCAACCCTTGGTATAACATGCTTTCTACCTACCTGTCTTATAACCCGGATAGGGACATATGGATAGGTCCCTCTCAAATGAATATGTATCAAAAACAGCACATCCCTAGATCGAATGATGAATTCTTCAGTGAGGAACCACTTGAACATCCATTGCACCTGGTCCTCAGTAAGATTGTGTCAGCCCATTCTCTAGAATTTTCTGGTTGGGCGAACATGTTGGGCATGTAATTCATTCGTTTTGGGTGATGAAAGGAAATATGATCATCCCAGTATCTACGACGGATTTCCTTCCAGTAATCACCCTTTTGGAGGTGTTCCATGAGCCATAATTGGAGCAGCAAATTACAACCCTCGAAATGTGTGACTCCATGTTGACACCTTTCTAGGGCTCGGTATATTTCTGCAACTATCATTGGCACAAGACTGAACGGCTGCCCGTTAATTCCTTCTATTAAGGCTTTGGTGACCATGGTTAGCCTAGTATGGGTTCTTGATTTGTTCATTGGAAATACTATCATCCCTAAGAAACAGAACATGAAGATAAAGACTCTTCGATAGATGTGTCCCAATGAGGTGAGGAGAACTCGTTAGGATAAATACGGTAAAATTTGTTGTGACCGTACCTTTTATACAAATAGTCAAAGGGAATGTGTGACTCCTGCAGACATAACAAGTCGGGATTCTTCTTTATACCCATTATTTTGAGAAAACCCCTATCCTTGCGATTTTCTGGAATTAGCAGAATCGGAGTTTCCCATGGTATCCCAGCTAGTCCTCCTATTTCCTCAAGTAAAGGTATCATTTCAAGGCCCCCGAAGCGAAACACATACCTATCGCCATCCCAGAAAAGAGTAGCAACCTCTATGATATTTTTTTGGGCTGTATTTCTAGAAGAGAAGGCAAATTTCTCAAATATTTGCATACGAGAGTCTGATCACTAGAGTGAAGGTCTTCCCACCAGCTTAGTAACCTTGGGTGGATGTTGGTACCATGCCGAATCTGGGGACTTCGTGCCTCATTATCTGCAAAACCAAGGTGTTCTGCCCTTACCCCTGCCAGACTCGACTATTTAAATATCAATAATTATCATAGAAAGCATTTAGTTCTCGAAATGAATGCACAGAACATGGTAGCGTCCGTTTGGGGTTTCAGGGAAACCCCGTGGACTTTGGACAAGGCGGTCTTAAGGAGTAATTATGTGGACAACATAACTGACTCAGCTAGGTTTGACAGTGATGCATGCATAATTGAACAGAGTAAGGTTTCTACGGGGTGTTAGACCAGTACCCTTGAGCAGATAACTCAAGAAGGAAAGACACAGAATCGTCGACTACACCGTTTATCGAGTGGTTTTTCCATAGATACGCATTTGCAAATTTTAGGGGGTAATAACATCGGAAGGGCACAACCACTCATTATAAGCGTTGCTATGGTATTTTGTTTGGTACGAGTGGAATATGATGTTGAAAATGCAGTTACAAGAATTAAACAAGTTTTCATGTATCACTTTCATAAAGTACTCATTACAATAATTACTCATAATTACAACTGTATTAGGGGAAATTGGTAGAAGAAAGTATTGAAGAAAAGAAACAAAGAACCAAGTCAATTTCGTAATAGAAATGAGATAAAGACATTAAATAAAGGCAAATAAGAAGCAGTAAAGTCACAAGTAACATGAAATGGTAAAAGCCTAAAGAAAATCCCCAGCAGAGTCGCCATACTTTCAATGCCCCCTTTCTCTAAAGCGATATTGGGTATATGACATTTTTGGAGGACAACTCGTCCCTTTTGGGAATTGGGTTTTTGGATTGAAGAGTAGCCACCTAATGATTAAAGTGCAAAAGGACACTAAAGAAGGGTTTGAGTTGAAAAACCAGTGGCCGGGTAAGGGCTATAAATTATCCCGAGGGGAAGGTGTTAGGCACCCCTCAGGATCCACTAGTGTGGTTCTGTTGAAACACGTTCTCAAGTCACTAAACTAAACATGTGTTCATATTTGTAGGTTTTGATAAATGACAAATCGACGTGAACGGAACATTGACATATGCCGAAGTCCAAGCACAAGAGAAACAAAGATCAAGATTTAGTAAAGCAACAAAGTTATACATGAGTCGTTCTATAATTGTGGTCTTGATCCGACAATTGATTCAAGACTTGCTTCTCTCGTAAAATCATTTTTATCAAACCATGCATCTTTATTTTAAAGCAAAATGATTTTCAAACATTTCTTTTTAACCAAAATGAATTTTAAACATGCCTTTCAAATCTGGACAAAGATAATCGATTATGTACTTTATGATAATCGATTATGTTAAAGCAGTGTACACCAGATTTTACAAAGCTGTAAGATAATCGATTATGTACCTTATGATAATCGATTATGTTGAGGCAGTGTTCACCAGATTTTTTAAACGCTACAAGATAATCGACTATGTACCTTATGATAATCAATTATGTTGAGGCAGTATTTACCAGATTTTTCAAAGCTACAAGATAATCGATTATGTGCCTTAGACTAATTGATTATGTTGAAACAGTGAGCATCAGATTTTACAAAGTAGCAAAATAATCGATTATGGCTTTCTGGTAATCGATTATATTAAAGACCGTTGCCAAAGTATTTTCAAACACTGAAAAATAATCGATTATGTATAATCAGACAATCGATTATGTTAAGCATAAAATCTGGGATTGAATTTTGAACGTTGGCAGATAATCGATTATGCAGAATCAGATAATCGATTATCCTAGCACAAACTCAGCAATTTGTGATTGGCAATTAAGCAACGGTCTTGGGTGTTTTGAGCACTATAAATACAACTCACTCTTCTAAATACAACAACTGATTACATTCTTGCTAAGGATTACATACTCTCATTGCTATCATTTTATATTCATTTCATAAGTTTTTGAGAGCCAAACTCTTGACTAAGTTGTTGTGGTCTTGAGCGTATTTATTTACTCATATCTACTCTTCAAGAGAGTTCTGTTTAAGTGAGTGCTAAGTGTTTGTACACACTTGAAGGGATAGTCTAATCCCTTGTTGTAAGAAGGAAAAGTAGTTCCTTGGTTTAAAGTCTTGAGGTGCGGTATCCTCGAGCAGGTTGAAGTCTTGTAGAGTGTATACCTACGAGCAAGTGACAGTTTGTTAGGCACCCGTAAGCTTAACGAAGTTAGTGTAAAACTCGAGAGAGTCTCTCGGGGACTGGACTAACCACGTGTTGTGGTGAACCAGAATAAAATTCGGTGTGTTCTCTCCTTATCTTTTTAATTACTACACTTACGTTATTCCTGCAATTTTTAATTCCGCAAATTTACATTGTTTTTTATTATAACGCTATTCACCCCCCCTAGCGTTAAGCGTATATTCTAAAAATTGGTATCAGAGCCATACTCTCTGAAAGACTTAACAGTTTGAGAGAAACTTTCCATGGCTTCTACTCGTAGTGTTTATGCAGGACTAGGTGAAGGACAATCTTCACAAGGCCCACTTTTCGATGGCACCAACTACACTTACTGGAAGGAGAGAATGAGGATTTTTATACAATCAAACAACTTCCAACTGTGGAAAATTATCAAAAATGGAGAATTACAACCTACCAAAAAGGTTGGAGAAGAACTCGTTCCAAAAACGGAAGATGAATACGACGCCGATGATATCAGAAAAATAGAGAACAACGCAAAGGCAATCAACATGATGTATTGTGCAGTGAACTCCGATGACTATCGAAAAATATCATGTTGCACCACTGCCAAGCAAATGTGGGATAAATTAGAAATCACCTACGAAGGTACGGACCAGGTAAGGGAAGCTAAAATTGATTTCCTAACCCACGAATATGAACTGTTTCGCATGAAGGAAAACGAGAAGATAGATGACATGTTCGAACGATTCTCAAAAATCGTTAATGACCTACACGCCCTCGAAAAGACATTCACGGATAAGGAGCTTGTTCGGAAAATTCTACGAAGCCTCACTCCGGAATGGCGTTCCAAAGCCGATGCTATCCAAGAATCAATCGGCATCACAAACGTCACCATCGACGGACTACGAGGTAATCTTAAAACTTATGAATCAACTATTCTTAACTCTCCTTTGGATGATCAAAGGAAAAGAAAGATTGCGCTCAAAGCATCAACTACTCAACCTCAAAACGATGAGGAGTCAAGTGATGAAGATGTCGAGCTTGGACTCGTTATCAAGAAATTTCACAAGTTCATGCAAAAGAAGTATGAACGAAAAGGTAAGCAACAAGGCGACCAATTGAAGTGCTATGGATGCGGAGAAATCGGGCATATCAAATCAAATCGTCCTAACATCAAAAAGGAGAAGAAACCATTAAAGAAACAAAGAGCATACATCTCTTGGGGAGGCGACTCCGGAGACGAGTCAAGTGATGGAGAAGGAAACGAGACCGCAAACTTGTGTCTTATGGCACACGAAGAAAATCAAAATGAGGTATGTACTTCTTCTAAGAACTATTTCACTTTAGAAGAAATGCAAGATGCATTTGATAAGTTGTATAAAGAGTTTATTAGCGCTTCTAAATCTATAAAAGATTTAAGAAAACAATTTTCTTCAAAAGAAAAGGATTTTGAAAAACTTACTCTTGAAAATGAGAAATTAAAAGAGGAAAACAAGTTTTATGGCAAAAGAAGCGCCGATAAACCCGAAAGCTCAAATAAGGATTGTACTTCTTGCAAATCTCTAAAGGAAGAAGTAGAAAGTCTTAGAAGCACTTTGCACAAATTCAATTCTTCACACAAATATCTCAATGAAGTGCTTGTAAATTTGAAATCCACTAAGCACGGTATAGGCTTCAAACACGAGCCAAAAGAAAAAGTTGAGTCCATTCCTAAACCACCTAAGACTCAACTTAGGCAAAACAAAATAAATGTCATCACTCAACCTAGAAATTTTAATCCTAGAATTGCATCTCATTCTAGAACAAATGCCAGGAGAAATATTGGAATGTATAGACCACCTAGACAAGATTTTCGAAAACCACATCAAAACTATATTTCTAAAAATGTAGTAAACACTAGAAGAAACGTTGGCATGAATAGACCACCTAGACAAGATTTTCGAAAACTACATCAAAACTATGTTCCTAAACATAGAGTGAATAATTCTAGACCCCCAAATTACTATCATCCTAGAAGAATGCACAATCCGAATGTCATTTGTCATTATTGCAATAAAATTGGACATATTGCTCCCGCATGCTTCAGTAGACATAGACATTTCACTGTAGGGCAATCACACCAATATGTTACGCCTAACGCACAAGGACCCAAAATGACTTGGGTACCGAAATCTCGTTAATTTGTTTTGTAGGTGTGTTTGAAGGGATCAAGTGTACTTTGGTACCTTGATAGTGGATGTGTTAGAAAATACGCTTAACGCTAGAGGGGGGGTGAATAGCGTTATAATAAAATTTAGCGTAAACTTGCGGAAATTAAAATTTGCAGGAAATAAACAAGTGCGTTAAATAAACAAAAAGGAAAGAACGCACCGATATATTCTGGTTCACCACAACACGTGGCTAGTCCAGTCCCCGAGAGACTCTCTCGAGATTTTCCACTAACTTGTTAAGCTTACGGGTGCTCAACAAACCTTTACAACTTAAGGACACAAGCCTTAACACCTTTGCTCGGAGATACAACACTCCAAGACTTCAACCAAGGAAACACAAGTTCCTTACAACAAGAGAATTACAATTCTCTTACAAGTGTATAAAACACTAAAACACTCAAACAATATACTCCTTTATGAGTAGGTATGAGTAAAAGAATAAGCTCTAGATCATAACAACTTTGGACAAGAGTATGGCTCTCAAAAGCTTTATGAAATTGAATATAAAATGATAAACAAAAGTATGCAAGCTTATAGCAATGTAATGATCAGTTGTAGTATGTTGTTGTGTTTAAAACATTGAAATGAAGCTGTATTTATAGTTGAAAAACTTGGCATTACCGTTGCCTAATTGCCAATTAAGAGTTGCTGATTTTACTCACTGACAATCGATTGTCAAACCCCAACAATCGATTGTCTGCCAGTCAGATCAAAATTCAATCCCAGATTTTACGCTTGATAATCGATTACTTACAATCCATAATCGATTACTGGCTACGTTCAAAAAATCCTTTCCGAATTTTACCACAAACAATCGATTGTCCAGAATCAACAATCGATTACGCAGCAACGTTCAAAAAATCTTTTCCGGATTTTAATCAAAACAATCGATTATACAGAATCAATAATCGATTACCCAATAACGTTCAAAAAATCTTTTCCGGATTTTAATCAAAACAATCGATTATACAGAATCAATAATCGATTACCTGACGGTATTTGAAAACTTTACGACAACGGTCAGCTTCACAATCGATTGCACAAAGTCAACAATCGATTACTTATTAGTTTTTGAAAAACATTTTAGACACTGTCTCTTTGACAATCGATTGTCCAATGTAACAATCGATTATTCAATAAATTTGAAAATCACTGGAAGACACTGTCTCAACATAATCGATTACCATTAGTTCATAATCGATTATTCTGAGTTTTGAAAAACTTTGATGGACACTGCCTCAGTCACAATCGATTGTCATTAGTTCACAATCGATCGTCATGCAGGTTTGAAAAACCTGATGCTCACTGTCTTACTCACAATCGGTTGTCATTAGTTCACAATCGATTGTCATGCAGTCTTGGCTTAAAACAATCGATTATCATAAGTACATAATCGATTATCTTAGTCCAGATTTTTAAGGCATGTCTAAAAATTATTTTGACTACTGTAAATATGCATGATTTAAAATCATTTGACATTAAATTAAATATGCATGATTTTGGAAAAGTTTTATGAGAAGCCATGTTACGAGTCAAGTTGTAGGATCAAGATCACAATTAAGAATGACTCAATTAAACTATAAAACTTTGTCTTGAGCATGAATCTCGTTGTATATCAATTGTGCGCTTGTTTCTTGAACTTCGTCATATATCAATTTTCGCTTCGTTTCTAATTCATCAAAACCTATGCAAAAGAACACACGTTTTAGTATATTGCATTGAGAACGTGTTTCCAACAATTTCCCCCTTTTTTATAATGGCAAACATTAAGCGGGATATGCAAGACAAGCAATTTATAATGACGATTCAAGACAAGTATATACATGCAACAAGTATGCAATTTGTTCCCCCTCAATTTGAGAATTCCCCCTCAATTTAAGCTTATTACTTGAGAGTGCATCATACCCGTTATCTTCCCCCTTTTGCCATTAGCAAAAATAAAAATAAGACGCCAAAGATGAAATAAACCTTGTTTATTTATTGGAAAGAGGGTTTGATTATTTAAAGAGAGTATAATAGCTCAAATGATAGCATTACAATCGATTATTGATACGAGATAATCGATTATTAGATGAGGGAAACAGATTTTTCTGAAGAAGACTCGATTCTTGCGCGTCATGCTTTATAATTCCCCTTTCCTTTGGGGCGATACCTGCAAAAATCGTTAGACGTCTCCGATGCTCAAGTTAGAAATCATGTAACAAAAAAAATGCAATGCATGACTTAGATCAACGTGGAGTCAAGGATCCCGAGTTCACTGCGAATTCGGAAGAAGGACTCTTTCTCTAAAGGCTTTGTAAAGATGTCTGCCAATTGGTTTTTGGTTTCAACAAATTCAATTTCGACATCGTCTTTGACAACGTGATCTCTAATAAAATGATGTCTAATTTCAATGTGTTTCGTTCGCGAATGAAGAACGGGGTTCTTCGTCAAGCATATGGCACTAGTATTATCACATCTAAGAGGGATATGATTAAGACTTAGGCCATAGTCCAAGAGTTTTTGTTTCATCCATAGGATTTGAGCGCAACAACTCCCCGCGGCTACATATTCAGCCTCGGTTGTGGACAACGCAACACTTACTTGTTTCTTGCTAAACCAAGAAACAAGAGAGCTATCGAGCAAATGGCAAGTGCCACTAGTGCTCTGCGGTCCAATTTGCATCCAGCAAAATCGGAATCGGAATAGCCAACAAGTTGGCATGAAGAGCCTTTGGGGTACCATAGACCCACATTTGTAGTACCAACAAGATACCTTAAAATTCGTTTTACCGCAGTAAGGTGAGACTCCTTCGGACACGATTGATAACGAGCGCATAAGCACACGCTAAACATGATGTTCGGACGACTAGCAGTAAGATAAAGAAGAGAGCCAATCATACCTCGATACTTTTTGGTGTCGACTTCCTTACCTTTCTCATCTTTGTCTAGATGATCAGATGTGCTCATGGGAGTTGCCATTTCTTTTGCATTGTTCATCTCAAATCGTTTCAGCAATTCTTTGCAATATTTGGTTTGACAAATGAATGTACCTTCTTTCATTTGCTTTACTTGTAATCCCAAAAAGAATGTTAACTCACCCATAATAGACATTTCAAATTCGCTTGTCATTAAATGGGAAAATTCCTTGCATAAAACATTGTTAGTAGCACCAAATATAATATCATCTACATATATTTGAACTAACAAAATATCATTGTTTTTATGCTTAACAAAGAGAGTTGTGTAAACTTTCCCCCTAATGAAATTATTTTCCAAAAGAAACTTACTCAATCTTTCATACCAAGCTCGGGGAGCTTGTTTTAAACCATAAAGAGCCTTTTTGAGTTTGAAAACATGATCGGGAGATTTAAAATCTTCAAAACCGGGGGGTTGTTCAACATAAACTTCTTCTTGAATAAAAAAGTTTAGAAAAGCACTTTTCACATCCATTTGATATAAATTGAAATTCATAGAAGAGGCAAATTCAAGCAATTTTCTAATCTAGCTACGGGAGCATATGTTTCCTCATAGTCAATACCCTCTTCTTGATTATAGCATTTTGCTACAAGCCTAGCTTTGTTTCTAGTGATTATACCATTTTCATCTAGTTTATTGCGAAAAACCCATTTCGTACCAATTATGGTATGACCTTCGGGTCTTGGCCCCAAATCCCAAACGTCATTGCGTTCGAATTGGTTAAGCTCCTCTTGCATTGCCAAGGTCCAAAATTCATCCCCAATTGCTTCTGAGATGGTTTTGGGTTCAATTTGAGAAACAAAAGCAGTATGTTCTAAGGTATTTTTGAGAGAGTTTCGGGTACTTACCTTGTCTCCAACGTTGCCAATTACTTGTTCAAGAGGGTGATCTTTGATCGTCCTCCACTCATTTGGCACTTTTGTTTCTTTTTCCAATTGTGGCGCTTCTTCCGTTGGTTGTTCCTCAGTTTCATCTTTATTTTCCTTGGGTGGTTCCTCTTGTATTTTGTCTTTCAAGCTATCTAAGATACCTGCAAGATCAAAACCGGAATCCTTTCTCGCCAAGCGAGCATTATTTTCGGAAAATACAACATGAGGGGATTCCTCCACAATTTAGGTTCTTTTATTAAAGACCCTATATGCTTTACTACGTGAGGAATATCCAATGAAAATACCTTCATCCGACTTAGCATCAAATTTACCCAATTGGTCTTTGCCATTGTTATGAACAAAACATTTGCAACCAAAAACTCTAAAATAGGAAATATTTGGTTTTCTACCCTTATAAAGTTCATAGGGGGTTTTCATGAGTATCGGCCGAATTACTACTCTATTTAGAACATAGCAAGCGGTACTCACGGCGTCCACCCAAAAATGTTTGGGTATCTTAGCTTCGTCGAGCATGGTTCTAGCCATCTCTTCGAGACACCTATTTTTCCTTTCCACCACCCCATTTTGTTCTGGTGTACGTGGAGCGGAAAAGGTATGATCGATTCCGAGTTTGTCACAAAAGTCCGCAAAAAGATTGTGATCAAACTCTCCCCCATGATCACTTCTAATTGAAGTGACGGTTGTTTCTTTCTCATTTTGAACACGCTTAAGTAAATATTTAAAATTTTGAAAAGCATCACTTTTATTGGCAAGAAGTAAAGTCCAAGTAAATCTCGAGTAATCATCAACAATCACAAAAGCATATTTATTTCTTCCTAGACTTTCAATGCGAGAGGGACCAAATAAATCCATATGAAGTAATTGCAATGGTCTAGAAGTTGAAACAATGTTTTTAGATTTGAAAGATGCTTTTGTTTGCTTCCCCTTTTGACACGAGTTACAAATAGAGTCATTTTCAAATTTTAAATTGGGAAGTCCAACAACTAAGTTTTGAGAAATCAATTTGTTCAAAAGATGCATATTGATATGTGCTACTCTACGATGCCATAGCCAAGTATCATCCTCTTTACTCATTAGACAATCAACATAATCGGGTGAGGAATTAGCAAGATCAACCATATAAATATTATCCACTCTAAAACCACGGAGGATAATTTTGAAATCACTACGTCTGAACACTAAGCATTCATCCGAATCAAATAAAGCAAGATTTCCCTTGTCACACAATTGGCTTATGCTCAAGAGATTATGCTTTAATCCTTTAACAAGTAATATATGCTTAATAGAGGAATTTTCATCCTTACCGACCGAGCCGATGCCGATGATCTTTCCTTTATTGTTATCACCGAAGATAACACTTCCTCCTTCTTTGTGCTCTAATTGAAGGAATTTGGATTCATCTCCCGTCATATGCTTGGAGCATCCACTATCAAGGTACCATTGTACACTTGATCCCTTCAAGCACACCTACAAAACAAATTAATGTTCTTTAGGTACCCATGCCATCTTGGGTCCTTGGGGGTTAGGCATATTATAATGATGCGATTGAGTAATATGTTTATGACGTGTAAAGCATGCAGGAGCAATATGACCAATACGTCTACAATAATGACAAGTCACATTTGGGTTATGCATCCTTCTAGGTTCATAGTAACTAGACGGATGAAAATTTCTTACACTATGACTATTTCGCATTTCATGAGAATTATTTCTCCTACTATGAGCTCTAGGTTGGGCAGCATTTCTAGAGTGATTGTTTCTCGGTTGAAGGCCGTTTCTAGGTCTTCTCGAAGGTTCAACATTTGGCCTAAAATATGCATCATTTCTAGGGTAACTATTTCTAGGTGGTAAGTCATTTCTAGGTCTCCTAAAATGTTCAACATTTTGTATAGCATGCATATTGGTTCTAGGATTGCTATTTCTAGGATAAGCATTTGTTTTATTAGTCCTAGGTTGAGCCTTAGGTGGTTGGGGTTTGGCTTCAACCTTTTCTTTAACCTCATTCTTAAATCCTATGCCATGCTTGGTTGATTTCAAATTAACAAGGACCTCATTCAAATTCTTGTAGGAAGAATCAAGCTTATCTAAGGTACCATTGAGTCTATCTACCTCATTTTCGATATGCAAGCAAGAAGAACAATTTTTTGTTGAACTTTCGGGCTTATCGACGCTTCTTTTTCCAAAATATTTGTTTTCCTCTTTCAGCTTTTCATTTTCTAAAACTAGTTTTTCTAAATCCTTTTCTTTCAAAGAAAGCTGTTTTTGAAAATCCTTTTCTTTTAATCAAGCATTTTCTTTTATGCCCTTAACAGTTTTTGAAGCCTTAATAAACTCAGCATATAATTCATCAAAAGCAGTTCGCATTTCTTCAAGAGTAAAGAAGTTTTTAGACGAAATTTGACATACCTCATCTTTGTTGTCTTCATGTGCCATAAGGCAAAGATTTGCTGCTTCGTCTTCTTCTCCTTCGCTTGACTCATCTCCGGAGTCGCCTCCCCAAGAAATGTATGCACGTTGCTTTTTAAAAGGTTTCTTCTCCTTTTTGATGTTTGGGCAATTTGATTTGATGTGCCCGATTTCACCACATTCATAGCACTTGATTTGTTCGCCTTGCTTTTTGCCCTTGCGTTCATACTCCTTGCGCATGAACTTTTGAAATCTTTTGATAACGAGTCCAAACTCGTTGTCTCCTTCCTCATCAATTTGCGGTTGGCTTGTGCTCGCCTTTAGAACTATTCTTTGCCTCCTTTGATCATCAACCAAAGGGTTAAGAATAGTAGATTCATAGGTCTTAAGGTTACCTCTTAGTGCGTCGATGGTGACGTTTGAAACGCCAATGGATTCCTGAATTGCATCGGCCTGTGATCTCCATGCCGGTGTGAGACTTCTAAGAATTTTTCGCACGAGCTCTCTATCCGTGAATGTTTTCTAGAGAGCATGTAGGTCATTTACGATTATTGAAAATCGCTCAAACATTTCGTCCACCTTTTCACCTTCCTTCATGTGAAATAATTCATAAGAATGGGTTAGGAAATGATTTTTTTCTTCCCTTACCTGGTCCGTACCTTCGTACGTAACTTCTAGCTTGTCCCGCATCTCCTTTGCCGTTGTACAACACGATATTTTCCTGTAATCGTCAGCATTAACAGCACAATATAATAAATTAATTGCTTTAGCATTATTTTGAACCTTTCGGATGTCATCCGCGTCATACTCATCCTCGGACTTGGGAACCCATTCGTTTTCCACCTTCTTTGTTGGGATTTGGTTTCCCTTCATTATCACCTTCCAAAGGTGAAAGCTGTTGGACTGAATGAAGATCTTCATCCTCTCCTTCCAGTACGTGTAATTTGTACCGTTGAATAGAGGTGGTCGTGTGGAGCACTGTCCTTCATCAATTCCTGCAAAAGAATCACGAGTAGAAGCCATGGATGGTTCTCTCAAACTGTTAAGTTTTCAGAGAGTTGGGCTCTGATACCAATTGTTAGAAAATACGCTTAACGCTAGAGGGGGGGTGAATAGCGTTATAATAAAATTTTAGCGTAAACTTGCGGAAATTAAAATTTGCAGGAAATAAATAAGTGCGTTAAATAAACAAAAAGGAAAGAACGCACCGATATATTCTGGTTCACCACAACACGTGGCTAGTCCAGTCCCCGAGAGACTCTCTCGAGATTTTCCACTAACTTGTTAAGCTTACGGGTGCTCAACAAACCTTTACAACTTAAGGACACAAGCCTTAACACCTTTGCTTGGAGATACAACACTCCAAGACTTCAACCAAGGAAACACAAGTTCCTTACAACAAGAGAATTACAATTCTCATACAAGTGTATAAAACACTCAAACAATATACTCCTTTATGAGTAGGTATGACTAAAAGAAATAAGTTCTAGATCACAACAACTTTGGACAAGAATATGGCTCTCAAAAGCTTTATGAAATTGAATATAAAATGATAAACAAAAGTATGCAAGCTTATAGCAATGTAATGATCAGTTGTAGTATGTTGTTGTGTTTAAAACACTGAAATGAAGCTGTATTTATAGTTGAAAAACTTGGCATTACCGTTGCCTAATTTCCAATTAAGAGTTGCTGATTTTACTCACTGACAATCGATTGTCAAACCCCAACAATCGATTGTCTGCCAGTCAGATCAAAATTCAATCCCAGATTTTATGCTTGATAATCGATTACTTACAATCCATAATCGATTACTGGCAACGTTCAAAAAATCCTTTCTAGATTTTACCACGATTGTCCAGAATCAACAATCGATTACTCAGCAACGTTCAAAAAATCTTTTCCGGATTTGAATCAAAACAATCGATTATACAGAATCAATAATCGATTACCCAATAACGTTCAAAAAATCTTTTCCGGATTTTAATCAAAACAATCGATTATACAGAATCAATAATCGATTACCTGACGGTATTTGAAAACTTTACGACAACGGTCAGCTTCACAATCGATTGCACAAAGTCAACAATCGATTACTTATCAGTT
Organism: Nicotiana benthamiana; assembly: GCA_034376525.1. NCBI lineage: Eukaryota > Viridiplantae > Streptophyta > Magnoliopsida > Solanales > Solanaceae > Nicotiana > Nicotiana benthamiana. Next base: position 76,911,184 of record CM067324.1, on the reverse strand, counting down.
TTTGAAAAACATTTTAGACACTGTCTCTTTGACAATCGATTGCCCAATGTAACAATCGATTATTCAATAAATTTGAAAATCACTGGAAGACACTGTCTCAACATAATCGATTACCATTAGTTCATAAACGATTATTCTGAGTTTTGAAAAACTTTGATGGACACTGCCTCAGTCACAATCGATTGTCATTAGTTCACAATCGATTGTCATGCAGGTTTGAAAAACCTGATGCTCACTGTCTTACTCACAATCGATTGTCATTAGTTCACAATCGATTGTCATGCAGTCTTGGCTTAAAACAATCGATTATCATAAGTACATAATCGATTGTCTTAGTCCAGATTTTTAAGGCATGTCTAGAAATTATTTTGACTACTGTAATTATGCATGATTTAAAATCATTAGACATTAAATTAAATATGCATGATTTTGGAAAATAGTTTTATGAGAGAAGCCATGTTACGAGTCAAGTTTTAGGATCAAGATCACAATTAAGAATGACTCAATTAAACTATAAAACTTTGTCTTGAGCTTGAATCTCGTTGTATATCAATTGTGCGCTTGTTTATTGAACTTCGTCATATATCAATTTTCGCTTCGTTTGTCATTCATCAAAACCTATACAAAAGAACACACGTTTTAGTATATTGCATTGAGAACGTGTTTCCAACAGGATGCTCCAAACATATGACCGGGGATGCATCAAAATTACTTCAACTAAAACCCAAGGAAGGAGGAAATGTTATTTTTGGAGACAAAAACAAAGGAAAGATTATCTGCATTGGATCGGTCGGTAAGGACGAATCCTCCTCCATTAAGCATATTTTGCTTGTTAAAGGTCTTAAACATAATCTCTTGAGCATAAGTCAATTATGTGACAAGGGAAATCTTGTATTTTTGACTCCGAAGAATGCTTAATTATCCGTCGTAGTGATTTTAAAATTATTCTTCGTGGTTTTAGAATGGATAACATTTATATGGTTGATCTTGAAAATTCTTCATCAAGTTATGTGAATTGTCTTTTGAGTAAAGAAGACGACATGTGGTTATGGCATCGTAGAGTAGCTCATGTAAATATGAATCTTTTAAACAAACTAGTTTCACAAGATTTAGTACTTGGTCTTCCAAACATGAAATTTGAAAAAGACTCTACTTGTGATTCATGTCAAAAAGGGAAGCAAACAAAAGCCTCTTTTAAATCCAAAAATGTTGTTTCAACCACTAGACCTTTACAACTTCTTCACATGGATCTTTTTGGACCATCTCGTGTTGAAAGTCTTGGTGGAAATCTTTATGCTTTTGTTATTGTTGATGACTATTCTAGATTTACATGGACGTTATTTCTTGCTCATAAAAGTAATGCCTTTCAAGCTTTTAAAAGTTTTCTTAAACGTGTTCAAAATGAAAAGGACACAACCGTCACTTCCATAAGAAGTGATCATGGGGGGGAGTTCGATCACAATCTCTTCGCGGACTTTTGTGACGAACTCGGTATTGAACATACCTTTTCGGCTCCACGTACACCACAACAAAATGGAGTGGTAGAACGTAAAAATCGATGTCTCGAAGAGATGGCTAGAACCATGCTCAATGAGGCTGAAATTCCCAAATATTTTTGGGCGGATGCGGTGAGTACCGCAAGCTATGTTTTAAACAGAGCTATCATTAGACCGATACTCATGAAAACTCCCTATGAACTCTCTAAGGGAAGGAAACCAAACCTTTCCCATCTTAGAGTCTTCGGTTGTAAATGTTTTATTCACAACAATGGAAAAGATAACTTGGGAAAATTTGATGCGAAATCTGATGAAGGAATTTTTCTTTGTTACTCATCACGTAGCAAAGCATATAGAGTGTTTAATAATCGAACCAAAACTGTTGAGGAATCTCCTCATGTAGTATTTTGTGAAAATGATGCTCGCTTGGCGAGAAAGGATTCTTGTGTTGATCTTGCAGATGCTTTAAAGAAAATCAATCTTCAAGACGAGGTACAAAAGGAGGATCCAAAGGAAGTTCAAGATGAAGTCATGGAACAACCTTCGGAAGAAGTACCACCACAAGAAGAAAAATCGATGATGCCTAAGGCTTGGAGGACGTCTAAAGACCATCCTCTTGACAAGGTAATTGGCAACATCGAGAAAGGGGTAAGTACACGAAACCTTCTTAAAGATACTGTAGGACATATGGCTTTTGTTTCACAAATAGAACCTAAAACCATTTCTGAAGCAATTGGGGATGAGCATTGGACCTTGGCAATGCAAGAGGAGCTTAACCAATTCAAACGTAATGATGTTTGGGAATTGGTGCCAAGACCCGATAATCATACCATAATTGGCACGAAATGGGTTTTTCGGAATAAATTAGATGAAAATGGTATAATCACTAGAAACAAAGCTAGGCTAGTTGCCAAGGGATATAATCAAGAAGAAGGCATTGATTATGAAGAAACCTATGCACCCGTTGCACGCCTAGAAGCCATTCGTCTATTACTTGCTTTTTCATCATCTATGAATTTCAAATTATTTCAAATGGATGTCAAAAGTGCCTTCCTCAATGGGTTTATTCAAGAGGAATTGTATGTTGAACAACCTCCGGGTTTTGAAGATTTTACATCTCCAGACCATGTCTTCAAGCTTAAGAAAGCTTTATATGGTCTTAAACAAGCTCCTCGAGCTTGGTATGAACGTCTAAGTAAATTTCCCTTAGACAATGAGTTTGAAAGGGGGAAAGTTGACACCACACTTTTTATCAAAAATAAAAACAATGACATTCTATTAGTTCAAATTTATGTCGATGATATTATTTTTGATGCTACTAATGATTCTCTATGCGAGGAATTCTCTAATTTAATGACTAGTGAATTTGAAATGTCGATGATGGGTGAGCTAAACTTCTTCTTGGGGCTACAAGTGAAACAAATGAAAGAGGAAACTTTCATTTGCCAATCCAAATATTGCAAGGAGTTGCTAAATCGCTTTGAAATGAGCAACGCCAAAGAAATGGCCACCCCAATGAGTACATCTGACCATCTTGACAAAGATGAGAAAGGTAAGGAAGTAGACATCAAAAAGTATCGAGGTATGATCGGATCTCTTCTCTATCTTACTGCTAGTAGACCGGACATCATGTTTAGCGTGTGTTTACGCTCGATATCAATCATGTCCGAAGGAGTCACACTTAACTGCGGTAAAATGGATTATGAGGTATCTTGTTGGAACAATAAATGTGGGACTATGGTATCCCAAAGATTCTTCATGCCAACTTGTTGGCTATTCCGATTCCGATTTTGCATGTTGCAAATTGGACCGCAAGAGCACTAGTGGCACTTGCCATTTGCTCGGTAGCTCCTTAGTTTCTTGGTTTAGCACGAAGCAAGTTAGTGTTGCGTTGTCCACAACCGAGGCTGAATATGTAGCGGCGGGGAGTTGTTGCGCTCAAATCCATTGGATGAAACAACAACTCTCGGACTATGGCCTTAGTATCGATCATGTCCCTCTTCGATGTGACAATACTAGCGCCATAAGCTTGACGAAGAATCCTATTCTTCACTCAAGAACGAAACACATAGAAATTAGACATCACTTTATAAGAGATCACGTTCTCAAGAGCGATGTCGAAATTGAATTTGTTGAAACCAAAAATCAATTGGCCGACATCTTTACAAAGCCTTTAGAGAAAGAGTCCTTCTTCCGAATTCATAGTGAACTCGGGATTCTTGACTCCACGTTGATCTAATTCATGCATTGCATTTTTATGTTTTAACGATTACTAACTTGAGCGTCGGAGGCGCCTAATTCTTTTTTGCAGGTATCGCCCCAAAGACAAGGGGAATTATCAGACACTGGTGCAGAATAATCGATTTCTCGAAAGTCAATAATCGATTATTCCCCATTTACGTTTTATGTTTATTATGCTGGAAAATTGACATAATCGATTATACAACACTACAATCGATTATCTAACAGTTTTGGCTTTGCAAGATTTTAGCTGTTAAATATAAAAATCGAATATCACATATCCCTAATCGATTATGTTGACATTTATGTTCAGGTGTTTAGTCACTGTGTGAAAATAATCGATTATTTAAAACAGTGTAATCGATTTTTCTATTACCGTCTCGGATGTCCGTTATTACATTTCCTGAAATAATCGATTATCTCAAATGCATAATCGATTATTCCCCGAGTCAATGAATAATGTCTTGTCTCTTTATTTTATTTTCATGTATTTGCAATATTGTTTAATCAATAAAGAGTTAGTTATTTTTTGCTAATGTCAAAAGGGGGAAGATATGGGCTATGCACATTGGCATAAATTGAGGGGGAATTCATAACTTGAGGGGGAACTTGTTGCATATCTATATACTTGTCTTGGATCGTCATTATGAATTAATTAATATGCATATCCCGATATTGGTTTGCCATTATCAAAAAGGGGGAAATTGTTGTAACACGTTCTCAAGTCACTAAACTAAACGTGTGTTCATATTTGTAGGTTTTGATAAATGACAAACCGACGTGAACGGAACATTGACATATGCCGAAGTCCAAGCACAAGAGAAGCAAAGATCAAGATTTAGTAAAGCAACAAAGTTATACATGAGTCGTTCTATAATTGTGGTCTTGATCCGACAATTGTATTCAAGACTTGGCTTCTCTCGTAAAATCATTTTTATCAAACCATGCATCTTTATTTTAAAGCAAAATGATTTTCAAACATTTCTTTTTAACCAAAATGAATTTCAAACATGTCTTTCAAATCTGGACAAAGATAATCGATTATGTACTTTATGATAATCGATTATGTTAAAGCAGTGTACACCAGATTTTACAAAGCTGTAAGATAATCGATTATGTACCTTATGATAATCGATTATGTTGAGGCAGTGTTCACCAGATTTTTTAAACGCTACAAGATAATCGATTATGTACCTTATGATAATCGATTATGTTGAGGCAGTGTTCACCAGATTTTTCAAAGCTACAAGATAATCGACTATGTGCCTTAGACTAATCGATTATGTTGAAACAGTGAGCATCAGATTTTACAAAGTAGCAAAATAATCGATTATGGCTTTCTGGTAATCGATTATATTAAAGACCGTTTCCAAAGTATTTTCAAACACTGAAAAATAATCGATTATGTATAATCAGACAATCGATTATGTTAAGCATAAAATCGGGAATTGATTTTTGAACGTTGTCAGGTAATCGATTATACGATTTGGATAATCGATTATTCTGCTTAAAATGTGGGATTGATTTTTGAACTTTGGCAGATAATCGATTATGCAGAATCAGATAATCGATTATCCTAGCACAAAATCAGCAATTTGTGATTGGCAATTAAGCAACGGTCTTGGGTGTTTTGAGCACTATAAATACAACTCAAATTCACTCTTCTAAATACAACAACTGATTACATTCTTGCTAAAGCTTACATACTCTCTTTGCAATCATTTTATATTCATTTCATAAGTTTTTGAGAGCCAAACTCTTGACTAAGTTGTTGTGGTCTTGAGCGTATTTATTTACTCATATCTACTCTTCAAGAGAGTTCTTTTAAGTGAGTGCTAAGTGTTTGTACACACTTGAAGGGATAGTCTAATCCCTTGTTGTAAGAAGGAAAAGTAGTTCCTTGGTTTGAAGTCTTGAGGTGCGGTATCCTCGAGCAGGTTGAAGTCTTGTAGAGTGTATATCTACGAGCAAGTGTAACGGTTTGTTAGGCACCCGTAAGCTTAACGAAGTTAGTGTAAAACTCGAGAGAGTCTCTCGGGGACTGGACTAACCACGTGTTGTGGTGAACCAGGATGAAATTCGGTGTGTTCTCTCCTTATCTTTTTAATTACTGCACTTACGTTATTCCTGCAATTTTTAATTCCGCAAATTTACATTGTTTTTTATTATAACGCTATTCACCCCCCCCCCTCTAGCGTTAAGCGTATATTCTAACAGTTCTCAACCATGCTATAATCGTGACTTTAAGTGCTAATAACAAGTAAAAAAGCAGGAAATAATGCCTGCAAGAAAAGAAGTTAAAAAAACTGAGTTTGGGAAGAAAGTTTCTTTGAAGTTATAAAAAAATAAATAAGTAAAGGGAATGGGGTTTTCACATAATTGTTGCAAGCAATTAAAGCAAAAGAAGTTATAGAAGCTAAAAGTTGAGCAATTTTCTTTATTCTGAAAGATAAACAAGTAAGGGAAGGGGGAGGGGGTCCTAGGTTTATGAATAATATGGATCACGTCAATGCAATACCCGGCATTCACTCCTCAGAAGAGGGGATACACATGGTATTAGCACACCAGACATCATATCCATATCTACCCTTCCCACCAGTAAAGGTATTAAAATGCAGAATAGTATCGTTGCTTATTGCATGCTATTACCCGTCCCCATAATATCAGTCCCGGAGGCATTTGGGACTACTAGTCCTAGAAGGGAAGGAAATTGGGATTTTTCAGAGTTTAAAAGGACAAAATTGTAATGCGATAAACAAAACACATAAAGCAATTAAGGGGAAAGACATAGTAGTTTGAGGGCTCAAACAAGCTTCCTCACTTAAAGAAGCAAATATTCTATCATGACTTCAAATACTGGTTATAGTATGAATTAAATTTAAAACGTTAAGATAGGCTGATTTATCACATATTTATCAGATGAGAAGTACGAATTAGGCCTACCCTTGGTTGTAGTTATCAAAGACTGATGCAGTTAATCAATTTCCTACTGGTTTGCCTGGGTGAAATCAATAGGCATGATATCTAACGATGTAGAAGTATACTGATTTTAAAGAAGGGTTACTGATTTTAGAAACAAATAACTTCTGCACATATTAACGACATTACTACTAAATTTAGACTTGTAGATGAAAGTGATGAATCAGATTTAATTGGTTACTCCTATAGGCATGATTTCTAAGCGTTGTTGATTTTAAAATGATTATCAGAATGTAGGAATTCTATAGGCATGGTATCTAGGATGCAACTTGTTATTAATTCAACCTATAGATTGTTTGCCTAATGACATATGTATATGCAGAAGTGCGGAAACCTAGTAATCATGATTTCTATATGGAGAAATGCAGAAATTTATAGACATGGTTTCTAATGTATAAATGCAGAAACTTATAGACATGGTTTTTAAATGCAGATGCATAAACTTATAAGCAGGACTTCTACATGCAGATGCATAAACTTATAGGCAGGATTTCTACATGCAGATGCATAAACTTATAGGCAATATTTTTAATGCAGCAATGAAACAACTTATAGACAGGACTTCTATTTGCATATGCAGAAGTGGAAAACAGGTTGTGATTGCATAAATAATACCTAAAGCACGATGTTTACCTACATACATTACATGAGTGACCCTCCCCTTTTCACTATATACCCCATAAGTTATTACAAACTATAACAACCCGGATGAATCAAGAAAAGTAAAATTGCATCAGAAATTAAACTACAACCAAGGAGCCTAATTCAGACTCAAAGTTTAACAATATGAGATAAACCAACTTCCAGGATCATATTTCCAAAGCCTCTCTCTTTTTTGGGATGTGTCAAAGTTCCCAAGAGCCTCAAGTGGGCCCCGGGCAGTGCCTACACCCCAAATACATTGTAGAATTAGAGTATAGTTTAGTGTGGAAAATCCAGCCCTCAAATGTCCAAGTTCATAGGGAATGCAAGGTCCCAAAGCAAGGCTCATAGGAAGGGGCTGAACTTAGATTCTAAGGGTAAGTTTAAGTGTATACATGGGAGTTAAGGAAGGCCATGGCAGGATGGTGGTTATGCCCAACAATTAAGAGTGTTGCCACACCCCTGCCAACCTGTTAGCCAAATCTTAGGAGTTAGGATCCATTGAGAATCAGATTCACTGCCAGGCCATGAACCTTAACTCAAATATAGAGAAGGAAGTAGGGGTAGGGATTCACAATAGAAATAGATGCAAGTAAAGAACATGCATAGTCAATATTGCACATAAACAACAAAGCAGACTAGAGTAAGGCAAGTGTAAAGTAAACACTTAGGGAGGAAGCTAAAATCAAAATTGAGACGTACTAGTTTCAGGGAAACAAATAAGTAAAACAGTAGTCCCAAAAATCCAAGTTGCAAGAAAACAGTACAAAGACCTTAGAAGAGAGTATAGTATTGAAAGAGTATTGAGAGTGTGAGAATATTGAGCTTGAAGTGTTCAATAATCGATGTGTGTATAGAAGGGCTATGCCCCTTTTATAGTGCATCAAGCAAGTAAGAAAAGGTAAGGAAATAACATCGAAATCAATCTCCCTTTAATTAAGGGACTCTGATTTCAAACATGCAAAGAAAATTTAGGAAATAATTAATCAGAATATCTTCTCAAGCAGTACAATAAGGGTGAATACATAGAAGTTATTTAAGGCAAAAGTCCAGTGGTACTTGGCTTGTGAAAAAAAAAGGAAAGGGAATCAATGAAACAACTAGTAAAATCAAAGTTACAGGCTTTTACTCGAATGAACCAAGTCAGGAAAAGGTAAAGAAGGTTTGATTTAAAGGAAATCAGTAACAATCAATTAAACCCCATTAAAGGAATTCAGAATCAATGCAAAAACTTTTTGAAAGAAGAATTTCTCATATATAAAGAAGACAAATCAAACAAAAGGGGTCCTCATGTTACTTAGAAAAGAGTCCAGTATTGAAAGGTTTAGTATCATAAGCAAAGGGATACCAGTTCAGTTTGTAGACTCAAAGTAAGTATGAGAGTCTAGGGTTCCAATGCAGAACCCTAGTCCAAACATCAAATCAAACTTGCCAAAGAAAACCCCCAAATCCTAGGGTTTCAAATCGAATTAACATAGAGATGAGAAGTCAAGCCATTGAAATTTCCATCAAAGGTGTTTCAGAACCTCATGAGAAACAAAACAAATATAATAGCAGGTTTGAAACAACAAAGAAAGAAAGCTGATTTAAGAGCATAGAAGAGCATATTTTAGAAAATTTGGATCTTTAGCAAGTGGTGTAAACTTAAGCCACAGTAGATGAAATAGGCTTAGCAAGAACACAAACACACTACAGTAGAGCAAACAAAATAAAAAAACTCAACAAAAAACACATATAGTAGAATAGTACTAGAAAGTATAGTGAAGAGCATGTAGGAAAACATAATAAAGATTAACATACAAATCTAGTCTTAGAGGCACAGTACAACACAAAGCAACATGAGTGTCATATATAGTAGAAAATGAAAGGTAGAAGAACAACACACGCGTAGTAAAAGGGAAACACATGAGCATGATATAAACAAACACACATGAAGAAAAGAAGAAGAAGAATCAGAAAAGATTTTTTTTGAAAAAACTTTTCAGAAACCCTAAATACAAGTGATTTTGAAAAGGAAAATTTGGGGAAAATACTTTAAATGTCCAGTAGAACACAAATACATCACAAATCTAAGAAAATAAATAGAAAAAAACCCCGAAAGCTTAGGATTTCGGAGAAACCCTAGAAGATGAGAAAGGCTTGGAAAAGTCAGATCCTGGGTCGAAGAGGTCAGGAATCGGGCTTCTCGTGCTTGAATATGCCGGAGCATGGCCTGAGAAGCCATGGAACCAAATATATGAGAAGATCAAAAAGAGCACCATCGAAGTCGAACTTCAAAACCTTGAACACCCAAGGTTTAATGGTGGAGAGGGGCAAGCATAGACCATCCATGACCTAAAAAGCCATGGATTCTGGTGAAAGCACAGTTAGAAAAGGTAAGAAGATGCTAGGGTTTCGAATAACCTTGATAGAGAATTGGGAGAAAAAGTATTCGAGGTTGGCTGATTAGGTGAAATGAGGGGGATTAGGGTAGGTCGTTTGGTTTAATTATGGGAGGGTAGATCATGACCATTGATCTGGGAGATCAACGGTTGAGATTAGAGAGGGTAGGTGGGAAATGGGCCTGGTCGGTTTGAACAGGGTTTGGGTCAGGGTAATTGGATTTAAAAATTGGGTTCACATAGGGCTAAAGTTGAAATAAACGGAGCTAGCATTTAAATAGTCATTTTCCCTATTTATTTATAAAAAATAGTAAAAAATGATTTTAAAAGCTAATTAAAGTACTGAAGCAATTATTAATATATAAATATTAATTAATAAATATTGAAACCAAATTTGTAATTATTGTAATGTATTGATCTTAAAATAGACTAAAATATGCAATTTAGCTTTAAAAGTACCAAATAAATTTGTAAAAATATACAAAAATTAACTTAACTATATTTTGGTATAAATATAAAAATAAAATAAATTATTCGCCAAAATTGGTAGTTTTGGAAATAAATACTGATTTTTGTACTGCAAAAAATGTACAATAAGTCGATTTTAAAAGTCTTTAAAAATTAGGCAAAATACCAAAACCCTTGGGCATGCTTATATATGCATATACATGTTATTTTGAAAGTATTTTGTCTGAAAAAATACATAGGGCAAAATTGGTAATCAACACCATCCTATATGTGTACTAACCACATAGCCCCCTCGAAATGTTTTGCATAAGCCAGAACTATCAGGCCAATTGGCCAAATGGACCATCGAACTCAGCAGGTACAATATCTAATACCAACCCTGAACGGCCATCAAGTATAAAATCCCACCTGACTTCGTCTAAGCTCGAGTACAACATTGGGGGTATGAACCTTTTTCATGGACGATGCTTTGAATGTAAAGGGGTCCAAGATCGACATTGTTTTAAATCCACCCATAGGTGATACCACTAGTTATCTATCAAAATTCCTAGATTAACTAACAAATAGGGTGAGTATGATGTCATGATTGCAGGTCTCGAGCTAGCCAAAAGCTTGGGAGCAGAAGTATTGAACCCAAGTGTGATTCTCCGTTGGTGGTAAATCAGGTAAACAATAGTTTCGAGGTTCGAGAGGATACAATGTAGCAGTACCTGGATAAGCTATACGTAACTTTGCACTGCTTCAAGGAGTGGACTCTGGATCACATACCTCGAGAATAAAATAGCGAGGCTGATGCGCTTGCTAACCTGGGATCTTTGGTCGAAGAAGATGACATCATCCCAAGGACTGTCGTCCAACTATATAGGTCTGTGGTTGAAGAGGGTCATGCCAAAATAAACTCAACAAGTTTAACATGGACTGGAGGAACAAGTACACCAACTATTTAAAGAGTGGAAAACTCCCACCGTACCATAAAGAATCGAGGGCATTACGAGTCAAGGCTGCTAGATTTACATTAGATTAAGATGTAATATTGCACCGAAGAACATTCAATGGGTCATTGGTGGTATGCTTGGGGCCAGGCGACACTAATTATATCCTTCGAGAAATCCACGAAGGCACTTGCGGAACCACTCCGATGCCGAGTCTTTGGTCCGAAAATTATCAGAGCGAGTTACTACTAGGATAGCATGGAAAAATAAACTAAGGACTTTGTCAAAAAATACGATAAGTGTCAATGCTTTGCACCGATGATCCATCAACTCGGAGAACAACTCCATTCAGTCCTATCTCTACCGCCTTTCATGAAATAGGGTATGAACATAGTTGGACCTTACCAACGACCCAGATAAAGCTAAATTTATTTTATTTATGACTCATTATTTTTCTAAGATACTACAATAGAAGAACCAATCTTCGACACTTTGGAATCGGGGATTTAGTCCTACAGAAAGTCACCCTCAATACTCGAGACCCAAATGAGGAAAATGTTAGGATTTATGCCCTTCACTAGAGGGGGGGTGAATAGTGAGGCACGAGAATGTCGGTAAATTCTGTGGAATTAAAATTGCAGGAGTAAAGTAAGTGCAGAAAGTAAAAGTGTAAGAAGAGGACACACCGATATATATTGGTTCGCCACAACCTGTGGTTACGTCCAGTCTCTCGAGAGACTCTCTCGAGTTTCAACTAATTCCATTAAGCTTACGGGTGCTCAACAAACCTTTACACTTGCTCGTAGATGTACGCTCTACAAGACTCCACCTTGCTCATGGATACCGCACCACGAGACTTCCGCTCAAGGATTCCTCTCCTCAAGAATTCACACACTAAGATTGAGGGTACTTAGCAAACCCAATGCTCAATGAAAATATATGGTCTTCTCAAGAACCTTTCTCTTTTACAACAAGAACTCTCTAGGAAGAGTAGATAAGGAGATACAATATAAGCTCTATGAACAACACAAAGTTGTCTCTCAAATGGCTCAACAAAAGCTCTAAATGTGATGCACAAATATTATCAATATGTTAATGAATAATGAGAGATGTTGTTCATCTAAAATAAGCTCCAAAGACCTCTATTTATTGGGTGTGGAGGTTATATGTCCGTTGCTTAATAGTCAATCACTAATGCTGATTTTAAGGAAGCATAATCAATTATTTTAAGTACATAATCGATTATCTTTTTAACGGTCAAAAAACTAGTCGTTGGATGGCAACAGATAGTAGAATAATCGATTATCACAATAGCATAATCGCTTATCTTGCCTTTCTGGACTTCCAGTTTTAAGCTGGAATTGAAGATAATCGATTATCTAAAATTGATAATCGATTAGGTGGCCATTCTGGAATTTCTAGTTTTGGCTGGAAACTCAAGATAATCGATTATCACATTTAGATAATCGATTATGTGGCCATTCTGTCCAGAAGAGAAGACTTGCTTCAAAAATCATTTTGGTTAAAATGAAAACGTTAAAAATCATTTTGTTTAAAGTATATCAAAAATGTTTATGATATTTATGATTTGATAAAATGATTTTATGCATATTAATGATGACCTATGTTGAGCCAAAAGACGAGATAACTTAAACGTTGCTCTTACATTGGTTCTACCTAACGACCTACGCCTTGGGTCTTCGGTCTTGAACTTTGAGCTCGTCTTGGCTTGTCTATGCAAACCCTTCATCAATATGCTTCTTGGCATTCAATCTTGATTGTTTGATTCATCATCATTGATTTGTCAACCATCTTGATTGTTTGCTAATGCATCTTCATTGTTTGTCATACAATATCATTGTTTGAAGTTGACTTCATTTGTTGTCATTCATCAAAACCTATACTTGGAAATCATGCTAATACAACCAGAGAACACATATCAAAGGAATCAATGATTTCCAACAATTTCCCCCTTTTTGATAATGACAAACAATAGGAGATATGCATATAGGATTCCCCCTAAATTCATACAAGTCATGCAAACTATTCCCCCTTAATGATAATTCCCCCTCAAATAAGGCATGCTAGAATGTAGAGACATTCCCCCTTATTTGATGCATATCGCCTAAGACCTTCCCCCTTTTGGCATTAGCAAAAAGAGTATACAAAGGCTACTTCCCCCTTTTGACACTTCCCCCTTTTGGTCATACGAATGTCAAAATAAAATAGGAAAGACATTGAGGAATATGCATGATGAAGATTGCGGAATAATTTTAAAACCATACCAATTGTTAGAAAAACATAACAAATATATCAAATGTTATTTTTATCAGAAAGATACCAATTGTTGTTTTTAGCAAAACGTATTTCCATATCAACTGTTAATTTAGCAAACCAAGAGTTGTATTCATCAAAACAAGAACAAAACCATACCAACTGTTAACATATATCAACTATCAGGTTCGTTTGTTTTTTTTATTAAATGATAACTAACCGAACTTCCCCCTTGATGCAATAAAGTTTCGTGCTTGATGCATCTACTACAATATTGTAGTCTTCAAGCACACCTGCAAATGCACCTAAAAATAGTTTTTAGGTACCCAAACACTTTTGGGTCCTTGGGGGTTAGGCAAATAATAATCATAGCCAAAAGACAAATCCCTATATTTTGTGAAACATACGGGTGCTATGTGTCCTACCCGGTTGCAATAATGAAATACTACGTTCGGGTTGTGCATATGTCTCGGTTGAGCCAAAAATGTTCTAGGTGATCTAAAGTCATTTTTCCTAGAAGTTGTTGAAATTCCTAGAGTCATTTCTAGGTGGTCAAAAATGATTAATTCTAGGTGGTCTAAAATGATTAATTCTAGACTCATTAACAAAATTCGTAGAATTATTTCTAGGTTGTGCAACACCATTTCTATCATGATTCTTATTCTTTTTAGGCCTTTTATTTTACCTGGGCTTTTTCTTCTTAATTTCTTCAACTATTTTAGGTTCTTCTGCACTACGTTTTTCTAGTGTGTTCCCAAGTTCTATGTTCTCTATTTTCAAAGAATCACAAGAAGAACAATTAAAGCTTTGATCAATTGAAGAAGTTTCATTCATCTCCTTAATTTTATTCTTAAGATCCACATTGTCATTTTCCAAAAAATTATTTTCCTCTTCTAAAATTTTAATTTTAGCCTTGGCCTCTTTGGAGATTTTTTAAGTCTTTTTCAATTCACCATATAATTCTTGAAAAGCTTCTTGTAATTCTTCAAAAGAGTAAGAGTTAGAATTACTTACCTCTTCTTCCTCGTTGGCCATGAGGCATAGGGCGGCCGTTTTATCACCCGAGCTGTCCGAGTCCCATGTCACACGCCTTTGGTGTTTGTTCTTCTTCTTGTCCTTGGGTTTTGGACAGTGTGACTTGGTGTGGCCAAGTTTTCCACAATTATGGCATGAAGGACTTGGTTCTTCCTTCTTAATTTCCTTCTTCATGAACTTATAAAATTTTTCGATCAAGTCATTGGAAAGAGTATCGTCATCGCTTTCCGAATCACTTACTTCTACTCTTTTAGAAGATGAGGCTATGAAGGCAATACCTGGACTTTTCTCATCTCCAAATGAAGGTTTAAGAATTGTGCTTTCATAAGTTTTGAGGTTACCTCTTAGTCCATCAATTGTGACGTCCGTGATTCCTATTGACTCTTGGATGGCATTGGCTTTGGAACGCCATTCGGGAGTGAGACTCCGCAGGATTTTTCGAACAAGATCTTTGTTCGAATATACTTTCCCAAGAGCATGGAGATCGTTGATGATCATTGAGAATCGATCAAACATATCATCGATGCTTTCAGGCTCCTTCATTCTAAAGAGTTCATATTCATGTGTTAGAAAATCAACTCTTGCTTCTCGGACTTGAGGCGTACCTTCATAAGTGACCTCAAGCTTATCCCACATCTCCATGGAGGTTGTGCAGCAAGAACTCTTTCGATAGTCATCCGGATTCACCGCACAATACAACATATTGATGGCCTTTGCGTTATTTTAAACCTTCTTGATGTCCTCGGCATTATATTCATCTTCCTCCTTTGGAACCGTAGTTTCCCCAACTTTCTTTGTCGGCATTTGTTCACCGTTCTTGATGATTTGCCACAAGCGAAAGTTATTTGATTGGATGAAGATTCTCATCCGCTCTTTCCAATATGTGTAATTTGTTCCATCAAATAGTGGATGCCTAATGGTGGAGTGTCCTTCACTCATCATTCCTGCGTTCAACATTCTCAACAAATATATGGAACGTTCTCTCAACCGGTTAAGGCTTTTAGAGAGTTAGGCTCTGATACCAATTGTTAGGGTTTATGCCCTTCACTAGAGGGGGGGTGAATAGTGAGGCACGAGAATGTCGGTAAATTCTGCAGAATTAAAATTGCAGGAGTAAAGTAAGTGCAGAAAGTAAAAGTGTAAGGAGAGGACACACCGATATATACTGGTTCACCACAACGTGTGGTTACGTCCAGTCTCTCGAGAGACTCTCTCTCGAGTTTCAACTAATTCCGTTAAGCTTACGGGTGCTCAACAAACCGTTACACTTGCTCGTAGATGTACGCTCTACAAGACTTCACCTTGCTCGTGGATACCGCACCACGAGACTTCCGCTCAAGGATTCCTCACCTCAAGACTTCACGCACTAAGATTGAGGGTACTTAGCAAACCCAATGCTCAATGAAAAGATATGGTCTTCTCAAGACCTTTCTCTTTTACAACAAGAACTCTCTAGGAAGAGTAGATAAAGAGATACAATATAAGCTCTATGAACAACACAAAGTTGTCTCTCAAATGGCTCAACAAAAGCTCTAAATTATCATTATGTTAATGAATAATGAGAGATGTTTTTCATCTAAAATAAGCTCCAAAGACCTCTATTTATAGAGTGTGGAGGTTATATGTCCGTTGCTTAATAGTCAATCACTAATGCTGA
The DNA here is from genome assembly GCA_034376525.1 of Nicotiana benthamiana. Classification (NCBI taxonomy): domain Eukaryota; kingdom Viridiplantae; phylum Streptophyta; class Magnoliopsida; order Solanales; family Solanaceae; genus Nicotiana; species Nicotiana benthamiana. The sequence goes on along the minus strand of CM067324.1, from coordinate 76,895,079 downwards.
TTTTAAGGAAGCATAATCGATTATTTTAAGTACATAATTGATTATCTTTTTAAGGTCAAAAAACTAGTCGTTGGATGGCAACGGATAGTAGAATAATCGATTATCACAATAGCATAATCGATTATCTTACCTTTCTGGACTTCCAATTTTAAGCTGGAATTGAAGATAATCGATTATCTAAATTTGATAATCGATTATGTGGCCATTCTAGAATTTCCAGTTTTGGCTGGAAACTCAAGATAATCGATTATCACACTTAGATAATCGATTATGTGGCCATTCTGTCCAGAAGAGAAGACTTGCTTCAAAAACCATTTTGGTTAAAATGAAAACGTTAAAAATCATTTTGTTTGAAGTATATCAAAAATGTTTATGATATTTATGATTTGATAAAATGATTTTATGCATATTAATGATGACCTATGTTGAGCCAAAAGACGAGATAACTTAAACGTTGCTCTTACATTGGTTCTACCTAACGACCTACGCCTTGGGTCTTCGGTCTTGAACTTTGAGCTCGTCTTGGCTTGTCTATGCAAACCCTTCATCAATATGCTTCTTGGCATTCAATCTTGATTGTTTGATTCATCATCATTGATTTGTCAACCATCTTGATTGTTTGCTAATGCATCTTCATTGTTTGTCATACAATATCATTGTTTGAAGTTGACTTCATTTGTTGTCATTCATCAAAACCTATACTTGGAAATCATGCTAATACAACCAGAGAACACATATCAAAGGAATCAATGATTTCCAACAATTTCCCCCTTTTTGATAATGACAAACAATAGGAGATATGCATATAGGATTCCCCCTAAATTCATACAAGTCATGCAAACTATTCCCCCTTAATGATAATTCCCCCTCAAATAAGGCATGCTAGAATGTAGAGACATTCCCCCTTATTTGATGCATATCGCCTAAGACCTTCCCCCTTTTGGCATTAGCAAAAAGAGTATACAAAGGCTACTTCCCCCTTTTGACACTTCCCCCTTTTGGTCATACGAATGTCAAAATAAAATAGGAAAGACATTGAGGAATATGCATGATGAAGATTGCGGAATAATTTTAAAACCATACCAATTGTTAGAAAAACATAACAAATATATCAAATGTTATTTTTATCAGAAAGATACCAATTGTTGTTTTTAGCAAAACGTATTTCCATATCAACTGTTAATTTAACAAACCAAGAGTTGTATTCATCAAAACAAGAACAAAACCATACCAACTGTTAACATATATCAACTATCAGGTTCGTTTGTTTTTTTTATTAAATGATAACTAACCGAACTTCCCCCTTGATGCAATAAAGTTTCGTGCTTGATGCATCTACTACAATATTGTAGTCTTCAAGCACACCTGCAAATGCACCTAAAAATAGTTTTTAGGTACCCAAACACTTTTGGGTCCTTGGGGGTTAGGCAAATAATAATCATAGCCAAAAGACAAATCCCTATATTTTGTGAAACATACGGGTGCTATGTGTCCTACCCGGTTGCAATAATGAAATACTACGTTCGGGTTGTGCATATGTCTCGGTTGAGCCAAAAATGTTCTAGGTGATCTAAAGTCATTTTTCCTAGAAGTTGTTGAAATTCCTAGAGTCATTTCTAGGTGGTCAAAAATGATTAATTCTAGGTGGTCTAAAATGATTAATTCTAGACTCATTAACAAAATTCGTAGAATTATTTCTAGGTTGTGCAACACCATTTCTATCATGATTCTTATTCTTTTTAGGCCTTTTATTTTACCTGGGCTTTTTCTTCTTAATTTCTTCAACTATTTTAGGTTCTTCTGCACTACGTTTTTCTAGTGTGTTCCCAAGTTCTATGTTCTCTATTTTCAAAGAATCACAAGAAGAACAATTAAAGCTTTGATCAATTGAAGAAGTTTCATTCATCTCCTTAATTTTATTCTTAAGATCCACATTGTCATTTTCCAAAAAATTATTTTCCTCTTCTAAAATTTTAATTTTAGCCTTGGCCTCTTTGGAGATTTTTTAAGTCTTTTTCAATTCACCATATAATTCTTGAAAAGCTTCTTGTAATTCTTCAAAAGAGTAAGAGTTAGAATTACTTACCTCTTCTTCCTCGTTGGCCATGAGGCATAGGGCGGCCGTTTTATCACCCGAGCTGTCCGAGTCCCATGTCACACGCCTTTGGTGTTTGTTCTTCTTCTTGTCCTTGGGTTTTGGACAGTGTGACTTGGTGTGGCCAAGTTTTCCACAATTATGGCATGAAGGACTTGGTTCTTCCTTCTTAATTTCCTTCTTCATGAACTTATAAAATTTTTCGATCAAGTCATTGGAAAGAGTATCGTCATCGCTTTCCGAATCACTTACTTCTACTCTTTTAGAAGATGAGGCTATGAAGGCAATACCTGGACTTTTCTCATCTCCAAATGAAGGTTTAAGAATTGTGCTTTCATAAGTTTTGAGGTTACCTCTTAGTCCATCAATTGTGACGTCCGTGATTCCTATTGACTCTTGGATGGCATTGGCTTTGGAACGCCATTCGGGAGTGAGACTCCGCAGGATTTTTCGAACAAGATCTTTGTTCGAATATACTTTCCCAAGAGCATGGAGATCGTTGATGATCATTGAGAATCGATCAAACATATCATCGATGCTTTCAGGCTCCTTCATTCTAAAGAGTTCATATTCATGTGTTAGAAAATCAACTCTTGCTTCTCGGACTTGAGGCGTACCTTCATAAGTGACCTCAAGCTTATCCCACATCTCCATGGAGGTTGTGCAGCAAGAACTCTTCCGATAGTCATCCGGATTCACCGCACAATACAACATATTGATGGCCTTTGCGTTATTTTAAACCTTCTTGATGTCCTCGGCATTATATTCATCTTCCTCCTTTGGAACCGTGGTTTCCCCAACTTTCTTTGTCGGCATTTGTTCACCGTTCTTGATGATTTGCCACAAGCGAAAGTTATTTGATTGGATGAAGATTCTCATCCGCTCTTTCCAATATGTGTAATTTGTTCCATCAAATAGTGGATGCCTAATGGTGGAGTGTCCTTCACTCATCATTCCTGCGTTCAACATTCTCAACAAATATATGGAACGTTCTCTCAACCGGTTAAGGCTTTTAGAGAGTTAGGCTCTGATACCAATTGTTAGGGTTTATGCCCTTCACTAGAGGGGGGGTGAATAGTGAGGCACGAGAATGTCGGTAAATTCTGCAGAATTAAAATTGCAGGAGTAAAGTAAGTGCAGAAAGTAAAAGTGTAAAGAGAGGACACACCGATATATACTGGTTCACCACAACGTGTGGTTACGTCCAGTCTCTCGAGAGACTCTCTCTCGAGTTTCAACTAATTCCGTTAAGCTTACGGGTGCTCAACAAACCGTTACACTTGCTCGTAGATGTACGCTCTACAAGACTTCACCTTGCTCGTGGATACCGCACCACGAGACTTCCGCTCAAGGATTCCTCACCTCAAGACTTCACGCACTAAGATTGAGGGTACTTAGCAAACCCAATGCTCAATGAAAAGATATGGTCTTCTCAAGACCTTTCTCTTTTACACCAAGAACTCTCTAGGAAGAGTAGATAAAGAGATACAATATAAGCTCTATGAACAACACAAAGTTGTCTCTCAAATGGCTCAACAAAAGCTCTAAATTATCAATATGTTAATGAATAATGAGAGATGTTTTTCATCTAAAATAAGCTCCAAAGACCTCTATTTATAGGGTGTGGAGGTTATATGTCCGTTGCTTAATAGTTTCCCAAATGGTATCAGAGCCATGTTGGCTGTATATGTATTTAGCATGAGCAACTAAATACATATACTGTCCGGAGCTCATTACTTTTGCAAATCTTTAGTATAGTTATTTTGATGATATCTCATAACTTGATTAAATTATTTCTAAGTATTAAATCTTTTATCTTGTTTCATATTTGATCTTTTTTGTGTGAGGTACTTATTTCTCTCTAAGTGTGTGAGGTATCCGATTAATATCCAAAGTGTACGTTGGCAAGCCTGTCCTTGTGGTCCTTGTTAGCCATGGTAGGCGTTTATTGTGACCCTTAGGTGCTCCCGTAGCCAAGATAACTCTAGAGAGAGAAGAGGTAAAACCAAGAGAACGTTTAGATCATTATGAACCTAGATATTTAGATTTAGGACTTTTTTATAATTTGATCTTTGTTATTTGCTTTTATCTGAATATCATGTACTTATGATTTTGAATCTGTATTAGTTCCAGGACAGTAATTTTTATTTTATATGAATCAAAATATTTTAAATTCTGTTAACTTATCTTCTAGATCTACTCAGATTGCCTTAACTGAGTCTAATTTGGATAACTGGAGTATCCCTGCTGAACCTTTTCATAAGATCTACCAGATAGGTCACTTTAATTTCATTAAAAAGCATAATATTAAAACGTGTGAATCAACTGTTGCTATTAATAACTCTTTAGAAGTTATAAAATTGTTACATGAGCATGATATAATTAGATATCAATCTAGTTTTAATTATCTGCATATTGGTCTTGTGCAAGTTGCTGTTAAGCCTTTGTTTAGAAAAGGACTTAATATTCCTGTTTGTGCACTTTTACGTGATGCACGTTTTCTTAACTTTGATGATTCTTTGTTAGGAGCACTTGAAAGTAATTTAGCAGGAGGCCCTGTTTATTTCAATTGTTATCCTAATTTCTCTGTTGATATTAATGATCCTAATGTGTTAGATACATTAACGCTTAATATCAAAACTCTTAATATGAACAGCAAATTCGAAACTCGTGAAATAGCTGTTATATACCGCGTTTATTATCGGTTGATGTCTACTACCCTTGCTCCGAAAGCAAGGATAGAGAGTACCAAAGGTGTGACTATGTTAATGGAAGCTAACCATGAACATAGTACCATCTTTGTTCCTCGCCTTCTTCAGTGGAAAGACATTCTATCCAATACTAATTGGCACTTTGAAGCCATTACTCAACCCATTTCCTCTCATACAGAGAATCGCCAAATAGAACGAATCATCCAAAATTCCGATGGTTCAGTTGACCTTAAATTTCTGAACTCTCAACCTCGTAGAAGTTTCACCGTAGGTTCTACTTCTTCAAACCCCCGGGAAGAAGTATTTACTCGTTCTTGCTCCTTTAGATCTGCTATTAATAAATCTGTTATTAATAGTCAAGTTGATGGGGTAGATTTTTCGGGAGATATCCCAAAAGTTTTTTATAAATCTCAGTTTCAAGAACCTATACAGGAACCCTCTAGTCCCACAGAGTCTGATATGGCGCCTCCAAGGCAAAATTCAGACCCTGGTCTTCACGTCATTAAAGTTGAGGAAGATTATACCCCTAATCTTGCTGCTTTAAAAAGACTCTGGCTTGACCCCAAAAACGCTTTAAGGGTCAAATGGTACACTGCTACCTATTCTAAGAGCCAGCAAGCGATTTTTGGGCAACAATGGATTGCCGATATGAAGCGCTTGAAGTGTGATATTGAATATTTTAAGTGGTTCGAAATCACTGGAAAACTGGATGACCAGAATGAGTCTTTACAAGTTCTGGTTAATAAGTGGTATACTCAAACCAACAAGGTTGTTGAGTCTGTCACTCCTCCTCTTGAAGGAATTAAAATTCCTCATTCCAACACCATTGTTTCTGCTTCTCCTTTTAAACTCAAAAGCAGTAATCCTACGAGTACACCCTCTAATGCGGACATAGACAAAATTGTAGAACAAAACAATTACACCAATAAATTGTTGCACTCTGTTTCCCATCAAATTGAAGAAACAAAACCTAGACTAACTCCTAGTCTAAGTATCCATAGGCCTAGTACAAATAGTACGATAGAGCCTAATCCTATATTCAAGCCTCCTGAATTTCGCCGGGAATTGTTTCCTAAACTTAGCAAAAATATCTCTGTCTCAGGTAAACTGGTTGAACAGATTACCGAAAAACTAGCCAACTTTCATATTTCAAGTGAAAGTAAAGTAAAAGAAGTTTCTAATGCTTCAAAAGCAAAAGAGACTTCTAATCAAGCGTCCAGTTCTCGACCAACTAAAGAGAACAACACCAATAGTTCTTGGAGTGTTAGAACTCTTTCTGATAACTCTCTTCTCAAACTTTCCGATAGATACCCCCATAGGCGAAACTATTATAGTCGTCCCTCTTTTCCTGATACTCAGTATGAGGAAGATGGTTTCCAGTCTCAATCATCTCATGATAGTAGAGGCATCGTTGAATGGAATATTGATGGTCTTGCCGAACATCAAATCTATCGTGTCCTTCACGAAATGGGCGTTTGTATTACCAGTTACAAGCTGCGAAATTCTTCTGATAAAGAAGCAGCAGCCATGATCACTGCTGGCTTTACTGGTATGCTTAGGTATTGGTGGGATAATTATGTCATCGAAGATCTTAAGCTTCAAATCCTCAACGCAACCACCATTATCACTACTGTTAAAACAGATAGTGATATGGAAACCTCTGAATCTGAAACCAGAGAGGATGCTTGTGCCACTCTGCTCTACCACATTGCCAAACACTTTGTAGGAGAGCCTAAACTCTTCCAAGATAGGAGTCTTGAAATCCTTAACAATCTTCGTTGCCCTAGACTAAGTGACTTTAGGTGGTATAAAGACCAATTTATGGTCAAAATTATGACTAGACCTGACTGCAATAGTGATTTTTGGAAAGACAGATTTATTAGCATTCTTCCCCCCTTATTTGCCGAAAAGGTTAGATCAAAAATAAGAGATAGGTGTGGCGGTAAGGTACCCTATGAACTTATGACCTATGGAGATATTATTAGTCTTATTAATACCACAGCCCTAGAGCTATGTACAGACCTAAAACTTAAGAGTCATCTTAAGAAAGATAGATTGACCTCCAAAGCAGAACTAGGCAGTTTTTGTAGAGACTTTGGTTATGGCAATATAGACTATCCTCCTTCCAAGCAAGCTAAGAAGAATTCTAAGGCTCTGATACCATTTGGGAACAGGACCAGAGAAATTAAATACTTTTGGGAACAGGACCAGAGAAATTAAATACTTAAAACAATAAAACAGTGATAAGGAAGATGAAAGACTTACTTTAAAACAAGCCTTTTATTCCATGAACAAGGGGATATTACAATAGGAAGGGATGATTACAAGAAGAGAGACGAAGAGATTTTTCAAGAGAGATAGTGCCTAAAATTTTCTAACTGAGAAAATTGGACCTGCCTCATATTACAAGACGAGAGTCTTTTTATAGACCTCTGACACCAAAAGAGTTAATCTCCTAGATACAAATGGACGGCTTAGATTTTGCCGACAGTCATGTGGGGTTCTACTTTTATGAAAGAGATATGACCCCATGTGAAAAGATAAGGATAAGATTCCTTATGACCCGGGGACCGTTTATGGGACCCAACCTATGGACACTAATTATGACTTGTCCTTAGTGGACAATAATTCGACCGACTTGTTTTTAGTGGACAATAATTAGACGTATACCCCTCAGTTTTTCCTTCTTTTGGAAGGTAGTGATAAAGTGGGTATTCACAGGACACTAAGTGGGCATTCCCACCGAATAGTAACTTGACTCTTCGGAAAAGTAAATATTAACTTGACTCTTCGGAAAAGTAAATATTATTCATAAAATCCTTCTAGATAAGCCTGAGCAATACCTTTAGGATTACACATGTCATCATTACTGGATTCAGCAGAGGAAGAGACTTCTTCAAGAAGTTGAATAATGGTTTCTTCATCCTGATTATCAATATCTTGAAGAGCCTTTTGAAGCTTCTGCTTCATTTCCACCTTGGATGATTTGGATTGTGGAGTTGTCTTCCCCACGACAATTTTTCCCTTATCAGGAGTTGATACTTTAGGTTTTGGAACCCAACCTTTAACCTTTACTTCTTTGGATAGGTACCTGATCCTATCGAATTCTGCGATTTTGAAATCCCAACTGATAATAAAAGAAATTCTTTTTTGAATATAAAATTTACACATTTTAATGTGAGAAGGGAGAGTAGTGATCTCTGTGAAATTTGGAAATTTTCGAATTTCTTGAGGAATTGTTGTGGGAGGTTTTCTAATTTTCCTCCAAAAGTCTTCCACCAGTCATAGAACCATCTGGGGATGATGGCCTTGATAACTTCAGGACTGTATTTAATAAACCAAGTATGACCTGGTCTAAGACACATGAAATTATACCAAGCTTGTTGGTATGTATACCAGTTGTAAGTCTGGGGCTTATGGTTCATACTAAGACGTATGGGAGTAAGAAGATGGTCAACATGCCATTCGAAAGGAGATAAAATCTTTTTGATTGTAAACTGAGAATATAGGATGAAATCAGGGTTTCTATCAGAGTAAACATGTTCCACTTCAATGGAGTCTGTATCGACTAAGATAGCCTCAAAGTAAAGGCGAGTGTGAAGGGGGTCAGGACTATCAATGTAGTTGGATGAATTATAGCAGGGCTTTATAAGGTCTTGGACTCGACCAGATTCAAACTCTTCATCGAGGGCTAAAATGGGAGAGACCTTAATGGTCAAGAATTCAAAAGTCTCAGTTGGCTGAGAAGAAGGTTTTTGAATTTGGACTTTAGGGTCCAGTGCTTGGGCAAAAGACTCTGGGGTCTTCATTTCATAACTAGATTTGTTCTGGACCTTAGAAGTGGATCCAGAGGAAGATTCAGGCTTTGGGCCTGGAAGTTTTGGGAGTTCTCCTAAAACGGTAAACTTATTTTGGCTCTGGGCCGGACTAGGAAGAGGAGGAAAAGAGGGCCTTATTTGGGCCAAACTAGTAGGAACGAAAGGTCTAACTGTTGATAGTTGCCTTTCAGACTTGACGTTTTTGAACGGGCTAGTTTTTGACGGCTTCTTGGCCCTGAAGAAATTCTCGGGTTAGAAAATCTGGAAGAGAATAATTTTCTCCTTTTATAAAATCAATTTTGAAATCAAAGCTAGATAGTAGAGCTTGCCATCTAGCAAATATTTGTTTTGAAACAAGATTTTTAACATCTTTTTGTAAAATTTCTTTGGCCGATTTGCAATCGACCCGAAGTAAAAATTCTTTGTTTACCAAATCATCTTGGAATTTAGTAATACATAGTACTATAGATAAAACTTTCTTTTTTACAGTACTATAATTTTTCTGGGTATTATTCCAGATACCAGAAGTAAACCTCACCAGTTGCTCGCAACTATTTGGTTCTATTTGCTGTTTTAGAATACCTCCGTATCCTATATCAGAAGCATCAGTTTCAACTATCATATAAGCATCGGGATTGGGTATCCCTAAGCAAGGAAGATTTTGGACTAATCTCTTAATCTTCTTGACACTTTGGGTTTGTTCATCTCCCCACGGTATAGGATTCTTTCTAAGCCTAAGATACAAAGGCTCACAAGTTTGTCTAACTTTAGGAATAAAGTCAGCAACATAATTAAGACTTCCTAAGAAACTCTGAAGCTGGGTCTTATCCTTAATTTCATCAGGAAATTTGGACGAGAATTCAATGGCTCTACAGATAGGTTTGTAGGTACCTTGATATAGGTCATGGCCTAAGAATCTAATAGAGGTTTGAAAGAGCTTAATTTTCTTAGCACTAACAACCAAACCATTATTTTGCACAACTTTAAAAAATGTGGAAAGATGCTTAAAATGAGAATCAATGTCTTCAGAAAATATTAACACATCATCAATATAAATAATTGACATATAAGAATAAGGATTGAAAATATTATTCATAATATTCTGAAATTCAGACGGGGCATTTTTTAACCCAAAAGGCATAACATTCCACTCATAATGACCAAAAGGTACATTGAATGCAGTTTATAACGATCCTTTTCATTAATCTGAATTTGCCAAAATCCAGATTTCATGTCGAACTTACTATAAAGGTTTGCTTTATAAGTTCGTTTAAGGAGATCCCTTTTATTAGCGATTGGATGCCGGATCCATTTAAGGACCAAATTCAAAGGCTTATAATTAATAACAAGCCTTGGTGCACCCCTTTCCTTTTCTGCGCTATTATTAACATAAAAGGCAGAACAACTCCAAGGAGAGTTAGAGGGTCTAATAATACCATTATCAAGTAAATGGTTAATCTCTGTTTTGAAAATTTCAACCATTTCATGGTTCATTTGAATAGGTCTAGCCTTAGTAGGTATGTTTTGTTCATTAAACCCATCAATGTAGGGTAATGCAACAGAATGCTTTTTTATATTCCAAAAGGCAGTAGGAAGATTTGAACAAACTTCATTTTCAAACTTCTTTTGAAGGGAATCTATCTTAGACATTATTCCCGGGGTTTTTAAAGTTTGTTTAATTCTTTCTATAGTAATCTCTTCTTTTAAAAAAGAAATATGATTAGAAAGACAATTAATCTTAAAAATAGTTTTTTCTTTTAAAAACCTACTCTCTGTAGGAGAAAGAGTTTGAACAAAAGGGAAAAACACCTCTTGACCGAGGATACAAGCATGAATGCCATCTATATCATTAGTAAAAGGTTTAAGTTGACTAATGAATGGCGTTCCTAGAATAATATCTTCATTGATATTTTCAGTGATTACAAAATCATTAGTAAAGCAAATATTGTTATTACAAATATGGGCTTTAGATAATTTGTAATCAATTTTCATTCTCTCACCAATGGCCGAGTATAAACGAGTTGTACTCTTTTCAAGGTACTTAAGAGGAATAAGACCTTTCACTATACAGTTACGGTCAGCACTACTGTCAAATAAAGCAACCTTGTTGAGAACAAAATTTTTTGCAACAACAATTTTGACAGGAATATGTTCATTAATACCATTTGGGAACAGGACCAGAGAAATTAAATACTTTTGGGAACAGGACCAGAGAAATTAAATACTTAAAACAGTAAAACAGTGATAAGGCAGATGAAAGACTTACTTTAAAACAAGCCTTTTATTCCATGAACAAGGGGATATTACAATAGGAAGGGATGATTACAAGAAGAGAGACGAAGAGATTTTTCAAGAGAGATAGTGCCTAAAATTTTCTAACTGAGAAAATTGGACCTGCCTCATATTACAAGACGAGAGTCTTTTTATAGACCTCTATCACCAAAAGAGTTAATCTCCTAGATACAAATGGACGACTTAGATTTTGCCGACAGTATTGTGGGGTTCTACTTTTATGAAAGAGATATGACCCCATGTGAAAAGATAAGGATAAGATTCCTTATGACCCGGGGACCGTTTATGGGACCCAACCTATGGACACTAATTATGACTTGTCCTTAGTGGACAATAATTCCACCGACTTGTTTTTAGTGGACAATAATTAGACGCATACCCCTCAGTTTTTCCTTCTTTTGGAAGGTAGTGATAAAGTGGGTATTCACAGGACACTAAGTGGGCATTCCTACCGAATAGTAACTTGACTCTTCGGAAAAGTAAATATTAACTTGACTCTTCGGAAAAGTAGATATTATTCATAAAATCCTTCTAGATAAGCCTGAGCAATACCTTTAGGATTACACATGTCATCATTACTGGATTCAGCAGAGGAGGAGACTTCTTCAAGAAGTTGCATAATGGTTTCTTCATCCTGATTATCAATATCTTGAAGAGCCTTTTGAAGCTTCTGCTTCATTTCCGCCTTGGATGATTTTGATTGTGGAGTTGTCTTCCCCACGACAATTTTTCCCTTATCAGGAGTTGATACTTTAGGTATTGGAACCCAACCTTTAACCTTTACTTATTTGGATAGGTAACTGATCCTATCGAATTCTGCGATTTTGAAATCCCAACTGATAATAAAAGAAATTCTTTTTTGAATATAAAATTTACACATTTTAATGTGAGAAGGGAGAGTAGTGATCTCTTGTGAAATTTGGAAATTTTCGAATTTCTTGAGGAATTGTTGTGGGAGGTTTTCTAATTTTCCTCCAAAAGTCTTCCACCAGTCATAGAACCATCTGGGGATGATGGCCTTGATAACTTCAGGACTGTATTTAATAAACCAAGTATGACCTGGTCTAAGATACATGAAATTATACCAAGCTTGTTGGTATGTATACCAGTTGTAAGTCTGGGGCTTATGGTTCATACTAAGACGTATGGGAGTAAGAAGATGGTCAACATGCCATTCGAAAGGAGATAAAATCTTTTTGATTGTAAATTGAGAATATAGGATGAAATCAGGGTTTCTATCAGAGTAAACATGTTCCACTTCAATGGAGTCTGTATCGACTAAGATAGCCTCAAAGTAAAGGCGAGTGTGACGGGGGTCAGGACTATCAATGTAGTTGGATGAATTATAGCAGGGCTTTATAAGGTCTTGGACTCGACCAGATTCAAACTCTTTATCGAGGGCTAAAATGAGAGAGACCTTAATGGTCAAGAATTCAAAAGTCTCAGTTGGCTGAGAAGAAGGTTTTTGAATTTGGACTTTAGGGTCCAGTGCTTGGGCAAAAGACTCTGGGGTCTTCATTTCATAACTAGATTTGTTCTGGACCTTAGAAGTGGATCCAGAGGAAGATTCAGGCTTTGGGCCTGGAAGTTTTGGGAGTTCTCCTAAAATGGTAAACTTATTTTGGCTCTGGGCCGGACTAGGAAGAGGAGGAAAAGAGGGCCTTATTTGGGCCAAACTAGTAGGAACGAAAGGTCTAACTGTTGATAGTTGCCTTTCAGACTTGACGTTTTTGAACGGGCTAGTTTTTGACGGCTTCATGGCCCTGAAGAAATTCTCGGGTTAGAAAATCTGGAAGAGAATTATTTTCTCCTTTTATAAAATCAATTTTGAAATCAAAGCTAGATAGTAGAGCTTGCCATCTAGCAAATATTTGTTTTGAAACAAGATTTTTAACATCTTTTTGTAAAATTTCTTTGGCCGATTTGCAATCGACCCGAAGTAAAAATTCTTTGTTTACCAAATCATCTTGGAATTTAGTAATACATAGTACTATAGATAAAACTTCCTTTTTTACAGTACTATAATTTTTCTGGGTATTATTCCAGATACCAGAAGTAAACCTCACCAGTTGCTTGCAACTATTTGGTTCTATTTGCTGTTTTAGAATACCTCCGTATCCTATATCAGAAGCATCAGTTTCAACTATCATATATGCATCGGGATTGGGTATCCCTAAGCAAGGAAGATTTTGGACTAATCTCTTAATCTTCTTGACACTTTGGGTTTGTTCATCTCCCCACGGTATAGGATTCTTTCTAAGCCTAAGATACAAAGGCTCACAAGTTTGTCTAACTTTAGGAATAAAGTCAGCAACATAATTAAGACTTCCTAAGAATCTCTGAAGCTGGGTCTTATCCTTAATTTCATCAGGAAATTTGGACGAGAATTCAATGGCTCTACAGATAGGTTTGTAGGTACCTTGATATAGGTCATGGCCTAAGAATCTAATAGAGGTTTGAAAGAGCTTAATTTTCTTAGCACTAACAACCAAACCATTATTTTGCACAACTTTAAAAAATGTGGAAAGATGCTTAAAATGAGAATCAATGTCTTCAGAAAATATTAACACATCATCAATATAAACAATTGACATATAAGAATAAGGATTGAAAATATTATTCATAATATTCTGAAATTCAGACGGGGCATTTTTTAACCCAAAAGTCATAACATTCCACTCATAATGACCAAAAGGTACATTGAATGCAGTTTTATAACGATCCTTTTCATTAATCTAAATTTGCCAAAATCCAGATTTCATGTCGAACTTACTATAAAGGTTTGCTTTATAAGTTCGTTTAAGGAGATCCCTTTTATTAGGGATTGGATGCCGGATCCATTTAAGGACCAAATTCAAAGGCTTATAATTAATAACAAGCCTTGGTGCACCCCTTTCCTTTTCTGCGCTATTATTAACATAAAAGGCAGAACAACTCCAAGGAGAGTTAGAGGGTCTAATAATACCATTATCAAGTAAATGGTTAATCTCTGTTTTGCAAATTTCAACCATTTCATGGTTCATTTGAATAGGTCTAGCCTTAGTAGGTATGTTTGGTTCATTAAACCCATCAATGTAGGGTAATGCAACAGAATGCTTTTTTATATTCCAAAAGGCAGTAGGAAGATTTGAACAAACTTCATTTTCAAACTTCTTTTGAAGGGAATCTATCTTAGACATTATTCCCGGGGTTTTTAAAGTTTGTTTAATTCTTTCTATAGTAATCTCTTCTTTTAAAAAAGAAATATGATTAGAAAGACAATTAATCTTAAAAATAGTTTTTTCTTTTAAAAACCTACTCTCTGTAGGAGAAAGAGTTTGAACAAAAGGGAAAAACACCTCTTGACCGAGGATACAAGCATGAATGCCATCTATATCATTAGTAAAAGGTTTAAGTTGACTAATGAATGGCGTCCCTAGAATAATATCTTCATTGATATTTTCAGTGATTACAAAATCATTAGTAAAGCAAATATTGTTATTACAAATATGGGCTTTAGATAATTTGTAATCAATTTTCATTCTCTCACCAGTGGCCGAGTATAAACGATTTGTACTCTTTTCAAGGTACTTAAGAGGAATAAGACCTTTCACTATACAGTTACGGTCAGCACCACTGTCAAATAAAGCAACCTTGTTGAGAACAAAATTTTTTGCAACAACAATTTTGACAGGAATATGTTCACTAATAGATTTAATAGTGGACACAGAAGGACCGGGATTAGTGGAAGGAGTATTATTAAGAAGACCTGGATCAGCAGGTTATTCTCCAGGGAAGTCAAATTCTTTTTCAGGAAAAGAGTCAGTCTTCTCAACAGTGTCCTGAAGGAGTTGAGAAGTAAGGGATTCTATCTCGACTTTGTTAAGACGCGATTTCAACTGCCTAACTTCTTGTTTAAGAGAATTCATCTCTTGACGTAAGTCAGATATAGAGGGCTCAGCAGGTTTATCGAACCTATTGAACACTTGTTTCATACTAAAAGGTTCGATGGCCTTAGACGAAGAAGGTTTCTTTTGATCAGAACCCAGAATAATTTTCTTGAGCTCAATCAAATACTTGGCACGAGATTCATCGTCTTTGATATGATCAATAATATCAAAAAGACATCCTTGGAGTCTGATGTGATCATACTAAGGGTATTGGAAGGACATCCGCAAAAGACACCTTCACAAGATTCTTCGCAAGAATCTTCAGAATCTGACTGACTGTCATCAGTCTCATAAGCGACGTTGATATTTTCTTCGTCACTGTACTCTTCAGAATAGGAATTACTCGAATCAGACTCGCTTTCCTGAAGGATAGAAAAGAGTTTTTCTTTAGTATCCTCGTCTAGTCCTAAAAGGTTTATTTTCTTCTTCTTCTTCTTAGAAGATTTACACTGGTTGGCTCTATGACCAGACTTACCACAAGTCCAGCAGACATCTTCTTTATGGGAAGGTCTTTTCTTCCTAAATTTCTTCCTCTTAGGTTCATACGACCTATCTTTAGACCTGTTTTTCCTAGTCTTTCTTGATGATTTATAAGAGGACTTAGCCTTAGAATTCTTCTTAGCTTGCTTGGAAGGAGGATAGTCTATATTGCCATAACCAAAGTCTCTACAAAAACTGCCTAGTTCTGCTTTGGAGGTCAATCTATCTTTCTTAAGATGACTCTTAAGTTTTAGGTCTGTACATAGCTCTAGGGCTGTGGTATTAATAAGACTAATAATATCTCCATAGTTCATAAGTTCATAGGGTACCTCACCGCCACACCTATCTCTTATTTTTTATCTAACCTTTTCGGCAAATAAGGGGGGAAGACCGCTAATAAATCTGTCTGTACAAAAATCACTATTGCAGTCAGGTCTAGTCATAATTTTGACCATAAATTGGTCTTTATACCACCTAAAGTCACTTAGTCTAGGGCAACGAAGATTGTTAAGGATTTCAAGACTCCTATCTTGGAAGAGTTTAGGCTCTCCTACAAAGTGTTTGGCAATGTGGTAGAGCAGAGTGGCACAAGCATCCTCTCTGGTTTCAGATTCAGAGGTTTCCATATCACTATCTGTTTCAACAGTAGTAATAATGGTGGCTGCATTGAGGATTTGAAGCTTAAGATCTTCGGTGACATAATTATCCCACAAATACCTAAGCATACCAGTAAAGCCAGCAGTGATCATGGCCGCTGCTTCTTTATCAGAAGAATTTCGCAGCTTGTAACTGGTAATACAAACGCCCATTTCGTGAAGGACACGATAGATTTGATGTTCGGCAAGACCATCAATATTCCATTCAACGATGCCTCTACCATCATGAGATGATTGAGACTGGAAACCATCTTCCTCACACTGAGTATCAGGAAAAGAGGGACGACTATAATAGTTTCGCCTATGGGGGTATCTATCGGAAAGTCTGAGAAGAGAGTTATCAGAAAGAGTTCTAACACTCCCAGAACTATTGGTGTTGTTCTCTTTAGTTGGTCGAGAACTGGACGCTATATTAGAAGTCTCATTTGCTTTTGAAGCATTAGAAACTTCTTTTACTTTACTTTCACTTGAAACATGAAAGTTGGCTAGTTTTTCGGTAATCTGTTCAACCAGTTTACCTGAGACAGAGATATTTTCGCTAAGTTTAGGAAACAATTCCCGGCGAAATTCAGGAGGCTTGAATATAGGATTAGGCTCTATCGTACTATTTGTACTATGCCTATGGATACTTAGACTTGGAGTTAGTCTAGGTTTTGTTTCTTCAATTTGAAGGGAAACAGAGTGCAACAATTTATTGGTGTAATTGTTTTGTTCTACAATTTTGTCTATGTCCGCATTAGAGGGTGTACTCGTAGGATTACTGCTTTTGAGTTTAAAAGGAGAAGCAGAAACAATGGTGTTGGAATGAGGAATTTTAATTCCTTCAAGAGGGGGAGTGACAGACTCAACAACCTTGTTGGTTTGAGTATACCACTTATTAACCAGAACTTGTAAAGACTCATTCTGGTCATCCAGTTTTCCAGTGATTTCGAACCACTTAAAATATTCAATATCACACTTCAAGCGCTTCATATCGGCAATCCATTGTTGCCCAAAAATCGCTTGCTGGCTCTTAGAATAGGTAGCAGTGTACCATTTGACCCTTAAAGCGTTTTTGGGGTCAAGCCAGAGTCTTTTTAAAGCAGCAAGATTAGGGGTATAATCTTCCTCAACTTTAATGACGTGAAGACCAGGGTCTGAATTTTGCCTTGGAGGCGCCATATCAGACTCTGTGGGACTAGAGGGTTCCTGTATAGGTTCTTGAAACTGAGATTTATAAAAAACTTTTGGGATATCTCCCGAAAAATCTACCCCATCAACTTGACTATTAATAACAGATTTATTAATAGCAGATCTAAAGGAGCAAGAACGAGTAAATACTTCTTCCCGGGGGTTTGAAGAAGTAGAACCTACGGTGAAACTTCTACGAGGTTGAGAGTTCAGAAATTTAAGGTCAACTGAACCATCGGAATTTTGGATGATTCGTTCTATTTGGCGATTCTCTGTATGAGAGGAAATGGGTTGAGTAATGGCTTCAAAGTGCCAATTAGTATTGGATAGAATGTCTTTCCACTGAAGAAGGCGAGGAACAAAGATGGTACTATGTTCATGGTTAGCTTCCATTAACATAGTCACACCTTTGGTACTCTCTATCCTTGCTTTCGGAGCAAGGGTAGTAGACATCAACCGATAATAAACGCGGTATATAACAGCTATTTCACGAGTTTCGGATTTGCTGTTCATATTAAGAGTTTTGATATTAAGCGTTAATGTATCTGACACATTAGGATCATTAATATCAACAGAGAAATTAGGATAACAATTGAAATAAACAGGGCCTCCTGCTAAATTACTTTCAAGTGCTCCTAACAAAGAATCATCAAAGTTAAGAAAACGTGCATCACGTAAAAGTGCACAAACAGGAATATTAAGTCCTTTTCTAAACAAAGGCTTAACAGCAACTTGCACAAGACCAATATGCAGATAATTAAAACAAGATTTATATCTAATTATATCATGCTCATGTAACAATTTTATAACTTCTAAAGAGTTATTAATAGCAACAGTTGATTCACACGTTTTAATATTATACTTTTTAATGAAATTAAAATGACCTATCTGGTAGATCTTATGAAAAGGTTCAGCAGGGATACTCCAGTTATCCAAATTAGACTCAGTTAAGGCAATCTGAGTAGATCTAGAAGATAAGTTAATAGAATTTTAAATATTTTGATTCATATAAAATAAAAATTACTGTCCTGGAACTAATACAGATGCAAAATCATAAGTACATGATATTCAGATAAAAGCAAATAACAAAGATCAAATTATAAAAAAGTCCTAAATCTAAATATCTAGGTTCATAATGATCTAAACGTTCTCTTGGTTTTACCTCTTCTCTCTCTAGAGTTATCTTGGCTACGGGAACACCTAAGGGTCACAATAAACGCCTACCATGGCTAACAAGGACCACAAGGACAGGCTTGCCAACGTACACTCCGGATATTAATCGGATACCTCACACACTTAGAGAGAAATAAGTACCTCACACAAAAAAGATCAAATATGAAACAAGATAAAAGATTTAATACTTAGAAATAATTTAATCAAGTTATGAGATATCATCAAAATAACTATACTAAAGATTTGCAAAAGTAATGAGCTCCGGACAGTATATGTATTTAGTTGCTCATGCTAAATACATATACAGCCAACATGGCTCTGATACCACTTTTGGGAACAGGACCAGAGAAATTAAATACTTAAAACAGTAAAACAGTGATAAGGAAGATGAAAGACTTACTTTAAAACAAGCCTTTTATTCCATGAACAAGGGGATATTACAATAGGAAGGGATGATTACAAGAAGAGAGACGAAGAGATTTTTCAAGAGAGATAGTGCCTAAAATTTTCTAACTGAGAAAATTGAACCTGCCTCATATTACAAGACGAGAGTCTTTTTATAGACCTCTGACACCAAAAGAGTTAATCTCCTAGATACAAATGGACGGCTTAGATTTTGTCGACAGTATTGTGGGGTTCTACTTTTATGAAAGAGATATGACCCCATGTGAAAAGATAAGGATAAGATTCCTTATGACCCGGGGACCGTTTATGGGACCCAACCTATGGACACTAATTATGACTTGTCCTTAGTGGACAATAATTCGACCGACTAGTTTTTAGTGGACAATAATTAGACGCATACCCCTCAGTTTTTCCTTCTTTTGGAAGGTAGTGATAAAGTGGGTATTCACAGGACACTAAGTGGGCATTCCCACCGAATAGTAACTTGACTCTTCGGAAAAGTAAATATTAACTTGACTCTTCGGAAAAGTAAATATTATTCATAAAATCCTTCTAGATAAGCCTGAGCAATACCTTTAGGATTACACATGTCATCATTACTGGATTCAGCAGAGGAAGAGACTTCTTCAAGAAGTTGCATAATGGTTTCTTCATCCTGATTATCAATATCTTGAAGAGCCTTTTGAAGCTTCTGCTTCATTTCCGCCTTGGATGATTTGGATTGTGGAGTTGTCTTCCCCACGACAATTTTTCCCTTATCAGGAGTTGATACTTTAGGTTTTGGAACCCAACCTTTAACCTTTACTTGTTTGGATAGGTACCTGATCCTATCGAATTCTGCGATTTTGAAATCCCAGCTGATAATAAAAGAAATTCTTTTTTGAATATAAAATTTACACATTTTAATGTGAGAAGGGAGAGTAGTGATCTCTTGTGAAATTTGGAAATTTTCGAATTTCTTGAGGAATTGTTGTGGGAGGTTTTCTAATTTTCCTCCAAAAGTCTTCCACCAGTCATAGAACCATCTGGGGATGATGGCCTTGATAACTTCAGGACTGTATTTAATAAACCAAGTATGACCTGGTCTAAGATACATGAAATTATACCAAGCTTGTTGGTATGTATACCAGTTGTAAGTCTGGGGCTTATGGTTCATACTAAGACGTATGGGAGTAAGAAGATGGTCAACATGCCATTCGAAAGGAGATAAAATCTTTTTGATTGTAAACTGAGAATATAGGATGAAATCAGGGTTTCTATAAGAGTAAACATGTTCCACTTCAATGGAGTCTGTATCGACTAAGATAGCCTCAAAGTAAAGGCGAGTGTGACGGGGGTCAGGACTATCAATGTAGTTGGATGAATTATAGCAGGGCTTTATAAGGTCTTGGACTCGACCAGATTCAAACTCTTTATCGAGGGCTAAAATGGGAGAGACCTTAATGGTCAAGAATTCAAAAGTCTCAGTTGGCTGAGAAGAAGGTTTTTGAATTTGGACTTTAGGGTCCAGTGCTTGGGCAAAAGACTCTGGGGTCTTCATTTCATAACTAGATTTGTTCTGGACCTTAGAAGTGGATCCAGAGGAAGATTCAGGCTTTGGGCCTGGAAGTTTTGGGAGTTCTCCTAAAACGGTAAACTTATTTTGGCTCTGGGCCGGACTAGGAAGAGGAGGAAAAGAGGGCCTTATTTGGGCCAAACTAGAAGGAACGAAAGGTCTAACTGTTGATAGTTGCCTTTCAGACTTGACGTTTTTGAACGGGCTAGTTTTTGACGGCTTCATGGCCCTGAAGAAATTCTCGGGTTAGAAAATCTGGAAGAGAATTATTTTCTCCTTTTATAAAATCAATTTTGAAATCAAAGCTAGATAGTAGAGCTTGCCATCTAGCAAATATTTGTTTTGAAACAAGATTTTTAACATCTTTTTGTAAAATTTCTTTGGCCGATTTGCAATCGACCCGAAGTAAAAATTCTTTCTTTACCAAATCATCTTGGAATTTAGTAATACATAGTACTATAGATAAAACTTTCTTTTTTACAGTACTATAATTTTTCTGGGTATTATTCCAGATACCATAAGTAAACCTTACCAGTTGCTCGCAACTATTTGGTTCTATTTGTTGTTTTAGAATACCTCCGTATCCTATATCAGAAGCATCAGTTTCAACTATCATATATGCATCGGGATTGGGTATCCCTAAGCAAGGAAGATTTGGGACTAATCTCTTAATCTTCTTGACACTTTGGGTTTGTTCATCTCCCCACGGTATAGGATTCTTTCTAAGCCTAAGATACAAAGGCTCACAAGTTTGTCTAACTTTAGGAATAAAGTCAGCAACATAATTAAGACTTCCTAAGAATCTCTGAAGCCGGGTCTTATCCTTAATTTCATCAGGAAATTTGGACGAGAATTCAATGGCTCTACAGATAGGTTTGTAGGTACCTTGATATAGGTCATGGCCTAAGAATCTAATAGAGGTTTGAAAGAGCTTAATTTTCTTAGCACTAACAACCAAACCATTATTTTGCACAACTTTAAAAAATGTGGAAAGATGCTTAAAATGAGAATCAATGTCTTCAGAAAATATTAACACATCATCAATATAAACAATTGACATATAAGAATAAGGATTGAAAATATTATTCATAATATTCTGAAATTCAGACGGGGCATTTTTTAACCCAAAAGGCATAACATTCCACTCATAATGACCAAAAGGTACATTGAATGCAGTTTTATAACAATCCTTTTCATTAATCTGAATTTGCCAAAATCCAGATTTCATGTCGAACTTACTATAAAGGTTTGCTTTATAAGTTCGTTTAAGGAGATCCCTTTTATTAGGGATTGGATGCCGGATCCATTTAAGGACCAAATTCAAAGGCTTATAATTAATAACAAGCCTTGGTGCACCCCTTTCCTTTTCTGCGCTATTATTAACATAAAAGGCAGAACAACTCCAAGGAGAGTTAGAGGGTCTAATAATACCATTATCAAGTAAATGGTTAATCTCTGTTTTGCAAATTTCAACCATTTCATGGTTCATTTGAATAGGTCTAGCCTTAGTAGGTATGTTTTGTTCATTAAACCCATCAATGTAGGGTAATGCAACAGAATGCTTTTTTATATTCCAAAAGGCAGTAGGAAGATTTGAACAAACTTCATTTTCAAACTTCTTTTGAAGAGAATCTATCTTACACATTATTCCCGGGGTTTTTAAAGTTTGTTTAATTCTTTCTATAGTAATCTCTTCTTTTAAAAAAGAAATATGATTAGAAAGACAATTAATCTTAAAAATAGTTTTTTCTTTTAAAAACCTACTCTCTGTAGGAGAAAGAGTTTGAACAAAAGGGAAAAACACCTCTTGACCGAGGATACAAGCATGAATGCCATCTATATCATTAGTAAAAGGTTTAAGTTGACTAATGAATGGCGTTCCTAGAATAATATCTTCATTGATATTTTCAGTGATTACAAAATCATTAGTAAAGCAAATATTTTTATTACAAATATGGGCTTTAGATAATTTGTAATCAATTTTCATTCTCTCACCAGTGGCCGAGTATAAACAAGTTGTACTCTTTTCAAGGTACTTAAGAGGAATAAGACCTTTCACTATACAGTTACGGTCAGCACCACTGTCAAATAAAGCAACCTTGTTGAGAACAAAATTTTTTGCAACAACAATTTTGACAGGAATATGTTCACTAATAGATTTAATAGTGGACACAGAAGGACCGGGATTAGTGGAAGGAGTATTATTAAGAAGACCTGGATCAACAGGTTGTTCTCCAGGGAAGTCAAATTCTTTTTCAGGAAAAGAGTCAGTCTTCTCAACAGTGTCCTGAAGGACTTGAGAAGTAAGGGATTCTATCTCGACTTTGTCAAGACGCGATTTCAACTGCCTAACTTCTTGTTTAAGAGAATTCATCTCTTGACGTAAGTCAGATATAGAGGGCTCAGCAGGTTTATCGAACCTATTGAACACTTGTTTCATACTAAAAGGTTCGATGGCCTTAGACGAAGAAGGTTTCTTTTGATCAGAACCCAGAATAATTTTCTTAAGCTCAATCAAATACTTGGCACGAGATTCATCGTCTTTGATATGATCAATAATATCAAAAAGGACATCCTTGGAGTCTGATGTGATCATACTAAGGGTATTGGAAGGACATCCGCAAAAGACACCTTCACAAGATTCTTCGCAAGAATCTTCAGAATCTGACTGACTGTCATCAGTCTCATAAGCGACGTTGAGATTTTCTTCGTCACTGTACTCTTCAGAAGAGGAATTACTCGAATCAGACTCGCTTTCCTGAAGGATAGAAAAGAGTTTTTCTTTAGTATCCTCATCTAGTCCTAAAAGGTTTATTTTCTTCTTCTTCTTCTTAGAAGATTTACACTGGTTGGCTCTATGACCAGACTTACCACAAGTCCAGCAGACATCTTCTTTATGGGAAGGTCTTTTCTTCCTAAATTTCTTCCTCTTAGGTTCATACGACCTATCTTTAGACCTGTTTTTCCTAGTCTTTCTAGATGATTTATAAGAGGACTTAGCCTTAGAATTCTTCTTAGCTTGCTTGGAAGGAGGATAGTCTATATTGCCATAACCAAAGTCTCTACAAAAACTGCCTAGTTCTGCTTTGGAGGTCAATCTATCTTTCTTAAGATGACTCTTAAGTTTTAGGTGTGTACATAGCTCTAGGGCTGTGGTATTAATAAGACTAATAATATCTCCATAGGTCATAAGTTCATAGGGTACCTTACCGCCACACCTATCTCTTATTTTTTATCTAACCTTTTCGGCAAATAAGGGGGGAAGACCGCTAATAAATCTGTCTTTCCAAAAATCACTATTGCAGTCAGGTCTAGTCATAATTTTGACCATAAATTGGTCTTTATACCACCTAAAGTCACTTAGTCTAGGGCAACGAAGATTGTTAAGGATTTCAAGACTCATATCTTGGAAGAGTTTAGGCTCTCCTACAAAGTGTTTGACAATGTGGTAGAGCAGAGTGGCACAAGCAACCTCTCTGGTTTCAAGTTCAGAGGTTTCCATATCACTATCTGTTTTAACAGCAGTAATAATTGTGGTTGCGTTGAGGATTTGAAGCTTAAGATCTTCGGTGACATAATTATCCCACCAATACCTAAGCATACCAGTAAAGCCAGCAGTGATCATGGCCGCTGCTTCTTTATCAGAAGAATTTCGCAGCTCGTAACTGGTAATACAAACGCCCATTTCGTGAAGGACACGATAGATTTGATGTTCGGCAAGACCATCAATATTCCATTCAACAATGCCTCTACCATCATGAGATGATTGAGACTGGAAACCATCTTCCTCATACTGAGTATCAGGAAAAGAGGGACGACTATAATAGTTTCGCCTATGGGGGTATCTATCGGAAAGTTTGAGAAGAGAGTTATCAGAAAGAGTTCTAACACTCCCAGAACTATTGGTGTTGTTCTCTTTAGTTGGTCGAGAATTGGACGCTTGATTAGAAGTCTCTTTTGCTTTTGAAGCATTAGAAACTTCTTTTACTTTACTTTCACTTGAAACATGAAAGTTGGCTAGTTTTTCGGTAATCTGTTCAACCAGTTTACCTGAGACAAAGATATTTTTCGCTAAGTTTAGGAAACAATTCCCGGCGAAATTCAGGAGGCTTGAATATAGGATTAGGCTCTATCGTACTATTTGTACTAGGCCTAGGGATACTTAGACTAGGAGTTAGTCTAGGTTTTGTTTCTTCAGTTTTAAGGGAAACAGAGTGCAACTATTTATTGGTGTAATTGTTTTGTTCTACAATTTTGTCTATGTCCGCATTAGAGGGTGTACTCGTAGGATTACTGCTTTTGAGTTTAAAAGGAGAAGCAGAAACAATGGTGTTGGAATGAGGAATTTTAATTCCTTCAAGAGGAGGAGTGACAGACTCAACAACCTTGTTGGTTTGAGTATACCACTTATTAACCAGAACTTGTAAAGACTCATTTTGGTCATCCAGTTTTCCAGTGATTTCGAACCACTTAAAATATTCAATATCACACTTCAAGCGATTCATATCGGCAATCCATTGTTGCCCAAAAATCGCTTGCTGGCTCTTAGAATAGGTAGCAGTGTACCATTTGACCCTTAAAGTGTTTCTGGGGTCAAGCCAGAGTCTTTTTAAAGCAGCAAGATTAGGGGTATAATCTTCCTCAACTTTAATGACGTGAAGACCAGGGTCTGAATTTTGCCTTGGAGGCGCCATATCAGACTCTATGGGACTAGAGGGTTCCTGTATAGGTTCTTGAAACTGAGATTTATAAAAAACTTTTGGGATATCTCCCGAAAAATCTACCCCATCAACTTGACTATTAATAACAGATTTATTAATAGCAGATCTAAAGGAGCAAGAACGAGTAAATACTTCTTCCCGGGGGTTTGAAGAAGTAGAACCTACGGTGAAACTTCTACGAGGTTGAGAGTTCAGAAATTTAAGGTCAACTGAACCATCGGAATTTTGGATGATTCGTTCTATTTGGCGATTCTCTGTATAAGAGGAAATGGGTTGAGTAATGGCTTCAAAGTGCCAATTAGTATTGGATAGAATGTCTTTCCACTGAAGAAGGCGAGGAACAAAGATGGTACTATGTTCATGGTTAGCTTCCATTAACATAGTCACACCTTTGGTACTCTCTATCCTTGATTTCGGAGCAAGGGTAGTAGACATCAACCGATAATAAACGCGGTATATAACAGCTATTTCACGAGTTTCGGATTTGCTGTTCATATTAAGAGTTTTGATATTAAGTGTTAATGTATCTAACACATTAGGATCATTAATATCAACAGAGAAATTAGGATAACAATTGAAATAAACAGGGCCTCCTGCTAAATTACTTTCAAGTGCTCCTAACAAAGAATCATCAAAGTTAAGAAAACGTGCATCACGTAAAAGTGCACAAACAGGAATATTAAGTCCTTTTCTAAACAAAGGCTTAACAGCAACTTGCACAAGACCAATATAGAGATAATTAAAACTAGATTTATATCTAATTATATCATGCTCATGTAACAATTTTATAACTTCTAAAGAGTTATTAATAGCAACAGTTGATTCACACGTTTTAATATTATGCTTTTTAATAAAATTAAAGTGACCTATCTGGTAGATCTTATGAAAAGGTTCAGCAGGAATACTCCAGTTATCCAAATTAGACTCAGTTAAGGCAATCTGAGTAGATCTAGAAGATAAGTTAACAGAATTTAAAATATTTTGATTCATATAAAATAAAAATTACTGTCCTGGGACTAATACAGATGCAAAATCATAAGCCGTCCATTTGTATCTAGGAGATTAACTCGGTGTCAGAGGTCTATAAAAAGACTCTCGTCTTGTAATATGAGGCAGGTCCAATTTTCTCAGTTAGAAAATTTTAGGCACTATCTCTCTTGAAAAATCTCTTCGTCTCTCTTCTTGTAATCATCCCTTCCTATTGTAATATCCCCTTGTTCATGGAATAAAAGGCTTGTTTTAAAGTAAGTCTTTCATCTTCCTTATCACTGTTTTACTGTTTTAAGTATTTAATTTTTCTGGTCCTGTTCCCAAAAGTATTTAATTTCTCTGGTAGTAAAGAAGGTTTGATTTAAAGGAAATCAGTAACAATCAATTAAACCCCATTAAAGGAATTCAGAATCAATGCAAAAACTTTTTGAAAGAAGAATTTCTCATATATAAAGAAGACAAATCAAACAAAAGGGGTCGTCATGTTACTTAGAAAAGAGTCCAGTATTGAAAGGTTTAGTATCATAAGCAAAGGGATACCTGTTCAGTTTGTAGACTCAAAGTAAGTATGAGAGTCTAGGGTTCCAATGCAGAACCCTAGTCCAAACATCAAATCAAACTTGCCAAAGAAAACCCCCAAATCCTAGGGTTTCAAATCGAATTAACATAGAGATGAGAAGTCAAGCCATTGAAATTTCCATCAAAGGTGTTTCAGAACCTCATGAGAAACAAAACAAATATAATAGCAGGTTTGAAACAACAAAGAAAGAAAGCTGATTTAAGAGCATAGAAGAGCATATTTTAGAAAATTTGGATCTTTAGCAAGTGGTGTAAACTTAAGCCACGGTAGATGAAATAGGCTTAGCAAGAACACAAACACACTACAGTAGAGCAAACAAAATAAAAAAACTCAACAAAAAACACATATAGTAGAATAGTACTAGAAAGTATAGCGAAGAGCATGTAGGAAAACATAATAAAGATTAACATACAAATCTAGTCTTAGAGGCACAGTACAACACAAAGCAACATGAGTGTCATATATAGTAGAAAATGAAAGGTAGAAGAACAACACACGCGTAGTAAAAGGGAAACACATGAGCATGATATAAACAAACACACATGAAGAAAAGAAGAAGAAGAATCAGAAAAGATTTTTTTTGTAAAAACTTTTCAGAAACCCTAAATACAAGTGATTTTGAAAAGGAAAATTTGGGGAAAATACTTTAAATGTCCAGTAGAACACAAATACATCACAAATCTAAGAAAATAAACAGAAAAAAAACCCCGAAAGCTTAGGATTTCGGAGAAACCCTAGAAGATGAGAAAGGCTTGGAAAAGTCAGATCCTGGGTCGAAGAGGTCAGGAATCGGGCTTCTCGTGCTTGAATATGCCGGAGCATGGCCGGAGAAGCCATGGAACCAAATATATGAGAAGATCAAAAAGAGCACCATCGAAGTCGAACTTCAAAACCTTGAACACCCAAGGTTTAATGGTGGAGAGGGGCGAGTATAGACCATCCATGACCTAAAAAGCCATGGATTCTGGTGAAAGCACAGTTAGAAAAGGTAAGAAGATGCTAGGGTTTCGAATAACCTTGATAGAGAATTGGGAGAAAAAGTATTCGAGGTTGGCTGATTAGGTGAAATGAGGGGGATTAGGGTAGGTCGTTTGGTTTAATTATGGGAGGGTAGATTATGACCATTGATCTGGGAGATCAACGGTTGAGATTAGAGAGGGTAGGTGGGAAATGGGCCTGGTCGGTTTGAACAGGGTTTGGGTTAGGGTAATTGGATTTAAAAATTGGGTTCACATAGGGCTAAAATTGAAATAAACGGAGCTAGCATTTAAATAGTCATTTTCCCTATTTATTTATAAAAAATAGTAAAAAATGATTTTAAAAGCTAATTAAAGTACTGAAGCAATTATTAATATATAAATATTAATTAATAAATATTGAAACCAAATTTGTAATTATTGTAATGTATTGATCTTAAAATAGACTAAAATATGCAATTTAGCTTTAAAAGTACCAAATAAATTTGTAAAAATATACAAAAATTAACTTAACTATATTTTGGTATAAATATGAAAATAAAATAAATTATTCGCCAAAATTGGTAGTTTTGGAAATAAATACTGATTTTTGTACTGCTAAAAATGTACAATAAGTCGATTTTAAAAGTCTTTAAAAATTAGGCAAAATACCAAAACCCTTGGGCATGCTTATATATGCATATACATGTTATTTTGAAAGTATTTTGTCTGAAAAAATACATAGGGCAAAATTGGTAATCAACACCATCCTATATGTGTACTAACCACATAGCCCCGTCGAAATGTTTTGCATAAGCCAGAACTATCAGGCCAATTGGCCAAATGGGCCATCGAACTCAGCAGGTACAATATCTAATACCAACCCTGAACGGCCATCAAGTATAAAATCCCACCTGACTTCGTCTAAGCTCGAGTACAACATTGGGGGTATGAACCTTTTTCATGGACGATGCTTTGAATGTGAAGGGGTCCAAGATCGACATTGTTTTAAATCCACCCATAGGTGATACCACTAGTTATCTATCAAAACTCCTAGATTAACTAACAAATAGGGTGAGTATGATGTCATGATTGCAGGTCTCGAGCTAGCCAAAAGCTTTGGAGCAGAAGTATTGAACCCAAGTGTGATTCTCCGTTGGTGGTAAATCAGGTAAACAATAGTTTCGAGGTTCGAGAGGATACAATGTAGCAGTACCTGGATAAGCTATACGTAACTTTGCACTGCTTCAAGGAGTGGACTCTGGATCACATACCTTGAGAATAAAATAGCGAGGCTGATGCGCTTGCTAACCTGGGATCTTTGGTCGAAGAAGATGACATCATCCCAAGGATTGTCGTCCAACTATATAGGTCTGTGGTTGAAGAGGGTCATGCCAAAATAAACTCAACAAGTTTAACATGGACTGGAGGAACAAGTACACCAACTATTTAAAGAGTGGAAAACTCCCACCGTACCATAAAGAATCGAGGGCATTACGAGTCAAGGCTGCTAGATTTACATTAGATTAAGATGTAATATTGTACCGAAGAACATTCAATGGGTCATTGGTGGTATGCTTGGGGCCAGGCTACACTAATTATATCCTTCGAGAAATCCACGAAGGCACTTGCGGAACCACTCCGATGAGTCTTTGGTCCGAAAATTAACAGAGCGGGTTACTACTAGGATAGCATGGAAAAATAAACTAAGGAGTTTGTCAAAAAATACGATAAGTGTCAATGCTTTGCACCGATGATCCATCAACTCGGAGAACAACTCCATTCAGTCCTATCTCTACCGCCTTTCATGAAATAGGGTATGAACATAGTTGGACCTTACCAACGACCCAGATAAAGCTAAATTTATTTTATTTATGACTCATTATTTTTCTAAGATACTACAATAGAAGAACCAATCTTCGACACTTTGGAATCGGGGATTTAGTCCTACAGAAAGTCACCCTCAATACTCGAGACCCAAATGAGGAAAATGTTAGGATTTATGCCCTTCACTAGAGGGGGGGTGAATAGTGAGGCACGAGAATGTCGGTAAATTCTGTGGAATTAAAATTGCAGGAGTAAAGTAAGTGCAGAAAGTAAAAGTGTAAGAAGAGGACACACCGATATATATTGGTTCGCCACAACCTGTGGTTACGTCCAGTCTCTCGAGAGACTCTCTCAAGTTTCAACTAATTCCATTAAGCTTACGAGTGCTCAACAAACCTTTACACTTGCTCGTAGATGTACGCTCTACAAGACTCCACCTTGCTCATGGATACCGCACCACGAGACTTCCGCTCAAGGATTCCTCACCTCAAGAATTCATACACTAAGATTGAGGGTACTTAGCAAACCCAATGCTCAATGAAAAGATATGGTCTTCTCAAGAACCTTTCTCTTTTACAACAAGAACTCTCTAGGAAGAGTAGATAAGGAGATACAATATAAGCTCTATGAACAACACAAAGTTGTCTCTCAAATGGCTCAACAAAAGCTCTAAATGTGATGCACAAATATTATCAATATGTTAATGAATAATGAGAGATGTTGTTCATCTAAAATAAGCTTCAAAGACCTCTATTTATTGGGTGTGGAGGTTATATGTCCGTTGCTTAATAGTCAATCACTAATGCTGATTTTAAGGAAGCATAATCAATTATTTTAAGTACATAATCGATTATCTTTTTAACGGTCAAAAAACTAGTCGTTGGATGGCAACGGATAGTAGAATAATCGATTATCACAATAGCATAATCGATTATCTTGCCTTTCTGGACTTCCAGTTTTAAGCTGGAATTGAAGATAATCGATTATCTAAATTTGATAATCGATTATGTGGCCATTCTGGAATTTCTAGTTTTGGCTGGAAACTCAAGATAATCGATTATCACATTTAGATAATCGATTATGTGGCCATTCTGTCCAGAAGAGAAGACTTGCTTCAAAAATCATTTTGGTTAAAATGAAAACGTTAAAAATCATTTTGTTTAAAGTATATCAAAAATGTTTATGATATTTATGATTTGATAAAATGATTTTATGCATATTAATGATGACCTATGTTGAGCCAAAAGACGAGATAACTTAAACGTTGCTCTTACGTTGGTTCTACCTAGCGACCTACGCCTTGGGTCTTCGGTCTTGAACTTTGAGCTCGTCTTGGCTTGTCTATGCAATCCCTTCATCAATATGCTTCTTGGCATTCAATCTTGATTGTTTGATTCATCATCATTGATTTGTCAACCATCTTGATTGTTTGCTAATGCATCTTCATTGTTTGTCATACAATATCATTGTTTGAAGTTGACTTCATTTGTTTGTCATTCATCAAAACCTATACTTGGAAATCATGCTAATACAACCAGAGAACACATATCAAAGGAATCAATGATTTCCAACAATTTCCCCCTTTTTGATAATGACAAACAATAGGAGATATGCATGTAGGATTCCCCCTAAATTCATACAAGTCATGCAAACTATTCCCCCTTAATGATAATTCCCCCTCAAATAAGGCATGCTAGAATGTAGAGACATTCCCCCTTATTTGATGCATATCGCCTAAGACCTTCCCCCTTTTGGCATTAGCAAAAAGAGTATACAAAGGCTACTTCCCCCTTTTGACACTTCCCCCTTTTGGTCATACGAATGTCAAAATAAAATAGGAAAGACATTGAGGAATATGCATGATGAAGATTGCCGAATAATTTTAAAACCATACCAATTGTTAGAAAAACATAACAAACATATCAAATGCTATTTTTATCAGAAAGATACCAATTGTTGTTTTTAGCAAAACGTATTTCCATATCAACTGTTAATTTAACAAACCAAGAGTTGTATTCATCAAAACAAGAACAAAACCATACCAACTGTTAACATATACCAACTATCAGGTTCGTTTGTTTTTTTTTTTAAATGATAACTAACCGAACTTCCCCCTTGATGCAATAAAGTTTCGTGCTTGATGCATCTACTACAATATTGTAGTCTTCAAGCACACCTGCAAATGCACCTAAAAATAGTTTTTAGGTACCCAAACACTTTTGGGTCCTTGGGGGTTAGGCAAATAATAATCATAGCCAAAAGACAAATCCCTATGTTTTGTGAAACATACGGGTGCTATGTGTCCTACCCGGTTGCAATAATGACATACTACGTTCGGGTTGTGCATATGTCTCGGTTGAGCCAAAAATGTTCTAGGTGATCTAAAGTCATTTTTCCTAGAAGTTGTTGAAATTCCTAGAGTCATTTCTAGGTGGTCAAAAATGATTAATTCTAGGTGGTCTAAATTGATTAATTCTAGACTCATTAACAAAATTCGTAGAATTATTTCTAGGTTGTGCAACACCATTTCTATCATGATTCTTATTCTTTTTAAGCCTTTTATTTTACCTGGGCTTTTTCTTCTTAATTTCTTCAACTGTTTTAGGTTCTTCTGCACTACGTTTTTCTAGTGTGTTCCCAAGTTCTATGTTCTCTATTTTCAAAGAATCACAAGAAGAACATTAAAGCTTTGATCAAATGAAGAAGTTTCATTCATCTCCTTAATTTTATTCTTAAGATCAACATTGTCATTTTCCAAAAAATTATTTTCCTCTTCTAAAATTTTAATTTTAGCCTTGGCCTCTTTGGAGATTTTTTAAGTCTTTTTCAATTCACCATATAATTCTTGAAAAGCTTCTTGTAATTCTTCAAAAGAGTAAGAGTTAGAATTACTTACCTCTTCTTCCTCGTTGGCCATGAGGCATAGGGCGGCCGTTTTATCACCCGAGCTGTCCGAGTCCCATGTCACACGCCTTTGGTGTTTGTTCTTCTTCTTGTCCTTGGGTTTTGGACAGTGTGACTTGGTGTGGCCAAGTTTTCCACAATTATGGCATGAAGGACTTGGTTCTTCCTTCTTAATTTCCTTCTTCATGAACTTATAAAATTTTTCGATCAAGTCATTGGAAAGAGTATCGTCATCGCTTTCCGAATCACTTACTTCTACTCTTTTAGAAGATGAGGCTATGAAGGCAATACCTGGACTTTTCTCATCTCCAAATGAAGGTTTAAGAATTGTGCTTTCATAAGTTTTGAGGTTACCTCTTAGTCCATCAATTGTGACGTCCGTGATTCCTATTGACTCTTGGATGGCATTGGCTTTGGAACGCCATTCGGGAGTGAGACTCCGCAGGATTTTTCGAACAAGATCTTTGTTCGAATATACTTTCCCAAGAGCATGGAGATCGTTGATGATCATTGAGAATCGATCAAACATATCATCGATGCTTTCAGGCTCCTTCATTCTAAAGAGTTCATATTCATGTGTTAGAAAATCAACTCTTGCTTCTCGGACTTGAGGCGTACCTTCATAAGTGACCTCAAGCTTATCCCACATCTCCATGGAGGTTGTGCAGCAAGAACTCTTTCGATAGTCATCCGGATTCACCGCACAATACAACATATTGATGGCCTTTGCGTTATTTTAAACCTTCTTGATGTCCTCGGCATTATATTCATCTTCCTCCTTTGGAACCGTAGTTTCCCCAACTTTCTTTGTCGGCATTTGTTCACCGTTCTTGATGATTTGCCACAAGCGAAAGTTATTTGATTGGATGAAGATTCTCATCCGCTCTTTCCAATATGTGTAATTTGTTCCATCAAATAGTGGATGCCTAATGGTGGAGTGTCCTTCACTCATCATTCCTGCGTTCAACATTCTCAACAAATATATGGAACGTTCTCTCAACCGGTTAAGGCTTTTAGAGAGTTAGGCTCTGATACCAATTGTTAGGGTTTATGCCCTTCACTAGAGGGGGGGTGAATAGTGAGGCACGAGAATGTCGGTAAATTCTGCAGAATTAAAATTGCAGGAGTAAAGTAAGTGCAGAAAGTAAAAGTGTAAGGAGAGGACACACCGATATATACTGGTTCACCACAACGTGTGGTTACGTCCAGTCTCTCGAGAGACTCTCTCTCGAGTTTCAACTAATTCCGTTAAGCTTACGGGTGCTCAACAAACCGTTACACTTGCTCGTAGATGTACGCTCTACAAGACTTCACCTTGCTCGTGGATACCGCACCACGAGACTTCCGCTCAAGGATTCCTCACCTCAAGACTTCACGCACTAAGATTGAGGGTACTTAGCAAACCCAATGCTCAATGAAAAGATATGGTCTTCTCAAGACCTTTCTCTTTTACAACAAGAACTCTCTAGGAAGAGTAGATAAAGAGATACAATATAAGCTCTATGAACAACACAAAGTTGTCTCTCAAATGGCTCAACAAAAGCTCTAAATTATCATTATGTTAATGAATAATGAGAGATGTTTTTCATCTAAAATAAGCTCCAAAGACCTCTATTTATAGAGTGTGGAGGTTATATGTCCGTTGCTTAATAGTCAATCACTAATGCTGATTTTAAGGAAGCATAATCGATTATTTTAAGTACATAATTGATTATCTTTTTAAGGTCAAAAAACTAGTCGTTGGATGGCAACGGATAGTAGAATAATCGATTATCACAATAGCATAATCGATTATCTTACCTTTCTGGACTTCCAATTTTAAGCTGGAATTGAAGATAATCGATTATCTAAATTTGATAATCGATTATGTGGCCATTCTAGAATTTCCAGTTTTGGCTGGAAACTCAAGATAATCGATTATCACACTTAGATAATCGATTATGTGGCCATTCTGTCCAGAAGAGAAGACTTGCTTCAAAAACCATTTTGGTTAAAATGAAAACGTTAAAAATCATTTTGTTTGAAGTATATCAAAAATGTTTATGATATTTATGATTTGATAAAATGATTTTATGCATATTAATGATGACCTATGTTGAGCCAAAAGACGAGATAACTTAAACGTTGCTCTTACATTGGTTCTACCTAACGACCTACGCCTTGGGTCTTCGGTCTTGAACTTTGAGCTCGTCTTGGCTTGTCTATGCAATCCCTTCATCAATATGCTTCTTGGCATTCAATCTTGATTGTTTGATTCATCATCATTGATTTGTCAACCATCTTGATTGTTTGCTAATGCATCTTCATTGTTTGTCATTCAATATCATTGTTTGAAGTTGACTTCATTTGTTTGTCATTCATCAAAACCTATACTTGGAAATCATGCTAATACAACCAAAGAACACATATCAAAGGTATCAATGATTTCCAACAGAAAAGCTAGGCCCGAATTGGGAGGAACTGTACCGATTCCTTAGAGTTTTCAGTAAAGGATATTACAAGCTTAGCACAATAGAAGGTTAACAAATGCTAAACAATTGGAACATATCATTGCTCAAACGATACTACTGCTAAAGGACGACTTTATTTTTTTTGTCCATTTAAGTTTAAAACTAACTCATTTTAGATTTTCGATTGAAGGCATACGATCTCAAAAGCATTATTTTTTACACGAAGGCCTTAGGTTTTAAAACATCTGTTACACTCTTTTTCCTTAGATCAGATTTTGTACTAAATGGGTTTTTACCGGCAAGGTTTTTAATGAGACAACAACTATGTCCTAAGGAAAACTCAACAGTATCCAAGGCTTCTTTTTAATCAACCTCGAATACTGGGGGCATCACCTTCGGATGGTTATATTTTGAGGAAATACTTCACGTCTAAGAGGTATTCGACAAGAGAACTTTGTAATGGGCCAAACGGTCAAATGAACTGTGTCCATATAAAATAGTCGAGCCCCGACGGCAAAACATGTACACTTATATCAAATACTAAAAGAATCATTCCAGATATATCAAAATACTTTGTGTCTCAAAGAAGTTTACTATTATATGAGCTTTACACACATAATCCTACGGGAAGCAGCTTAAGAACAAATGCACCCCGAAATACTTGGGGACTGTCATCAAAAATCAATATATCCGAGTCATCAAAAACCCGAACGCATGATACCTCAAAGAGGCACCTCTCCGAAACAAAGGCCAAGGCCAATATATCCAAGGACTAACTTTTCGGACAAGTTCAAAAAGTTATCGAAAACGAGTCCAAGTGACATACCCGAAGGGTACAACCATATTAAAGACTACGGTCATATAAAATCTACAGCTAAAATAATAGACGTTCGAATTTCGCCATAAATTAAAGGCCTATCGAACATTGAAAAAATGGTTAAATCAGGCTACCCTCGGCAAAAGCAGAATATAAAGGGCTTTGATAAATTCAGCCCTTGAAAAATCAAACGGCTTAGATAAATTCAGCCCTCGAATAAACCAAAGGTTTCGATAGCATCAATCTTCAAAAAAACCTCGAGAGTTATTCGATTATATTCACACAAACAAATTACTACTAAGGTTCTGATACATTGAACCTTTGAAAAACCCAAACGGGTACAAAAAATACATGCTAAGGCATACAAAATTTTTTTATTAAATCTTTTAGCCTAAAAGAAGGAAAAGTTATAGCCATGTTAAAGGCTGACACGACCCAACTTAAAGATCCTAAAGGCCAATTTGAAAAGAGTCTAAGGGCTGATATGTAAGAGACTAAGGGGCATCTTAAAAGAGTTTAAGGTCTAAAAGAATATAAGAGTCTGAGACCTCGTTCTCACTTAATTTGGACTCAAGAGTCCCATTAATTTGTGCTCACGTCAAATTAATTTAAGCTTACCTTAAAGATTACCTAGAACCTCGAGGGGTATTATATTGTGCAATAAAAACCTAAGGTTTATTACATTATGAGTCTGAATCGATACTCGAGCTGAGTATTTAAATTATCAAAATCTTCCACAAAGGAGAACAAAATAACATTCAACACAAGTTAAGGATAGAACAAAATGATACTTTATAAAGGAAGTTAGCAAAATATATTTACAATGCCCACAAGGGGCCTTTGCACAAAAAGGAAAACCTAATCTATCTTCGTGCTCACACCCCCAGGAGAATCATCTTCAGAAACTGCACCTTTAGCAGTCCTATCTTCGAGAGCCTCCCCTCTCCCGGGAGCATATTCTTCACCTTCCTCGTCCTTGGAGCCACTCGCTACATCCTCATCATCAGAGGAGACAAGAAACCTTGCATCAGCTTCCTGCATCTTTGCCTCGTCTATCTCCTCAACAAGGTTGAAACCTCGGGCATAGATCTCTTCGAGAGTCTCCCTCGGGGCTTGGCACTTTGCCAAATCACTACTCCATTTTCCCTGGTCGGAGGCCTCCCTCAACTCAACTTGAACGTTGTGACACCTGTCAAGTATATGGCAATGGATTTATCAGCCGCATCCTTTGTCTTCTCAGCTTCAGCCTTAGTCTGTACAGCTTCGGCCCAGGCTCTAGCTAGCTCATCCTCTAATTCCTTAATTCTCTTGGCCTGAGCCAACCTTTTGCTTTAATGATTGGATCTGAGTTTTAACCGACGAAAGTTGGGCTGTAACATTCATATTATCAATAGTAAGCAAATCCATGTCTTCTTCCATTGATGAAAATCAGCTCTAACTTGATCAACCTCGCCCTAGAGCTGCCGAATCATCTCTAGCTCTTGCTGCAGCTCTGATATCGAAGTGTTAGCCTTCGAAGTAGGTCCAAGAAGGTTGTACTCTATTAAAATCATAGTTACCTGCTCACCTAGCTCAGACTCGCCTTTTGAGCTTTTACCAATGCAGTCGGAGATCCTTAAGCTCCCATTCCTTTTGGCTAAAGAGGAGTCGCAGGACCTTCTCTTTGCCCAAAACTTTCTCGAGCTCTGCCTCACATTGGCTATGCTTAACTCTAAACTTTGTGATGGTCTATACATGAAATGGAGACATATTAGTCAAAAGAAGAGAAAAAAAGAAAAAATTACAATAATGAAAGTAAGTACTTACCCATGAGTGGAGATGTTGAGCCTCTTTAAAGATAGTGGAAGCAACATTAAGGTCATTGGCATCCTCAATCCCAACGTAGAAACCCTTAATGGAATCGTCTTCGATGACCTTGCTCGGATAGGGCATACACAAAACATTGGCTTCTTCAATTGCCCCTTGAAATAATTTGGCAAAGAAAGGGAGTTACCTGTTGTCGCAACCCCGAGCTTTTCACTCGGAGCGTTCTCATTAGCTTCGGAGGTCTCGGCATGTACCCCCTTCAGTATAGTTGTTGAAAACTAAGGGAAAATCTTAACTTCCAAGGACACGAGGGCCTTGCCCGCATATTTCTTTGGGGTTCCCTCACCACGAGGTGTGGTTTACAGTTCGGTAGGCTTGGATACCTCGATTGGTTTCCTAGTTCGAGTCACCAACACCGACTATTCACTATCATTTTCCTCATCAACCGAGGAATCATGGGCCGAATCTAAGTCTGTTTGAGAAAATCTTTTCGGCTGCCTTCGAGTAGGGGTTTTCTTAACCTGAGGTTCTTCAGGCTTTGAAACCCTTTTCCTTTTATTTTCCTTCTCCGATTTCAAAATCGAAGGCTTGGTCTTTTCCCCGGGCTGAGCCGGCCTCATCTCGGATGCATCGCGAAGACCTGGACAAGTGAACGTGAGTAAGTTCACGCCATCGATGTATGAAAAGTGTTTGAAACTTGGGAAAAGAACTTATCGTGGTTCTTGGCCTTCATTGGCCCTTCGATAATTCACGCCACTTGCTATCATCGTAGGAAGAGGTGGCAGCTAACTTTTGGACCCAATACTCGAGGCCAGAAACCATTGGGGGCACCCAGGCATCAGTTGCCAAAAGAAGGATAGAGGTGTTATGAAATGTGAAAGCGGAATAAGAATAGATACTGGGAAAATGAAATCCACTTACGATTACAGTTCTACCTCTCCATGAAAGGCATTTTATCCTCGAGGATGACATCTGAAGTCCTTACTCTAACGAACCGGCTCATCCAACCTCAATCTTTGGTTTCATTAGTATTGGTAAAGAAGGCTTTCATTGTTCGACATTGTAGCTTGATAAGTTCTCGAGATAATTGGGGCCGATACAATTGGATCAGGTGGTTGAGGGTGAACTCCAACCCTTCGGCCTTTTTGGAAGAATACCGTAGCATGATCACGATACGGCAAAAGGAGGGGTGAATCTAAACGAGGGTGACTTCGTATGTTTTACAGAAGCCGATCACTACTAGATCAAGGGGGTCCAGTGTGAAAGGGTAAATGCAAACCCTTAAGAACCCCTTCACGTGGATAGTAATGCTTTCCTCGGGGCTCGAGA
The DNA here is from genome assembly GCA_034376525.1 of Nicotiana benthamiana. NCBI lineage: Eukaryota > Viridiplantae > Streptophyta > Magnoliopsida > Solanales > Solanaceae > Nicotiana > Nicotiana benthamiana. The sequence goes on along the minus strand of CM067324.1, from coordinate 76,856,415 downwards.
TCTGAATCACGAGCTCATTTCCCCATCCACAATCCTCCCTCACATCATTGATGTGCTTATTTGATATCTAGCTAAGATATCGAGATGCATGCTTGCATCATCCTGGGACATCGGGGGATTCTCAATACTAAAGTCTTTCTTAATCATGCAAGGACCCAAGGTGATTTCTTAAAGAGTTGGTGGCACCATCGGTTTGGCCATCCAAGAGGTGGAAGAAGATGATGCTTTATCCTTTATAAGGCCGTTTTGAAAATTTTAGCCATGATTGTGAGCTAAAGAATACGAGTTGCATAGGGATATGGTCTTTCTTACAAGATCTTGGCTTTTTCGGGTGCTTAAAGAGGAGATGGAAACTAGTAATTAGAGAAAGAGATGAAGAAGGGAAAGGTTTGAAGAAAGAGTAAAGTTCTTTACTTAGAGAAACTGCCTCATATTTATAGATGGACAGTAACGATTCGGCAGTGTCAGTGGCCGACAAATACTGGAATGCATTCACTTCGAGCGCCTATGTCATGTGCATGACACCATCATAAGAGGTTCGAGAAAATCGATGTTCAAATCATTTCTTATCATCTTACTCAAAGAAACGTGGGGACTATCTATATACGGTCGAGATCGAATGCCTTCGATCTATATACTTTAGAGGTCGTCCGAAGCCCAAGTCTGGGTATGACCAAGTCCGAGATTGAGGGACCAGACCCGAGTTTGGAGGTGGAGCACGATGCATACCAAGGTTGAATGTGCTCGACCTTGAAATGGTAATAATCGATTGTGAACATATGACAATCGATTGTGTTGAGGCAGTGTACAAACATATTTTTCAAAGCTACAAAATAATCGATTGTGAACCTATGACAATCGATTGTATTGAGGCAGTGTCTATTTGATTTTTCAAAGACTGATAAATAATCGATTGTCCATATAGTATAATCGATTATGTAACTGACCGTTGTCAAAATATTTTCAAACACCGTCAAGTAATCGATTGTATGTTTTTAATAATCGATTGTTTTAAGTAAAATCTGGAAAAGATTTTTTGAACGTTGCCAAGTAATCGATGTATATTTCTGACAATCGATTGTTTTAAGTAAAATCTGGAAAGGATTTTTTGAACGTTGCCAGTAATCGATTATATGTCTTTGATAATCGATTGTGCTGCGTAAAATCTGGGAATGATTTTTGGAACGATTGGAAAACAATCGATTGTATCATCTTGACAATCGATTATCGCAGCACAAAATCAGCAATTCTTAATTGGCAATTAGGCAACGGTTATGCATGGTTTTGACACTATAAATACATCTTCAAGTCAGTCTTCTAAACATAACAACTGATCATATTATTGCTAAAGCTTGCATACTCTCTTATTCATCATTTTCTATTCATTACATAAGTTTTTGAGAGCCAAATTATTGATGAAAGTTGTTGCATTCTTGAGCGTATTTATTTTACTCATATCTACTCTTAAGGAGAGTCTTGTTTTGAGTGCAAAGTGTTTTTATACACTTGAAGGGAAGTATTAATCCCTTGTATTGTAAAAAGGAACGTTGTGATTCCTTTGGTTGAAGTCTTGAAGTGTTGTAACTTTGAGGAAAGGTTGTTGAGACTTGTGTGACTCAAGTTCTCAGTTTGTAACGGTTTGTTGAGCACCCGTAAGCTTAACAGTGTTAGTGGAAATCTCGAGAGAGTCTCTCGGGGACTGGACTAGCCACGGGTTGTGGTGAACCAGGATACATCGGTGCGTTCGTTCTTTATTATTTACTTATCGAACTTATTTCATTCCTGCAATTTTTAAATTCCGCAAGTTTATGCTGTTTTTTATTATAACGCTATTCACCCCCCTCTAGCGTTAAGCGTATATTCTAACAGAGTTTAGGAGGGGTGGGGTTTGTCAGGACATTTATATATTAATAGCTCTTGGATTCCCAATTGTTGGATCTTACAAACCTCGACGGCCAGGATTTGTTTAAGATGAAATGGCGTCGTTTGGTCGTCTAGATAGGAGAGCGAGTTAGGGACGTGGATTTGGGCCAGTTCAGGGCTTATTGGGACGGGGTTTTGGGTTTAAATTATTATTTGGGCTAGCCCAAATTTGGGCATCTTATTTAGTTACTCAATTTTCTTTTAATTTTCTTTGCTTTTTCTTTTTCAAATTAAAATTAAACTAAAATTAATTCCTAAAAATAAATTAATTAATAATATAAATTAACTAAAACTCATAATACTTACAAAAATTAGTTAAGTCTCAAATTGAAAGAAAAATGTAATGAATTCGAAAAATATAAAGTAAAAGTGCAAAAAGGGCTATTTTTATTATTTCTTTTCATTTTTGTAATATTAAATAACTAGTTATATTTTAAAAAAATAGAAAAATTAGGTCCTAAATGCAAATGCACTATTTGAATGTCCCTATCATGATGGCTAAAACCATTAAACCAGTTCCCCAGAAAGAAGAAACTTCTTCATATTCCCGACCGGCCAAAAGCAAACCGGTAATGCCCTCTCGTATTGAGGAGGAGATCCCTCTGCTATGCGAAATAACATCGGATTTCAAAATCGAGAAACCTTTGTCGATACCATGCTAATGCGAACCCATGTTTTGATATGTTTGCTTGATAACAAAGAACGAGCTTGTGCAAGCAAAGGAAGAATTCAAGTGAGAGAAAAAAGAAGTAGTGATTCCTTTCTCCGAGGAGGATATCACCACATATAAAGCCGGGTACTTGAGTGTATACACCTACCCATTCAATGTGGGTCCTACTATTCTGGCTCAGGGTCCCATAGATCCAGTTATTCTTGACTATTACCAACGATACCAAGTGACGCTTGACCAGATATACCCTTCATTGTGGCATATTGTTTACTTGATCAGATGTTTTTCGAACCAAGTCAAGGGGATGTCTTTCGCCATCGACCATTTGATCAGACAGTACAGGCCCCTACATTACCGAGGCGGGTTGATAAAGTTGCAATTCTGATCCTTGAAATATCTCTTATATAGTATTGACAAGGACAAATACCAAGGGTGGATGGGCAGATTTGTTCAAGTTAGGACCCCCGACCTGATTCTAGCTAATTGGATGTCGTTCCCGATGAGAGGAACATGAAACGTATGTTAATGGTAGGTTTATACCATGTTATATCTCTTCTCGTTCTCACCTTTACCCTTTTACTTGGTCTAACCCCTTTCTAATAGCGCAACCACTACTTGGTTTCCTAATAACTAGGAATTTGGCCGTATTTTTCCTTCTTGCTTATACTTTGGTTATAAATTATTACAAAATAGTCCCAAAAGGCTCATAAGTGTGCTAGATTGCAGGTTTGATCGACAAAGTGATGAAATGTCAAAGATCGGCTCAAAGAAAGCGAAACTTGCTCAAATATCAAGAGAAGGCAAACTGAGGGCAAAAAGGCCTAGTGTGGACGCATTCAACTTTGTGCGGTCCGCACTAGGTAGATTTAGAGAGATAGCAAAACCAGGCTTCAGCAACACGGTCGCAGCACACATCGCACGGTCCACGGTGAAGGCTTCGCGGTCGCACTACCATTTTGTGCGGTCCTCGGAAGAGATATTCAGAGAGTTAAAATTTTCCACAGTTCAAGCTGCACAGTTCGCGATCATACTTGTGCAGACCACAGGGGTATTTTTGTCTAGTTTTTCCAGCATGTATAAATAGAAGATTTTTTCATTTTAGGTCATCTGATAACTTCAGAACATAGTTGTGCTAGTGGGAACTTCATCTGTAGCCATTTTTGGTATCTTACCTTAGTTTTAACGATAGATTCTTGTATTTTACTTTAGTAACTAATTAATATGTCTTGTTCTTCATCTATTTCTCTAATTTCTTGTTAAAGCATGAGTAGCTAAATCCATTAACTAGGGTTGTGGCTCAATCCTAGTGTGGGTAATTGATGGATGTTGAAATTTAGGGCTAGACTAACTATGGGTGTTTGTTATTTGGGTCAATTTTATAGTTTAATTTATGAATTGGTGGTTGCGAATAATGGTTTGTGCTAGACTTAGCTCTTCTTGAGAAAGAGAGCCTAATCTCAAAAATTAAACCAATAAGGAATTGGGATGGACTCAAGAGAATTGATAATCCCAATTAAAGGGTTAAACCTCGAGAGAATAACTACCCGACATAAACCCTATTTGCTTGAGCAACTAGGGTTGCTTTTTGTGTGGTTTCCTAATTTATCGATTGGAGGCGGGTGACGCTTGGCCTTTTGGCTTCCAAAGTATGGTTAAGTGACATTTACAAATGGAAAAACTCCATAACCATGCAAAATTTATTCCCATATTGTACTCAAAGTTTTATTAGCTCTTTTGATTTCTCTGAATTCCTCCTACTCTTCTACTTTACTACTCCCTCTGTTTCATAATAAGTGAGGTTCTTTCGTTTTTAGTCTATTCCAAAATAAATAACACATTTCTAAATTTGGAAATAATTCAACTTTAAACTCTTCATTTTACACTTTTTGCCCTTATTGAGAACCTTTATAGCCACACAAATGGCATGACCCTACAAACTTTTTACCTTTAATCTTTTAAGACCACAAGTTTCTAAAGTCTTCTTTTTTTTTCTTAAACTCCGTACCAAGTCAAACTACTTCACTTATTATGAAACAGAGGGAGTACTACATTTTCCATTTTCTTTGAATTTCCCTATCATGATGGCTAAAACCTTTAGAGAAGTTACCCAGAGAGAAAAAGCTTCTTCATATTCCCGAACGGCCAAAACCAAACTGGTAGTGCCCCCTCATATTGAAGAGTGCATCCCTCCGCCATACGAAATAATGTTTGATTTCAAAATCGAGAAACCTGTGTTATACCAGGCCGATGCGAACCCATGTTTCGATATGTTTGCTTGATAACCAAGAACGAGCTTGTGCAAGCAAAGGAAGACTTCAAGTGAGAGAACAAAGAAGTAGTGATTCCTTTCTCCGAAGAGGATATCAGCACATACAAAGCGAGGTACTTAAGTGTATACACCTACCTATTCATGCTGGGTCATACTATTCCAGCTCTAGGTCCCATAGATCTAGTTATTCTTGACTGTGGCCAACGATACCGAGTGGTGCTTGGCCAGATCTACCCTTCATTTTGGCATATCATTTACTTGATCAGATTTTTTTCGAACCAAGTCAAGGGGATGTATTTCACCCTCGACCATTTGATCAGACAGTACGGGGCCCTACTTTACCGAGGCGACTTGATAAAGTCACAATGCCGATCCTTGAAATGTCTCTTCCATGGTATTGACAGGGGCAAAAACCAAGGGTGAATGAGCTGATTTGTTCAAGTTGGGACCTCCGACCTGATTCTGGATAATTGGATGTCATTCCCCGATGAGAGGAACATGAAACGTATGTTCATGGCAGGTTTATACCATTCTATGTCTCTTCTCTTTATCAGCTTTACTTTTTTACTTGGTCTAACCCCTTTCTGATGGCGCAGCCACTACTTGGTTTCCTAATAACTAGGGATTTGGTCGTGTTTTATGCTCCTTCTTGCTTACACTTTGGTTATAAATTAATACAAAATAGTACCAAAAGGCTCATAAGTGTGTTTGGTTGTAGGTTTGATCGACAAAGTGATGAAATGTCAAAGATTGGCTCAAAAAAGTGAAACCTGCTCAATTATCAAAGACAAGGCAAACTGAGGGCTAAAAGGCCTAGTGCGGCCGCATTCGACTTTGTGTGGTCCGTACTAGGTAGAATCAGAGAGATAGCAAAATTAGGCTTTAGGCAACGCGTCCGCAGTGCATATCGCCCAGTCCAGGGTGAAGGCTTTGCGGCCCGTACTACCATTTTGTGCGGTCCTCGAAAGAGACATTTAGTGAGTTAAAATTTTCCATGGTTCAAGCTGTGCGGTCTGCAGTCATTCTTGTGCAGACCACATTAGAGACCTGCGCGGCCTCGGTCCGTGGAGCACAAGTTCAGAGAGCCCAGATTTTTAAATCTAAGAGCCTAGTGCCGCGGTACATTTTGTGCGGCCCGCACTGACCCCGCAGGGGTATTTTATCTAGTTTTTCCAAAATAGTATAAATAAAATATTTTTCCATTTTTAGGTCATCTGTTAACTTCAGAACATAGGTGCGCTCGTAGGAACTTCATCGGTATCCATTTTGGCATCTTAGTTGTGTTTTAACGATAGATTCTTGTATTTTACTTTTGTAATTAGTTAATATGTCTTGTTCTTCATCTATTTCTCTATTTATTATTCAAGCATGAGTAGATAAATCCATTAGCTAGGGTTGTGGCTCAATCCTAGTGTGGGAAATTGATGGATGTTCCAATTTAAGGCTAGATTGACTATGAGTGTTTGTTATTTGGGTCAACTTATGGTTTAGTTTATTAAATGGTGGTTGCGAACACTGGTTTGTGCTAAGTTGATTTAGCTCTTCTTGATAAGGATATCCTAAGTCTAAAAACTTGAATCAACAAGGAATTATAATGGATTTTAGAGAATTGATAGTCCCAATTAAAGGGTTAAACCTCGAGAGAGTAACTACCTGATAAACCCTAGTTGCTTGAGCAACTAGGGTTGCTTTTTGTGTGGTTTCCAAATTTATTGATTGGGGGTGGGTGACGCTTGGAATTTTGGCTTCCAAAGTATGCTTAAGTGACATTTAAAAATGGACAAACTTCATAACCTTGCAAACATTATTCCCATATTGTACTCAAAGTTTTATTAGCTATTTTGATTTCTCTGAATTCCTCCTACTTTTCTACTCCCTCCGTTTCATAATAAGTGAGGTACTTTCCTTTTTAGTCTGTACCAAAATTATTGACACATTACTAAATTTTGAAATAATTCAACTTTAAACTCTTCATTTTACCCTTTTTGCCCTTAATGAGAGCTTTTGTTGCCATACAAATGGCATGGCCCCACTAACTTTTTACCCCTTAATCTTTCAAGACCACATGGTTCAAAAGTCTTCTTTTTTCTTAAACTCTGTTTCGAGTGAAACTACCTTACTTATTATGAAACAGATGGAGTACTACATTTTCCATTTTCTTTGAATTTCCCTATCGTGATGGCTAAACCTTTAAACCAGTTCCCTAGAAAGAAAAAACTTCTTTATAATCTCGACCGGCTAAAAGCAAACCGGTAATTCCCCCTCGTATTGAGGACTGAATCCCCTTTGCCATACGAAATAACGTATGATTTAAAAATCGAGAAACCTATGTCGATTCCAGGCCGATGCGAACCCATGTTTTGATATGTTTGCTTGATAACCAAGAACGAGCTTGTGCAAGCAAAAAAAGACTTCAAGTGAGAGAAAAAAGAAGTAGTGATTCCTTCCTCCGAGGAGGATATCACCATATTTAAACCGAGGTACTTGAGCGTATACACCTAGCTATTCATGTTTGGTCCTACAATTCCTGCTCAGGATCCCATAGATCCAGTTATTCTTAACTTTTGCCAACGATACCGAATGACGCTTGGCCATATCTACCCTTCATTTTGGCATATCGTTTACTTGATCATATTTTTTCCGAACTAAGTCATGGGGATATCTTTAACCCTCGACCATTTGATCAGACAGTACATGCCCCTACTTTATCGAGGCGGCTTGATAAAGTCGTAATGCCGATCCTTGAAATCTCTCTTCTTTTGTATTGACAAGGACAAAGACCAATGGTGGATGAGCTGATTTGTTCAAGTCAGGACCTTCGACCCGATTCTAGCTAATTGGACGTCGTTCCCCGATGATAGGAACATGAAACGTAAGTTTATGGCAGGTTTATACCATACAATATCTCTTCTCTTCTCAGCTTTATCTTTTTACTTGGTCTAACCCCTTTCTGATGGCGCAAACACTTCTTAGTTTCCTGATATCTAGGGTTTTGGTCGTGTTTTATGCTACTTCCTTCTTACAATTTGGTTATAAATTGTTGCAAAATCGTCAGAAAAGGCTCACAAGTGTGCTTGATTACAGGTTTGATCGATAAAGTGATGAAATGTAAATGATTGGTACAAATAAAGTGAAACCTACTCAATTATCAAAGACAAGGCAAACTGAGGGCTAAAAGGCCTAGTGCGACCGCATTCAACTTTGTATGGTCTGCACTAGGTAGATTGAGAGAGATGGAAAAACCAGGCTTCAGGCAGCGCGGCCGCAGCACACATTGCGTGGTCCGTGGTGAAGGCTCCGCGGCCGCACTACCATATTGTACGGCCCGCGGAAGAGAGATTTAGAGAGTTATAATTTTCCATGGTTCAAGTTGTGCAGTCTGTGGTCATACTTGTGCGGACCGCATTAGAGACCTCCGCGACCGCGGTCCGCGGAGCCCAAGTTCAGAGCGCCCAGATTTTAAAGTCCAAGAGCCTAGTGCGGCCGCAGTCCATTTTGTGCGGCCCACACTGACCCCGCAGGGGTATGTTTGTCCAGTTTTTCTAACACATTATAAATAGAATATTTTTCCATTTTTAGGTCATTTGTTAACTTCAGAACATAGTTGCACTCGAGGAAACTTTATCTATAGCCTTTTTTGGCATCTTAGCTTAGTTTTAACGATAGATTCTTGTATTTCACTTTAGTAATTAATTAATATGTCTTGTTCTTCATATATTTTTGTATTTTCTTGTTCAAGCATGAGTAGTTAAACCCATTAGCTAGGGTTGTGGCTCAACCGTATTGTGGGTAATTGATGGACGTTGCAATGTAAGGCTAGATTGACTATGGGTGTTTGTTATTTAAGTCAACTTTATGGTTTAATTTATGAATTGGTGGCTGTGAACACTGATTTATGCTTAGTTGACTTGGCTCTTCTTGAGAAGGAGAGCCTAAGTCTCAAAAATTTAACCAATAAGGTATTAGGATGGAATCAAGAGAATTGATAGTCCCAATTAAAGGGTTAAACCTCGAGGAGTACATTCCTCCGCCATACGAAATAACGTTCGATTTCAAAATCGAGAAACCTTTGTTGATGCCAGGCCGATGCAGACCCGAGTTTCGATATGGTTACTTGTTAACCAAGAACGAGCTTGTGCAAGCAAAGGAAGACTTCAAGTGAGAGAACAAAGAAGTAGTGATTCCTTCCTCCGAGGAGGATATCACCATATATAAAGTGGGGTACTTGAGCATATACACTTACCAATTCATGCCGGGTTCTACAATTTTGGCTCAGGGTCCCATAGATCCAGTTATTCTTGACTTTTGCCAACGATACTGAGTGACACTTTGCCAGATCTACCCTTTATTTTGGCATATCATTTACTTGATCAGATTTTTTCAAACCAAGTCAAGGGGATGTCTTTCACCCTTGACTATTTGATCAGACATTACATGCTCCTACTTCATCGAGGAGGCTTGATAATGTCACAATGCCGATCCTTGAAATCTCTCTTATATAGTATTTACAAGGACAAAGACCAAGGGTGGATGAGATGATTTGTTCAAGTTTGGACATCTAACCTGATTCTGGCTAATTGGATGTCGTTTCCCGATGAGAGGAACATGAATGTATGTTTATGGCAGGTTTTTACCATGCAATCTCTCTTTTTTTTCCTCAGCTTTACAATTTTACTTGTTCTAACCCCTTTCTAATGGCACAACCACTGCTTGGTTTCCTGATAACAATGGATATGTTCGTGTTTTATGATACATCTTGATTACACTTTGGTTATAAATTGTTACAAAATAGTCTTAAAAGGCTTATAAGTGTGCTTGATTCCCGGTTTAATCGGCAAAGTCTTTTTATTGCTTTCTGGATGGTTACTTGGGCTATAACAAAATTTTAATTGCCCAGAAGACTAAGAGAAGACAACTTTTACATGTCTGTATGGCACATTTGCTTTCTTTCGGATGTCGTTTGGATTGTGTAATGCTCCATCGACCTTCCAACGATATATGATGTCTATTTTCTCTGACATGGTGGAAGAAATATTTGAGGTCTTCATTGATGATTTCAATGTGGTTAAGGGTTCCCTCGATGAATATTTGGGTAATTTGGATAAAGTGTTGGCACGGTGTGAAGACACAAACCTTGTAGTCAATTGGGAAAAATGCCATTTCAAGGTTGAATAGGGTATAGTGTTGGGTCACAAAATTTCAAAGTGAGGAATTGAAGTGGATAAAGCCAAAATAGAGGTGATTTCGGGGCTTCCTCCCCTTATTTATATCAAAGAGATGAGGAGTTTTCTTGGGTACGCGGGTTTTTACCAGAGGTTTATAAAAGATTTTTCCAAAGTAGGACACCCTTTGTGCAAGTTGCTAGAGAAAGATGCTAAATTTGTGTTTGATGACAAATTCATGGACGCTTTTGAACTTCTCAAGCAAAAGTTGACCACCGCTCCTATCATTACCACACCTAATTGGAGCTTTCCCTTTGAGCTCATGTGTGATGCTAGCGATGCGGCGGTTTGAGCGATGTTGAGTCAACGTGTGAATAAGATGTTTCATCCGGTGTACTACGCAAACAAGACCATGAATGAGGCTCAAAGTAACTATACGGTCACCTAGAAAGAGTTGTTGGCAATAGTGTTTGCTATGGATAAGTTTCAACCATATCTCATGGGGGCGAAAATCATAGTGCACAATGATCATGCCGCCCTTAGGTATTTCATGACAAAGAAAGGCTCAAAGGCAAGGTTGATGAGATATGTGTTACTATCTCAAGAGTTTGATCTAGAAATTGTAGACCCAAAAGGTAGTGAGAATCAAGTGGCAGACCACTTATCCCATTTGGAGGAGGAAGGTAGGCTTTGTGATGGCCTTGAGATCAATTATTCATTTCCCGACGAGCAACTCCTTGCGGTGTCAATGAACGATATGCCATGGTTTGCCGATGTTTCTACTACCTTGTGTTGATACCCAATTTTTTCCTGTCTATTTTTATATGCAAAAAATACTTTCAAATACTATATATATGCATATATATATATATATAAGTATGCCTAAGTGTTTTAGTATTTTCCCCAAGTATTAAAAGATTTTTAAATTAATTTATTGTCCATTTTAGCAGTATAAAAACCAATAACTATTCCCAAAATTATCATTTTGGTTAATAACTTATTTTATTCTCATATTTATACCAAATATAGCTAGAAGTAATTTTGATACATTTTTACAAATTTATTTGGTATGTTAAAGGTCAAATTGCATATAATTACAATTTTAGCCTATTTTGAGAATTAATAATATTTAATAGTTAGGAAATTGGTTCCAATATTTTTAATTTAATATTGATATGTTATTAACTGATCCAGCACTTTTACTTTTCTTTCAAAATCATTTTTACTATTTTTATAAAATAAAAAAGGGAAAAACTAGCTATTTAAAATGTAGCCTCATTTGCATTTCAGTTGTAGCCAATTGATCCCCTAATTTGACCCATTCTCAGTCTCGAAGCCTATACCCTAAAATAACCTGACCCCTAACCCGTCAATGTAACCCGTCCGGTTGGTTTTTTAATCCAGGTCGTTGATCATTTTTATCAACGGCCACGATTGGCCCTTACCTTTTTAATTCTACCAAACCCCATAACCCTACTCATTTCACTCAGAGACGCAACCCTGAAACCCCATCGTCTCTCAAACTCTCTCGAATGTTCTTGAAACCCTAATCGTCTTTTACTATTTCAACCTCCAACTCACCAGAATCTATGGCCTCTCAGGCCATGGATGGTCTATAATCACCTTTCTCTGCTCTTGAATGTTTAGTGTTCGAAGTTTCGAGGTCTGAACTCGATAGTGTCCATTCATGTCTTCTCCGATTCAGGGTTCTATGGTTTCTCCAACTTAGCTCCGGCATACCCAAAGCATTTCAAGCCTGGTTTTGACTCATCCTACTCAAGATCGTACCTTTCCCAAGCCTTTCTCATTTTAGGGTTCCTCTGAAACCCTAGCTATTCGAGGTTTCTCTGATTGTCTTCTTAAATCTAGTATATATGTGCTCCACTTGAGTTTTGAAAATGTTTTCCTGATCTTTTTCTTATAAAATTATTGCTCTTTGATTTAGGGTTTCTGAAAAGTTCAGAATGCTTCTCCGACTTTTCTTTTCCTTTTTCTTTGTGTATATTTGTCACGCATGTGCTTCTATTGCTTTCTTGTGTTTGTGCTACTATATATGTTCTTCTGTGACTTGTCTTTCTACTGTGTTTCACACCATGCTCGCATGTTCCTCCTACTATATTTTTCCTATATGTCTTGTTAATATACTTTTATGATATCTTTGTTCTCATACTGCATGTATTTCCTACTGAGTTCTTAAGTTCTTTGTTAGCCTTTTAGTGGACCTTTATTTGAGTTCTTTTTTAAACGTGTTTTCTTCTAACTGTTCTCTTAAGTTCTATACTACCTCTTTTGCTCTTCTGAACTTGTTGAGTTCCGATTTTTCTTAATACATGCTCCTTCTACTCTTACTATGTTTGAAATCAGCTTCTTCACTCTGTTGCTTCGAACTTCCTATTGCGTCTATTTGTTTTCTCATAAGTCTCTGAAAGAGACCTCTGAGCCCATTTCAGTTTTTTGTCTTCTTGTCTATGTATCTGGTTCGAGTTGAAAACCCTAGGATTTGGGGGTTTTTGGCGAGTTTGATCTTGTGTTTTGACTAGGGTTCTGCTTTGGAACCCTGAACTCTCTCAAACTCATTCTAAGTCTATGTACTGAATTTGAACCTCTTTGTTTATGACTTTGAACTCTTCTATACTAGACTTTTCTTATTAGCATGACAGATCTTTCTTGTTTAAGCACGTTTATATGTTTTTATATGTGTGTTGAACCTTTATTCAAAAGGCTTTCCAACTTATGATTGATTCAGATCTTTTTTTTCTAGGTTTGATTGATTGTTACTGATTTTCCTTAAGTAAAACCTTTCCTCACTTTTCTTGACTTGGTTCATTCGTACAAAGCTTGGGATTTGGATTTCTTGGCTATTAACTGATTACCTTTCCTTACTTGCACAAACCATGTGTTGTAAAACCTCGTCTTTATATAGACCTTTATGTATTTACCCCTCTTGTGTTGCCTTGGAAAAATGTTTGATTGACCTATTTCCTTAATTATTTTGCCCGTTTGAAATCAAAATCCCTTAATTAAAGGGAGACCTTATATAATTGATTTCAAAACTAGTTTTCTTACCTATTTATACTTGATTTCTTCACTATAAAGGGCACGATCATTCTGCACTTTCAGACACATTACTTACCAACACATCTTGAATTCGACACTTTTACATACATAATCTCATAGCTCTCTTCCAAGAACTTCATATTATTTGCTTACAATTTGGCTTTACAAGACTACCTCTTTCGTTCCTTGTTTCCTTGAAACTGGTATGTTCTAATTTAGTTTTCAACCTCACCTCAATGTGTTTATTTTACAGCTTCTACAATCCTATCTACTTTGTTGTCTATGTTTAGTGTTAAATATGCATGTTGTTATCTTTTCATCTGTTTCTGCTGTGAATCCTTGTAACCCTATTCCCTTCTATGTGTTTGCGTTAAAGTTCAGAACATGGCAATATCCAAATTTTTCCTCATGTCTGGACTTGATCCTTTAAGGGGTCCTCACTCCCAAAGAATATGGCTAACAAGCTGGTTGGGGTATGCGAGCACCTCCAATTGATGGGTATGACCACCAGCATGTCTTGACTTTCCCCAGAATCCCCTCTATTGCACTCACACTCTCTCCTAGCTTCTAATTTCTGCCCCCTCCTATGAGCCTTGCTTTGGGACCTTGAGTTCCCTTTGAACTTGGACGTTTGAGGCCTGGCCCTTCCACGTTGTACTGTAATTCAATTCTGTAATGCATTTGGGTGTAAGAAGTACCTACAGTCCATGAGGCTCTTGGGAACTCTAACACACCCAAAAAAATGAGAAAGGCTTTGAAAATTTGATTTTTGGAGTTAGTTTACTTCATGTTTTAGATAGAAGGCTGAATCAGGCTCTCCTTGGTTGGAAATTTTTAGTTTTCTGATGTAATTGTACCTTTTTTTCTTATTCAATTCTGGATTGTAATAACTATTGGAATTTTTAGTGAAAGGGGAGCAAATCATGCATGTGAAGGGGTAGATATCATGTTCATAGTTATTTATTATACTTCTATAATCATTTCTTGTTTTCACTTCTGCATTCACATAGAAACCCTGTTTATAAGTTCTGCATTCTTTAGTAATTCTGTCTGTAGGTCCTGCATTTCATATGTAGATATCATGTTCATAGGTATTTATTGTACTTCTACAATCATGTCATGCTTTCACTTCTGCATTTTCACTTAGAAATCTTGTTTATAAGTTCTACATTATTTAGAAATCCTGTCTATAGATTCTGCATTTCATATATAGAGATCATGTCCATAGGCTTCTACACTTCTGCATTCCATATAAATAAAAACCATGTCTATAGCTTATGCGTTTCATATAGAAATTATGTCTATAGGTTTCTGCATTTCTGCATATCACGTTGATAACATGTCTATAGGACTTCTTGAATTCTACATATGCATCTATCACTAGGAAAATGTATTCATAGGTTTTAACAACTAACTGAGTATAGATGATCTACCTATAGGATTTCTGCATGTTAATAACAGTGTTTTAAGATTAACAAACGCCTAGAAAGCATGCCTATAGGAATAATCAACCAAATATAAATCAACAACTTGCTTATAGGTCCAAAAATCAGTAGTAAAATTGCTTAAATATCTGCAAAACTCACATTCCTGCATTTAATAAGTATTTTCTCTAAAATCAGTATATTTCTCTCTTGCATTATTAGATATCATGGCTATAGGTTTCACCTAGGAAAACCATAAGGTGAATTAATTAATTGAATCAGACTTTGTTAAATTCCAACCATCAGGCAAGTCTGATTCTGATTTCTTATCTAAGATATGTAATAAATCAGTCCACCTTACGCTTTTTCTAAGTTTAATCAGACCATAACCAGTACATGAGAGACATGCTAAACAATATGTCAGTAAATGAGGAGGCCTGTTTGAGCCTTTTAATCGTTATGTGCTTTCCCATATCTGCTTTATGTGGTTTCTTTGTCGCCTTAGAATTTTATCCTTTTAAACCCTAAAAGACCAACTCCCTTCCCTTTAAGACTAGTAGTCTCAAATGCCTCCGGGGCTGATAAGATCGGGGCACATAGTCGCTCGCAATACGAAAATGAGACCATTCCGCGTTTAATACCTTAACGGGGTGGGAAAGGATAGATATAGATGTGATGACCACGTTATAATACCACATGTATAAATGACTACCGGGTGATGGGTGTGGTGATCCATATTATTTATAAACCTAGGACCCC
Organism: Nicotiana benthamiana; assembly: GCA_034376525.1. Classification (NCBI taxonomy): domain Eukaryota; kingdom Viridiplantae; phylum Streptophyta; class Magnoliopsida; order Solanales; family Solanaceae; genus Nicotiana; species Nicotiana benthamiana. The sequence continues at coordinate 76,841,151 of CM067324.1, read as the reverse complement.
CTTCCCTTCACTTGTTTATTTTTGGAATTTTAAAAACTGCTCAATTTTCAGCGTCTTTACTTTTTTTTTACTTTAATTGCCTGCAACAATTACGGGAAAACCCCTTCCTTTTACTTGTTTATTTTTGAACTTCAAAACTACTTTCTTCCAAGACTTCAGCTTCTTTAACTTCTTTACTTGCCACCATTATGTGAAAACTACCCTGTATTTGTAATTCTTGCTTGTTTACTTGTCATTTGCACTTAAAGTCACAATAATAGCATGGTCGGGAACCACACTACTGGATGCCTAACACCTTTCCCTCGAGATAATTTCAAGCCCTTACCTATTCTTCGATTTTCTAAATCAAAATTCTTCTTAGTGTCCAAATGCACTTAATCATTAGGTAGCGAATCTTCAATTCCAACCCAATTCCCGAAAGAAAACGAGTTGTCCTCACAAATGTCATAAACCCAATTTCGCGAGAAAAAGGGAGCATCGACACCTTGTGACCAGAATAATCCCGTATGAGCTCTCTTCTAACCAAAGGAAGAATCTCAAGCAGTATATCTTGGATTTTTATTGGGACGAGCCATATTTGCTAAAGATTTGGACGGATGGTGTGATTCGTAGATCTGTCCCGAAGGAAGAAAAATTGGGCATCTTAGTAGCTGGCCATTCCTCTCCCAATGGTGGCCATTATGGCGGGGCGAGGACAGCTTCTAAAGTGCTTAGTTGTGGATTCTATTGGCCAACCTTGTTCAAAGATACAGGTGATTTTGTGAAGAGATGTTGTGAATGCCAAAGAGCAGTCAGGATTTCCAAGAAAGATGAGATGCCTCTAAACACAATTCTTGAAGTTGATATCTTTGATGTATGGGGTATCGACACTTACATTCTGGTAGTGGTTGATTATGTGACAAAATTGGTTGAGGTCGTGCCCTTGCCCAACAATGAAGCTAGGAGTGTGGTGGCATTTCAAAAGAAGAGCATTTTCACAAGGATTGGCACTCCTCGTGCGATTATTAGTGAGGGGGGTTCTCAGTTTTGCAACAAGGCTTTCGACACATTGCTTTCCAAGTACGGCGTCAATCATATGGTTTCTACCCCCTATCATCCCCAAGTAAGTGTGTAGGTGGAAGTCTCCAATAGGGAAATTAGGAGTATCTTGTCAAAGACGGCCAATGCCAATAGGACTGATTGGTCGAAACGTTGGATAATGCTTTATAGGCTTACCAGACTGCCTACAAGACCCCAATTGGTAAGTCACTGTACCAGTTAATGTTTTGGAAAGCATGCCATCTTCCAGTGGATTTAGAGCATAAGGCCATATGGGCCTTGAGCAAGCTTAATCTTGAGTGGGATGTTGCTGCTAATCTTCGTGTTGAACAACTCAATGAACTTGACGAATTTCGATTCCATGTATACTCTAATTTATCCTTGTATAAGGACAAGATGAAGTACCTTCACGATAAATATGTTTGTGGAAAGGAGTTCAAAGTTAGTGATTTGGTTCTCTTGTTCAATGCCAGGTTACATCTGTTTTCGGGAAGCTTAAATCAAAGTGGAGTGGTCCATTTGAGTTGTGTTCGTGACCCCTTTTGGTGCTCTTGACCTCAAGAGCAAAAATGGTGAAGTTTTCAGAGTTAACGGGCATAGGGTCAAGCATTATCTAGGAAAGATTAATGACAACCATGTGGTGGCGCTTATTACCTCAAGTGATATGGTAACATGTATAGTGCCACGATGTTAAATCAGAGGCTTCTTCGGAGGCAACCCAAGTCTTTTTCTTCTTGATTTCTTTGATTTTATTAGTAGTTTAGGTTTGATTGTTGGGATAATTGGTTATGAGATGTTGCATGGATTGAGTTGATGCAGTGCAAAACATAGTGGAGAAATTGTTCATTCTTTGAAGTTGCCAGTGCGGCTGCATTACACCTTGTGCGGTCCGAACTGGTATGAGCCAATGAGAAAGCTCTCTGAAGTTTGCCGCCACGGCCACATACCATTTTATGTGTACCGCGGTAGACCTCCGTGACCGCAATCTGTTTTGTGCAGACCGCGGAGGTTTCCTTCTCAAGCTTCTTCTGAAAGAACCCAGCACAGGCCGCAGTCCGTTTTGTGCGGCTGCTCTGGTAGGTAAGAACGGGTCCCACAAAATTTTCGATAAATACACCACAAGGGGTTCATGTTAAATTTTTCACAAAATTGACTCTCAGAGACCAAAAATCTACTGTCCATCCTCTCTTTTCACGTAAATCCTTGCTTAGATTGATTACTTGCATTCCATCTTCACATCTGGTAACATTTCATTCATTTTTCTTTGTTTAATTCAATAATTCATGTTTAGTAGCCCATAGCTTCTTCTTCCCATTTTTCTCTATTTGTTAGCTTAGGTTAGTCTAACTGTTGGTTTTTGTGTGTTTGGTGAACATGTTGAACTGGGTAATCGAGTAGGGACAAGCTCTAGGTAAAGAATTGAACAAACTTGCAAAAATTGGAACCCCTAACTAAATTCTTGAATTAAATACCCTCCGAGACCACGGTCCCTTTTGTGCACTCTGCGGTGTTATGATGTCGTCCGCGGTCGCTTTTCTGCGGACCGCGGTGCTTATGTTTCTGAAAGTTGACCTCTTGCCCAGCGCAACCACATTGTACTTTGTGCGGTCCGCGCTAGCCCACCGCAACTCCAATACCACTTTGTGCGGGTCGCGGTGGAGAGATTCAGAGAGGTAGTTTCCATACCCTACCCCAATGCGGACCATGATGGCTTTTATGTTGTCCGCGGTGCCTCTAGTGCGGTCGCACTCCTTTTTGTGCGAGTTGTGGTGCACTATGTCTGCAACTTTTGGACTTTTGTTCTGTAATTCATTTTCCCCAACCGATTCACTGCTTCTGTTGATACTAATAAAGCTATATGATTTTGCTAGCAGACAATGGTTAAACAAAGAGGTAGAGGCACAAAATAACCCCGCCGAGGTGAATCCTCCTGGGGCGGAAAGCAAAAGATGATAAAACTCGCTCCCCAAGTTTGGAAGAGCATAAAAAGAACAAGAAAGTTGATAAAACATGCTTACAGGGTAGTTGACAGATTGGGGAGTGAGTACGAGCCGTCTTAGGAGGTTTCCTCATATTCAATTCCTACACAGATTCCTGACAGGCCTAGAAGGATGATATTGAATGATGATACTCCACCTCCTTCGCCCTCTGCCCAAGCTCCAGAGCGTATACATTATGGGTCATCGGAGGGCTCAGAAGCCGGCAATGGTGAGTACTCCACCTCCCCCACAGCTTCATTATCCTGGGAGAGTGCAGACGAAGGTGAAGAGGAGATACCTAGGGGTGGTATGCCTAAGGTTAGGGGTGTTGACCAGACTAGAAATCCCGTTGTTTAGGAAGATAAAGGTTACATTCCATAAGTTTAACGAATGGTGGACGTCGCGAAAATTGATTCTTGAAAAGGAGCTTTATTGACAAAGACCTGCTACCCCTACACCCCAATGTGCATAGACAGTTTCAAGCTCGAGTGGGTTGGGAGAACTTTATAGATGATAGTGTGAAGGCGAATGAGCACATGGTCAAGGAATTTTATTGCAATGTGGCCCATATCTTAAAGGGAACCAAAGGGACCAAGGTACAGAACAAAAATGTGGTGTTTACCCGGAAAGCGCTAAATGAATACCTAGGCTTCAATGAAGAAGATGAGTCCCTGTACAATGAAAAGTTGGAAATGGGAAAGGAGGTTTGTCAGTGGTTAGCTTAATACTTGGCAATCTCGGGTACTGTTCTAAAGTGGTTGCAAGCATGGGCCAAAATACTTCGGAGGACTTTTAACTTTGAGGCTAGGGGTGGTTGACTTTTGTGTGCAATCGGCTTGACCAGACTCTTCCACTTGCCCGGGCTGTTCTTGTTGCATCAATTATGACGGGATACCCTATCAATGTGGGCAATGTGATGTCCCGTGTCATTTCTGCAGTGGGGGTTGAGCATGACCAGAACAGCCCTTTTCCCAACACCCTCACTATGTATTTTTGGGACCTAATGGTGGAGAAGAGACCTTTTGATGTCAAGGTCAAACATGTGGCTCCATTTTCGTGGTGCAGTTTGAAGGGGCCAGATAACGCCAAGGACAAGAATTACCGGCCGCCTACCTCTACCCCAACTGGCCAGTCTGAAAAATTGGTTGCGGTAGAGCCCTCCATTGAGCTTATCTCCACGGAGCCTGCCTCCAAAGTTGTTGACTAGCCTCCCAGACCCTCCACTACTGCTGGTCCCTCTACTTCAACTAGTCCAGGGTTTCCATATTCCCGGTCCCATCCCATCACTGCCCACCAGCTGAGTCAAACACTTCATAGCGTAAGAAACTAGATGGCGACTACTTCGTCCAAGTTATCTACATTGACCTCCACCATTCCGGCTCACTTGACACCACATCCAATACATGTTCCCCATTCTATAGAGGATTCATTTAAGGAGATTCTTGCCAACCAGTAGAAGATCCTCGATTCTCATGCTCCCTTGGCTAAGGCAGTGGATTCACATAGCAAGGCAAGGAGCTTGCCAGGGAGCACAAGAAGTTGCGCTAAACACAAGCTTCCAAGGAGTCTGTGAAGGAGCTTAGAGAAGATGTAGACAAGCTGAAGGGAGACCAGCTGCCTTTAGATTTTCTATTTGAGGATCCAGCTCCAACAGCAGTGCCACAGCAGGAGTAGACATAGATGCTTCCAGAGAAGAAGAGGAAGCTCCCCAGTGCAGCTGAGGCGATCATCCAGTTGGTAGACCCACCGGAGGCTTCCTCCAGTCAGCCACAGGATGTTCCTGATATTCTGTCCATTTAGGTCCAAGCCCCAATCCCAGCAGCTGAGCAGCAGGAGACTGGGAACCAGTCTGAGGTCCCCGTGCATACAGAGGACCCGGGGACCACTGATGATCCTATGTAGATGGACACGGTTTAGTGATTTTTCATATCCTTTTTTTTTACTTTTTGGTACTTATTTGTTTAGTTGGCAATGGGGACAATGCTAGCTTTTATTTGAGGGGGTGCGCCCTAGATTTTATATTTGGATAATTGTATATACAGACTGATTTAGTTTATTCTTTTTCTTTATTTTTTATTGGTCCGTATATAACTTTACATTTAGTCACATTTATTGTACACTTTATCTTCTCTTTGGTCTGTATATAAAGTTACACTATTGTATATATTCATCCCCGTTGTATATTCAAATCCATTATTGTACATATTCATTCTATTTTCTAATTTTTTTTAAAAAAATCGTTTTTAACTTCTTATATAGGCTCGTAGCTTTTTGTTTTGTTTTTGACGTTTTCAATAATCCTTTGATTTTCTTAATGCCACGGTTCTTTCTAAATATAGAGTATTGTGTGAACCAGGTGGCTCTTACCGATAACAGATAGCGTGACAACCTTTTTAAGGGTTTGAGTTCATTTTTGTTTTTCTTTATTTGGTAATTCATAGTTAAGGGTACCTCAAGCAAAGCTTCACTTGGGCCTAGCACATTTGCCTTTGATCCCATGGTCAAAGACAAAATGTTGTGTTTAGGATGGTGAAAGTCATGACCTTGAGACTCTTGTGTTGACCAACAATCATCATGTGGTCTTTCGGGATCATTGTGTGCTCAAATTATGTCTAAGGTTGTTGTGGGCCCCCAACTCTACGTCTTTAGAATCGTTTAGCTTGTGTGGTGAGAAATCGAATTGTGAGTCTAAGTTCTGAGCCAATTGTCTAGAACTTTCCTTGAATGTCTATTGAGGCGAAATCTTAAGTGAAATTTGGACTGGGAGGTGATTATAGGATTTCCTTGATCCAAATGATAGTTGAACAATTCCACAAACTACCAATGATATAATCCCTAGAACCCTTTTGAGTCTTAAACATTTTTCTTTCAAGAACCAATGCTATAAGCTTATACCCGTTCTAAAATATACCCTCTCTTGGAATTTGATCTTTCCTTGAGAAACAGAAAAAGTCTAAGTTTGGGGGGAGAGACGAGAAATGGAACAAAGTGGTAAAAGGTACAAAAGTGAAGAAAAGGAGGGCAATGAAAAAGAAAGAAAAGAAAAAGACAAAAAGAAAGCCTAAAGTGAAAAACAATAAAAAAGGAATTCAAGAAAAGGAAAAGAGAAAAAGGTGTGAAATTTTTATAAAAAGGAGATACATTTTGAAATGCATAAGAAAGGGTGACATTTTGTCTCTCTAACCCCTTAAAAAGAAGTGAGATACTCAAAGAGTCAAGAGAATTGTGCCAAATGAATCAAACGAAGTGCTTATGGGAAGATGGAACCCATTTAGATTAAAACATTTCCGATCCTGAACCAAAAGCCTTCACATTGACTCAACAAAAGCCCTATATAATCTCGAGATGAATGACACTTACATTAGTGGATACTTACATGAGGGGCAAGCATATGGTACTTAGAGCCGGACTTCCGACATTTCCTTGAGAGAGACGAGTGAATTCCAATTAACCTCAGTTTATGTGCTAATACTCTAAAAAGGTGAGTTTTTCTAGGGGAGAATTGACGGTGTGTGAGTATTAGTTCCACAACGACCAAAGCAATTGAGAGAGTTCTTTGATATAATGAGTCACTCTTGATGCCCTTGTGTCACACTTGATTCATAGTTTCTCAAAGTTTAAATAATGTTAATGATGCAGTTGTATTAAGGGCAATTGTTAGTCCTACTTGATGCTTGTTGAGGTTACTTTAGGATAGCTGAAAATACTTAGATTTTCCCTTAAGGGGTAGGTCTTATTTTGTTTGCTTGAGGACAAGCAAAAGCTTAAGTTTGGGGGAGTTGATAACTAGGGATTTGGTCATGTTTTATGCTCCTTCTTGCTTATACTTTGGTTATAAATTGTTACAAAATAGTCCCAAAAGGCTCATAAGTGTGCTTGATAGCATATTTGATCAACAAAATGACGAAATGTCAAAGATCGGCTCAAAGGGAGTGAAACCTGCTCATGTATCAAAGACAAGGAAAACTGAAGGAAAAAGGCCTAGTGCGGCTGCATTCGACTTTGTGCGGTCCACACTAGGTAGATTCAGAGAGATGGCAAAACCAGGCTTCAGGCAATGGAGCTGCAGTACACATCACGCGGTCTGCGATGAAGGCTCCGCGACCACACTACCATTTTGTACGGTCTGCGAAAGAGAGATTTAGAGAATTAAAATTTTCCATGGTTCAAGTTGCGCTATACGCGGTCAGACTTGTGTGGACCGCAGTAGATACCTCTGCGGCCACGGTCCATTCTACGCGGTTCGTGGAGCCCAAGTTCAGAGAGCCCAGATTTTGAAGTCCAAGAGCCTAGTGCAGCCGCAGTCCATTTTGTACGGCCTCCACTGATCCCGCAGGGGTATTTTGTGCAGTTGTTTAGCAGTATAGGGTGTATTGTGGGCTAGGCTGAGCACGGGACCGGCTCGAGACCGCGGGCCAAACGGGCTGGTCTCAAGCGGTCCTGGTCTCACATGGGGCAAAGGCCCATGATGGGCCGATCCTACCCTATTAGCCCGCATGCCTGGGAACATTTAGCCCTGGACCAGCAAGAGGGCCTGGGCCGGTTCAACAAGGCCCAACGGGCCTAACAGGCCTCCAACAACTATTTTAAAAAAAAATTAAATTGACCAACGGTCAGATTTTAAAATCTAGCCGATGGGCCTTCAATCCAACCGTTAGCGAGTTTTAAAAAAAGTCATTTGGCCCCCAAACTTTTTATAATTACACTTTTTCCTAATTCTCAGCCATAAATACCCCCTCATTCTTTTATTTTTACTCACAAATTCATCAATTTCTCTCAATCTCTCTCTAATTTTCCTATATAATTGCTTGCTTTATTATTGCAGTTTCGTGAACAATTGTGAAGTTGGTGAATTAAAGTATTCAAGTCTTCAACGATATTCAATTCTTAAGAAGTTGTTCGTCAATTTGGTAAACTCGTTCCAACTCTTAAGTTTAATATTATAATTTTGTTTTTTTTAGCTTGTATAGTTATAATTAATATGACATTTTTTGAAAAAATGTTTGGTGGTAAGGGAAAAGCTAAAATTGGTGAATCTAGTCACCAAGATACTACTCTTTCCTTGGCTCCCCGACCCAGACATGTTACTTGTCCTCCTCCACCTGTTATTCTTGATAGTGATAACTTTGTTTTCAATTTTTCGATAGTCAATTTTGTCATGATGTTGCACAAGGTCAACAATTAAATGAAGAAGCTATGAATGCTCTTTATCCTAATGAAACTATCTTTGAAAATGATGAGGAAAATGATGATTTAGATAAAACGTAACCGGATTTAGATGATACACCTACCATGTTAATAACCCAACTGATGTCCTGCTTGACCCTCCTATAATAACCCCTACTTTTAATAGACAACCTTCTAAACGGCCCAAAACATCTCTTGTTTGGCACTTTTTTACTCAACAAAGAGAACAAAATAAGAATAAGTGTAATACTTGTGGGGCTTTGTTGATTCATAAATTTACTGGAGACCATAGCAGTATGGGTAGTTTGACTAGACATATAAAAAAACACCCTAGAGATAAAGCTATTTTTTTGCAAATGAAAGTTGCGCATGAGGGGAGAAGTTTAGATACTACGGTTAACCCTAGTACAGGTTCAAATATTGTTTAATCGGGAATTAACATTGTTACCGGTGGCATTTTATATTATGATCAAAATAAAGACCGTGAAGAATTGGCAAAAATGGTTACTGTTATGTGCTTACCATATAGTTTTCCTTCTAACCCTTATTTTGTGCATTATATTAGAAGAGTTTTTAATCCTACTTATAAAGGATGGCCTCGCGCAACTGTGAAGAGCGATATTTACAAATATAAATATGAATATGACCAATATTTGCGCTATTTATTTACTCATATAGATTGTCGCATTGCTATTTTTACTACTGATATTGGTAGAAATGGTAATGATTGTGATTATCTAAATGTTACAAGTCATTAGATAGATGAGGAGTAGATAATTCAAAAGAGAATTATTGCTTATAGAATAATTAATTCATGCCACACAGGTAAGTTTATTACCAAACAGTTGCAGATATTTGTAGATTTTTTTGCCTTAGAGATAAAATTATATCGGTTTTAATGGATAATGCTTCTAGAAACACTAACGTTGTAGGCTTGCTTACAACCACACAAAATCCTGCATTTAGTAATATTTTTCATGTTAGATGTATTTGTCATATTTACCATTTAATCGTTGGTGCTGGTATGAAAGTTTTACATGTAGAAATTGAAAAGGTTAAAATAACTCTTAATTGGCTTTTTTATTCAAACCGTAGAAGTAGGCTTAGAGAATATTTTTAAAAATGTGATGAATTTGGCCTTAGAGAAAGAAAGGTTTCTAAACCTTGTCCCACTAGATGGAATTACATGTATGAAAGTTCAATTGTTGCATATGAATATAGGAACCCAATAAGCGCAACGTATAATGACCGTGTAGGTGATGGTGATGATGATGATGATGACCACCTTACAAATCAAGATTGGAGTAATGTTAAAATGCTTGTAGACTTTTTAGAATAATTTCATATTGTTACAACTAAATTATCTGGCCAATATTATCCTACTATTTCTAGTTGTTTAGTTTATGTTGCATCACTTGTAGATTTATTTACATCATTTTTAGAGGGTGGAGATATTTATCAAGAAGCTATTAATTCTATGAAAGCTAAGTTTAAAAAATATTTTTTACCTATCCCTCCTATTTTTGGTGTTGCTGCAGTGTTAAATCCTACAATGAAATTAGGAGGACCTCACGTTTGGTATTCAAAAATTTATAACGCTTTACCACTCCCAGCTGAGGAATTTGCTACACTTGGAGATGCAAAAGCCTTAGTTAAAATAAATGCTCAAACGATTTATAATGCTTATCAACTTGCTGTAGATCATGCTAGACCAAATGTTCCAACTCCTACTTCGTCTAGTTCGCAATCATCTAAAAGAACTGCGGGCCTAAAAGCCCTTAGTTCTTGGATGGAGTTCAGGGGTTCTCAAGGTGATAATTTTAGTGATAGTTCACAACTAAATGAGATTCAAGTTTATCTTTCACAGGGCCTTGAAAAGGAGAATCCAAACGGCATCTTTGATCTTTTGGAATAGTGGAAGGACAAACAAAAACACTATCCGGTTCTTTCAAGGATGGCTCGAGATATTTCAAGTGTTCAAGCTTCAACAATATCATCGGAGAACTCTTTCAGTCAAGCAAGGCTTCAAATTGGTGATCATAGAGCGTCTATGAGGAGAACTTGGAAAAATCGGTACTCTTCAGAGATTGGATCCGTTTGGAAAGAGGAAATTTTAGACTTGCAGAATCACAATCGAAGATAGACGAAGCTTATGAAGAAATGCTAGCGAAACTTGCGCAGGATGCTGCTTCGCCCGGAAGCGATGATGAACAAGCCTATTTTCCACTACTACCAACGGAAATTCCTTTGAACCTTGAAGGATTTATGAGATTTGTTAGAGATAATACATCGACTAATATGTAACTTGTATTTTGGCATATCTTTCGTAGTTTTTTCCTTTTAATGGTGGTATTCGTACCTTGTTGTGCTCATTCCATTGGGGAGAGGAAGACTAAGAAAGATATTAACATTCTTTGTTAATGTCGTTATAATAAAAATTATAAGACATACCTTTGAATATTTATTTGCAATTTATTTTGTATTTAAATTTGATATATATATATATATATGTATACATACATACATATATATCTCTAATACATATAAACTATATATATATATAATACATATAAACAATATATATACACACACATAAACACACATACACACACACACACACATACACACACACACACACACATATATATATATATATATATATATATATATATATATATATATATATGTATATATATATATATGTGTGTGTATATATATATATATGTGTGTGTGTGTGTATGTGTGTGAGTGTATATATATATTGTTTATACGTATTATATATATATATATATATATACATATATATATATATACATATATATATACATATATATATATAAGGCAATATGTATATATAAGCTATAATGCAATATATTATATATAATGTAATATATAATTATATGTATATACAATATACCCTTACCTTATATATACATACTATATATATATATATATATATATATATATATATATATATATATATAAACAAATTATATTAGTATATACATATATACTTTACAAGAAATTGCCTTAGAAAAAAAATTTTAAAAAATCCGAAACGAAAAAAGCCCGTAGGACCGTTTTGCCCGGGACTGCCAAAGACCGGGCCCGCCAAAGCCCGGACCCGTTTGGCCCATTTAGGCCCGGGCCTGGCCCAGAATACACCCCTAGTGTAGTATAAATAGAATATTTTTCTATTTTTAGGTCATCTGTTAACTTCAGAACATAGCTGCACTCGTGAGAACTTCATAGCATCTTAGCTTGGTTTTAATGATAGATTCTTGTATTTTACTTTAGAAATTAATTAATATGTCTTGTTCTTCATCTATTTCTCTATTTTCTTGTTCAATCATGAGTAGCTAAACCCATTATCTACGGTTGTGGCTCAACCCTAGTGTGGGTAATTGATGGTGTTGCAATTTAAGACTAGATTAACTATGGGTGTTTCTTTTTTTTTGGGTCAATTTTCTGTTTAATTTATGAATTGGTGGTTGCAAGCACTGGTTTGTGCTAAGTTGACTTAGCTCTTCTTGAGAAAGAGAGCTTAAGTCTCCAAAATTAACCCAACAAGGAATTAGGATGGACTCAAGTAGTCTCGATTAAAGGGTTAAACCTCGAGAAAGTAACTACCCGACTTGAACCCTAGTTGCTTGAGCAAATTTGCCTACCCATTTGGTCTTGAGAAAGTTAATTGGGAAAAATCACTCTCTATACCAAGAGGTGTGAGAGTGGGTAAATTTGTGCAATGGCTATAGCATATTTTCCCAATCACGTCAAGTATGCCTTAGAAGCAATTAACCCTCAATAGCCACCTAGGTGAAAGTCACTACCCTAGTGCCTTTTAAATTATTAGATACAACTCTTTGCAATTTTCACTTAGCATAATTATTTATATTTAGTAGTTCATAATATTAGATTGTAAAAGAAATCCCAAAAAATAATGAGAAGATCAATTAAGAACACATTCAAAATTCTAAGCTTGATAGATACTTAACTCCAATCCTAGCTCTCTATGGATTCGATCCCGACCCAAAGTCGGGTAAAATCTATTGCGACCCTCTCTTGCTACTCTTTAGTAATGCGGAGTTGGTAGCGATGACTAGTGGGATCTCGCACCTCGAAGGCTAGGTCCAAAAGCTGGTTTCCACTTCCTCTTATTCAGATCATTGCTAGCGAGAATTAGTCAAGGGTCGATGGGAGGTCAAAAACCATGGTGAGCTCTCTTTTTTGTTTTCTTGTACTTCTCTTGTAGGATACTTATTTCAGTTTCATGCAGGTCTTGGAGACGTCGTTGCTATGTGGCCGGCCCAACCGATGAAGAGAATATTTTGAAGTTTTCTAAAGAAAGAAAAAGAAAAATTGAGACATCTGGAAATCTCCCGAGGCCTAAGAAGAGCGTTTCTCAAAGTTCCAAGGCCGATAAGGCAGCTTTATCTCCGAAAATAGCCCAACATCTTGGGGATCTAGAGGAAGAAGAAGATGACGACTTCCTGTTGGTAGCTCATGAAAAAGGAACGTCGATGTTTTGAAGTCCGTCGAGGCGGTGATGGTTGATGTGGCTCATTCCATAGCCGAAGAAATCTCCAAATGGGAGTTCAAACAAAGTCCTCAAGCCATCGTGCAGAAAAAAAGGCACCTCATCAAGGAGGCTATTTGGAGGGCGAGGCCGAACGGCCCAATTTCGAGCCTTTCCAAACAAAAGAGAACGCGCGGAGTGGATCACTTGGGGTAATCAATGTGAATGACTCACCACCTGGCCCCAAGTTCTCCGAGGGGCAAATTCAAGATGCTCTGAATATGAGGTTTTCTGAAGTTGAATCGAGCCACGAAGGGCATAAAATCTTTTAATAATGCCTTGCATGGCTTGAATATGGCCCCGACCCGGATGCTTCCTTCATTTTCGATGAGGCTCGTCGACTCTTCAAACAATTGAGTTTTCCATTGTCTTATGCCTATGCCTTTTTTTGTTGTTTCGAAACTATCTTTTCCTTCTTTTTTATGAAGGCTGTGGTACTCCATAAAAGGGCATTTTCCATGTCTCGGACAGATCTTGCTCGATGTTAGGCTGATCTTAAGAATGTTTCGAAAGAGAGAGACAGTCTCAAAACCCTTTATGCTAAGAAGGTGGGGGAGATCAACAACCTTTGAGTTGAACTGACGCAGGCTTTCCAAGGACGGACCAAGTTTGCTGAAAGGGTTGTATAGCCTTCGAGGGTCTGTTATGTACTTGTTTGTTTTGATAACTAATACTTTTAACTTCGTAGTTTCATCAGAAGGGAGAATTGGTGATGCAACTTCGGGAGGAGCGTAAGACGAAGGAGGCTAAGACTTCGGGGCGGAGGCAAATTATGGATGATATAACCTCTGAGAAAGAAACTCTTCGATAGGAGCTAGCTTCACTCGAGCGTCAGTTCCAAAGTATGAAGAAGGAGAGTCTAGCTCGAGGCTGCGAAATTGAGAAGCTTAAAGCTAAATCCGATGTTGAGTTGGCCAAGCCCAGATATGATGCTGAAACAATTATGTCTTCATGCCGAGCGATGCCAAAGCAGCTAATTCTTGGGCCAAAGATATCTCTATTGCAGGCGAAGTTAAGCTATCATGTGCACTCAACCATGCTAAGCGACAGTTTAGAGGGAAACCCTCAAGGAGATGCATGCCAATGACTTCAATCTTTCAGCCGATATCAAGAAGGCGAAGACCCTGGAAGAGGAAGTTACTTCTTGCTTTCTGATGAGGATGATTCAGCTAGTGCTCTGAGAGTGAAGAAGAAGAATATGAAGTCCCCGAGGATGAGGCCCTTGATGATGTAGCCCTTGAAGATGTGAACTCGAAGTAGTTTTAGGTTTCTTCATTTTATTTAAGTGAAAGTGTTCCTTGTGCAAATATCTTATGTAATCATCTTTTGGATATATATAAGGGGGATTTTTTATCTTGTGTCGGTTTTTATATTTTCTTTATTTATGGAATACATCGTTTGTATAACTTGAGTGATTGGTCCGAGAATTGGTTTGAACTCAAGACATAGTTAACCCTTATATCTTTATGGGTATAATAATTCTTGATCCAAATTTAAATCGATCTCATGTGAACTCGGGATATCGTGACTCAAGCTTGGGTAAAGTGAGAATGGAGTCTTGAACTATACGTTTTTGGCCCTTAAGCCTTTCAAGGTTGACTCTTGGGCTCTTATATATCGGCCTTTAGGCTCTTTAAATTGGACCTTAGGCTATTTAGATTGGCCCTTAGGCTCTTTAAGTTGGCCCTTAGACTCTTTAAGTTGGGCTGATTCGGCCTCTAGAAGGGCTGCATAATTTTTCCCTTGTTTTGGATAAAAGACTTAGTAAAAAATTAACTATGCCTTAGCATGTGTATTTTGTACCCATTGGGTTTTTCAAAGGTTCGACATATGGGGACCTTGTTTGTGTACTGATAAACGAATACCTCTTGAGGTTTTATCGAGGGCTAATGTTGTCGAAGGCTTTAAATTGTTCGAGGACTGAATTTATCGAAGCCCGTTAAATTGTCCGAGGGCTAAATTTATTGAAGCCCGAAAAATTATTTGGGGCTGATTTTATCGAAGCCCATTATATTTTGCTTTTGCCGAGGATAGCTTGATTTAATCAATTTTTACAAAGTATTTGAAGGCCTTTAATTTATAGCGGAAGTCGGACGTATCCGAGCCATATTATTTTGCCAGTAGCCTTTATATGACCATAGTCTTTAAGAAAGTTGTAGCCTTGGGGTATGTCACCAGGACTTGTTTCCCGATAACTGTTCGAACTTGGTCGAAAAGTTAGTCCCCCGATATATTGGCCATGGCCTTTGTTTTGAGGGGGTTCCTCTTTGAGGTCTTATGAGTCCGAATTTTCGATGACTCAGATGTACTGTCTGTCGACAACAGTCTCCGAGTATTCAGGGGTGCTTTCATGCTTTGGCTCTTGAGTCATTTCTCGTAGGATTTTTAGTGTAGAGTTCATGTAATAGTAGACTTCTTTGAGACACAAAATGTTTTTTGATATTAACAGAGTGCTTCTTCAAATAATCAATACATTCATACATGTTTTTTGCCGTCGGGGCTTGATTATTCTATATGGACATGGTTTCTGATCGTTTGGCCTATTACAAAGTTTTCCTATCAAGGCCCTCTTAGGCATGACGTATTTTCCTTGAAAATATAACATCCAATGGTGATTCCCCCCAGTATTCAAGGTTGATTGAAGAGAAGCCTTGGATACCATTGTGTTTTCCCTAGGTAACACATAGTTGTTTTCTCGTTAAAAATCTTGCCGCTAAAACCCATTAGGGACAAAATCCAGGCTAAGGAAAAAATAGTGTAACGTATGCTTTAAAACCCAAGGTCTTCATGTAAAAAGGTGAGTCTTCGAGATCGCGCGTCTTTGAGAACTTCCATCGCACCGAGCACTTAAGATCATTTACCAACAACTCATAGGGATATGTTTGGTCTTATCTTTCTATATATGAACATTATACCTTCAAAAGTCTTTATTTGCTTGGGGATGATTGTGATATCTCGATTTCACATCATGAAGCCGAGAAACTTTCTCGAGACGACTCTGAAGACATATTTCTTTAGGTTGAGCTTCATGTCGCATTGTCTCAAAACTTTTCATGTTACATGCAAATGAATTAAGATGGTCCTCTGCGTACATGGATTTAACCAGTCATATCATTAATATAGTCTTTCATTGTTTTAAGTATTTGTTCTTCGAACATCATGTCAACTGGACGTTGGTACGTAGTTTCTCAAACTGAGGCCTCCCTTTTTGCTTCACTGGTTTAAGTCTGGGATTGATGCTCAGCCTATGTGTGGCAACTTCCATTGGAACCCCTGTCATATCTAAACAAGACCAAGCAATGCAATCCATATTATCAATAAGAAATTAAATGAGTTTTTTCCTGAGTTCGGGGGTTAATCCCATCCCCATGTGTACCTTTCCATTGAGTGGTTGACTTAGTAGAATCTGTCAAGGATGGGAGTTATGATAGCTGCTTGGCGGCATGCTTAACCTTTAGGGATTGATTCTTCCGAGGCCAATGGTTCCGTTATCGGCACCACTTCCTCGACTGCAAATATTTTTTTTGCATCATGCTGCTCCCCGTGGACTGTTTTCTCTTCTTCCTCTATCGAAAATTTCATTATCTGGTGGAGGGTCGAAGGAACTTCCCTCAAGTTGTGTATGCAAGGTCTCCCTAGGAGTGCGTTATACCTCATGTCACCTTCGATGGCATGGAACCTGGTATCTTGTATGGTCTCGGCTATATTTACTGGCAAGATAATCTCTCCTTTTGTTGTTTCTCTTGCCATGTTGAAGCCATTCAACACCTGGGATGGGGGTACGATCTGATCTTGCAGGCCAAGTTGTTCCACAGTCCTCAATCTAATTATGTTTGCAAAGCTACATGGATCCACTAAAACACATTTAACTTGAATTTTATTTAAAAGAATGGAGATTACTAGGACGTTATTGTGAGGTTGGGATATGTTTTCTGCTTCCTTATCTAAGAATGACATGATGTCATTGGAAACATAGCTTTGAGTCTGCTTTTCTCTTATGATCGATACTTTGGTGCACTGAATATAGGACGTTGGGGAACGTCAACTCCTCCAATGATCATGTTGATTACATGTTGTAGTTATTCGTGCTCATTTTTCCTTGCATCTCTCTCCCTGAAGTGGTTATTGGCTTGATCACTTAGAAATTCTCGAAGGTGGCCCTCGTTGAACAATCGAGCCACCTCTTCCCTTAGCTGCCGGCAATCTTCTGTTCTATGTCCGTGCGTACCATGATACTTTCACATCAAGTTCAGGTTTCTTTGAGATAGATCGGTTTGCATGGGCCTCGGCCACTTGGTGTCTTTGATTTTTCCAATAGCCGACACCATCCCTGATGTATCCATGCTAAAGGTGTACTCTGACAGTCGGGGAGCCTCAGCGGGGTCAGTGTGCTTGTCAAACCCACTCTTGCTCATGAGTCCCAGAGAACTTTGGCCTTCATCATTTTTTCGGTCGCTTCGAGGAGCATTATGCCTTTAGCCGCTATTTCTTCGGTCGATATATGGTTGATACCATTCTTGGTTGAATCTAGATCCCTGATCTATGTCTCTCGGAGTCTTGGCTGTGAATCTGTAAGGAAGAACTGAACCCGGGGGGGCTCCCAACTGATCATATTCGACTCTAATTTTTTACTGGTAACGATTGTGCATGTCTAACCACGTCACAGCTGGATACTCGATCAAGTTCTACTTTAGTTGTCGAGAAGAAATTGAGCTTCACTCATTCAAACCCTGCATGAAGGCCTGCACTTCCCACTCCTCGGAAACCGACGACAATTCCATTATTTCTATCTGAAACTTGGACGCAAACTCCCTTAACATCTCGTCCTTCCCTTTTTTTTAAAGTCATTTAACTATCTCGTGGACACCTTTATGGCCCCAACATGAGCTTTAACAAAAGCATCCACTAACGTAGAAAGTAAATCAATAGAGTTAGGAGCTAATTTTTAATACCAAATCATAGCTCCTTTTGAGAGTGTTTCCCTAAACGTTTTCGACAACGCTGACTCTATTTCATCACCATTCACGTCATTTCCTTTGATCCAACAAATCTATGAAGTAATATGTTCGTTAAGGTCAGTTGTCCCATTATACTTAGGTATATCGGGCATGTAGAAATTTTTAGGAATCGGCATCGGGGTTGCGCTCTGAGGGAATGGTTTTTGTATGAACTTTTTGGAATCTAGACCTTTCAAACTGGAGGTTCCTTTGGTATTTGATATCTGCACTCTCAATTCCATGTCATAGGCATGAGTTGCAAGTTCTTCAAATGTTCCAGGCTTGATACTTGGAAATATGCAGCACAATTCCCAATATATGCCTTGGATGCACATCTCTATGCCTGAAGCTTCACTAAGCATGTCTTTGCAGTTGAGGCTTGCATTCCTCCAACAATTGATAAAGTCGATAACTGGTTTATCCTTTCGTTGACAAGTATTTGTAAGTTCTATCATACTCACAATGCTTCTCTGTTATAATAGCAATTGAGGAATTCTTGCATTAGTTGATCCCAACTATCGACAGATCCAACCTCGAGGTCCATGTACAAATCAAAAGCATTTCCTTTAATGAGCGGACAAACTGCTTGATGAGGTAATCTTCATAAGTCCCAGAATTTTTGCATGTTTCAACGAAGTGCACCACATGTTGCTTTAGGTTACATTTACCATCAAGTTGTTAAAACTTTGGAGCTTGATAGCCAGCAGGCATCTTCAACATATCAACCCTTGAAGTGTATGACTTTGCATATGTAATGGAGGATTTGGCAGAAACTTCATATTTGTTCTTAATTTTTCCTTCAATGAACTCCTTCAATTGATAGATTAGAATCATCCCTTCAGATGAGACAGGGATAGCCTTAGTGGATGCTGCTTGTCTTGGGGGAGAGTCACTCTCTAAAACTTCTGGGAGCTTTCCGGGTGCATGGATGGATTCTTCTTCCATCAATATTCCCACCATGTCTGTTACCTTGTCTATTCTAGCCTCTTGATTTTTCATACATTTGGTCAAGTCGGCGATTGCTTCTGTCAAGTTTTCCAACTATTCATCCATAGATAAAGTGTTTGTCACCATGGCTTGCATGATTGTCGTGGATGACAGATAGTAGCATGGATTTTCACACAGATTGATCCTTGATTGGCTCACACTATATGGTGTAAGTAGGAAGAATTCATCACTTGAAGTATCATCATCTTCCTTCACAGCAGATTTCTTGGATCTGGAGAGGTCAAGCAGAGTAAGAGTTTTCTTGATCTTTTCAGCAACATCATTTCCTCCTTCATATGCGTTTGTAGAAGATCTTGCTCCTTTTGAGGATGAAGATCCTAAAATAGGGGTTGATGCGGACGACAGTTGGGGTGCTTGTTGTCCTAAAGAGCTTGCTTTGCTACGCTTAACTGGTCGGAAGCTTCCAAAGATAACACCGATGATGCTTTCCATATTAGCGTAGAACCTAGATTTAGCAGTCTTGGTGGAAGTTGAACCGGAGTTGATTTTCTTTGAATCCATTTCAATGTTCTCGGATTTTGGTGATTGGAAAGTTGAGATAAGAGGTAGAGATTGTCCCACTGTACGTGCCAGAATTTGTAGACAATAAATGGCGTCGAAAAAATAAAATCAAGACCGAAAATATCGCAACAAGTATAGTATTTTATTTTGAATATTTGAGTGTTACAATCTCATAATTCCTCTGATTCTACTTTTATAGTATAAATTCAAGGGCCTTCGAGCTTGATCTTGAATTTGAATTTAATTTACGTCGCGAACACTTTAATTGTTGCCACGAATTGTATCACGAACAAGTATACTTGATCTTGAATGCTTTGTATTTGATTTGACTTCGTTCCTGATCTTGAATACTTGAATTGTTCTTCGTTCTTGAGTTTGAACTTGATTCGTTCTTCGTTCTTGATCTTGAACTTGATTGCTTGAAGCCTAAAACTTGTAAAAAGAATTGCAGCGTTTGATCCACGAGCTCTCTCTTGCATCTTGTTATAACTTCTGGTCCCTTTTCTTAATTATGAAGACCCATATCTATAATTGTGGAAGGGAAGAGTTGTGATAAGAGCAAACTCTTTCCGACCAATCAAATTAAAGTGTGACATGGCCATATTTGATTGGCCAGAATATATCATTTGCACACGTGACGTGATTTCATTGGCCTTTTAGTGTGACTTGGCATGCCTTGTCATTTTTGAGACGTGGCATGTTCCTATTGGCTTTTCCGCTTGACTTGGCGTGCCACATCATTTGACACGTGGCACTAAACTGGGTCTCTAAGAAGATGACATCTTGGGCTTAATGAAGTGGGCTCATCACTTTTGCCAAATTAAATGGGCTAGCCCAATAGACTAAGTCTTCTTTATTTAATCATATATGTTGGACTTATATAATTAGTCCAATTATATTAGCCCATAATATTTACTTGGACCAATATATTTGAAATTTAAAATATAGTCCAGAATAATTTTATGAATTTAAATTCAATAAATTTTATATGCCTACAACAGTATCTATGTACGTAAAAGACCTAAAAATATTCCTAGTACTATATAGAAATACGAGTAGCTAATCACTTTAGTCGAAAGCAAAAATGGTATCTTCCTCGTATATTTCTGAATAGTTACGAAAAGTAAAATAACATAGGTGAGTTTGAGAGAGGTTTATGTCATTTTGGGGGGAGCGGGGGGGGGGGGGGGGGGGGGGGAATACTTTAATAATTAATCAACCATTTTGTATGTACTATAAAAGTCTTACTACATAAAATTTATAAATTTAGTACTGTAGTAAATTGGATGAATTATAAAAAAAATTCATACTCGAACCATTTAAATTCGAATTCTAAAATTAGAACCGAACAACTTTTAACATATATAAAAATTAGGGAAATATAACTCGTATATATTGGTAGTATATATTTTTTTTATATATACTCAATATTTAAAAGATGAAAAATATGGTTTATTGGTCAAAAGTAATTATATTTGCTAGCTAAATATACAAAAAAAAAAGTACTATTTACATATTAATTTTAAAATGAATATACTGTCCCTATTTTTTAATCAAATAACAAATCATATTCTGAGACTATATGACATCATTAGTGGATACAGAGTATATATAATGCATGGCTAACCGAAAAATTTCTATATTTCATTTCCACAACCTACATATCAAATTCCCCTATTGATTACGCTTGTCCACGTTAATTTCTTGTTACTATATGTTTAACTTCTCTTTATCATAAATTATGACGCTCCCACCAAGATTTCTGCTAAGCACTAACTCTTTCTCAACTCCACAGCCGCCGGTCAAATCCTCTGCGGCGGACCCGCCGTCGTCTGCATCAGTGGAGCCCGACTTCGTCATAATCATAGCCGCCCTACTCTGTGCATTCATCTGCATCATAGGACTCATCTCGGTTGTTCGGTGCGCTTGGCTCCGACGAGTCCGCGAAGGTACCGGAGGTCAGTCATCATCGGCGGCAAACAGAGGGTTGAAGAAAAAAGTGTTACAGTCGCTGCCTAAGTTCACCTACGACAGTACTTCTTCAACCACCGGCGCCGCGGCGGAGTGCGCCATATGTCTGGCAGAATACAGGGAAGGAGACGAGATTAGGGTTCTGCCTCAGTGTGGCCATGGCTTTCATGTTCAGTGTATTGACACCTGGCTTGGTTCACACTCTTCATGCCCATCGTGCCGTCAGATTCTTGTAGATTGTCAGTGCCGGAAGTGCGGCGAGTTCCCTGCAGTTTCCGGCACCTCCAGCGGTGCTCAAATTCCTGGGCGGAGCTACCTTGCATAAAGGTACAATCCAATTTCGTTGTCAAAAAATTATACTGTACATTTTGCTATGGCCAAATCAAATAAGGTAAAAATAATTTTTGTATATAATTAGAATTCATAAACAAAAAAATGTCTGTTTTTATTGTAAAAACGGTTATGGGTTTTTGTCAGGGTTGAAGATGGTCCCCAGTTGAGCTGGTGAAGTTTTGTGATTTCGCTTTGTCGAGAAGCTAAAGAGAAGGCGATAAATATGAAGCTTCCTGCTTTTGTTATTGAAAAGAAGAAGGTGACAAAATATATGGCTGCTGAGTTGTCGATATTTTAGAAGGATTCTAGTCACTGTAAATCTTTTTTATCTTCTTTTTAACCGATCAAGTTATCTTATCATATACGTACTAATTTGTTATAAACAGTTTTTACTCTCCGATATAATGAAATAATTTCATGTATTATATGGAGTCTTAAATATGAAGTCATTATTAAATATCCAGATATAGCATCGTTAGTAGTAATTGAAAGTGTATTTTCCTTTAGGGCTTATATTGTTGGATGAGATTGATCAAAGTTCAATATAGTATTAGAGCGGATAACAAACCTTGACTTAAATCACACAATTAAACATCAAGACATAATATCACGTGCGTAGCATTTTTTTCTTTATATTTTCGGTCGAAATATTAGCTGTTGTTGGATATGTTTGTGTCTTTGTTTTTCTTCTTATAGTGGGTTGAAGGTTAATAATTCTATTTTATAGTAATGTAATTAACTTTGTTGTAACTTCTTGCTTTTAGATCATTAATTTACACCTATTATGTACAGTCACTTTTAACTTTCGAGAAATTCATATGAGAAAAAAATTTATGCATTCCATCTAACGAGGTACAAGATTATTTTTACCCAATAACTACCATCATAAAAATAACAAACAAAAAAAAGAGGATCCAATTCCTACCATTAGGAAATTGCCTTTCTACATACATGCATGTAATAGAAATTACCATTGAAAGAAAGAGAAGTAAGGTTAGTTTAGTGGGACATAAAATGGTTTTTAATATAACTAGGAGATAAGTTTAACTTGTAAGAGGAAAAAGATATATTTTTACAGTTAATTCTTGGTCTTTTTAAGTGAGTGAAAATCTCTCTTAGCGTGCAACGGCCGTTCTCTTCAAATTTTGTTGTGAATGATAAATTGCAGGACAATGACAACCAGAAATGGAAGAATTTGGACAAGAAATAACTTTTTTTAGAGTGCTCAACAATTGATCAGGTATGGTTACCTCTTAGTATAAGTATCGAATAATTCTATTAATTTAAGTATTTATAGTATTAGAATAAATTACATATATATAAAACAATTATGGAGCAGAGTAAAAGAAAAAAGCAGATAGAATGTTCTCTTACGGTAAATGAGATGATGTTTACAAATGATTGGGGTTCCCTTTATATAGAGAGTGGAAAACCCTAATATGGTAAAGAATTCTATTGGTACAGCTGTATAACAACCTAGTACGGATTTGTACTATTTCGTACAAATCTTATCCCATAATTTATGCCCTGATCCACGTGTCCTTGAGAAATTCCCATTCTTTCTTGAGTGTCATCGAAATTGTACTGCGCTCGAGGGAGATCATGACGGTGTCTCCGATTTGCTTTTCAGGGTGCACACATCCAGGCCAGGCTCGATTCTTATTTCAAGATTTCCGAACTCGAGCTAGGGGTATGATCAAGTCTTCCAAATCGAGCTCTCCTTCGACCATATACAAATAGTCCCCGTATTTCTTAGAATAAGATGATAAGAAACGATTTGAATCTCGATTTTTCCTAGTCTCTTATGATGATGTCATATCCGTGACGTAGGCATTCAAAATGATCGTAAACGTCATGTTAAAATGCTTCCCTAAAACATCAAATGCACACCCGTACTGGTCGGCGTCAAACCATTGTCGCCTTCCTATAAATATGAGGCTACTTCGCTGAACAAAGAGTTGTACTCATTCATCACTTTTACTTTGATTCTTTCCCTTCTTTATTCTTCATCTAATCATCTATTTCCATGATTAGAACCTGCGACCTCCAAATCGCATGGCAGCAACTTTACCAGTTACTCCAAGGTTTCCCTTCTCAAAACTTCGATTTGGAACAACGAGAAAAAGGCGCAAAATCCTTCTCGCATCAGAAAATACGTGAACTTCACCCTGCCTATCATCTCTCTTAACTTCAACGTGGTGTGGCACTTTATTCTTTCTGCTTTCCATAGAGTGAGGTGACACTATCATTTACTAACTTTTGCAACCCAGACCGGTACAACGTCTCAAGAAGTGGCTTCAAAATAGGTGTGCCAATAAGACCCATATCACCGTGTTTTTTCACCAGGACACAATTTTCTCCAAAGATCAAGATGGAGTCTAGGGGGAGGACGTTCCCAAAGATGCCGCTTTTGGGGATATGGCCCCAAAAGTAGATTAGGTTCTTGACTTTTATTTCTGCTTTTTTTGTTTCTGTGTTTGGGCCATTCGTGGATTTTGTAAATATCTTTTGTAAACATCTTTCATAAATATAAAGAACTTCTTTATTTCATCTTCGATTTGTCTTGAATTCCATTCATCTTCATTTGTGAAAAATTTAAGTGTATAACTCTAATGATCAGTCTGAATACTGGACTCAGAACACAATAACCCTTAGGTTTTTAATCGATCAATATAATACCCCTTAGAATATTTGTTAATCCTTGAGATAAGCTTAAATTGATTTGATGCGAGCTGGGGACACCAGGACTCATGAGTACGAGTTAAGTGAGAGCAAGGTCTCTAATTTGAAATAAAGTTAGCTCTTTAGGCTTCGTGGATAGCCTCCGAGTGAGAATTTTCTCGAACTCGGGTAGCCTTGGGCCTAGTAGTCGAGTGAGTACTTGCTCGAACTCGAAATAAAGTTATCATTTAGGCTTTGTAGATAGCCCCTGAGTGAGAATTTTCTCGAACTCGGGTACCCCTTGGGCTTAATAGTGAGTGAGTGCTTGTTCGAACTCGAAATAACGTTAGCCCTTAGGCTTCATAGACAGTCCCCGAGTGAGAATTTTCTTGAACTCGAGTAGCCCTTTGGCTTAGTAGTCGAGTGAGTACTTGCTCGAACTCGAGATAAAGTTAGCTCTTAGGCTTTGTAGATAGTCCCTAAGTGAGAATTTTCTCGAACTCGGTTATCCCTTGGGATTAGTAGTCGAGTGAGTACTTGCTCGCACTCGAGATAAAGTTAGCCCTTAAGATTTTTTAGATTTGACCTTAGCCTCTTTTATGTTGGCCCTTAGGCTCTTTTAGATCGCCCCTTAGGCTCTTTTAGATCGGTCCTGAGGCTCTTTCAGTTGGGCCAATTCGGCCTCTAAGACGGCTATAATTTTTTCCTCTTTTCGGCTAAAAGACTTAGTGAAAATTTCTTTATGTCTTAGAATGTGTTTCTTATATCCGTTGGGTTTTTTGGTGTTTCGCGTATCGGAACCTTATTAGTAACTTGTTTGTGTAATAATTGAATACCTCTTGAGGTTTTTTCGAAGGCTGATATTATCGAAGCCTTTAAATTATTTGAGGGCTAATTTTATCACAACCATTTTTTGCTTTTGCCGAGGGTAGCCGAGTTCAACCGATTTTTCAAAGTATTTGAAGGCCTTAAATTTGTGGTGGAAATTGAACGTCTTTGAGCCGCATTATTTCGGTCGTAGCCTTTTTATATGAATTTAGTCTTTACTATGGTCGCAACCTTTGATATGGTCGTAGCCTTAATATGGTCGTAGCCTTTGATATGTCCATAGCCTTCGGGTTGTCTCTTGGACTTGCTTCCGGATAACCTTTCGAACTTGTTCGGAAAGTTAGTCCCCGGGTGTGATGGCCTTGGCTTGTATATTGAGGGGTGCCTTTTTGAAGTCTTATGATTTTAAACATGGATAGCTCGAGTAGGTAGTTCCCGAGTATTCGAGGTATGCTCGCACTTGGGTTAAGATAGCCCTTGGGCTTTTGTATTTATTATGGATTTCATATATCCTTGATCCGCATTAACTCGGCCGTAGCCTTTTTAGTTCAAAACTTGCTCTTTGGGCTTATTTTCCATTTTGCTTCAAGCTTGATCGAAGAATCAATCCCTGAGTGGGGTGGCCGTGGCCCGTAAAATCGAGGATCACCTTTAAGGTCTTACGGTCTCAAAATATTAGCAGTCTGAAATTCCATTTTGATCGACCCTTAAGCATGTTAACATAATAAATCAAGAGTATGAGATAGAAAATTTTTCCAGAAACATGGGATATCGGCAAGGAAAGGTACTTCACTCAATAGAAGATTATACATGTGCGCATGTTTGATGTTAGGGCTCGAGTAACTTAGATAGGCACCACTCATCTGACGGTTTGATCCTTACAACATTTTCCTATCGAGGTCCCGTTGTCATGAAGTAACTTCCTTACAATAAAGCGGACATTCAAGGGTAATGCTTCCCATATCTTGGGGATTATATTAGGGAACCTGTACCGTTGAGAGTCCCTAATTCAATACAAACAATGGTTGCCTCATTAAGAACCTTGACGCAGAAACCCATTTGGGACAAAAACTTGTCTAAGGGAAAAAAGAGTGCAATGTGTGCTTTAAGATTTAAAGCTTTGTGTCTATCCTTGTCGATAGACTGCAAGTGTTAATAAAAAAATAGAGAGAATCGGACTGGGATCATACCTTTATTCGGATTTTGGATATTTAATATGATCTTCCTCGGTATCAGACCCTCATGAATTTTGACCTCGACCATTTCTACTCTCATTTTGTGCAAAGCTTCGGTCAGACTCTCTGCCTCTATGGTCTCCATTGTACGGTTGATATCGACCTCTATTCGACCTCGACTCTCAATCGACGTCCCCTTTGATCCTGCTAGGATAAACGGACCCCGAAAAAGTCCCTAGTTGATTAACTTTAACTCTAATCTTCTACTGGTACTGATTGTGTATGTCTGATCAAGCAACAACCGAGTACTCGAGCAAACTTTGCTTCATCTGATGCGAAGCCACAGAACTCTGAGTGTTGAGACCTTAAGTGAAATCTTGAAAGGCCCAGTCATCGGTGATCAGAGGCAAATCCATTCTCTTCGCTTGGAACCGAGATACAAATTTCCTGAACATCTCATTTTCTTCTTGACTTAACTTGAAATAGTCGGACTTCCTCGTTGCGATTTTAATGGCTCGGGCGTGTGCTTTTACAAAAAAATTTGCAATCATAGCAAGTGAATCAATAGAATTAGGGGGTAAGTTATGATACCGTATCAAGGTACCCTTGGACAAAGTCTCCCCGAACTTCTTCAGCAGTACGGATTCATTTTCGTCATCTTCCAAGTTGTTTCCTTTTCTAGCGCACGTATACGAGGTGATTATTCATTTGGATCGGTTGTCCCATTATACTTCAGAATCTCGGGCATATGGAGCTTCTTGTGAATTAGCTTCGGAGCCGCGCTAGAGCGGAAGGGTCTTTGCACGCTTCGATCCTTTTTTCTCCCAACTCAATCCTCTTTGTAAGTTTCTCGAGCATTCTCATGACAGTGGGGTCAGCTCCCGAGCCGTTGTTGCTTGATTTCTCTAGGTTGGCTCAACATGATGAGCGGTTTCAAGCCCAGCCATGCTCGGAGTCTTTTGCTGACTCTGTAACTAGGCGATAGCAACTTGTTGCGCTTGCAACATCTCAAAAATCACTTGTAGACTGACTTCTCTTTCTCCTTGAGCCTATATCCTTTGAGCGTCAGGTTGATCCCCTCCATGTACACTTCCTTCGACATCAGTGTCCAAATCGACGTTCAATCCAATGTGTGAACCAACATCGATAGGGTTTGGCACGAGCGATACTCCAGGGTTTAGCTGTGGCACACCGGTCCCTAAATTTGTTGCATTGTTTTCTTTGTGGGATCCGAAACTTTCCATGCACGGGTGTGTTCGCTGATCTAGACATATCTTAGCCTGAAATCAAAGAATTTTTGACAAGAAAATGTGTGAATAATGATGTGTGATATCATAAAACTAGCACTAAATTAATCACTATTATCTTTAACCTCACGGTGGCGCCAAACTGTTTACCTCGAAAAATATAAATAACAATAAATGTGATTTGTGGTACTAAAGATGTGTGATTTATTTCAATACTAGTGACTATACAAGTAATATTAGGTTTAAGTAGGAAGAATTGATGAACCATACCAGTATTATTAGAGCAACGGGGTCCTCGAGCTCGATAATCTCAGGGGCCTTGAGGTGAGTTAAGAGCAATAAAAGTATAAATAATAAAGCAAAAATAATAAAGCTGAAGATTAATTGTGGAGAACAGTAAACGAAAAAAGCATAGTAGAATGTTCTATTGCGGTAAATATATAAGATGATGTTTACAAATGATTGGAGTCCCCTTTATATAGGAGGTGAAAACCCTAATATGATACATTTCTAATTACGGTAAAGAATTCTATTGGTATAGCTGTATAACAAACTAGTACATACTTGTACTATTTCTACAGATCTTATCCCATAATTTATGCCATGATCCACGTGTTCTTGAGAAATTCCCGCTCTTTCTTGAGTGTCATCGAAATTGGACTGCCCTCGAGGTAGATCATAATGGGTCTCCGATTTACTCCTCGAGGTGCGCACATTAAGGCCAGGCTCGATTCTTACTTCAAGCTTCCCGAACTCGAGCTCGGGGTATGATCAAATCAATCTCTCTGATTTCGACCGTATACACTAAGACTTAAATAAATATTTTAAAAGATTGACGGTTTATTTATTTTTGTTCCAGGTGGCATGTGAATTATAACCTCTTATACTTGCACCCCCTTAATTTTTTGCTAGTGTGGATGCTTAAATAAATTAAGAGAACAACTTCCAATTGGCTAAATTATATTATCTTTTTCCTCAAGACGTACAAGAATTATATATCATCATCTCCTTCTATTAATTCTCCGAGCTTGAAGATTCCTTCTTGTAATAGAGAAATCAACTCCAAGACTCTTTTTTCCAGTTACAGAAATTATGCATTAATTTTGTATTAATACTTTGCATTTTCCCCTAACTTAATTATTTTGATTCCGTCCAAATGTCGTTAAATAATGTCACCCCTTTGTAACCACCATATTCTATATTTGCGAGATCTTATTTACATGATCGAAGGAGAAGTCGTACACCACCTTTTTTTTATTCCTTTTATTTATTCTGATAAGTTTTTCCACTTATGAAATGGCCATCAAATAAAAATTTATTGTTCCACAATAATGGGAGTTAATAACTTAATATCCACCGATTTGAAATTCCAACTTTAGTGTCAAGCTCAAGCATTTTAAAATGGTGCAAAGTATTTGCTTCCAAGAACCTGCTTTTCCCTAAGTTCAGAAAAAGATTCTTGAAGTGGCCTCGCAAGCATTATTTTTAAATTCGTCCTAATAAACGTCGAATCTAAGCTCATTTAGTTTAAACTAAAAATATAGGAAATATTAATTATTCTATAAATTAATTACCTTAAGTGCCTCCATTAAATAAATTATTTTTTTCACTCGTTTCATTTGACTTTGAGGTGACTTTTAACATTTTATTTTGCATATGGATAAAGATGTAACCTATCATCACCAACAACGCCTATGCTTATATATATATATATATATATATATATATATATATATATATATATATATATATATATATATATAAAAGTCAATATTGTATGAAAATAGTACGACGTAAAATATCGACGAGAAACAGAAAATATACTATTTGATTACCCGCATATACCCTACTACCGGTCTTTATAAGTAATTCAGAAAATATCCACTAGAACAACCAAAATAGTAGTAGTTAGTTTATCAAAAAGATTTGGGAAGATCTCTACTATTCATGATAGGGAAAAGTGCATAAAATGTTTGGCCATTCACGTAAAATATCTTAACTGAGTAGACCTTCTCTATTGAAAAAGAAATCCTTTAAGTAGTTTTCCCCAGAAATTTTATATGAGTCACATAATCAAAATCGGATATGTGAGGCCTCTTACCGTTTGACGAGTGGACTCACAAGTCCCTTGCTTACTTTAAAACATAAAAATGAAAAAGAAAAGTTGAAGTCCATATTTTTCATATTCAAGATGCTTAACAAAGAACTAAAATATAGTAATGTCAATGAGCAATTAAATCGAAAATTCTGACCTAATTCTTAGAGAGGGGAAGAAGAAAAGGAGGAAATTGACGGAGTATTCTATATTTCTCAATAGCAAATAAGAGCTGATACACAATTATATAGTTTGACACTTATGTTAGCTCACATTTCACACATGCACATCAAGTGCTCTAACTAACCGACTTTATAACTAATTTCTTGACTTCTAATTAACGGCTAAGCTAAGTGACTCTAATAAAGACTACTGCTAAGCTATATTCTCTATTACTCTACATCTTCCATAACTCCCCCTCAAGTTGGAGGGTGAACGACATCGAGCACTCCTAACTTGGAAAGAAGGATATGATATTGACCGACACCTAGACCTTTAGTTAAATGGTCTTACTTGGTTTGAATGAGACCTTCCTTCACCTTTTCACGGACAAAATGACAATTAATATCTATATGTTTGGTGCTCTCATGAAACGTGAGATTTGCTGCAAGTTGGATGACGAATTTGCTATCATAGTGAAGTTGGATTGGTCTGAATATAGGCACAGCTAAATCTTGCAACAAGCCAACTAGATGCACAACTTCTACCACACAAGCTACCATGCTGTGATATTCAGCTTCTATTGAGCTTCGAATGATTGTGTGTTGCTTTTTCGCCTTTCATGAGATCAATGAGTCACCTAGTTTAATAACATATCATGTGACTAAGCGCCTGGTATTAGGACAAGCGGGCTAGTTAGAGTTGTAGTAGGATGTTAAGTGAGTAGCTAAAATCTGTCTTAGAAATAACCCTAAACCAGGGCAACCTTTGATGTACCTTACTACCCTCAATGCAGCTTCTTAGTGTGACTTCTTTGGTTACTGTATGAATTGACTAAGTAATTGTACTGTAAAGCAAATATCTAGACGTGTGATGGTAAGATAAATCAGCTTTTCCACCAGCTTTTGATAACTGCATATGTCTTTCCGTAGAGGATCATCAGTGTCACTTGTTAACTCGTCAAATTCAATAGTGATTAGTCTAGTATTAGCCTCAGGTGGTGTTGAGGCTGGCTTTGTACCACTGATTCTAACATTAGAAACTAGTTCTAAGGCATACTTCCTCTGATTGAGGAGTATCCCTTGCTTTAATCTCAACACTCATATACCCAAGAAATACTTGAGTTCTCCAAGATCCTTGACCTTAAAATTATTGGGTAAGGTCTGTTTTGCCTCATCAATGAGATCCTTGTCACTCCCAGTGATAAGTAGGTCATCAACATAGAGTAAAATGATCATCACACATCATTCTCTATGTTTAGTGAATAGAGAATGTCCATGTGGACTTTGGCAGTACCCAGCTTCCAATAGAATAATGGTTAGCTTGATATTTCATTGCCTCGATGCTTGTTTGAGTCCATATAAAGACTTCAAAAGCTTGCATACCCTATACTCCAATGTCTATGAGAACCTTGGGCCAAATACATATAGACTTTTTCATATAAATCTCCTTGAAGTGAAGCATTGTTTAAATCATTTTGATACAAAAATCGGTTCTTTGAATTTTCTGTACTAATGTCTGTAACCATTTTTGCCACTTGGGAGAAAGTTTTATGGTAGTCCAGTTCTTCCCGTTGTGTGTATTCTTTTTCCATTAACAAGCCTTGTACTTGTTTATCTCTCTAATGGCCTTATATTTTATTTTGTATACCCACTTTGAGCCTATAGCCCTTTTCCAGCAGGTAGTGGAACTAATTCCCAAGTTTTGTTCCCTTCTAATGCATCAACTTTCTACTGCATTGCTTAAATCCAGTTGTGATATTTAGAATACTACTTGAATGACCTAGGCTCTGTTGGCATAGAAAATGAACCCAATTAGGCTTGATATGTAGGATTGAGATGAGCATAGATCACATATTAAGAGATAGGATAGGAATAATGGGCTTTTGGCTTGAAGGAAGTAACATAGTCACTTAGCCAAATTGGAGGTTGGTTGTTCTTCTTGGCCTCCCATATGAGTCTTCTTGAACATGATCATGAGCTCATTATTTTGATCTCCTTCTAATGATACTTTAAGTAGTTGGATCTCAACCTAATCAGGTCCTGCAACTACAGGGGCTTCATTTGTTTGAGGTTGATCCACTGCTTCTCATGCGTCAGGTGTTGCATCATTGGGACTTTGTGAATGAATAACTGAATCTTCCACTCCTTGAATTGTATCTGGTGTTGTTTAATATGTGGCTTCATGTGTCAGTTCGTCTTCATCATGATGCTCAGCATGAGAATCTTCTACATGTGTGTAACTTACTCGTGTGTTCATTGTCTCTTTGAACAGAGAAATGTTAGCCAATTCCTCTTGTGTTTCAGTTTTGAAGGAAAATATTGATTCCTTGAACTGAACATCTCTGCTGACAAAAAATTGATGGTCTTCAAGAAGATATAGTTTTTACATTTTATGTGTTCTTGGATACCCTATAAAGGCTATCTTCCTAGCTCTTGTTTTGAACTTATCACCTTTAGGTAACCTACTTGCATAATAAAGGCAGCCAAACACTTTAAGATGAGATAGTTGAGGCGGTTTGCCATGTAACAACTCAAATAGTATTTTTCCTTGCAACACTATTGATGGTAATTTGATAATCAAGTATATAATAGTTCTAACACAATCTCCCTAGAAACTTATAGGCATTGAACTCTGAAAATCCAATGCTCTTGCTATTTCTAGTATATGTCTATGCTTTCTCTCTATAACTCCATTTTGTTGTGGAGTGTATGAATAACTAATTTGATGGATCACACCACAAGAATCTAGAAATTTATTGTATTTTGAGTTTAAAAAACTCACTACCAGATCCAAGGATCTTAATGTTCTTGTCAAACTAATTCTTTATTAAAGCAAAGAAGTTCTTTAACACTACAAGCGCTTCACATTTGGATTTGAATTAGACATACCCAAGTGTATCTACTGTGATCATCGAATATGGTAACAAAACAATACTTCTTATCATATGCAGGTTTTCTTTAAGGACCCATACATCCAAGTGCACTAAATGGAAAGGACTACTTGATCTACTATTATTATTAGGAAATTTTAGTTTGTTTTGTTTTGTCAAGGGACAAATTTCACAGTGTTCCAGAATTTCAGCATCTACTTTATTCTTGAAATCTTCTATGTGTTGCATTGCTCTAATAGAGGGATGCCCTAGTCTTCGATGCTATAGCTTTCCACTATTATCCTTCATATGAACTATTGCTCCCATTGCAAGTTTTATTGCTTCTTGTAATCTGTACAACCCTTCTTTTTTGTTACCAATCTCCGTAAACTTTCCACTGAAGAGTCCCTAGAACATACAGAAGCAGGGGAAAAATTCATACAAGAAAGTTGTTTGGTCATATTTGATACTGAAAGAAGATTGAACTTGAAATTTGGGACATGTAAAACTCTCTCAAGCTTATAGCATCCTAGGATCACTGCATCTCCTACACTTGTGATCTCTACTCTACCACCAGTAGGCACCTGCACTCTATTATTACTTTGATCTCTTAGTGTTCTAAAGGTAGTCAACAACTCCTTATATGGTATATTATGATGTGATGCCCCTGTATCTATTATTCATTCATTGGCAAAGTTGTTGAATAATAGTGAGATCATACTTGTCATGTTACCTGTTATGTTGCTTGCACGGTCATTTGATACAGATTTGTCCAATATATTTAGGATTTGCTTGTATTGTTATTCGGTGAAGAGATGACCTTGTCCATGTACCTCTAATGAGTTCACACTTTCTCCTGCTACTGTAGAATTGGCAAAATGCTTGAATCCACCAGCTTGTGCATTCTTTTTTTTTTTTGCTCTTAAAGTCCTATGGGCATCAACCAATTTTATAGCAGTTGTCCTTCAAGTGCCCCTTGTATCCATAATGTTCAACAGATTATACCAGGTTTCTTAAGCTTAAAACCTTGGTGTGTTCTTCTCTCTAACATTGTTAGGAGATCCCTGTTCATATCAACTACACTTAGGGACCTTTGACTCTCCTATTGAGACACTTTTGCATGTGCTTCATTCGTTGACACTACCGGTCTCCTTGCTAGTAGATTACTTCTAACATTATTGTAGGTTTCATTAAGTCCCATAAGGAAAAATAGCAAATGTTATGATTTTAAATGCACAACATAAGGCAAAGACTCCTCACAATTACAAGAATGTAAGGGAGATAAAATATTTAACTCATCCCAAAAATTCTTCATCTTAGAGTAGTAGGAGGTAATTGAATCAGTACCATTTCTTAAAGTGGCAATTTCAGTCCACAAATGATATATCCTAGTCAATTTGATCTATGAAATCAATTTTGAAATTTACTCCATACCTTCTTAGCATTAGATGCATACAACATACTAGCCATTAGTTGATTCACGACCGTACTTCATATCCACGACAGAACAATTGTGTTGCACTTCTCCCACTGTTCTGCTAATTCTCCTATATACATGTTTTTGACACAGGTTCCATCCACAAAATCTAATTTGCTTTTTTCTCGAAGAGCCAATTTTATTACTTTACTCCATGACGCATATTTATCTGGCCCTGTAAGCTTGAGAGGGATTAAGAGTAGTTCAGGCTCATCTCAAGCTGGAAGATACAGTAGGTAATTGTGGTCTAGCGAGGTAACCTTATTTCCTGCATTTTTGCAAAGACTGAAGCATTGTGTTTTTTTACAATTAACAAAATATACACTGGTCAAAGATCGTCGTCAAAACATCTGCTTTGATACCATGTCATGATGTGAAATTGAGTCGAGAATTCTTAGAGAGAGGAAGAAGAAAAGAAGAGGGCGGAGTATTCTATATTTTTCAATAGCAAATTAGAGCTGATACACAGTTATATAGTTTGTCAGTTATGTTAGCTCACATTTCACACGTGAACATCGTTATACTCTAACTAACCGACTTTGTAACTAATTTCTTGAGAGTTAATTAATAGCTAAACTAAGTGACTCTAACAATAACCACTATTAAGTTGTATTCTTGCTCTGTTACATTCTTCATTACTCTGCATCTTCCATTAAGTAATAAAATAAAAGTAAGAATAATATAATAAAATATCGACAATCAACTAAATACTTATGATTACAGCATAGTTACAACTTATTTTCTAAAGTATCTATTTTGTACCACGAGTAGTAATTCTAGCGTCCTAAATTTACTAATTTGGCTTACTTTTTGTTCCTCTCACAAACAAACCAGCAAAATTGAGTTATTTATTCAAGTTAAAAGATATGTTAAGATGATAGTTAGATATGCAAACTAGAAGCACAAAAAGTTAAGAGTGATCAGAGAGGATGTCAGAGTTTAAAACTAATAGGTTCCGGATTTTATTGCTTCTAAGTTATTGGGTCATAAAATTAATAATTTATATATGTTCATTAAATTTTTTTAAGAAAAAATATAAAATTTAAATCAAAGCTACTAGATTCAGCTGAATCTATGTCCGAAACTCTAGTTTTGCCACTGTGAGTTATTGAGTTATAATTGTTGATATTATATTACTACTTTTACTTTTATTTTATTTGTTATTTTGGTCACTAGCTTGAGAATGTTAAATAAGAAAAATGTGGACTTTTAAGAAGCCCTTTTTATTTCAAATTTTAAAGTAAGCAAGGGAAGCCTATGAGTCCAGCTGCTAAGTAATCAAGAGAGCAGCACATAAGTAGTGGTTGGGTATATGACTCATAAAAAAAATTTTGTTATAGAATACGCCGAGCTTTCTGAGGCAAAGACTTATAATAATTAATGTAGGCAGTTTGCAAGCAGCTCTAAAAAAATATTAAAGTAACTTCCTGAAAAGTTTGGTAATAGCTTTCTTTCTTCTAAAAATAGGGAATTAAAATAATTTATTTTGTATACATTAATTTTAAGAGAAATAAAATCTCTCTCTTCCTTGAGCGTGCTATATCTCTTGTCTGCATTTATAATATTTTATAATAAATTTCTTGTTTTGTGGTTTCAAAACTCGCTGTTATTCTGGACTACTTTGTAACTTTGTTTATTTACATGCCACAAACATTAACTAATTGAAGTTTGACGGCTCCAAAACCATAATATACTTACCAAGGATTTTCATATTTACGACAAATTAAGATAACATAGCATGAAAACAATTCGAAATGCACATATAATAATATCTTATTAATTCTGAACTCATTAGTACTAAATCATAAATTCTTCTCTGACACGCCTGAAACCGGCTAGTCTATTGATTTTTGTAAAACCCTTAATAGCTCGTTTGGTCAAACTACAAAAAATCAAGTTATTTTAAAAAGTAATTTTTTAAAAGTATTTTTGATAAGAAGTAATTTGTGTTTGGCTAATTAATTTAAAAAGCACTTCTGAGCAACAATTAATATTTGACCAAGCTTTAAGAAACTTATTCTAAATGTATTTTGCTCAAAAATATTTTTACAGAGAAGCTATTCTTTTTTGTTTTTGCTTCTCCTCAAAAACACTTTTTTTCAACAGCTCAGTTAAACACCTTAATTTTAAAATAAAAAATACTTTTAACCAAAAAAAGTATTTTTGCCTAAAAAAAAAACTTGGCCAAACAGACTATCTTTTAAGGCTTGCAACAACTTTTCATTTAATAAATACATAGTATCTTTTAAAGAAGTAACATATATTAATTTAGAATTATTACGTTAATATATATAGTATATACCAACAAGCAAACGATAAGTTATTTTATGAGGACATACTAAGAATTGTAATTTAAGCTAGGCAGGTAATTTTTTATTACGCACCAAAAGAATTTAAGAGATCGAAGAGCTACATCTCAAGGACACTAATCCTTTATGCTCCACAAGCAAACTCAGTTCATGCTACTAATAGTACTTAATTATGATTAGATAATTTAGAAAAAAGTTTAATCGCACCTATTGTTTATATTAAAATAATAAATGCAGTACATAAATATGCGTCTATCGACTATCAACTTTAATTTAATTACAGGATTGTCACGCCTCTTTTTTATCCCCGAAAGAGTATGATATATATATATATATATATATATATATACACGTATGGATTTGTGAGCTAAAGAGCTTTTTTCAATTGAAGTGATAAATTCGAGTAGGAATTATTTTATTTATAAAGTTGCCACTTGGAATTGATCTTTCAGTGTTCCAAGTTACCATTTATTTGAATCCCTAGTCCAAGGAATGTTTGACTCTATTTTTATCGGTCCGCAAAAACAAAGTTCGGGTAAGGAATTCTATTGATTGAGAAAAAGGTGTAAGACATTCCCCAAATCCCGTTGTTCTAGCACAATCGCTTTATTGACTTAAAAGTTGGCTTGAATTAATCTTGGATAACCTATGATTTATAAGATTTTCATATTTTACCTATTCGTTTTTATTTCTTGATTATTAGAGTTACTTAAAAAATATATTTTTTTGGATAAATTATGTTGTCATAATCACGCTACGCGAGCAAATGTATGATCGAAATAAAATTTATTAATTTTATCATAATAGCATTACGCAAGCGAATCCGCAGTTATGACAAAAGATTATTAGTATATGATTACTTTAGGGAAAAAAAGTTACTATATTTAAAGAAATTAATGCGCTACGCAAGCGAATTTGTGATCATGAGAAATGATAAATTTATAAATTTAAACGATAAATTTATAAATTTAACTAAAACTATTGGATAAGATATAAAATTAGTTGATTAATTTATTAAATGTTAAACATCACGCCACACAAGTAATTTCGTAAAGTTAAAGCTTGCCTACTCTTTGTCGGCATTTTAATTAATTTAATTATGATTGTTAAAAGATTCGGGGATGAAATGTCTTACGAAAATCATAAGAATATTCTTCTAGACCATCACATTACTAGTAAATTAAAATCGTTAGGACTAGCAGTGATATACAGCCATTTTCTCCCTAACCATTTTTCTAATCTAGGCCTAAATGCGAACTTTTCTTAAAATTACCCATGGACTGATTTCATTTCTTTTTTATTAGAGATACTAACACGGGTAGGTAGATGAATCTTGGCCGAGGAAACACTGGTATAAATGATAAACACAGAAAGGTCATGCACGATTTTGCACTTGAACATGTGAGAGTGGAGAGTTTGAGCATGAAATATTATGCTAGCAAAGAACTTGAAGTGTAGATGAATTCAATGCCTTATTTTCCTTTTATTTTTACCTAAAGATCTCATTCTCAATGCAAAATTTCAGCAAAGCTAAAATAAAACTGTTGAGATATATGGCTATTCTTGTAATTAGCTTATTTTCTGTAGTTAGGCTATATGTGTAAATAGGCTATTTCTGTAATTGATTAGGCTACATTTGCAAAGGCTATATTTGATATATAGTCTTAGGGGTCATTTGGACAGACCTGAGGGGTCATTCTCTCTGATAAAAATATCTGAGTCTCTTCGAGACTCTTCCGATGCTCTCCCTTCTCTCTACTTTCTCTCTCTAAATTTCTTCGATATTGAGCATGTTTTCATGGTATCAGAGCCAGGCCCATCCCAATTATTGTTACCGATGTTGGGCCCCCATTTATGTTGTCCACGCTCCAGAGATCTGGGCGTGATGGGGGGTGTTGAGTTGTCCCACATCGGAGGGATTTGAGGTCCTTGGTCTCCTTATATGGCTTGGGCAATCCTCACCTCATAAGCTAGCTTTTGGGGTTGAGTTAGGCCGAAGGTCCTCTCCTGTATCCATTCCTTCCCTTTTTTTTAATCCTAATGTTTCTCCTCCTGATTTACCTGTCTCTCAGCCTCTTCCCATGCCCAGAAAATCCACTAGACACCACAATCCCCCTTCTTACCTATGTTTGCCAGCTTCCAGCCTTCTCTGGCTCCTCTTCCTCTAATTTGGAATCTGAACCCATGTATTACTCTCAAGCTGCATCTGTACCAGCTTGGCAGGATGCCATGAGAAAGGAATTTGATGCATTGGATGCTAACCACACTTGGGACATTGTGCATCTTCCTCCAGGCAAGAAACCTATTGGCTGTAAGTGGGTTTACAAAATCAAATATAAATCTGATGGTACTATTGAGAGATATAAGGCAAGGTTGGTTATTAGGGGTGATACACAGGTTAAGGGTGTGGACTTTACAGACACATTTTCTCCTGTTGTCAAGATGACTTCAGTGAAATGCATTATTGCAGTGGCTGTTAAGAACCACTGGCCATTGTATCAGCTTGATGTTAACAATGCTTTCCTTCATGGTGATTTGGATGAGGAAGTGTATATGAAACTTCCTCCAGGTTTGGTGGTATTTGATTCTGCTTCTCCCTCTTCTTCTTCTACTTCTTCTTCTTCTCTTCCTTTGGTTTGCAAACTAAAGAAATCTTTGTATGGGCTCAGGCAGGCCTCCAGGCAGTGGTATGCTAAACTGTCATCTGCTCTTCATTCCAGAGGTTACAGGCACTCTTTGAATGATTATTCTTTATTTTTAAAAGGTACTCCTGATTCCCTTGTTGTGGTTGCTGTGTATGTTGATGACATTATTGTAACTGGGCATGACTGTGATGAGATTGCTGCCTTAAAGGTCTTCTTGGATGATACTTTCAAAATCAAGGATTTGGGGTCATTGCATTA
Source organism: Nicotiana benthamiana (assembly GCA_034376525.1). Taxonomy (NCBI): domain Eukaryota; kingdom Viridiplantae; phylum Streptophyta; class Magnoliopsida; order Solanales; family Solanaceae; genus Nicotiana; species Nicotiana benthamiana. The sequence continues at coordinate 76,801,835 of CM067324.1, read as the reverse complement.
TTTTTTGGGTCTTGAGGTTAAACATGTCCCTGGTGGGATACATCTGAATCAGCATAAGTATGTTACTGATTTGTTGCCTGCTTTTGACTATGTCTTTGTTTCCCCTGTTGTCTCCCCTCTGGACATTTCTATCAAACTACATGCTGATTCTGGTGATCTTTTGCCCGCTCCTGACCAGTTCAGGAGTCTTGTTGGCAAATTATTGTTCTTAACCCATACTCGACCTGATATATGCTTTGCCGTGCAACATCTGAGTCAATATATTAAATGCCCAAGGGTTCCCCATATGTCTGCTGCTATGCATGTTTTGAGGTATCTTAAAGGCACTCCATCTTTGGGTCTCTTTTACTCTGATGTTGCTGATTATTCTGTGACTGGGTACTCTGATAGTGACTGGGCAGCTTGTCCTGACACTAGAAGGTCTGTTACTGGTTTTTGTGTGTTGTTGGGTGGTAGTCTGATCAGTTGGAAATCAAAAAAACAACCAGTTGTCTCTCTTTCATCTGCTGAAGCTGAGTACAGGGCTTTAAGCAAGGTTATAGCTGAATTATCTTGGCTCTCTCGCTTACTTGCTGATCTTGGGGTATCTGTTCCTTCTCCTATTTCTGTTTTTTGTGATAGTCAGGCTGCTGTTCACATTGCTAATAACCCTGTTTTCCATGAGCGTACTAAGCATATTGAGGTGGATTGTCATTATGTTCGCGCTTTGTTACACAATGGTTTCCTCAAGCTTTCCCATGTTTCTACTTCTCGGCAGCTGGCTAATCTATTGACCAAGGCTTTATCTGGGACTGCTCTCTCTCCTCTTTTGTCCAAGTTGATGGTGGTTTACCCCCTTCAACTTGAGGGGGGTGTTGAGATATATGGCTATTCTTGTAATTAGCTTATTTTCTGTAGTTAGGCTATATGTGTAAATAGGCTATTTCTGTAATTGATTAGGCTACATTTGCAAAGGCTATATTTGATATATAGTCTTAGGGGTCATTTGGACAGACCTGAGGGGTCATTTTCTCTGATAAAAATATCTGAGTCTCTTCGAGACTCTTCCGATGCTCCCCCTTCTCTCTACTTTCTCTCTCTAAATTTCTTCGATATTGAGCATGTTTTCAAAAAACGCACATGATTTGTAAAACAAATGACCAACAAAAGAGACATCACGAAGGAAATTCATAAAGTTGAACCCAGACACCACTAATTTGTGCATCAGAAAGAGGAGATGGACCTTTCCAATATGCGCGCTTTAATATTTCAACAAAAGAAACCCCAGCAGCCTTGTTGAGACCAAAGGCAGCAAACAGGAATAGGAAGTGACAGTGCAATTACAATTTCTTTATTTCATACAATCATGCTTGGCTCACCATTTTTCCTGGATTCTTAGCACCTGCAGCATTCTTCTTTTCATTTTTGTCACTCTTTAACTCGCATAGATTCATGTCTCACACACACAAAAAAACCATATATAACATTACCCCTGTGCAGTTTCCAATAAAAATGTATCCAGCTCACTCATAACATGCTTAAAGAAATATGGAATCAATTTGAAGCATTCATATCTTTCATTCTTAGAGTTTAAACTGCATTACAGAATTTAGAAAGGTTACCTAGTGTGCAGAAAGTGCCAAGAAGCAACAGAGAAATGAACAAAATAGACTATTGAACCAGCAGCTCCAAATAACAACAAACCAGTAACAAGAAACCCTAAACGATCCAGAAAATTGACCCAGAAACTCAGCGCCTTCAAAGGAAAAAGAAACCAAAGCTCTCAAATTTCAGCTTACTTCTTTTGATATTTCAGCTAAAGAAATTTTCTTCGCCTCCCCCAGTGTGTAAAGATGTTTAGCCTTTTATAAGAGAAGAGGCATTGCATTCATGATTAAAAATCTGTAATAGGACATATTTCTAGCCAAAAATCTGCTCTTACTATTCAAAGGACAGACTTTTGGTTCAAAAATCTGTTCAAAGGATAATTTTTTACCAACTGTGAATTGTATTAGGAGCTGTATACTCCCAACAGCCTTTAAACAGTAAAAAACAGCAAAACAAGTACCCTACTCTCATGAGTAACATACCTACCCTCCAGCTTTAAACCAAATATGTACCGCACCTACTGATTTTGAAACAAGACACCAAATAAGTAATCACATTTCAAACACAAACGAGCACAAAATTGAAATCAGAATTACGAGGTTTCATCAATAATTCAAACTAACCAACCAAGAAAATAGCTTGAACGAACTAACAACTAAATAAAGTAATTCCGCCGAAAAGCTTAAACTTAATCAAATAGCATGCTGAAATAAACTCGAATTACAAGTAACGATAACTGTAAGCTAAAAAGTTACGAACTTGAATCCTAAAACTAAATTCAAAGCTAAGCAAAATACATGTTAACAATGAAATAAACTAGTGAAATTAATTATTCTGAACAATGATAAAATCAAAAGCTATATTAATCACAAAGTAAATGATCACGAACAGAATTAGAACTAGAAAAAACTACAAATCGAACACAAAAGAAAACACAAAATCAGAGACATGGGTAAGAGGGATTCTGGGTTCGGGGTTTTACCACACGATGGAATTCGATGTAACCCGAGCAATGAGGATGTTGGGATTTTGCTTAAAAATGAGAAGGGTCATTATCCCACATTGGAAAAATGTAGAAGAGTAGCTTGGAGGCTTGCCTATATAAGGGGACTTAAGTTTTGTTTTCAAATGTACCAAACCGAATGCATTTCTAACACTGTTTGTTAGGAGAATGTACTGAGATTTATGTGATTGTAAGAATTTTTTACATAGTGGTCGGTTGTTGTCTTTTGACAACAGTTGTGGTTTTTTCCCGGTTTTGGGTTTCCACGTTAAATTCTTGTGTTGTTTTTATTTCTCAATTTTTCTCTTTACAAAAGGGGCGGAGATCTCGGGGTTTACGGGAAAGGGTCTTTTTTTTTCCAACAAATGGTATCAGAGCGAGGTCGCCTAGCTTGAGGAGGGAATCTTAGTATGCTCTGTAGTCGCAGCTTTGGCTGATCTTCCATATCAGAAAAGATTTTCTGGTTCAAGAAACTTGTAGGAGGAGAAGTTGGTGCAATTGGAGTATCGAGGCTTGTGGTGAATTCTGGCGGTTAGAATCAAGTCTGGTAGTGTGGAGGTACATGTCTAGGTAAGCTCTGGCTAGGAAAGACGTGGCAATTAAGTGGTCACGCCGGACCCACCTCTCTTTCCTGGGAACTTACCTGGTGTGCTATTCACGAGCTACAAACGAGGTTCTAAGCAAGTGTTTTTTCATCCACGGATATTGGTCAGCGATACAGTTACAATGGGAAGCATCAAGTTTGATATTGAGAAATTTTATGGAAGAATCAATTTTGGCTTGTGGCAAGTTCAACTCAGGGATATATTGATTCAATCAGGTCTACACAAGGCCCTGAAGGGAAAACCAGAAGCAGGTTCTAGCGATGATTCATCAAGCAAGAGAGATGAAGAATGGGATGATTTGAGAGCTGCAAGTGCGATACGGTTATCATTGGCAAAGAATGTCCTTGCAAATGTGCATGGAATTGCGAAGGCCAAGGAGCTATAGAAAAAGTTGGAAAAGATGTATCAAATAAAGGGGGTCTCAAATCGGGTGTACCTGAAGGAACAATTTCATACATTGGGTATGGGTGAGGGTACTAAAATCTCGGATCATTTGAGTGTTCTCAATGGGATTGTCTCTGAGCTTGAAGCTATTGGGGTGAAGATAGATGAGGGGGATCAAGCCTTAAGACTCGTCTGGTATCTTCCTTCATCTTTTGCGCACATGAAGCCAATATTGCTCCATAGGAAGGAGCAGGTGGATCTTTCAGAAGTTATCAGCACGCTCATCTCTGAAGAAAGAAGACTCAAAGGAGATGGGAGGGATATTTCTTCTGAAGGGGTGTATATGTGCTACGGGAAACGAAAGGAAAAGAGGTACCCCATGAGGCGGAATGTTGTTTGCTGGAAGTGTGGAGAGCCTGGACACATGAAGAAGGATTGTCCAGCAGGTGGAGCACGTTCGGCTACAGGCTCCAAGTCAAGTGATGATGTTAATATGGTCTTTGATATGGACCCATATGACCTTATATGACCCAAATACATGTACATCCTTATGGCATGCCTTTATTTGCCATGGTGAAGGATGTGAGATTAATAGCGGAATTACACACGGGCATTGGTTTCGCAGGAATGCAAGGTGTGTGATGAAACAGTTATGTCGATAGCTGATGGACTTTCAAGGAGAGCCAATAGTGGAGGTTGCACCATAATAATCAGCAAGGTGTTTTTCGACATAAGCCGAAGTGGAAATTCTTAGAATGGTTTATTCTAAGTGGTGATACTCTTTATGGTGGAGTATGACAGGTGTTCAGCAATGTGGAGTATGGCGGATAGCTGCTGCTATGATCATTTTTAATCAAGGTGGAGTTTGTTGGGATTTTGCTTAAAAATGAGAAGGTTCATTATCCCACATTGGAAAAATGTTGAAGAGTAGCTTGGAGGCTTGCCTATATAAGAGGGCTTAAGTTTTGTTTTCAAATGTACCAAACCGAATGTATTTCAAACACTGTTTGTTAGGAGAATGTACTGAGCTTTATGTGATTGTAAGAATTTTTCACATAGTGGTCGGTTGTTGTCTTTTGACAACGGTTGTGGTTTTTTCCCGATTTTGGGTTTCCACGTTAAATTCTTGTGTTGTTTTTATTTCTCAATTTTTCTCTTTACAAAAGGGGCAGAGATCTCGTGGTTTTCAGGAAAGGGTCATTTTTTTCCCAACAGAGGAAACGTCGGGCACGGCAAGCAATGATGAATTATGATGAGCGACCTTAGAACGAACTTTTCCGGGTGACAGACGTTGAAATTAACAATTCCGAAAAATCAAGCGACAATTTCAATTTCATGTCATATGGAAAAGGCCGTCATTAGGTCACATACATGGCAAAAATTGAGGCTTGGAAGTGCTAGAGGGAGACACAGCAATGGGGCTGCTGGTCGAAATTCAAACAATCTTTGGCCGGATTTTGAGGGGTTTGAAGTTTTGAGGCGTGTAATAGAGAAGAGGAGAGAGAGAGGAGGCCGATGGTGTAAAATTTTCGGAGTTTCGGGTGGTAAGCGGCGGCTAGGGTTTTGGTTAGGCTTAGATTTATGGAGATTTAGAGGGGTTTTGGGGATTTGGGGTTCGGATTCATGGAGAGGAGGTTGAGACGAAGAGATGGTGAAAAAATAGGATTGATTGGAGGTTGGCCGCCACCAGTGGCGAACTCCGGCGGTGGCGCGCGGGGCTTAGGTCAGAGAGTGAGAGAGGGTGAGAAGAGAGAGGAAGAAAAGGGGAACTAAAGGGAATTGGAGCCTAATTTTTGGGAATTAAGGGTTTAAATACCTAGGTGGCAGATAGATAAGGGACGTTGGATCAAAACAATTGGACGGATGAGATTAGATCTTAGATTTACTAAATGAAACGACGTAGTCTTGATCCAAAACTACGTCCTTTGGACCATCCCCTGGCAGCTTTGTGAGTTGCTTGGGCTTCTAATTTTGAGCCAATTTAGCTCAATTTCAATTAAGGAAATTTTACGCTCTACAGAAAATCTTAGTATCCTATTTATTTTAAATAAGTACCATTGTAAAATATTATATCCTATAGATACCTTTTATCCTTTATAGTAAAATATCTAATTATAGTTACATCCTACAGTTAAGGCACCATATATGCTAAATAATATTTTTCTCTCTCCTTTTTAGACTTTTTTCTCACATAATCACCGTATATCTGCTCTAACCATGTTCTCTCTCTCTTTTTGCATACACTTTACTCTCTTCTCCTACCCAAATTTTCTAGGTCTCCGCCATTATCAATCCCACATTCAGAATCTCACTAAAAATGAAAAAGAATTTGGGATTCTAGCTTCTACTATTGGGGACTTGTTCTTCATTTCCTATTGTTAATGCCACAATTTGACACAAATTAACTGAGGAATTACTGCAGATGAGTCAAAAACCAAATCCTTGAAGCTACTTTGTGAGGGAATAATAATGGAAATTGTACACCCTATAGAAAACATTAATACCCTGGCAAGAAGATGGATGCCGAGAAGAAATATTAGAGGATAGTTGGGATGCCCCTAGCTATGCATTTAACTGTATTCAATTTATATTCAGTTGTACTTAACTGTATTATTCATTTGTATTCATTTGTATTCAGTAGCATTTACTCATATGTATCTTTCAAGTTCAGTTAATACATATTAAATAATACAAATTCATATGTATTAAACATGTTATACATAGTCAGTAATATTCGGTTGTAATCAGTTATATTAAGCTATTTTATTTAGCAGTAATTAGTTGTATTCAAGTGTATTATTCATAAAAATACTTCAGATGTATTCAGTTGTATTTTTTAGTATTCATCTATACTCAGTTCCGCTCAACTGTATATTTCATATGTATTTATCTGTATTCAGTTGTCATTTCTATGTATTCAGCTATATTGAATTTAATATGTATCTTTCAAATTCAGTTAATATTTGAAAAAAGAATATAAATTCAGATGTATTAGACAGGTTATTGTCTAGTTAGAGAATATAAATTCATATTTGATAATTTGATTGTATATGCATATAATTTGTATCAATCGAGAAAAAAGAAGAGAATAAAAGAAGTTCGAACAGATGTTGCTCTATTTTTTTGTTGTATTCACGTTTTTGAGTTGATATCTTCGAGCAGAATACACATTAACGTGTACTAGTTTTTGTTCGTTGAGTTAAATTAGGAGAATATCATGTGATTTGATTTCTTTCCATTTTTAACCAGTTTAACCTTCAAGATTTTGAGCAGATATGTTACTGTATTCACGTTAATGCCGCTTGAATACAGCTAAATACATATCAAATATAGCTGGAATCCCCTTTTTAATGCATATTTTTTTGTTGTATTAATAAATACAATAGCTGAAATACATGAAATACATTGTATAAAAATATAAAAGATATCTATAATATGTAATATAGCAAAAGGTATCTATAAATAGCTAACTAGATCTAAAAGATGGTGCTTTATGAAAAATTCTCTTCAATTAAAGCACACTAGCACATCCTTTAACCCCCTAATTATCTTATTTAGTCCTAAGAAAATATACAAGTAGAAAGAAAATTATTTTGGTATTTTTAATAAAGGAATGGAAATAAAGATGCATAAATAACAAAAAATCATCCAAATATTAGAACTTGTAGGAAAATTAAAAGTAAGCAAAAATTAGAAATTCACAAAAACGGTTTATAGTTTTTTCTCAATGGTTCTATTAGGCGTGAAAGAATTTTGGCAGTGAAGTAGCTGAGGTGATAATGAATTTTACAGATATGGGTTAAGATGGAATTAATTATTATGCCGAAATTAGTTATTCTGATATTGTTTTTTATTTATTATTTGATATATTATATTAAAAGTAATATTTACATAATTTCTAAAAGGAATATATAAATTATCCCGACACTAATTATCATATTCCCAATAAAATAAATTATCATGATATTAATTTTAATCTCAGAATAACTTATACCTGACTGATACCATTATTGAAGAGTGAAATAGTGGTCTTGGGTTTGTTTTTTATAGCACTCGTCAAAGAAGGAGAAGGAGGGAGTGGCTTTCTTTTAAGCTAATCCATCAGCTACGGGTTCGATCGAATTCAATAATTTTGGTTCAAATTTTATATTTATCTTAAGAAATTTATAAATATACATTAATTATTAATTTAGACTAGAATAACCTAAAAAGCTTAGAATTTTAAACCTATAAGTTTCAAATTTTAAATTCACCTCCCATAGATGAAAATGTGATGGAGAGATGAAAATACAAAGGAAAAAATAAAATGGGTATGATATTTAAATTTTAACTAAAACAAAAAATAAATAATAGTGTGTTTTATATTATTTAACTGATTCGTAATAATGAGGCATACAATTCATCAACGATTGAATAATATAATATTTAATTTCGAACAAGTACATACGCCAATTTAGGTATTAAGCCAATGAATGAATAAATAATTTTTTTAGTTGAACATGTTGAATTATGATTATTTTAGGTATTTTTAATGTTGAAAAAAAACAACATTATCCTTCTTCATCTTTGAGTTTAAGTCTAAATTTGCATCAAAACCACTAATCTTCTCTAAACTCCCTCATAATTAAAATATAAACTCTAAATAATATTTTATTCTTCCAACAACACTCAATCTAAACAAAAATTATAACTTTTTGACAGTTGTTAATGACAATTTTAATGGAGTTAACTTTGTCATCGTTTCTTATAACCATTTCTAAAAATAAGAGAGTTTTGAATACTTAATTTGAGAATGATTTCTCTGAATTTACTGTAGGAGTTCGATTATACATATCTTGTTCATGTGTAGCCAGTCCTGTTGGTCTTGCTTTAAATTCAAATATTTAAGATTAGAACTTCTTTCTACTCAAGTTATGATTGCGAGTTCCAAATTTCGTCATTAATATATATTTTCGGCTTGGTGTGCTTGGCAAAAAAAAAGGAAGAGAATGAGGAAGATTAGAGCCTAATTGCTTACCTTTATATAATTAATAAATATTGTTATTCTAGATAATTAAACAAAAATCTCTAATATATATATATATATATATATATATATATATGAGATTTTTACATATATATATATACCATATAGCAAACCTTATTACCTCTCATGTTTAAGGTTTGTGTTTATTACATTTAAGCATACCAAATTTCAGTTTATGTACAATAATTCAAATTAAGGGTATAATTATTGCTTCATTTATTCTAGTCATGATTTTAGAATCATATATTCCTTTTTCCTTTTTTTCCTCTTCTCTTTCAAATTGGTATGTTTAAATAGCCGCAATAGATTTTTAGGGAAAGGGGAACTTTTAACATAACAAGAAAATGTGTGTCAATGATTAGAAAGTTGCTTATGCACTTTTATAGAGTAAAGAATGTAATGCCTGCACTAATTATAGGTAGATGAATAATTCTCCATCTTCAACCACTTTAATGTAATAATAAAGAGTAATCGTTTTGTGGAAGATCAGTTATTTTATTACGGACAAAATCGTAACTTACGTTTTAAAAAATATTATTGTAATTCAACTTCGAAGGTAGAAATTTCCTAATTTTAGTATAACTAGTTCTGTTTACGTGTTATCTCATATTAATCAGTATAATTATTTTAACTATAATATGAATATTATTAAAATATATGTTAGGTTTACAACTATAATGCTTTTAATCTCATATCAATATTGGTGAGTATGGTGATGAAACTGCCAAACAAAGTCTGTTAATTTAGTTGGATGCAGGTCCGGGCGTCCAGCAATTCGGTGGTGAATAAAATATCATTTGGTATGTAAGAATTGATTAAATTTGGTATGCTTAAATTTTTTTGATACAAGATTGTAGTTTAATTGTAGTATAAATGTAACAATACAATTTAACTATAATTTACAATTTATCTATAAATTATCTACATTTTATCTACAATTCTACAATTTAACTACAATTTAACCATATTTTAACTACAAATTCTGGAAAAATATGTCGTCGTCTTCTTCGACGAGTTTCAATCTGAAATTCAGTTAATACCAAGTCTAATCTTCACCAAAACCCCTCAAAATTGAGATATAAACTCCTAAACATATTTCGAATTATTTACAACAACACCCAATCCAAGGGATTTTCAATTGCAGCATAATTGACATTTTCGACATAATTGTAGAAGACTTGTAGAAGTTTTAATCTTCCCAATCTACAATTTATCTACAACTTATCTACAATTTATCTATATTTTATCTAGAATTCTACCATTTAACTACAATTTAACTACAATTTCTGGAAAAATATGTCTTCTTCTTCTTCGACGAGTTTCAATCTGAAAATCAGTCAAAACCACGTCTAATCTTCACCAAAACCCCTCAAAATTGAGATATAAACTCCTAGACATATTTCGAATTATTTACAATAACACCTAATCCAAACAAATAATGTTTTTGAAAATCCAAATTTGAATTCAAAGCTTTCAAACTTTTTAATGGCTATCAATGGTGGAAAATATATGGAGAAGAAGAGAATTACGCTGCAATAGATTTTCTTCCGTTTTAAATTTCGAAATTAATGGTGATAGAATCACCATTAAATGTGATTCCTACAAATTTGGAGCCTTTTTAGGGTAGAATCTATCTTTTTTTGGTTTGGTACAATTTTTGTAAACAAAACATGGTATAGGCGAGTAAATACCAAACCATACACAATTTTGGTAATAAGGTTTGTTATATGGTATATATATAGGTAAAACTTTCTTTTTACCTAAACCATTAAGGATCCAAAGCCATGGCCCAATTTATTCAAATTGGCTCTGAATAGAACCGTAAAAACGGGCCAACCCATCCTAAATTTTATGGGTTTTTATAATTTGGTGAGTTAGGACAAGCCGATCCATTATATGAATGGGTCTTAAAATGGCCATCTCACCACAGTCTAAGGAGAGCCGTGTGTATGGGTGGGCCGGCATTTCTATTTTTTTTAGAATTTTTTTTTAAGTTCTTAAATATTTTTTCGTGATATAGTCAATTAATTATATAAACAACTTCTGTTTGCTTATAACGTACAAAAAGCTTGATATTTGACAAGGAATCACGTAATTGAAATGCAAATTCTCTATATCTTTGACTTTTTTTTTTAAAGTTACATGAATATTTTCTTAATGCGTTTCTTTTATTTTCCTCATATTCAGGGATTGCTTTAATAAGAATATATGCTGAAGTTTTTTAATTTACGATTAATATCATTTGTTGGTTTCATCTTTATAATCCATATAATTTTTAAAATTCTTAAAATTTACTAATGGTCAACTTTCTTTGTGTGTGTATTTAAAATTGAACTTTTTCTATACTGAAGAGCAATTTAAATATTAATAATATATTAAAATAATCCAAACTTATCATTGGCCACTTAAAGTAATATTTTCTTTTGAAAAAAGATTATTATTGGCCACCTAAAACTTTTCGAGTTCGTTATTAATTAAGCAAAAGAATAACTAATTTTGTCATATTATATGCATGTCAAAAATCTAAATTCTAGTTGATATGAAAGTGTAAATGAACACTCTAGGGTTGGGGAATGGGGATTAAAGTTAATAATTTTTTAGTTTTTTATTTTTTAAAATATTTAATAGTTAATTACTTTTTTGCCCACGGGCCTGTCCAGGCCCAACCTAGGTCAAGCCTCAAGGGTCGGTGGACTGACTTGGATCGGGCTTATAAACCACAATTTTAAATGACCTCAAAAAATCCTAGCCCAACTCCATCCAAATAACGGGCTAATTTAGGCTGACTGCCAAGTCCATTTTGACGGCTCTAGCTTTGAATTAAAGCAGTCAATATAGCTTGGCCTATTGGCCAGCCAAGTCCAGCCCGTGATTTAGCATAGTTGTGCTAGAATTTTTTTAACCCATTTAAAAACGAGGCTTTTAAGCCTGGCCCGAGCAAGTTCATGGCCCGTGAGGCTTGACTGAGACTGGGTTGGGTCGGCTCATGGGCCTAATAAAAGTACGTATTTAAAATATATAAAATATAAAAGGTATATGATACAAAACATAACAAGAAAAGTATCCCCAATCTTAAAGTTTATTAAGCTCATCATATTAAAAGATCAAAGTCTAAAAACGTTAATTATTTTTAAAAATTTAATTATTCTTAATATTTAACTAATTAATATTGCATACGAATTGTAGATGTAGATGAAAGTGAAGATGTTAAGATAATGACCACGTCCAACTATGCCTTATAAAAATGACTAAGCGATCTTTACAAATATAATCTGGTTTATAAGTCCGGATTCAAATCCCACAGTGAACTAAGTTTTAATTACAACTATTCACTATCACCAAGAAGACAAGCTTGAATAATTCTTAACTTATAGATATTAATATTCTTATGTTTAACTAATTAACTATTAAATTAAAATAGTAAATTAACAACTTAGTATACTAAGCATTAGAGACAAGATTCAGGAGGTCTAAAGTTATAATTTTTCCTATTGTCGGAATTTTTTCCGCTACATTTTTGTAAGGCCTCGCGAAATTTTTACTCAAAAACTCGAAATCTTGTAGTCCCAAGTTAAGAATATGCCGCGGTTCAGATCTTTGGGTGATCTGCGCGTTAAAAAGTTAAAGGAAAAATATTTTTCAGAAAAGAGTATTTCTGCGGCCCATTATGCGGCATAATAATAATGCGGGCCGCATATCTACCGTAGAATGGGTCAGTATGTTGGCTAAATTGAGGAAAACTATGCGGCCAATTATGTAATCGCATAATTGATGTGCGGGCCACATAGTCGTCGCATAACCTCTCCTTGGGATTTTTGCATAGGGCAGTTTTGTAGTGCATTGTGCGACCGTAAAATAGGTATGCGGACCGCATATTGGTCACATACCCCAGTAGAGCATCTTGGTCTTGAGGGCCACTTTTGCGGTCCCTTTTGCGGGCCGCATAGGCAGATTGAGTTGGGGCTCCTATTTTTTAAATTTTAGAACCCATTTCGCTAAAAACACCCCCATTATACCCTCTTGAGCTAATTTCTACTATATTTAGAGTGAGAGAAAGAGTTCGAAAGGGAGAAAGTGATCCTAACCAAGCCTCTACCCAATCCTTGCCCAAATCCTTGAAGATTATCAAATAAAGTTACTAGGCCTTCATCCTAAGAGATAAGAACATATGCTTTAACCTTTGATTTCGAAATTCCTATTAAAATAAGTAATTAACAAATGGGTGCATGGGTATAGGGGTTGATTGTCTTGCATGCACGTATGATAAAAGGGTATAGGGAGATTGTGAGCTAAGAATATGTCACTCCCCGAACCTGGGGGCGAGACCTGCACTTGGTGCCTCACCTAACTTTGCGTACCAACTTGCGACTAAAGGACTCTTAACATATAATGTCATACATTGGCCGTGAGGCCATATTGCAAGACAAATTATGAACCAAAATAAAAAACTGACCGGAAACTAATGCTGACTAGACATCAACATAAAGTTGGGTCGATAAGGCCGTCATAACTACTACAACTGACAAACCAATAAATATACATATAAGGCCTACAAGCCCAAAATACTGGACTAACTGATATGATATATCTACAAGCCTCTACTGATGGATGTACTATGATCGGAACAGGGCCTCGACCTATCCATAACATATATACATAAGATTTATACAAGACTCTAGACCCGACAACTCCAAAGGACGTGGAGCTTACCAATCAGGCTAAACTTGGGCCACACCTACTCAGGAGGTATACATGTTTGTCTGTCTGAACCTGTACGCATGAAATGCAACCCAGAAAAGGGACATCAGTACGAAATAATGTACCGAGTATGTAAGGCAATAAAATAATCGAGCTGAAACTGAACTGAGAACATAATAACTGAAAGTAACTAGGGCTCAAAGATGATTAGGAGATATCCTTACCTGCTGATACTGACTCAAACTCTCTCAATATAGTAAGTAAAACAAATGTCCGGCCCTATAAGGCTCGGAACATGTAACTGCTCTGCCGTAGTAGGCTCGCTCTTAGGCGCTCGACCATACTAGGATCTGTATCTCGGCCATTCTGGGCTCGCTCATAGGCGGTGGGCCACAGTAGGCTTAGGATATAACTTACCATCTGATCAGAGGTTGCCCAACAGAGACCTGCCCATCGATTACTGTTGGACAATACGCTTTACGCTAGAGGGGGGGTGAATAGCGTTTTAAAAATATTAAGCGTTTTAGTGCGGAATTTAAAAACTTTGCAGAAATTAAAACAAGTGCAGTAGAATAAACTTACACAATGATGTATCCTGGTTGGCCACAAACGTGGTTAGTCCAGTCCCCGAGAGACTCTCTCGAGATTTCCACTAAACTTGTCAAGCTTACGGGTGCTTAACAAACCGTTACAGCTGAGGACACAAGCCTCACCTAGGTGCTCGGGGATCACAATCCCAAAGACTTCAATTGCTCGGGGATACCAATCCCAAAGACTTCAACTGCTCGGGGATAACAATCCCAAAGACTTCAACTGCTCAGGGATAACAATCCCAAAGACTTCAACTGCTCGGGGATAACAATCCCAAAGACTTCAACTGCTCGGGGATAACAATCCCAAAGACTTCAACCGAGGAATCACAAGTTCCTCAACAAACGAGAATCGCAATTCTCTTACAAACACAAAACACACTCACTTTACAAAGCACTCCTTAATGAGTAGATATGAGTAGAAATAGTACGCTCAAGATCACAACAACTTAGCTCAATAGAATGGCTCTTCAAAAAGCTTTATGGATGAATGGAAAATGATGATCAATGTAAGAAAGCTTTTAGCAATCAAAATACTAAAAGTGTATATGTTGTTGTTATGAAAACACTGAGTTGAAGCTGTATTTATAGGTGAAAAACTCAGTCTTACCGTTGTCTAATTGCCAATTAAGGATTGCTGAAATTACTCAGTGACAATCGATTGTCAAGACTAAACAATCGATTGTTTGCCTATCAGATTAAAAATTCAATCCCAGATTTTACGTCAACAATCGATTACTTCAAATCAATAATCGATTATTTATAACGTTAAGAAATCCTTTCCAATTTTTGGCATAAAACATCGATTGTCCGGAAATCAACAATCGATTATTTTAACAACGTTCAGAAAATCTTTTCCAGATTTTAAGCAAAACATCGATTGTTAAATATCAACAATCGATTACCTGAAGGTAATTGAAAATATATGACAACGGTCAGCTTCAACAATCGATTATCAAATGGAATAATCGATTATTAATTAATTTCAAAACTCTCTGTCTCATATATAATCGATTATCAAAAGCCACAATCGATTATCATTTTATTTAAAATCACTGGGAGACATTTTTCTCATTCTAATCGATTACCATTAGTTCATAATCGATTTTTATGAGTTTTGAAAACTTTGCCTCAGTTAACAATCGATTATCATAAGTACACAATCGATTGTTATGCAGTTTGCAAAAACCTGATGTTAACTGACTTACTCACAATCGATTATCATTAATTCACAATCGATTGTCATGCAGTCTTGGCTTAGAGATACTCGATTATCATAAATACATAATCGATTATCTTAGCCCAGATTTTTGAGGCATGCTTGGAAAACATTTTAACAAATGTAAATATGCATAGTTTAAAATCATTTGACACTTAATTTAAATATGCATGATTTTGGAAAAATAATTTTAGTAGAGAAGCCATGTTTTGAGCCAAGTTGAGGAATCAAGATCACAATTAATATTGACTCAATTATAACATTTCTAAACTTTGTCTTGAGCTTCTTGTAATGCATCCATTTTGTGCTTGTCCTTGAGTACTGCTATATATCGCTTTTTGCTTTATTTGACATTCATCAAAACCTACAAAAGAACACACGTTTAGTATATTGCATTTGAAACGTGTTTCCAACAATTTCCCCCTTTTTGATAATGGCAAACATAAGCGGGATATATGCAATAATTATTTTGATAATCCAAGACAAGTGTAAAGTATGCAATTTGATGTTCCCCCTCAATTCATGTTCCCCCTCACTTTAAGCATGAATGAAGTTGAGAGTGATATAGCATACTTCTTGATATCCCGTTTCTTCCCCCTTTTGCCATTAGCAAAAATATATACAAGAGAAGAATATGCAAAAAAAATATGAAATAAACAAAAGTTTATTTATTGGAAAATAAAGATAACAAAAGTAATCGATTATTGATACAGTAATCGATTGTTTGACGGCGATTTTCCTGTAGAATACTTGAGTATTTTGCGTCATGCTTTTATGATCCCCTTTTCTTTAGGGTGATACCTGCAAAAAAGTGTTAGACGCCTCCGACGCTCAAGTTAGAAATTACGTAAGAAATAAAATGCAATGCATGACTTAGATCAACGTGGAGTCAAGGATCCCGAGTTCACTACGAATTCGGAAGAAGGACTCTTTATCTAAGGGCTTTGTAAAGATGTCTGCCAATTGGCTTTTTGTTTCAACAAATTCAATTTCGACATCGCCTTTTAGAATGTGATCTCTAATAAAATGATGTCTAATTTCAATGTGTTTTGTTCGCGAGTGAAGAATGGGGTTCTTCGTCAAGCATATGGCACTAGTGTTGTCACATCTAAGAGGAATGTGGTCAAGACGTAGGCCATAGTCCAAGAGTTGTTGTTTCATCCATAGGATTTGAGCGCAACAACTCCCCGTGGCTACATATTCAGCCTCGGTTGTGGACAACGCAACACTAACTTGCTTCTTACTAAACCAAGAAACTAAAGCGCTACCGAGCAAGTGGCAAGTGCCGCTAGTGCTCTTGCGGTCCAATTTGCATCCAGCAAAATCGGAGTCGGAATAGCCAATAAGTTGGCATGAAGAACCTTTGGGGTACCATAGACCCATATTGGTAGTACCGACAAGATACCTTAGAATCCGCTTTACCGCAGTAAGGTGAGACTCTTTCGGACATGATTGATAACGGGCACAGACGCACACGCTAAACATGATGTCCGGACGACTAGCAGTAAGATAAAGAAGAGAGCCAATCATACCTCGGTACTTTTTGATGTCGAGTTCCTTACCTTTTTCATCTTTGTCGAGATGATCGGATGTGCTCATGGGAGTTGCCATTTCCTTTGCATTGTTCATATCAAAACGTTTAAGCAGTTCTTTGCAATACTTGCTTTGACAAATGAATGTACCTTCCTTCATTTGTTTTACTTGTAATCCCAAAAAGAATTGTAACTCACCCATCATGGACATCTCAAATTCGCTGGTCATTAAGTTTGAAAATTCCGACCGATCCGATGCCAATAATTTGTCTTTATTGTTGTCACCGAATACAACGCTTCCTCCTTCTTTGTGCTCTAGTTGAAGGAATTTGGATTCGTCTCCTGTCATGTGTCTGGAGCATCCACTGTCAAGGTACCATAGTACACTTGATCCCTTCAAGCACACCTACAAAGCAAATTAATATTCTTTAGGTACCCATACCATTTTGGGTCATTGGGGGTTAGGCAAATAACGACCATAATAATATGAAGAATCTCTATGCTTTGTAAAACACATAGGTGCAATATGACCTATACGATTGCAGTAATGACATACTACGTTCGGGTTGTGTTGATGCCTAGGTTGAGCCAACAAAGTTCTAGGCGAATGAAAAAGATTAACACTAGACATATTGTTCCCATTTCTAGTATAATATCTAGATGGTCTAAAGTCATTAGTGCTAGACTTGTTGAAGGACCTAGTGTCATGTCTAGGTGGTCTAAGCTCGTTCCTAGAGTTATTTCTTGGTTGCCGAAAATTACTATTTGTAGGCTTGTTTGCAAGAATCCTAGATTCGGATCTAGGTTGTCTAAAGATATTAGTTCTACCCTTATTTTCATACATTCTAGCATAATGCCTAGGTGGTCTAAAAGAATTTGTTCTAGGCTTGTTTAATACCTTAGAGTTATTTCTAGGTGGAGTAGTGAAGTTTTTGTTTTTATGCCGTTGATATTTCTTAGGCGTTTCTTTTTCAACAACTTTAGGAACTTCTTTACTACGTGTTTCTAATGTTTTCCTAAGTTCTGTGTTTTCTAGTTTTAAGGACTCACAAGCAGTACAAGTAGAGCATTTATCAACACAAGAGGCTTCATGCATAGTCTTGATGACTTGTCTAAGTTCTATACTATCATTTAACAAAAATTGATTTTCATTTGCAAGATTCTCGTTATCACGAGACAGATTTTCAACACCTTTTTGAGCTAAAGAAAGACGTTCTTCAAAGTCCTTGTCTTTTAAAAAGAGTTGTTTTTGAAAATCCTCTTCTTGTAAAGAAAGAGTTCTTTGTAAATCTTTAATAGTCTTAGAAGCATTTACCAACTCATCATGCAGTTTGTTATAAGCAATTTGCATATCGTTAGATGTACTTACCTCGTCTTTTTCGTCTGCCATGAGGCACTGACCAGTTGATTCATCGTTTGTGCTGACCGCTTTTTGAGGCGTGTTTTCGTGCAATTCCTCAAGTTTGTCCCACATTTCCTTAGCAGTTTTATAGTGGGAGATTTTTCGCCAAAGTTCCTGGTTCAAGGCGTTATGTAATATATTCATAGCTTTAGTGTTGTATTCACTTACCTTATCTTTCCCGACTTTTGTCGTCAGTTGATCACTGTGTTTAATAGCTTGCCATAGATACAAATCGTTTGCCATTGTAAAAACTTGCATCCGATATTTCAAGACTGAGTAGTCGTTTTCGTCTAATATTGGAGGCGACATGCTGCATTCTCCTTCACCTATTCCTGCAAAGAAATTTAGAGTAGAAGCCATGGATGGTTCTCTCAAACGGTTAAGTTTTTCAGAGTATGGCTCTGATACCAATTGTTGGACAATACGCTTTACGCTAGAGGGGGGGTGAATAGCGTTTTAAAAATATTAAGCGTTTTAGTGCGGAATTTAAAAACTTTGCAGAAATTAAAACAAGTGCAGTAGAATAAACTTACACAATGATGTATCCTGGTTGGCCACAAACGTGGTTAGTCCAGTCCCCGAGAGACTCTCTCGAGATTTCCACTAAACTTGTCAAGCTTACGGGTGCTTAACAAACCGTTACAGCCGAGGACACAAGCCTCACCTAGGTGCTCGGGGATCACAATCCCAAAGACTTCAATTGCTCGGGGATACCAATCCCAAAGACTTCAATTGCTCGGGGATAACAATCCCAAAGACTTCAACTGCTCGGGGATAACAATCCCAAAGACTTCAACTGCTCGGGGATAACAATCCCAAAGACTTCAACTGCTCGGGGATAACAATCCCAAAGACTTCAACTGCTCGGGGATAACAATCCCAAAGACTTCAACTGCTCGGGGATAACAATCCCAAAGACTTCAACCGAGGAATCACAAGTTCCTCAACAAACGAGAATCGCAATTCTCTTACAAACACAAAACACACTCACTTTACAAAGCACTCCTTAATGAGTAGATATGAGTAGAAATAGTACGCTCAAGATCACAACAACTTAGCTCAATAGAATGGCTCTTCAAAAAGCTTTATGGATGAATGGAAAATGATGATCAATGTAAGAAAGCTTTTAGCAATGAAAATACTCAAAGTGTATATGTTGTTGTTATGAAAACACTGAGTTGAAGCTGTATTTATAGGTGAAAAACTCAGTCTTACCGTTGTCTAATTGCCAATTAAGGATTGCTGAAATTACTCAGTGACAATCGATTGTCAAGACTAAACAATCGATTGTTTGCCTATCAGATTAAAAATTCAATCCCAGATTTTACGTCAACAATCGATTACTTCAAATCAATAATCGATTATTTATAACGTTAAGAAATCCTTTCCAATTTTTGGCATAAAACATCGATTGTCCGGAAATCAACAATCGATTATTTTAACAACGTTCAGAAAATCTTTTCCAGATTTTAAGCAAAACATCGATTGTTAAATATCAACAATCGATTACCTGAAGGTAATTGAAAATATATGACAACGGTCAGCTTCAACAATCGATTATCAAATGGAATAATCGATTATTAATTAATTTCAAAACTCTCTGTCTCATATATAATCGATTATCAAAAGCCACAATCGATTATCATTTTATTTAAAATCACTGGGAGACATTTTTCTCATTCTAATCGATTACCATTAGTTCATAATCGATTTTTATGAGTTTTGAAAACTTTGCCTCAGTTAACAATCGATTATCATAAGTACACAATCGATTGTTATGCAGTTTGCAAAAACCTGATGTTAACTGACTTACTCACAATCGATTATCATTAATTCACAATCGATTGTCATGCAGTCTTGGCTTAGAGATACTCGATTATCATAAATACATAATCGATTATCTTAGCCCAGATTTTTGAGGCATGCTTGGAAAACATTTTAACAAATGTAAATATGCATAGTTTAAAATCATTTGACACTTAATTTAAATATGCATGATTTTGGAAAAATAATTTTAGTAGAGAAGCCATGTTATGAGCCAAGTTGAGGAATCAAGATCACAATTAATATTGACTCAATTATAACATTTCTAAACTTTGTCTTGAGCTTCTTGTAATGCATCCATTTTGTGCTTGTCCTTGAGTACTGCTATATGTCGCTTTTTGCTTTGTTTGACATTCATCAAAACCTACAAAAGAACACACGTTTAGTATATTGCATTTGAAACGTGTTTCCAACAATTACAGCTCGATAATAGTAAAAATATTGTAATACTATATATATATATATATATAGAAACCCTCTGCTCTCTTGACTAGAAGAACAATACTCAATTGAATATGAAGTCCCAATAGGGAAGAATAGTGTAACTTATGACACTAGGATAATGTATATAAATTTGGGAGTATGAACTTCTCATTATGCCTCGACATCAACACATGTAGTTACAAGATCATGCCAAAATGAAGGAAGGGCTTAGCATTAACATATCTTATCACAATCTTTCCAATCACCAAGTTGAAATCACCTCTTCTCACCTTGATCTACAACAACTTTAATAATAATATTGTTAAGTTGCGAAAGGTACAACTATCGCACAACGAACGACAAGATTATTTTGTATAAAAACGGGTAGCATCTCCCCTATAATCCCTACTTCCTCCAAATTCAAAATAACACCAGCAACACAAGAACACAACAAAAACAACAACGACAACAACATATAAATATTAAGTTACAGCATTATATACACCATAGAATACTACCAAACATCCAACATACCGCAATCTCTTCATACATAAAAAGACCACCATAGTAGTATCAAACGACCCGGAAATGTTACGGTAAACGACCATCTCAACACCCTAAATATATATGGTGTTTCTACACACCTTTCCTCCTACAAAACTCCACAAAATAGTAGTAAAAAACTCAACCCAGCAGCAACACAAAACAATCTACAAAATAGTTTGTTACAAGTGAATAACCCGAACTCACGGCTTCCGATCACCATCTCGTGAGTTCTTACAAGTATAGAACGACTTACCATGAATTTTACAGCAGAAAAAATGAATGAAATAGAGTTAGAAACGTACCTTATTTTTTGGATAACTCAACTCTTATCTTGGTTTTTCAAACTCTAGGTTTTACCCCCAATTAGAACTTGAAAGGAAGAGAAATTCAATTAGGGTTTGTGGGTGATTTTTGGGAGGAAGCTTATAGAGGTTTAGGTCTGCTTATTTTGATATATATTGAGGTTTATATGTAATAGATAAGATTTTAAATGGGCTCTTTTTCTGACCCGAAATTGCCTCTTTTTGGGCTATCATTTAACCTAGTAGGTGAAACACCTACTTGACACCTAGCAGCCTGTGCAGTCTTGCAAAAATGCATATATCTCTCTACGATGATATTGTATTGATAAAAGGTTTAATGTGTTAGAAAATAAACTCATAGAGCTTCAATTTTATGGGTGGAACACCTCATAACTCTAAGTATATTGTGAGAAAATCGCAGTCATATTTGACCCAAAGTTTTAGTAAAACTTATTAATGTAACTTGTGATGACTTTCATCGACTTTTATTTCACAACTCGCTTGACTTCAAAATAAAACACACGACTATGATAAAACTAAACTAATTCATAACATAACCTCCTTATCATGTTAAGCACCCTAGTCTCACCCTAAAAGTACATGTTATAACACTCCCATCTTATCGACTTTCGGCGAAACATTGTTTTCTTCCATTCCTTTAGCTTCTGAACCTTCCAACCCTCTTTGTACTTGTTGTTCATAATATTCAATATTTTTAACCTCCGAGATAACATGATTAACTTTCTTTATATATTTTCAAATATTCTCTCATTTTTAGTCCTACATTAGTTTGCTTACGATACACTTTTACATATGCAAACATAGGGTGTAATATCATTCCCCCTCCGGGAACATTCGTCCTCGAATTTTACTTTTGGAGACTTTGGAAAATTTTTGCTAGAGTATCCTGTACACTATACTAAAACTAACCTGCACGTAGCCAGAAAACATACTATGCAGGCCACACATGGCTAATGTCTATAACTAACAATACTTTGCCTCACACAACCGTAAATCATAAATACTCAAAGTCAAAAATAAGAGCATACCTGATGACCACTAGCTTGAATAGAGATGTGCTTTAGCATCATATATCGAGCCATATCTTCAGGTTGAAATAGGTGGGGGTATTTAGACTTCATTTCTTCCTCCGCTTCCTACGTCATCTCTTCCACATTCTTGCTTCTCCACAAAATATTCAGGAGGCTACCTCCTTATTTCGTAGCTTATAGATCTGTTGGTCTAGGATGGTAACTGGAATTTCCTCATATGACAAGTCCTCCATAATCTGTACATCATTTGTGGGCACCACTCGGGTAGGATCGCCAATGCATTTCTGTAATATAGATATATGAAAAATAGATGGACAGACTCCAATTCTGAGGGCAACTCTAACTTATATGCTACTTGGCCCACTCTCTGAATAATCTTATAAGGCCTAATATACCATGGGCTAAGCTTGCCTTTCATGCCAAACCTCATTACGCCCTTCATATGTGATACCTTTAGGAACACCCAATCATTAACCCCGAACTCTAAGTCTTGTCGCCGAATGTCAGAATATGACTTTGACGACTCTGAGCTGTCAACAGTCGCTCCTGGATAAGCTTTACCTTCTCTATGGCCTGCTGAACCAGGTCTGGACCATGTAACCTAGATTCTCCAACATCAAGCCACCCTATAGAAGATCTGCACTTACGCCCATGCAAAGCCTTGTACGGAGCCATTTGAATACCGGAATGGTAACTGTTATTATATGCAAACTCGATAAGAGGTAGATATTCATCCCAACTTGTTTTAAAATCCAACACACATGCTCGTAACATATCTTCGAGCGTCTGAATTATGCACTCAGCTTGTCCATCGATCTGTGGATGAAAAGTTGTGCTGAGATTCATCTGAGTCCCTAGACCTCTCTGAAATAACCTCAAAAAATATGGGCCCCATGATCAGATATAATAGATATTGGTAATCCATGTAACCGCATTATCTCCTTAATATATAACTTTGCATAATCTTCTGTTGTATATATAGATCTGACCGGTAGGAAATGAGCTAATTTCATGAGCCTATCGACTATCACCCATATAGAATCAAACTTACGTTGATAACGAGGTAAACCCGTGACAAAGTCCATGTTTATCGCCTCCCATTTCCACGCCGGGATCTTTATAGTCTGCATTAGACCTCCGGGCTTCTGGTGCTTTACCTTCACTTGCTGGTAATTAGGACACTGGGTGACAAACTGAGCAATGTTTTTCTTCATATCGTTCCACCAGTATACATCCTTGATGTTATGATACATCTTCGTCGACCCCAGGATGAATGGAATACCACGAGTAATGTGCCTCTGACATAATCCTGTCTCGTAGCTCTGCTACATCTGGAACACACAGACGACCCCTGTATCGGATATCCCCATCTCCCTAGGGCTCTAACAACGGCTCCTTTTGTTACGGAACACGCTCTCTTAACCCGACTAATTCTGGGTCCTCGTACTGCCTTTTCTTGACTTCAGCAATGAGAGATGATTTGCAGTGCTTTGGAATACAACTCCACCATCATCATAATCCACCAACCAAACCCCCAAACTAGCCAATTTATGAATCTCTCTAATTAATTTTCTTTTCTTGGCCTCTACATGTGCTAAGCTACCCATAGATTGGCGACTTAAGGCATCTGCTACACCATTAGCTTTCCCTGGATAGTAGATAATGTTAACATCATAATCTTTCAATAACTCAAGCGATTGCCTCTGTCACAAATTTAGCTTTTTCTGTTTGAAGATATATTTTAGGCTTTTATGATCTGTAAATACATCAACCTGAACACCATATTAATAATTCCGCCATATCTTAGTGCATGGACCACCGCAGCTAACTCGAGGTCGTGGGTCGGATAATTACTCTCGTGCTTCCTCAACTGCCATGAAATATACGCAATTACCTTCCTATGTTGCATCAAGACACATCCTAACCAGAAACCTGAGGCATCAAAATACACCACATAACCCTCTTGACCCTCTGGTAGTATTAGAACTGGCGCTGAGGTCAACCTGTTCTTAAGCTCTTGGAAACTCTGCTCACAAGCCTCCGTTCATTGAAACTTAGTTGCTTTCTACGTAAACTTCGTCAGTGGTGCTGAAATGGAAGAAAAACCCTCTACGAACCTCCGGTAGTATCCTGCTAAGCCTGGGAAGCCACGTACTTCTATTGGAGTGGTAGGTCTAGGCCAAGATTTCACAGCCTCAATCTACTAAGTGTCTACTTTTATACCTTCATTGGAGATAATATGCCCCAAGAATGCTACAGACTTCAACCAAAACTCACATTTAGAAGACTTAGCATACAATTTACGATAATAGAGGGTTTGGAGTACTGCTCGTGGGTGGTCCGAATGCTCATCCTCTGTACGTGAATAAACTAGAATATCATCAATAAATACTATCACCAATAGATCCAAAAATTGCCAAAATAGGCTATTCATCAAGTCCATAAAAATGGCTGGTGCATTTGTCAACCCGAAGGACATAACAAGAAACTGAAGTGCCTATATCGGGTTATGAAGGTTGTCTTCGGAATATCTTTTTCCCGAACTTTGACCTGGTGGTACCCTGAACTCAAATCTATCTTTGAAAAGCATCTACCCCATTGCATCTAATCAAACAAGTCATCGATCCTTGGTAGTGGATACTTATTCTTAATAGTTACCTTGTTCAGCTACCTATAATCGATACACATCCTCAGCGAGTCATCTTTCTTCCGTAAAACAAGTATCGGTGCACCCCAAGGTGAGGTACTGGGCCTGATGAACCCTTTCTCCAGCAAATCTTTTAACTGCTCCTTCAACTCCTTCAATTCGGCAGGCGCCATTCTATATTGAGGTATGGATATTGGTTGAGTTCCCGAAGCAAATCAATGCTAAAATCAATCTCTCGCTCTGGAAGAATACCTGGAAGCTCATCTGGAAACACATATGCATACTCTTTTACTACGAGAATAGACCTAAGTGTAGGTATCTCAGCATCTGCGTCTCTAACTCGCACCATATGATAAAGGCACCCTTTTGCAATCATTTTTCTCGCCTTTAGATAGGAAATAAACCACCTCTGCGTATCGCTGTATTACCTACCCATTCAAATACTGGCTCACCCTAAAAATGAAATCTAGATGCCCTTGCTCGACAATCAACTATGGCGTAAAAAGCCGCCAACTAGTCCATGACCATGATAGCATCAAAATCCAACATCTCTAGCTCAAATAGGTCGGCAAGGTCTGACAATTGTAAACTTTCATCGTACAACCTCTATATACTCATCTAGCAATAATCTATTCTACAATTGGTATAGATACCGCAAAAGGATCACTTAGTGTTTCAGGCACTTTACCAAACTTGCGCAACGACAAATGGGGTAATATATGATAAAGTAGATCTTGGGTCTATCAAGGCATAGGCATCGTGAGAAAAAATGGTCAATATACCGGTCACAACGTCCGGTGAAAACTCATGGTCCTATCGACCTGCTAAAGTGTAGATACGGTTCTGATTACCACTTGAACTGGAACCTCTACCTATTCCTCGACCTCTACCAGCCGAAGATTGAGACTTGAGCCTTGAAGGCTACACGGACATAGATAATCCTATTGCTAAACCCATTGGATATGCCATTCCCCAGAATCTCTGTTTGGCAATCTCGCATCATATGCCCCGGACGGCCACATGTATAACAAGCATCAGAACCTGCTCGGCATTGGCCCAAGTGTCCTCTACCATAAATGTCACACCGTGGTGGAAATGACCATGTTTGCCCTGAACCTTACTATCACTGCAAACCTGATGCCCTTGAGCTCTCACCTGGTCCTGACTGATTATAACGGTCATGCTTCTAACCTTGTAACTAAGGTGGCGTAGGCCTAGGTGGACGTCCAAAGTACTGGGCCTATAACTACCCTGAGACTACTCCTGAGAACTTCCAAATCTTATCCTCTTACGCTGCCCTTGCTCAGTCCTCTCTGTACCTTGCTGCCGACGTCTCCCCCTTTCTATATTCTGGGCGAATGCCTGAATCCAAGAGATATCCATACTATCCTATAGCTACTAACTGTGTCAACAAATGCATCGCACTCCTCAAGTTCTGATCTGATTAAAGTGGAAGGGGAACTGGATGTGCGGTCTCCCTAAGAATCTCCTCAGGTGGTGGAGGAGCCGGTAATGGCTGAGTAAGGGTCTCACCATGGGCCTCAAACTGGGCCCCATCTACTGGGGGTACCCTGCTGGTCCCGTCAGCTGTTGCTATGTCTCTTCTCTGGTTAGTTTAGTCTTCCTAGTCACCGTCATCTGTGCATGCAAATACCAATACGTAAGTTTAACTCAAATTTCCTATAACTCAGTTCCATAGCACGATTTAGATTTGAAAGAAAGGTAACCAACTCCTAAATTCCATGTAGTCCCATGCTTATATAATGTGGTGCATAACACATATAAACAACGCTCTACTAGACAAGGCTTGTAGACTCCCTATGACATAACTGCTCTAATACAAAGTTTGTCATGCCCTGAACCTGGGGGCGAGACCAGCACCTGGTGCCTCACCTTACCTTACGTACCAACTTGTGCCTAAAGGACTCTTTAACATATAATGTCATACATTGGCCATGGAGCCACATTGCAAGACAAACTACGAAGCAAAATAGAAAACTGACCGAAAACTAATGCTGACTAGACATCAATATAAAGCTGGGCCGATAAGGCCGTCATAACTACTACAGATGACAAACCAACAAATATACATTTAAGGCATACAAGCCCAACATATTATACTAACCGACATGATATGTCTACAAGCCTCTACTGATGGATGTACTATGATCGGAACAGGGCCCTGACCTACCCATAACATATATACATATATACATAACATGTATACAAAACTCTAGACCCGGCAACTCTGAAGATCGTGGAGCTGACCGATCAGGCTAAACTTGGGCCATACCTATTGAGTAGGTCTACCTATCTGTATGTCTGAACATGTACGCATGAAATGCAACGTCCCCAAAAAAGGGATGTCAGCACGAAATAATGTACTAAGTATGTAAGGTAATAAAATAATCAAAAGTTGAAATTGAACTGATAACATAATAATTGAAAGCAACTGGGAGTCAAAGATGATCTGGAGATATACTTACATGTTGGTACTGACTCAACTTTCTCAATATAGTAAGTAAAATAAATGGCCGGCCCTATAAGGCTCGGAACGTGTAACTGCTCTGCCGTAATAGGCTCGCTCATAGGCGCTTGGCCATACTAGGCTCTGTATCTCAACCATTATAGGCTCGCTCATAGGTGCTTGGCCACAATAGGCTTGGTATATAACTTACCATCTGAATAGAGGTTGCCCAATAGGGGCCTGCCTATCGATTATAGCTCGATGGTGGTCAAAATACTGTAATACTGTATATATAGAGAGACCATATGCTCTCTTAACTAGAAGAAAACAATACTCAATTGAATATAAAGCCCCGATAGGGAAGAATAGTGTAACTTATGACACTAGGATAATGTATATAAATGTGGGAGAATGAACTTCTAGTTATGCCTCGTCATCAACGCATGTAGTTACGAGATCATGCCAAAATGAAGGAAGGGCTTAGCTTTAACATTCCTTATCACAATCTTTCCAATCACCAAGTTGAAATCACCTCTTCGCACCTTGATCTACAACAACGTTAATAATAATATCGTTAGGTTGCGAAAGGTACAACTATCGCACAATGAATGACAAACTTATTTTGTATAAAAACGGGTAGCATCTCTCATATAATCCTTACTTCCTCCAAATTCAAGATAACACCAAAAACATAAAGAACACAACAACAACAACATATAAATATTAGTTTCCAACCTTATATACACCCATAGAATACTACCAAACAGCCCAACACACCGCAATCTCTTCATACACAAAAAGACCACCGTAGTAGTGTCAAGCGACCCAGAAATGTTACGAAAAACGACCAGCCCACCACCCTAAATATATAGGGTGTTTATCCACACCCTTCCTCCTCCAAAACTCCAAAAATAGTAGTAAAAAACGCAGCCCAATAGCAGCACAAAATAGTCGCAAACCATCTGTTACAAGTAAATAACTCAAACTCACGGCTTCCGACATCGTCCCGTGAGTTCTTACTAGTATAGAACGACTTACCATGAATTTACTGTTGATACCAATTTTTTTCCTATGTATTTCTATACTCGAAATGCTTTCAAAATAGTATGTGTATGCATATATAAGCATGCCCAAATGTTTTGGTATTTTTTTCATAATTTTTAAAGATTTTTAAAAGCGATTTATTACCTTTAGCGGTACAAAATTAGTAATTATTCCCAAAAACTATCCCTTTTGTGATTAACTTATTTTATTCTCATAGTTACGCCAAATATAATTAAGGTAATTTTTGCATATTTTTACAAATTTATTTAGTATTTTTAAAGCTAAATTACATATGATTGCAATTATAGCCTATTTCAAAATTAATAGCTTTTTATAATTATTAAATTATTTCCAATATTTTTAAATTAATATTTATATTGTAATTGTTGGCTCATCACTTTTAATTTACTTTTAAAATCATTATTACTATTTTTAAAAAATGAAAAGGGTAAACTAGCTATTTAAAAACATGCCTCATTTCATTTCAATTGTGGCCCACTTGGAATTTCAATTATAGCCTAATGCAACCCCCTAATTGACCCAGTTTCAACTCCTAAATTGAAACAACCCAATAGCTAAATTGACCCGACCCAGTTCCTAATTAATTTGAGCCGTTGATCAAATAAGAATAAGATCAACGACCCAAATTACTATTACCTTAATAAACCCTAAATACTCCCCCCTCACCACCCATTTTTTCGAGACCGATCTCTCTCTAGTTGGTCTCTTGATCTCCTCCTTCTCTCTCGAATCTTTTGTTTCTTCTCCGATGGCCTTCATCGTCCCCCTCCAGCCTCACCTCTTTCAACCACCATTCGCCTTGAAGCCTTATGTTGACGGTTCCCTCCATCCTTGAGACCTATGAGCCACCATACAATCCGGTCACTGAAGCCTGCACGAGTTTGTTTCTGACCTTTCTCCGATGGGTTTTGGTCCGATAGTGCTATAAACACTACTATCTTTGAGTTTCACATCCAGGTTTCCTCTCACCTCTCACTGGTTTCTTATGAAACCCTAATCTCGACCCAAACCTCTTGAATCTCTGTATTTCTAACGATTTATAACTCACAATTTTGTGTTTTACACTATTCTCTACTCGATCTTTACGATGGCTCAAGTTTTAAACGATTTTTCTTCCCTTTGAAACTAGGGTTTCTGAACCCCTTTTAAAAATCGCGTTATTTTTTTTTATTTTGAATACTAATTTGTGATTCTCAGTGCTATTTTCTAAGCTCTTTGCTTAAGTCCAATGAAACCTAACTTTGTATCTTTGTTGTTTGCATTATTTGTTTTGTTTGTGTGTTCTTCTTGTTTCTTCTTCGAGTTCCATCCTCTTTGTTTTAAACTTGTTGTTGGTGTTTTTTCCCCTATCATTCTGTATTCTTTGCTGGAAGTTTTCTAGATTGCTTACACGGTGATTTTATACTGATTCTTCGAGCCCTCTTTGAGACTGTGATACTTGCTTTAAAATTGTGATTGTGCGTACCTTCCTTATAGTTTTGAATTGCTTCCTGAATTTGTGGGATATCTGCCACGATTAATTCTAATTTCCTAGGTTTTCAACGTCATTTTCAAAGTTACAGTGGTATTTTACCCTATATATATGCACAAATTTGTTGATTGATTTGTCTAACCTATTTTCCTTAATTAGAATGTCATAGACCTTGTCTTTATTGCATACCTTATGCTACTTATGTGATTATACCCCTGCTCTGTGATTTTTTTCCTTTTAAACGACTGATTATTACCGTTTGATTTGGATTCCTTAATTAAAGGGAAGTCCATATACTAATTCGATTGCCATTGATGCCAGTTCCTTAGTTAAGGAACTTCTACCTTATTTATTTACTCATATTAAGTTCTATAAGTACACCTCATTCTATTTTGCATGAAAGACACGACAATCAACATATTGCACATAAAATCATACACGGAGCAATAGATTTGATCTCCTTTTGTGTTATTTCTCTCTTTTGTTGCTCCCTCCTCTTGACTATTATTAGCCAGCTAAAAAGCTAAGGCTAACATTGTGCTTACGCTTGGTTTTTGCATCCCGTTGTGTTCTTTGATTATTGGTATGTTCTGATTAAAATTCTATGTTCCAAACCAACGTGGCTATTACTACTTTAGTGTGTTCTATTCTTAATTGTTTTCTACTTATGATCTTGCTGTGCAATATGTGATTGGTTTTTGGTTTGCCTGTTGATACTTGTATGCTCATGACTACTGCTTGTTCCTGATTTTATGACTATATGATGTTACTATTTACTTTTATATCTAAATCTGACTATTTCAATGTCTCCTTTAAACTCTTTTGATTTTGTGTACCCATGCTTAGTAAGTTTGTATTAAATCCCTGAATCCTTTAGTGATGTTTATGTGATCTGTTTGTCCCCTTTTCCCATTACCCTTGTGTGAAACTCTCCAACTCTTTTAAACTTTTTAAACTACCAACTCTCCTCTCCTTCCTGCACTTCACACTACTCTTAAAGCCTAGGTTCTACCCCCTTCGTGTAAGCATTGCTTTGGGTACCTATGAGTACCCACTGAACTTTGATGCACAAGGCTGGTAATTCCACACTATACCTATCTAACAATTTTGGTAAGTGTTTAGGTGCATGTCATTGGCCAGGGACCCAATGGGAATCTAGGGAGCTTTGCCACACCTAAACCATGGCAAAGGCTGTGAGACTTGAAAGGAGTGAGATTGGAGGATTGGGCATGATGGAAGGCTCCCTATAGGATAACTTCTTATTTTTATTCTTATTTATGTAATTCAGCTCTCATGGTTTGTAATAATTTGTAAACGACTGATTGGGGTTATAGTGAAATTGGGTGGGGGTTATGCATGCTTAGTTTAATTAATGGTTAGAAAATATGCTTCTAGGATTTTACTTATTTATTTGTGAAATAGATATCCTGTATAGGGCATGCATCTCATTCATTAGAGATCCTACTTTAGGTTCTTTACTTTCAGCCTGTTCTTACACCCACTTCATAAACATGATCAGTTAAGCTAATAATTGTAATAAGCAAATAACTCTTATAAGGCAACTGCTGCATTTTTCATTCTCATCAGCATGTAGATATCATGCTTCAGGAACTTCTATGTGCATTAGACATCCTATTATTTGAGGTTCTCTACTCGTCTGAGTTACAGGTACGCCTATTAGCATGCCTAGTCTAATAACATAAAGTATTGTATGTGTTTTTTTTTAAACTGGAAATTAATTTGCATACTCACCTTTTAAGACAAGTAGGCAATACATACGATGCGTAGGCAAACCTTAGGCCTAATATGAATCGGCTAATCATGTTTTGCCTGCTTTGGACCATTCACCTTCCTAAACTTTGCTTCTAGTTTTGCCTCTTTGATGTTCACTCTGTTTTACTAAAAGTCCCGCCCTATTTTGAAGCAATTTTGGAAATTATGTATCTGCTTACCCTCATTGATGTTTGTTCTACTATGTTTTCAAACCGCTGGATGATCCTTTCTGCCCAGAATTATGTTATTTAATATACATATCCTATATTCCGCCATGTTACTGTATCTTCAATGTCCTTACTCTATTTCCCAAAAGTCATTTTAAACAACTTCTATCTGCTATATACCTCTGAATCTTACTGCAGTCTTTAATTGTATTTCTGAAATTCAACCACTGTCTTTAGTCACTTAGTCTTAATTGCACCTTCTGCTTTCACCAATAAGTTGCAAAACAACTATATCCTCTCAAAACTTATTGTTTTAGCTCCAACACTCTTTACTGCTTTCAAACTCTTATCTTTGAGACCTTAATTGTGTTTACGTCATGCTATTTATGTGTCTTGTTTGAGGATGTATATATGAGACATTATATGTTTACGTGCTTCCCCCAACATGAATTATGTGTTTTTATATGCCACCTTAGATTTTTATCCTTTGAAACCAGTCAGCCTAATATCTCACCCTTTAGGACTAGTTCTGCTAAGTGCCTCTGGGACTTATAGGAATAGGACGGGTAATAGCATGCAATAGTAAACGAGACCAATCCGTGCTTTAATACCTTAACGGGGTGGGAAGAGTAGATATGAATATGATGACCGATGCGTTAATATCATATGTACACCCTCTTCCTAGGAGTGATTACTGGATATTGCATTGACATGATCCATATTAATCATTAACCTAGGACTCCCCTCCCTTTTACTTGCTTTTTATCTACTTTCTTTAAGGTCGCTTAAGTTTTCATGAATTTTACCTTTTTTACTTTCCCTCAAAAGTTTCAACTTACCTGTAATGTTATATGCAAGTCCCTCTATTTGAGCCCTTAACCACATACTTGATTATGTGGAGTCACAATTATAACATGACCGGGAACCATACTAGTGGATCTTAAGGGGTGCCTAACACCCTCCCCTCAAGAAAATTTCTAGCCCTTACTTTGGTCTCTTCAAACTCAAACCCTTTTTAGTGTCCTAATGCACTTAATCATTAGGTGGAGACTCTTCAAACCCTAAACCCAATTCCCAAAAGGGAACGAGTTGTCCTCCAAAAATATCGTAAATCCGATTTTGCCTTTTAAGGAAGGAAAAAAGGAGGCATCGATATTTCCAACAGAGAAAATAGATGAAATAGAGCAGTAAACTTACCTTATTTTTTGGATAACTAAACCCTTATCTTAGTTCTTCAAACTCTAGGTTTTACCCCCAATTAGAACTTGAAAGGTTGAGAAATTCAATTAGGGTTTGTGGGTGATTTTTGGGAGGAAGTTTGCAGAGATCTAGGTCTGTTTATTTGTGATATATACTGTGGTTTATATTGCAAGAGAAAATCCTTTAAATGGGCTCTTTGTCTGACCCAAAATTTCCTCTTTTTTGGGCTATCATTTAACCTATTATGCGACACACCTACTTGACACCTAGAAGCCTGAGCAGTCTTGCAAAAATGCATATATTTCAGTACTCCAATGTGGTATTGATAAACGGTTTAACGTGTTAGAAAATAGACTCATAGAGATTCAATTTTATGGGTGGAACACCTCTTAACTCTAAGTATATTGGGATAAAATCCCAGTCACATTTGACACAAATTTTCAATGAAACTTATTAATGTAACTTGAGATGACTTTTATCGACTTTTGTTCCACAACTCGCTTGACTTCAAAACATAACACACGACTATCATACGACTAAAATAATTCACAACATAACCTCTTTATCATGTTAAGCACCCCAGTCTCACCCAAAAAGCACATGTTGTAACACTCTCATCTTGTCGACTTTCAACGAAACATTGCTTTCTTCCATTCCTTTAGCTTCTGAACCTTCCAACCCTCTTTGTACTTGTTGTTCATGATCTTCAATATTTTTAACATCCGAGGTAACATGATTAACTTTCTTTATATTTTTTTAAATATTCTCTCATATTTAGTCCTACATTAGTTTGCTTACGATACACTTTTACAAATGCAAACATAGGGTGTAATATCATTCCCCTCTGGGAACATTCGTCCTCGAACTTTTACTTTTGGAGACTTTGGAAAATTTTTGCTAGAGTATCCTCTGTACACTAGACTAAAACTAACTTGCACGCAGCCAGAAAACATACTATGCAGGCCACACATGGCCAATGTCTATAAATAACAATACTTTGCCTCACACAACCGTAAATCATAAATACTCAAAGTCAAAAATAAGAGCATACGTGATGACCACTAGCTTGAATAGAGATGTGCTTTAGCATCATATATCGAGCCATATCTTCAGGTTGAAATAGGTAGGGGTATTTAGACTTCATTTCTTCCTCCGCTTCCTACGTCATCTCTTCAACATTCTTGCTTCTCCACAAAATCTTCACGGAGGCTACCTCCTTATTTCGTAGCTTATAGATTTGTTGGTCTAGGATGGTAACTGGAATTTCCTCGTATGACAAGTCCTCCATAATCTGTACATCATTTGTGGGCACCACTCGGGTAGGATCGCCAATGCATTTCTGTAATATAGATATATGAAAAAATAGATGGACAGACTCCAATTCTGAGGGCAACTCTAACTTATATGCTACTTGGCCCACTCTCTGAATAATCTTATAAGGCCTAATATACCATGGGCTAAGCTTGCCTTTCATGCCAAACCTCATTACGCCCTTCATATGTGAAAAACTAAATGCTACTTATGCTAATTATTGGTTTAAATAGTCGAGTTCGGGGGGTTAAGGGTCTAACACTTTGTTTTGTAGAAAAATGAGGCACGAAGTCCCCAGATTCAGCATGGTAACCATCATTCACCCAAGGTTGTTAAGATGGTGGGAAGACCTTCACTCCAGTGACCAGACTCGCGTCCGTAAATATTTGGGGAATTTGCCTTCTCTTTTGGAAATCCAGCCCGACAATGAAAGCATAGAGGATGCAACCTTATTCTGGGACAATGATAGATTAGTGTTTTGCTTCGGGTTGAAATGACCCCTTTGCTCGAAGAAATAGGAGGGTTATCTGGTATTTCTTGGGAGACTCCGGGATTGCTTATGCCAGAAAATCACATGGGTAGGGGTTTCCTCAAGATGACGGGACTGAAGAAAAATCCAGACTTGACTTGTATGAAGGACTCTTACATTCCTTTTGACTACTTGTACGAGAGGTACGGCCATAGTGAGTCCTATTGCACCTACCCAGACGAATTCACCCTTACCTCATTGAGGCATATCCACAGAAGAGTCTTCGTCTTCACGTTCTGCTTCTTGGGGATGATAGTATTTCCCATGAAGAAGGCTAGGATCCATATCAGACTAGCCATGGTCACCAAGACTCTAATGGAAGGGATTGACGGCCAACCTTTCAGCATAGTACCAATGATTGTTGCGGAGATATACCGAGCCCTGAAAAAATGTCAACAATGGGCCAATCACTTTGAGAGTTGTAACTTACTACTCCAACTTTGGCTCATGGAGCACCTCCAAAAAGGTGAATATTGGCAAGAGATTTTGCGCAGAGACTGGGATGATCGTATCGCCTTCCATTATCGAAGGCGAATGAACTATATGCCTAACATGTTTGCTCAACTAGAAGATGGTAAAGGGTGGGCGAGTTGTTTGATTATCTAAAGGAAGACCAAGTACATTGGATGCGTGAATGGTTCCCAACCGAAGTGTTCATTGTCCGATCTTGGGATGCACCATTTCTTATTCTCATCAGCCTGAGAGGAACTTATCCTTATGTCACTCTCCGAGTCATGAGGCAGACAGGGGGAAAGCAGGTTATACCAAGGGTCGACAAAATGGGTCATTTCAGGGCCGACTTTCAAGATGATGATAGCCCTCATAAGTGCCAAGCTCAGCATATGTGGCACTGCAAAATTGTACTAGGGAGAGATTCCATTGAGCCGGATAGATATCACGCCGGTTGTTCGCCATACTACTCAGATTGGATGGAGGATGATCATGAGGGCTTGGGAAAACCATGGTTTTCTCGAGATCAGAGGGTCATCGATGAAAAGTTTGAGAAGCGGATTAAGTAAAACCAATTACGTAAAACTATTCGGGAATGCGAGAATGAGCATCGGGGAATTCAAGAAGCCCATCAAAAGTTGATCGGGGAGTGGAAAGATATGGCTATCGGGGCCAACAAACGACCAGGATATTTAGAGCGAGGTTTGGTAGAATTATAAAGGAAGTTCATCCAAAGGATCGAAAACTGCTAGAATGCCGAGGGAAGCGACGGAGGACACTTGGCTTGAGCTTACTTGCTGCTGGGACTACGTGAACTGGTAAAGCTATTCAATGGAGCTAAAGATGCCGAGTCTGGGGAAGGTCCTTCTAAGACCAAGTAGTTAGGAGTCCTTCTTTTGCTTTGATGTAGTAAGGCCCACGACCATTAGAGATATTTTATTTCTGCTATTATTATAGTGTCGTTTGGGATTCATCTTATTTTTATCAATAAGATGAGGCATTTAGCATTATAAGTTCTCCAAATCAACTTGTCGCTAGGCCTACCTCGAGCACAACGAGGCTCCTAAATTAGGACACGGTTCATATTCTTGCACTATGTGTTTAAATATCATAATGTTTCTTCTCATAATCTTTACTAACTTGTTACGTTTTTGTTGTTACTTTTTGTTTATTCCCCTTCCCCAAAGGTTAGTCCATTACACTCTGGCAGCATCATACTCTACGAGACCCAAGGGCCCTCCACCTCCACCTCCTCCTCCTCCAAGTCCTATCAGAAACAAGAACAAAGGGAAAATGGAAGAATTGGGTAACATCACGAAGGAGAATTTGGTTGAAAGGGTAGAGACTTCTCAGGGTATTCAAGCTTCCAAGGAAAGTGCCTCCTAGGTTGAGCAGAAGTTATTGAAATTTCAGGAAGAACTAGACCAAGTCCGGAATTTGGCCAGCTTGTCATTTTCCCTCACTACCGCAGATGTCAACTTTCCCAACACTCAAAACCCCGCACCTCCACAAAATATCCCGAAACCATAAAATCAACTCGCTCCCCATTGCCACTGCAACACATGCCACACTTCAAGTAACACCCCTGAACTACTAGACTCTGTAAATGACAATTCTTACCCTCATCACAACAATCCCATTTATGTGGAAACCATGTTGCATCCCACTCAACCCATTTCAAGCACACCTGAGTCTGATGAGAAAGACTCTTTTATCAAGAACCTGGCCACGAAGCCCAAGAAACTTACTAGCCTAGTCCAGGGTATTGAAGGAAACAAAGGTATTGAAGGGCTGAATTATGAGGACATTTGCATCCAGCCAGATGTTAAACTTCCGGAGGGGTACAAATCTCCCAAGTATGAAATGTTTGATGGCACAGGGTATCCCAGAGTCCATTTGAGGACATATTGCAATAAGTTGGTTGGAGTCAGGAGAGATGAAAAGATCCGCATGAAACTCTTTATGAGAAGTCTGAAAGGGGATGATCTATCTTGATACATTAGCAAAGACACCAAGAAGTGGACAAACTTGGTAGGTATGGCGTCTGATTTCATGGACAGGTGGAGAATGCGCCAGATGTATTCTACATCCATGATTTAAAGAAGAAACCCACGGAGATATTCCGTGAGTATGCTACTCGTTGGAGATATGAAGTTGCCAAGGTCAGGCCAACCTTAGAAGAAGAATAGATGAATAGATTTTTCGTCTGAGCTCAGGACCCATAGTACTACGAGAGGTTGATGTTGATCAAAGACTAGAAATTTTTTCGACATCATCAAACTAGGGGAGAGGATCAAGGAAGGTATCAAAAACGGTATGGTCACTAACTTCGACGCATTGCAAGCTACTAACAAGGCTATACAGTCTGGTGGTGCAGCCAAGAAAAGGAATGTTAGTGCCGATATGGTTGCACAAAGGATAAAATCCCCGGTCAAATACCAAACGTACCCATTACCCCCACTCACATATCAACCTATTCCAAATTACCAAGCACTCTCACCTTCCTACCAAGCTCCACCAACTACTTAGCAATCATCTCCACCTCTTGCATACCAACCTACATAACCCAAATACTCCAACCTAGCACATGTCTACCAAGCCTACTATACCCAACAAGCTCACTATCGATCACCTCATCAAAATTTCCCTAGACCATGGCCAAACTTCGACCGCAGCCTCCCAAACAGTACACTGCCATTGCCGAGCCAATCGACCAACTGTATGAGAGGCTTAAAGCTGCTGGATACGTCACCCATATCCCTGCCATAACTCCAGAAAATCCTTCACAATGGTTCAACCCGAACAAAACCTGTGCATACGATTCCGGCATGAAGGGTCATACCATTGATGAGTGCCGCTCCTTGAAGGACAAGATTCAGTCCTTGATTGACAATAAGATCATTGTGGCAAAGCAGCCTGCTCCGAACATCCGCAATAACCCTCTGCTTGACCATAAAAGGGGAGGACATTCATATGATAGAGATAGAAAGACGACTGGGACCCCAAGAGATCGATCTGGTTGATCACTGAGGGTGACGAGCCAAAGAAATCGACAGTCACACTTAATTCGATTGTAGTCCAGGTCTAGCCTTCTGAAGACGCTAAGATGAACATGTCCATACCACTTGATACTGAAGCATCGTCTTTCGCAAAGGCGCCGGGGCCTATTGAGGTTGAGTTCGAGACCCCAAAGGCACATGTACCATTTGAAGTTGTTGTGTTACCTCCTAAAGAAAGGGTACCTATCCCGGTGATAATGTAAACCATAACACCATTCCACACAAATACCGTCCCCTGGGAGTACACAGCCGAGGCAAGAAGGAAAGGAAAAGCCAAATCTGGAGAAGCAATTGCAGAATAGGGTATGACCCAAACTGGCAGGGTTTATACCCCGGAACATTTGGCAGAATCAAGTAGGCAGGCCTTTGGATGACCTACCAAAGCTGGGCCTGATGACCTTTTGAGGAAGGTACAGGCAAAAGATTACTCAGTCGTTAATCAACTGAATAAAACACCGGCACAGATCTCCATCCTAGCTCTGTTGCAAAGCTCTTATGCACATAAGAACGCCTTGATGAAGATACTAAGTGAGGCGTATGTAACCAGCAATATAACTGGAGGAGAAATGGCGAACATGGTAGGGCAAGTATTGGAAAGTCACAAAATCACTTTCCACGAAGATGAGCTACCACCAGAAGGATTGAGCCACAACAAGGCATTTCACATCACAATGCAATGCGAGGATTATTTCATCACCAGGATTTTGATTGACGGAGGGTCCAGTCTCAATATTTGTCCCTTGGTGACTCTCCGCACATTAAAGCAAAGCTTGTATGAAATCAAACACGGATCCATCAGTGTCAAAGCTTTCGACGGCTCCCGAAGGTCCACCATTGGGGAAATCAAATTGTGTCTGTAGATGGGACCCGCTTGGTTCAATGTCGACTTTCAAGTGATAGACATCCCAGCATCCTACAATCTATTATTGGGATGACCCTGGATTCACACCGCCGGAGCCGTAGCATAAACCTTACACTAAGCGGTGAAATTTGAGTGGAATCACCAAGAGGTTATTATTCACGCCGGCGGTAGCAATCCCATATACAGTTGCCAAATTATTCTAGAGATCAAATGTAGGAGAAAGATAGGTGGGGAATCCTACCATCATATTAAGCGAGTCAACGCTGTGGACAGATATAAATGGTGGGATAATAAGATTAAAATCATAATAAATTGGAGTGGATATGAACCTGGCAAAGGACCCAACAAGAACCTCCAGGTCACTGAACCTAGCCATCTGAAGAAGCATGTTACTACTTTTGGTTTAGAGTATGAGTATACCTGGGAAGAATTTTAGGACTGGTCTCCACCCTTGCGCGGTCCTTACTATCCATTGGGGAATCTGATACCCCGTCTAGAGTAGACTTTCCAACCAACTGAAGTCATTTACGGGTCAGAAAAAGAGGAAGCACTAGCAGCAATGAGGAACTTGTTCATGGAGGATGATAACATGGGCTGTTGTGTCATTTTTGAGGAGGAGACGGAGGAAGGCCCTTCCATGCAAGCTGTGAGCCAAGGAGCGCGCCTCAAAAGTTTGTCCATCAAAACCACCAGTGCCCAGAAAGCTTCGGGGTAGCAAGGCTAAACAAATCACCATGCATTACCTTTTATTTTTTCGCTAGTTGATTTCTTTTCTCCTTTTTATTTTTCAAAATAAGATCTCCAATGTTCAAAACAATTATGAAATTTATCAAAAGCATTTTAGTTTCTTATGAATCTCACTCTCATTATTTTCTCTATCATTTACTTTACTTTTACACAGCATTACTATTACTTACCTTGATGAACCGACATTGTGACTTGCAACGAGACAACGCAACAAACGGATATAGACTCAGAAAAAGATGATGTACTAGAAGAGGTTATTAAACAAGTTGAGAGCTTTGAGAATAGGCCTAAGTCTAACTTGGACGAAACTGAGGTTATCAACTTGGGGGACACAGAGAATGTCAAAGAAACATGCATCAGCGTTCATTTGTCACCGTCAGAAAAAGAAGAGTACACGGAATTTCGAAGAAAGTATCAAGACATATTCGCCTGGTCGTATGATGATATGAATGATCTCAGCACATCTATTGTAGCTCACAAACTGCCAACAGATCCAACATGTCCGCCGGTAAAACAGAAGCTCAGGAAGTTCAAGCCTGACAGGAGTTTGAAAATCAAGAAAGAAGTCACCAAGCAAGTCAAAGCCATGGTCCTCAGGGTGGTAGAGTATCCAACATGGTTAGCCAACATTGTGCTAGTGCCGAAGAAGTATGGGAAGTTCCGGGTCTACGTCGACTACCGCGACCTCAATCGGGCTAGCCCGAAAGACAACTTTCCCTTGCCAAACATCCATATTCTGATTGACAACTGTGCCAAGCACCAGCTACAGTCATTTGTCGATTATTTTGTTGGGTATCATCAAATATGTATGGATGAGGGAGACGTTGAGAAAACGGCTTTTATTACGCCATGGGGGATGTATTGTTACAAGATGATGTTGCTTCGGTTAAAGAATGTTGGGGCCACCACATGAGGAACATTACCACTATTTTCCATGACATGAACACAAAGAGATCGAGGGGTATGTAGACAACGTCATCATCAAATCCAAGAAAGCTACTGACCATATGGAAGATCTGAGAAAATTCTTCAACAGGCTGAGAAGGTACAACCTGAGGCTGAATCCCGTAAAATGTGCATTCTGGGTTCTGGACGTGAAGCTACTTAGATTCATCGTAAGTCAACGAGGAATAGAACTAAATTCATAAAAGGTTAAGTCCATTCAAGAATTGACACCGCCAAAGAACAAGAAAGAGGTTATGGGGTTCTTGGGAAGACTCAATTACATCAGTCAGCTTATAGCTCAGTACACTGTCATTTGTGAGCCGATCTTTAAGCTATTGAAGAAGGACATCGCTGCCAAATGGACTGATGATTATCAGAAATCCTTCGATAGAATCAAGGAATACCTGTCAACGCCGCTAATTCTGGTTCCACCCAAACCGGGTAGACCTTTATTGCTCTACCTTGCAGTATTGAATAGTTTATTCGCTTGTGTTTTGGGACACCATGATAAAACAGGGAGAAAGGAGCACGTCATCTACTATATCAGCAAGAAGTTCACCCCGTATGAGGCCCGATATTCTCTGCTAGAACGCACCTGTTGTGGTTTGACTTAGGTAGATTAGAAGTTGAGGCATTATTTTTGTGCCTATACTACTAATCTTATATTGAGAATGGATCCGCTGAAGTATATTTTCCAAAAGCCCATGCCCATTGGCAAGCTAGCCAAATGGCAAATCCTGCTGAATGAATTTGATATTGTCTACGTAACTCAAAAGGCAATTAAAGGACAAGCACCGGCAGATCATCTTGTCGAAAATTCCGTGGACGGAGAATACGAGCCTTTAAAGACGTATTTTCCTGACGAAGAGGTTTCTTTCATAGGAGAAGACATCGCAGAATCCTATGATGGCTGGAGAATATTCTTTAATGGAGCAACAAACTTCAAAGGAGTTGGCATAGGAGCAATTCTAGTATCAAAAATGGGTTAGTATTATCTGGTGTCTTACAAGCTCATATTCCCATACACCAACAACATGACCGAGTACGAAGACTGCATCTTAGGTCTCAAGCTGGCCATTGATATGAACTTTTAGGAATTGCTAGTGATTGGGGACGCAGATCTACTCATACATCAAGCCGAAAAGAATGGGCAACCAAGAACTCCAAGATACTCCCTTATCTACATCATGTACAGGAGTTGAAGAAGAGGTTTACAAAGACATAATTGCAGCATGTTCCCAGGGTCCAGAATGAGTTTGCCGATGGATTTGGCAACCCTATCATCTATAATTCAGCACCCAGATAAGAACTTCATTGATCCTATCATGGTAAAAATTCATGATCAGCCAGCTTATTATGCTCATGTCGAGGGAGAAGCAGATGGAAAACCCTGGTTTCACGATATCAAGGAATAGTTTGCAATAGGAGAATATCCAGAGCTTGCAAACGCTAATCAGAAGTGCACACTGCAAAGATTATCCAATCACTTCTTTCACAGCGGAGGAATCCTTTATAGGAGGACTCCCGACTTGGGATATCTAAGATGTGTTGAAGTAAAGGAAGCATCCAGGTTGCTGGAAGAGGTTCATGCAGTGACCTGTGGTCCACATATGAACGGTTTTGTCTTAGCAAAGAAAATACTTTGAGCAGAATATTTTTGGATAACTATGGGAACGGACTACATCTATTACGTCCAAAAATGCCATCGTTGTCAGATACACGCAGACATGATAAAAGTGCCTCTAAACGAGCTTACTGCAATAAGCTTACCATGGTCGTCCGCCTCTTGGGGAATGGATGTTATTGGACCCATCGAGACTGCCTCATCAAATGGGAACAAGTTCATACTAGTGGCCATTGATTATTTCACCAAATGGGTTGAAGCACCATTATATAAAGTAGTAACCAAGAAGGTTGTGACAAATTTTGTCCGCGACCGCATCATTTGTCGATTCGGCATCCTAGA
Organism: Nicotiana benthamiana; assembly: GCA_034376525.1. Classification (NCBI taxonomy): domain Eukaryota; kingdom Viridiplantae; phylum Streptophyta; class Magnoliopsida; order Solanales; family Solanaceae; genus Nicotiana; species Nicotiana benthamiana. Next base: position 76,758,983 of record CM067324.1, on the reverse strand, counting down.
GTCGATCATTACTGATAATGGTTCCAATCTTAACAGTGACTTGATGAATGCCATGTGTGAAACATTCAAAATCAAACCCTACAGATCTTAGATGAATGGAACGGTAGAAGTAGCCAACAAGAACATCAAGAAGATACTAAGGAAGATGGTAGAAAAGCACAAGCAGTGGCATGAGAAGTTGTCATTTTCCTTATTGGGATACCGTACCACAGTTCGCATATCAACTGGGGCAACTCCCCATATGCTGGTCTACGGTACTGAGGCGGTCATTCCCGCCGAGGTAGAAATTCCCTCCCTGAGGATCATACAAGAAGCAGAACATGACGATGCAGAATGGGTAAAAAAGCCGCTACGAGCAACTAGCTCTAATAGAAGGGAAGAGCATGAATGCAGTGTTTCATGGTCAGTTGTATTAGAACAGAATATCCAGATCCTTCAACAAAAGAGTCAAGCCGAGACAATTTAACCAGGGCAGCTGGTGTTAAAGCAAATCTTTCCGCACCAGGATGAAGCCAAAGGAAAATTCTTTCCTAATTGGCAAGGCTCGTACATGGTTCATCGGGTTATAACAGAAGGAGCCCTCATACTCGCGGAAATGGATGGAGAAATCTGGCCAAATCCAATCAATTCAGATGCAGTCAAATGATACTATGTGTAACCACTTATGATTTCCTTATATGATTTAATTTAGACCGCGTCTGACCTGATTCCCATTTAAGAGGGGATATATAGGCAAGCCTTATGGGTTCGGTCACAATTCAATAAAATTATCACCCCTCCCCCCCCCCCACCCGGATATTGGATTTGGGGCAGAATTTTGAAGAGGACCCTCAAAATTGTGAAGTTGATTTTCAGCCAGTCATCACACGCACCCGTCGGAAGCACCAGACCAGTAAACTAGGGCAGAATTTTGAGGAGGGACCTCAAAATTCCGAAGAGAGAGGTTGAGATGTCTTGAACCGCGTCACAATCATCCAAAAGAAAACTATTTTATGTATTTTAGTTACACTCTTACTAAATTATGCATGACTACTATCAAAATTGCTTTGTTTAGCGATGCTACCCCAATAAAGAATAGGAGCCGAGCAAGACAAGCAAGGTCCATATGAGGACGGACTAACCTTCCTTTTTTACAAAAAGTCACGATTTTTCTTTGAATACTGGAATCAAAGACATAAAATCATCAGATATTATTACGCACTCACACTTTTTTAGGAATACAAATCTTAGAGTCATAATCTATTTACACTACATCCCCACTAGCTGCGACATCGCAATTCGCTATCACCTATCAGCTATCAGCTAAGAGATTTTACCATCACTTGCCATCTTCATTTTCTTTGAATTGCATACGCTATCTTTCTACCTTCTGAGATTAAGCAATGTCTACATCTATCTTTTTCTCTGCATTGCATAAGGCTACCTTTCTGTCTTCCGAGACTAAGCAATGTCTCCATATACATTTTATTTGTATTGCATAAGACTACCTTTCTGCCTTCCGAGACTAAGCACTGACTCCATCTGCATTTTTTTCTGCATTGCATATGGCTACCTTTCTGCCTTCCGAGACTAAGCACTGTCTCCGTCTGCATTTTCTCTGTATTGCATAAGGATACCTTTCTACCCTCCGAGACTAAGCGTTGTCTCTATCTGTATTTTTTTTTGTATTGCATAAGACTACCTTTCTGCCTTCCAAGTAGCTCTACCTCCATTCGTATGGCTGAAATATCGCCACCTTTGTCTAAATCCTGCACTGGCTGAAATATCGCCACTTTACTCTTTCTGCTGGCTGCTTTTATTTACATCTCGTTTACGTCTTGCATGGCTAAAATATCTCCACCTTAGTTTTAAGCGATTTTTGTTCCCTTTGAAACTAGGGATTCCGTACCCCTTTGAGAAATTGCTTTATTTTTTTTTTGATTTTGAGTACTAATTTGTGATTCTCAGTATTATTTTCTAAACGATTTTCTTAAGTCTAATGAAACCTAACTTTGTATGTTTGTTGTTTGAATTATTTGTTTTTTGTGTGTTCTTCTGGTTTCTTTTCCGAGTTCCATGCTCTTTGGTTAACCAGACAAGCTGGAGGGACTTCCTGCCATAGAGGAAAGGAAAGACCTGGGACCTGTACTCCCCAACTTGGGAACTCAGCTTATAGCGAAGGGAAGGAGCCGCTTTTTATGCGACACTACTATGGTGAAGAGTGAATCGAGACTCTTTTAATTGAGATTTCCCCCGGGTTTCTGCTTCATTCAAGTCTTAATTCAAGGAAGGACAAGTCCTTATCATCCCGATCGGGATAGACGGGCCTGCCTCGCTGCGGGTCAGCACCTGGGGGCCCCTTTTCTTTCTCAAAGTCAACTTGCTCACTTGTTAGTCAAGCTGTGAAGTCCCTACTTTATTTAGATTTATGGGATATTTGAAGAAGCGCAGGTTTTCCACCCTATACCTATACAAGGGGCTGGTCTCGATCTCGCTTGGTGGTACCCCTCTCGATGATTCGAAGGGGGAATTGGCCCAAAAATTGGATGGGGGTCAAGACGCTGTCGGGCGCCGGCGGCTGACTTCCATCTTTAGCAGTTCCATATTAATCGGTTTCATTCCGATCGATCAGTCGAGATGGTTAGCTTGGGCGCTAATGGTATTTTATATTTAGAATACCTAGACTAATGACAATCTTCCTTACTTGAATTGGAATCTTAAGCAGCTCAATTCTGATCTTCACTAGTCTGAGACGGACCTCTGTTCAAGTACCTCTTCTTCTACTCGAGCCTCTCTAGGAATGCGCTAGTAAACTGTAGCGAAATCACTGGAAATGAGAGAGATGTGAGTGTCAATCATTCTGTCAGCATGCTCAAAGAGTGCTTTCCAGAAGATGGAGAAGGAGAGAATGCACTTACAGCCTCTCTCTCATACCTACCATTATGTATTCTTCGCTTAAAGTTTTCTGATTGCTTACACGGTGATTTTATACTGATTCTTCGAGCCCTCTTTGAGACTATGATACTTGCTTTAAAATTGTGATTCTGCTTACCTTCCTTATAGCTTTGAATTGCTTCATTAATTTATGGGATACTTTCCTCGATTAATTCTGATTTTCTAGGTTTTCAACTTCATTTTCAAAGTTACGGTGGTATTTTGCCCTATATATGTGCACAAATTTGTTGATTGATTTTCCTGACCTATTTTCTCTAATTAGAATGTCATGCACCTAGTCTTTATTGCATACCTTATACTACTTATGTGATTATACCCATTCTCTGTGATTTCTTTCCTTTTAAATGACTAATTATTACTATTTGATTTGGATTCCTTAATTAAAGGGAAGTCCATATACTGATTCGATTGTGATTGATGTCAGTTCCTTAATTAAGGGACTTCTACCTTGTTTATTTACTCATATTCAGCACTATAAGTACTCCCCATTCTCTTTTGCATTAAAGACACGACAATCAACATATTGCACATCAAAACACAAGCAGAGCAATAGCTTTGATCTATTTTTGTGTTATTTCTCTCTTTTGCTGCACCCTACTCTTGACTATTATTAGCCAGCTGAAAAGCTAAGGCTAACATTGTGCTTACACTTGGTTATCCCATTGTGTTCTTTTATTACTGGTATGTTCTGATTAAATTCTATGTTCCAAACCAACGTGGCTATTACTACTTCACTGTGTTCTATTCCTAATTGTTTTCTACTTATGATCATGTTGTGCAATATGTGATTGGTTTTTGGTTTTCTTGTTGATACTTGTATGCTCATGAGTACTGCTTGTTCCTGATTTTATGACTATATGATGTTACTATTTACTTCTATGTCTAAATATGAATATTTAAAAGTCTCCTTAAACTCTTTTTATTTTGTGTACCCATGCTGAGTAAGTTTGTATTAAGTCTCTGAATCCTTTGGTAATGTTTATGTGATTTGTTTGTCCCATTTGCCCATTACCCTTGTGTTCAACTCTTCAACTCTTTTAAACTTTTTAAACTACCAACTCTCCTCTCCTTACTGCTCTTTACACTACTCTTAAAGCCTAGGTTCTACCCCTTCATGTAAGCATTGCATTGGGTAGCTCTGAGTACCCACTGAACTTTGTTGCACAAGTCTGGTAATTCCACATTATACTTGTCCAACAATTTTGGTAAGTGTTTAGGTGCATGGCATTGGTCAGGGACCCAATGAGGCCCTAAGGAGCTTTGTTGCACCTAAACCATGGCAAAGGCTGTGAGACTCGAAAGGAGTGAGGTTGGAAGATTGGGCCTGATGGAAGGCTCCCTATAGGATAACTTCTTATTTTTATTCTTATTTATGTAATTCAGCTCTCATGGTTGGCAATAATTTGTAAACGACTGATTGGGGTTATAGTGAAATTCGGTGGGGGTTATGCATGCTTAGTTTAATTAATGGTTAGAAAACATGCTTTTAGGATTTTACTTATTTATTTGTGTAATAGATATCCTGTATAGGGCATGCATCTCATTCATTAGAGATCCTACTTTAGGTTCTTTACTTTCAGCCTGTTCTTAAACCCACTTCATAAACATGATCAGTTAAGCTAATAATTGTAATAAGCAAATAACTCTTATAAGGCAACTGCTACATTTTTCATTCTCATCAGCATGTAGATATCATGCTTCAGGAACTTCTATGTGCATTAGACATCCTATTATTTGAGGTTCTCTACTCGTCTGAGTTACAAGTACGCCTATTAGCATGCCTAATCTAATAACATAAAGTATTGTATGTGTTTTTTTAAACTGGAGATTAATATGCATGTTCACCTTTTAAGACAAGTAGGAAATACATATGATGCGTAGGCAAATCTTAGGCCTAATAAGAATCGACTAATCATGTTTTGTCGGCTTAGGACCAATCAGCTTCCTGAACTTTGCTTCTAGTTTTGCCTCTTTGAAGTTCACTCTGTTTTACTAAAACTCCCGCCCTATTTTGAAGCAATTTTGGAAATTATGTATCTGCTTACCCCCATTGATGTTTGTTCTACTATGTTTTCAAACCGCTGGATGATCCTTTCTGCCTAGAATTATGTTACTTAAAATACCTATCCCATATTCCGCCAAGTTACTGTATCTTCAATGTTCTTACTCTATTTCCCAAAATCCGTTTTTAACAACTTCTATCTGCTATATACCTCTGAATCTTACTGCAGTCTTTAATTGTATTTCTGAAATTTCACCACTGTCTTTGGTCACTTAGTCTTAATTGCGCCTTCTGCTTTCACCAATAAGTTGCAAAAAAAACCATGTCCTCTCGAAACGTACTGTTTTAGCTCCAACACTCTTTACTGCTTTCAAACTCTTATCTTTGAGACCTTAATTGTGTTTAAATCATGCTATTTATGGGTCTTATTTGAGGAGGTATAGATATCGGCCTTTATATGTTTACGTGCTTCCCCCAACATGCATTATGTGTTTTTATATGCCACCTTAGATTTTTATCCTTTGAAAACAATTAGCCTAATATCCCACCCTTTAGGACTAGTTGTCCTATGTGCCTCCGGGACTTATAGGAATGGGACGGGTAATAGCATACAATAGTAATCGAGACCAATCTGTGCTTTAATACCTTAACGGGGTGGAAAGGGTAGATATGGAAATGATTACCGATGCGTTAATATCTCATGTGGACCCTCTTCCGAGGAGTGATTACTGGATATTGCATTAACGTGACCCATATTAATCATAAACCTAGGACTCCCCTCCCTTTTACTTTCTTTTTATCTACTTTCTTTAAGGTCGCTTAAATTTTCATGAATTTTGCCTTCTTTACTTTCCCTCTACAGTTTCAACTTATCTGTAATGTTATATGCAAGTCCTTCTATTTGAGCCCTTAACTGCTTACTTGATTATGTGAAATCACAATTATAACATGGCCGGGAACCACACTTGTGGATCTTAAGGGGTGCCTAACACCTTCCCCTCAAGATAATTTCTAGCCCTTACCCAAACTCTGGTGTCTTCAAACTCAAACCCTTTATAGTGTCCTAATGCACTTAATCATTAGGTGGAGACTCTTTAAACCCTAAACCCAATTCCCAAAAGGGAACGAGTTGTCCTCCAAAAATATCGTAAATTCGGTTTTGCCTTTAAAGGAAGGAAAAAAGGGGGCATCGACATTTACAACTAAAAAAATAGATTAGAGTAGTAAACTTACCTTATTTTTTTGATAACTCAACCCTTATCTTGGTTCTTCAAACTCTAGGTTTTCCCCCCAATTAGAGCTTAAAAGGTTGAGAAATTCAATTAGGGTTTGTGGGTGATTTTTGGGAGGAAGTTTGCATAGATTTAGGTCTGTTTATTTGTGATATATGCTGAGGTTTACATTGCAAGAGATAATCCTTTAAATGGGCTCTTTGTCTGACCCAAAGTTGCCTCTTTTTTGGGCTATCATTTAACCTAGTAGGTGACACACCTACTTGACACCTAGAAGCCTGTGTAGTCTTGCAAAAATGCATATATTTCTCTACTCCAATGTCGTATTGATAAATGGTTTAATGTGTTAGAAAATAGACTCATAGAGCTTCAATTTGATGGGTGGAACACCCATTAAATCTAAGTATATTGGGAGAAAATCGCAGTCACATTTGACCCAAAGTTTCAGTAAAGCTTATTAATGTAACTTGTGATGACTTTTATCGACTTTTGTTCCACAACTCGCGTGAATTCAAAACATAACACACGACTATCATACGACTAAAATAATTCATAACATAACCTCCTTATCATGTTAAGCACCCCGGTCTCACCCCAAAAGTACATGTTGTAACACTCCCATCTTGTCGACTTTCAACGAAACATTGTTTTCTTTCATTCCTTTAGCTTCTGAACCTTCCAACCCTCTTTATACTTGTTGTTCATGATCTTCAATATTTTTAACCTCCGAGGTAACATGATTAACTTACTTTATATATTTTCAAATATTCTCTAATTTTTAGTCCTACATTAGTTTGCTTACGACACACTTTTATGTATGCAAATATAGGGTATAACAGAATGTCAAATGAGGTGTAGGATGATAGATTTTTTCTCAAGAAGACCTTAAAATTTATAATGCACACTTAGTGCTTCAGATTATGCTCAAGTTAGATAGAATCTTGACTATCTCTCTAATTTTAGTTCAACATGTAATTCTCATAAAATAGATCGAAGTGGCTAACAGTTCCGAAATTATTGTAAGAACTTAAGTAAATGCTCCATTGAGGTATGTATGGCTAACCCTCTTCATCTTAGTGTTGAACTCTTGGTTTTCGAATTGATCATATTAGATGGATTGTATTAATGTGTTGGGTTGACATATTTTTGTTGCAAAATTATTCTATGTGTTTGCCCTGAAATCATTCTAGTTAAAAATGTGATTATGTTCTTCAAGTGTTCTTTTCTTTCCTTATGTGCGCATGCCGTATATGATAGCACTTATCGACATGGATAGTGAATTTATATGAACGAATAAATAAGAGGAAGACTTGAACTATAAAAATGTATCGAAGTGCGAAGAATTAATTAATAAAAAAGGTGTGATATGCCATGTAATGGAAAGAAATGTGAACTAAGGAATAATTGAAAGAGGTCATGTCCCAAGTGGGATGGCTTAGATGATCGGGCCGAGATCGGACGCCATATTGTACACATAAATATGCAAAGTCGATTAAGAGCTCTTCAATCAATCATAATATAAACGTAGTTGAACAAATAGAGAAAAACTACGGTAAATTTACATTAATGTAACAGGAAAATCATCCTTCAAGAGGTTCTATCAAACCCTAGATTACAACTTAGCTATTCATAATAGTATGCAAAACTACGATACTAGAATTCATAACCAATAATGAAAATTGGAAGAAGGAAGTGAAAAACTTGTAGAAGAATTCTTCGCCTTTTTCCTAGGGTATTCTTGCCTCCTTAGGTCGAATTCCTGGTCTCCTTAGCCTCCTTAGATCTTAAATTATGTCAAAAATGTGTCAAAAGTCCTCAAAATACTATCTTTCCATGTGTATATACCAAGTAGGGTCGGGCCCAAACAATTCAACCTTATCCTACATGAAAAGACACTTCTCCGGACATATATGCATGGCCGCGAATCAACCTCGGATAGGCCGCGCATACTGAATAGTGTTCTGCCCAATTTGCGCGGTCAGTGCCCGGCCGCGCACTTGACGAGCACTTTTCACCCTGTTCTGCTTGTAATTTAGAAAAATATAAAACATAAAGTTATAGCCCTTTGGGTTAGATTTTCAACCATATGTTGTGGAGCCCAAATGGAGTTCATAACAAAAGGTTATGTAAATTTTACTAGACAATATGTGATATGTCTACTCGATTCATCGTTCGTTCTTAACTATCATAGGTTGATCCCGGAGCATGATCCTGACTTAATTCCTTGGGCTTTTACTCAGACTTCAAAGCTTCAAATTATTTAAATTCATTCCATAACATCTACATAGCTCGGAACCACTTCTACAAGGCATAAAACACACAGTTAGTGAAAAACACTAACGATTAAAGCTCAAACTCAATTAAAGTGTAGTAAAATTAGAGTATAATAAGCGATTAAAATACGTAATTATAGCATATTAGCAGAAAACCTTCTCATAAGAGGATTCAAATGTATTTGATGAAGGTAATGTGTTGGATATCCTATAAGTGTCATCAATGTTCTCTTGGATAGTTTGTTTTGAATTTTAACTTTTAGTAAATGAAATATAGTTTTGTCTTTTACCTTTTTAGTGTTTATTGTGATATATTAGAACAATAGAAAAAGTTATTAAGTTTTATGAAAGTTTTCCGATAAGATTTTTTTTTTTACATTTAAATATTTATCCTTCTTTAGTTTAGTACTTAAAGAAAAAATATAAAATTATATTTTAAAAATTATGGGTCGGCCCGGGGGCCCGCAGCTCACATAAGGCTGGGGTACGCTAACTAGTTTTAGGCCCATTTGTTACACCCCATATATTTTTTACATGAATGTATACCATAAGTAAATTGATGAAAGCTCGAAAATGAGATGTTACATCCCACATTTTCATACGTTAAAGTTTCGTCGTAAGTTAATGGACGTAAGTTCGGGAATGAGATTATTTTGAATTTATAAGTATTATGCTATTTCAAACAAGTGATGAGTAAATTTGTGATGGTATTATGAGATTATTTTGAGATTATAAGTGATGAGATTATAAGTGATGATATTATTTTGAGATTATAAGTATTATGCTATTTCAAATAAGTGACGAGTAAATTCGTGATAGTGAGAGGGTAAGCAAATAAAAAAATTAAGTTTTGTCGAAGTTTATCATTTTGGGATAGAATACGGCCCAAGCTAAAGTACTCGATATTCGTGGACTAGTGCCATAAAAGCTACCACATGACCATGATACCAAGGTGCACAATGTGTGGTAAAAATGAATAGTATTTTATGTAATTTGAGATAATTCTTAATTATATTAATAATTAGATAATTATAAATTTTTATGTGGGATTTATCTTGTAAATTGAATTTTATAATTATTTGGTGGATAAGCTTAGCACATCACCAACGTGGCAGCAAGGAGTCAAATTTCTATGATCAAACAATATTGACTCCTTGGCTTAGATAGCTAGATGTCACACTTAGAAAAATCAAGCGGGGCCCACAATCACATGATAAAAGGCATTCCTAATCCATTTAATGGAGAAGCTTATGACTACAAGAAACAGTTCTCCTTCAGCAAACTCATACGAAGCTTTAATTCATATTTGAGTCTTTGCATGTCAAAGAGTTCTTCAACAAACTCATACAAAGCGTTAGCAACTTAATTTGCTACAAAATTGCAATTTTAGGTGAGTACAGTGTAATTTTTCTCAAGAATATTATACGAGTTTTTCCCTACTTCAATCTGCCGTTATATATTATCACAATTAACGTGTGTTAGAGGCATTGTCAAGAGAATCGGCTCAGCTATGTTAAGGCTATCCCTTCTTTCTTTTTGGCATGATCCAAATAATACAAATGAAACGAGCAAAATACGCAACTTTCATAAACGACTACATTCATAGAAATACTAGGGGTGTCTATATTCTTGATTCCCCATGTGGATTATTATTATAACTTTTGTTCATGGGTCTTAGAAAAATACGTATTTAATAAAGTTTATCAGAAAAGGCATATAGATTTTACGGTAGTCTGAGAAAATCTTATTAACGTGTTTCTTATGCATTTCATATATTTATACATGTACATTGACCCATGACCAGATGGAGTTATACGTCTATATATGTATATTATATTTATATGGTATATGAAAAAGGTTACATCGTTATATACGCACCACCACCTGATCAACTAGTATACGTTGATTATTTTACCCATAATAGCTGAGATGATATGATGGGATGCCCTCAGAGGCTTGATGATGTTATGAAACATGTGCCTATGCACGACATGACATTCATGCTCATATGCATGACACTATAATTATTTCATGATTTACAAAGTTATCTAGACTTACAGATTGAGTAATTTACTCTATATTTCTTTCATGTCTATTATGTACTTATTTATGTGTCAAAGATGAAAGGGGGTAAGGGTTCCTGCCTGAGATGTTATTGATAGATAAGGAGCTAGTACGTGAGGTAAGTTAAGACAAAGAAAATGACCCAAGAACGATTAGCGCGAAATATTAATATGATAATGGGCCAACGAGTAGTTAGTAGTTGATTCAGGAAGAGCCCAGTTATGGCTAGACAAGAGAATAAAGACAAATCAATAGATCAATGCAAGATAAACATAGAGAACCCCGACATGGGGAATTCAGTCTCGCAGTTATAACATTGTAATATTGAGATATATTCATATAAGAGTTGGGAGAGTTAAAAAGGTACCGTATGAGTATTACAAAAATAAAAGAGAATGCCACTCGGAAGATAGTCGAAATATCAGTTCAGAAACAACCGTACAAGCACATGGGCATGGAGGTAAGTAACTGCGGATAATTATAGGTGAGGAAGGAGATCAAAAATTCTGTTGAGTGTACAACGTAATAAGCTCACAGCTTTATAAAAGTCATATGGTCTTCCCCAAAGTACTACAACGAAAGACTAGCTGATAAGGATGAAGGCTTCAACCTAAGCATAGTGACCTAAAGAGGAAATGGTCTTGTAATAACAGTTTCACAACAACATTGTATGCACCCCATAAGAAAGTGTCACCTATCGTGGCCAATATGTGTGGGCACCAAGATAAACCAAGTATTCATGCAACAAGTGGCAGAATCCAGGATAAGTAATTGCTTACATTTAAAGAAATTTGAGAAGGAACGAAAGGAATTATTCGATCGGTGATCCAGAGTTAGTTATATTATGAATGCACTAAAGATTTTGGAGTATAATCCATGCAGCATATATGTTGACAATCATACATCTCTAGAAGACTCTGATATAAGTTAAAAAAAGAATTAATTCCAAGACATAGATAAAGGATTGAATTGTTAGAAGATGGTATCATGGATATTTCGTAGCGTCCATGAAAGGCTAACGTAATAAGTAATGCCATCAGCCATAGATCGGAAGATAGCTTACGCCTACATAAAGGTTGATTAGAGGGAAGAGGAAACTAAAAAGTTACACAAGCTAAGTAAATCAGGAGTCTGATAAAATTATAGACCTCATGATTGAGAACATTGCAGGATCACTCTTAAATATCAAAAGTACAAAAGATATAGTACAGTAGACATATTCTATAAGGGCATTAGAAGAATACCAGCCTCATAAGAAGTCAGTGTGAAGCTCTCACTGATTATGTATACACCAGAGGTGCAAGTATTATAATAAAGCTTCAAGTTATGGATGTGAGTTATACCTATGTGGAAGGAAGGGCATGAAAGAGATATAAGATATGATGCAAGATTTTAAGGTAAGTAAGGTAAAGGCAAACAACATATGCGATACTCAAATGCAAAAAGGTTGTGAATAGTCCATACTTTTGGATAAAAGGCTGGAAGCGCGAGGATTCAGTATCCAGGAATAATATCAGCAACGTTAGTGACATGTCTTTCAGCCTATATTTTCTAGGTATCCAGGAGGCTAATTAAGAATGTAAAGAAGAGTTGGAGATGATGTGATGTCTCACTTGATGTTCCAAAAAAAAACACAATGAAATCTATGGTGCAAGCAAGTTAAAGGAAGATTAAGAGTAGTATAAACAAATATGTGTAGATCGCAAGCTAAAGCATAGTAAAGCAACAAAGTTTTGGGAAGACAAGAGTGAGGAAAATAAAGGGCGAGTGAGAAGGTGACGAGAATGGATAAGACCTCAGGATTAAGACCATGAAAACAAGAATGTTGATGGTTTCTGTAAGTTATATAAATTTCAGTATAGCATGAATGAACTCAAAGGAATCCAAGACTAATAGCATTTAGAAGACATGGAATGCTGCCCTGGTAATAGAATAAAGGTGTAATTGTGATAGATAAAGGATGACGTTTAGGCCTTCGATTGAGTAATAACTTGAAGAAAAAAAGAGAGGGGGATTTCATGAATTGTACAGGATTAATTACCCACATAAGGCAAATTACATTAGTATGCTATGAAATACGGTTATAGAAGTATAGTATCGCCCCCAGGTGGACCAGGAAGATCACTTCAACTGTTCCTCGATGCGACGTGAGCCCTAGTGATTACGTAAGAGGTTTCAAGTTATCAATGATAGATTGTGATCAATATTGAGGAGAATCAACAATGTATGGATAAACGTTATAAAGTATGAGATGAAATTTGGCCATAAGATGAGCATAATGAATAACTATTAAAAGACCTAGATTTATACATATAAGATAAACACGAAAGAAACCGAAGTATGGTAGCAGACCTTAGTAACGATAAATTGAAGTAAGGTATGGCATAGCCTGACATATGTAGATGCAGTAAAGTCATACAGATGGATAAACGGATCTATGTGTTGGAAACACGTTTCAAATGCAATATACTAAACGTGTGTTCTTTTGTAGGTTTTGATGAATGTCAAACAAAGCAAAAAGCGATATATAGCAATGCTCAAGGACAAGCACAAAATGGATGCATTACAAGAAGCTCAAGACAAAGTTTAGAAATGTTATAATTGAGTCAATATTAATTGTGATCTTGATTCCTCAACTTGGCTCATAACATGGCTTCTCTACTAAAATTATTTTTCCAAAATCATGCATATTTAAATTAAGTGTCAAATGATTTTAAACTATGCATATTTACATTTGTTAAAATGTTTTCCAAACATGCCTCAAAAATCTGGGCTAAGATAATCGATTATGTTCTTATGATAATCGAGTATCTCTAAGCCAAGACTGCATGACAATCGATTGTGAATTAATGATAATCGATTGTGAGTAAGTCAGTTAACATCAGGTTTTTGCAAACTGCATAACAATCGATTGTGTACTTATGATAATCGATTGTTAACTGAGGCAAAGTTTTCAAAACTCATAAAAATCGATTATGAACTAATGGTAATCGATTATAATCGATTAGAATGAGAAAAATGTCTCCCAGTGATTTTAAATAAAATGATAATCGATTGTGGGTTTTGATAATCGATTATATATGAGACAGAGAGTTTTGAAATTAATTAATAATCGATTATTCCATTTGATAATCGATTGTTGAAGCTGACCGTTGTCATATATTTTCAATTACCTTCAGGTAATCGATTGTTGACATTTAACAATCGATGTTTTGCGTAAAATCTGGAAAAGATTTTCTGAACGTTGTTAAAATAATCGATTGTTGATTTCCGGACAATCGATGTTTTATGCCAAAAATTGGAAAGGATTTCTTAACGTTATAAATAATCGATTATTGATTTGAAGTAATCGATTGTTGACGTAAAATCTGGGATTGAATTTTTAATCTGATAGGCAAACAATCGATTGTTTAGTCTTGACAATCGATTGTCACTGAGTAATTTCAGCAATCCTTAATTGGCAATTAGACAACGGTAAGACTGAGTTTTTCACCTATAAATACAGCTTCAACTCAGTGTTTTCACGAAAACAACATATACACTTTGAGTATTTTCATTGCTAAAAGCTTTCTTACATTGATCATCATTTTCCATTCATCCATAAAGCTTTTTGAAGAGCCATTCTATTGAGCTAAGTTGTTGTGATCTTGAGCGTACTATTTCTACTCATATCTACTCATTAAGGAGTGCTTTGTAAAGTGAGTGTGTTTTGTATTTGTAAGAGAATTGCGATTCTCGTTTGTTGAGGAACTTGTGATTCCTCGGTTGAAGTCTTTGGGATTGTTATCCCCGAGCAGTTGAAGTCTTTGGGATTGTTATCCCCGAGCAGTTGAAGTCTTTGGGATTGTTATCCCCGAGCAATTGAAGTCTTTGGGATTGTTATCCCCGAGCAGTTGAAGTCTTTGAGATTGTTATCCCTGAGCAATTGAAGTCTTTGGGATTGGTATCCCCGAGCAATTGAAGTCTTTGGGATTGTGATCCCCGAGCACCTAGGTGAGGCTGGTGTCCTCAGCTGTAACGGTTTGTTAAGCACCCGTAAGCTTGACAAGTTTAGTGGAAATCTCGAGAGAGTCTCTCGGGGACTGGACTAACCACGTTTGTGGCCAACCAGGATACATCATTGTGTAAGTTTATTCTACTGCACTTGTTTTAATTTCTGCAAAGTTTTTAAATTCCGCACTAAAACGCTTAATAATTTTAAAACGCTATTCACCCCCCCCCCCTCTAGCATAAAGCGTATTGTCCAACAATTGGTATCAGAGCCATACTCTCTGAAAGACTTAACCGTTTGAGAGAATCTTTCCATGGCTTCTACTCTAGACTCTTTTGCAGGTATTGATGAAGGACAGTGCCCCACAAGACCTCCTTTGTTTAACGGGACTAATTATTCATATTGGAAAGAAAGGATGCAGATATTCGTCAGATCAAACAGCCCTTACTTGTGGAAGGTGTACACCAAAGGAAGGTTCCTGTCAAAAAGGTGGAAGAAGAATGGGTGCCAAAATCAGAAGAGGAATTCAACGCCGAGGATAATCGAATGGTCCAAAATAACTTTAAAGCTATTAATTTATTACTTTGTGCTGTTAATGCTAATGATTACAGGAAAATCTCCTGCTGCAAAACAGCGAAAGAAATGTGGGACAAGCTTGAGGTCACTTACGAAGGGACTGACCAGGTAAGAGAAGCTAAAATTGACTTTTTAACTCATGCTTACGAATTGTTCCATATGAAGGAAGGCGAAAAGGTAGACGAGATGTTCGAGCGGTTCTCATCAATAGTGAATGATCTCCACGCGCTCAAGAAGACGTTCACAGACAAAGAACTAGTTCGAAAAATCCTTAGGAGTCTAACACCGGCATGGCGATCAAAGGCCGATGCGATTCAAGAGTCAATTGGAATCACGAACGTCACCATAGACGCTCTTAGAGGTAATCTTAAGACTTATGAATCCACTATTCTTAACCCTGTTATTGATGAACAAAGAAGGCAAAAGATTGCTCTAAAGGCGAGCACAAGTCAATCACCAATTGAAGAGGATGGAGATAGCGAATTCGGACTCATCATCAAAAAGTTCCAAAAATTCATGCGAAAAGAATATGACCGCAAAGGGAAAAAGCAAGGTGAGCAAGTTAAATGTTATTAATGTGGTGAAACAGGGCATATCAAAACAAACTGCCCAAATCTTAAAAAGGAGAAGAAACCCTTCAAGAAGCAACGAGCATACATATCTTGGGGAGGAGATTCCGGAGACGAATCCAGTGAAGAAGAAAATGAAGAAGCGGCAAATCTCTGCCTCATGGCACAGGAAGAAAATCAAAGTGAGGTAAGTCAAATCTCTTCTCAAAATTTTTATACTCTTGATGACATGAGAAATGCCTTTGATGAATTGTATGCTGAATTTCTCAAAGTTACAAAAACCGTCACTAGCTTAAGAGAAAGTGCTTCTCTAAAAGAACAAGATTTTCAAAAACAGTTTTCATTAAAAGAAAAAGAATTAGAAAAATTGGTTTTGGAAAATGAGAAGCTACTAGAACAAAACAAGTTTTATGGGAAAAGAAGTTCTGACAAGCCCGAGAGTTCTACAAAAAATTGTGCTTCTTGTGTAGACCTTAAGAATGAAGTAGGTAGATTAAAAGGCACACTAGATAAATTCAACTCCTCTCATAAAAACTTGAATGTGGTGCTTGATAACTTGAAATCAACCAAGCATGGAATAGGCTTCATAAATGAAGAAGAGGTTGATGCAAAAACCCAACCACCTAGAGCTCAATCTAGGATTAATAACAAAAATGCCTTTCCTAAAACAAACATGCATGCTAGACAAAATATTAGGAGACCTAGACATGACCTTCCGCCTAGCAATCGTCACCATAGACATGATGCATATTTTAGGCACAACAGTGATCATGCTAGAAGATCCAGAAATGTTCAACCTAGAAATGATTATGGTGCTCAAATTAGGAGAAATGAAAATAGAGTAAACAATGTGCATTATTCTAGCTACTATGAGCCTAGACGCATGCATAATCCAAATGTGACATGTCATTATTGTAGACGAATTGGTCATATTGCTCCCGCATGCTTTACTAGACATAGACATGCCACTCAAACATATCATTATAGTATGCATAACCCTCAAGGACCCAAAATGGCATGGGTACCAAAAGAGCATTGATTTGTTTTGCAGGTGTGCTTGAAGGAATCAAGTGTAGTGGATGCTCCAAACACTTGACGGGAGACGAATTCAAAATTCCTTCAATTAAAGCACAAAGAAGGAGGAAGAGACGGAAAAGTCGATTTAGGCATTTTTTTTTCAAAATCGGAAGTATTTTCGAAAAATTTAAAAGACAAAATACAAGGAAGACAAAGGCAAAATTGTGGAAGAAGCTTCTTAAATTGAAGAATGAGCCAAAAGACCAAAATGAACGGAGGATGTTCAAAATCAGGTAATTGGCAAAGTCGAAGGGAAGGTAAGTACCCTAAACCCTCTTAAGAACATCCTAGGACAAAATTCTTAAGAGTTCACGTTTTTCACCCGACTACACTAGTTTCAAAGTTATTATTTCATTTATAGATTACTGACTTGAGCGTCGGAGATGTTTAATTCTATTTTGCAGGTATCCCCCAAAAGGTAAGAGGAAAGTATAAATTGTCTTGATAACAAGAAAAATCGATCATAATCGATTATTTATGCTTACAATCGATTATCAGTATCAATAATCGATTATTTGTTGATTCAATTTTTTTGTCATGAAATCTTGTTGAATGTTTACATTGCTTGATAGAATTAAGTCTCATCATTTTAGCATACCCCTTCCAAAAAATCGATTATTTGTTCTGCCAATCGATTATTTGCCAAAATCCAAACTCTCTGTGAGTGAAATAATCGATTACTATATATTGACAATCGATTATCTGTTTTAAACTTATGTTACCGTTTTGGCTCTACAATCGATTCCTGTCAGGTCATAAATATGAAAAACAATCGATTACCAAGTTTGACAATCGACTATCTTTTTCAAATTTTTTTACCGTTCTGGCGTGTAATCGATGTGTCAGATCATTTTCATTAATGACAATCGATTATTCTATTCAAACAATCGATTGTTGAACGGTCAGTGAATTTATTTTTACCGTTTCAGACTTCAAAGCTCTTCAAATCTCTTCAAATCTTTTCAAATAAGTGTAAGATTCATTCCTTCTCTATATATAGGCTGCACATATGCTCTTGTATACTCACTCAAGCCTCCCAAGCATCAAATTATCTTGTTATCTTTAGCACATCTTTTTCAAAAATGTCAAGCCGCAACTCCAAACGTGCTCGTTCCAAACAAGGTGCTTCTTCTTCTCGCCATCCATATCAAGATGGATCGGTTCTATTCTTTGAATCCGATGAAGAGCTCACCCGTTTCTTAACCAAATTTGAGAAACGCCTTATTCTCCCTCCTCGCTTTTCAACAAACGCTCTTGTTGCACCATTCATTCCAGCCGCGAATATGCTAAGAGAGTGCCAACTTTTCAATTTCCTACTCCTTACTCACCCCTACTACAACATTACTTTGGTTGAAGCTTTTTACTCCAACCTTCACAAAGATGATGAGGGTGAACTCGTTACCAATGTTAACGGCATTTCCATTCTAATTTCTGAAGATAACCTCCACCTCATTGCCGGCATTCCGCATGATGGTGAAGACATCTACCAGTACATAAATAATGCCGGGGACATGATTGATGAAGCTAATCTCTTCCGCCAAGCCGGAGTCGCCTATGATGAGTCTTCTTCCCGTCGTCCCACCATAAAGGGTATGGACCCGAATTATCGTTTCATTCTCTATTTCATCACTCGTGTTCTCAAACCCCGTAAACTCAATCACACCACCATTTCCCAAGAGGATGCCAAATCTCTTCATGCCATTATCACCGGTGTTAAAGTCAATTGGTGCAAGCTTATTCAATCTCATATGCTCAATGCCACCAGAGATGACATACCTCTCCCCTATGCCCTCTTAATAATGAAATTTCTTGAAGCTTCCGGGGTCAATATTGCTAATGGTCCTCTCAAAAAGAGCACCAAAATCTGGGAAATTTCGGAGTCTTCCTTTCATCATGATGGTGATCATGCTCCCGCTCCTCCTCAAAATCGACAAGCCCGTCGTGCTCATCCTCCTCAGGAGCCTACCCTCCGGACTATCTCTGACCAAATTACTCAATTAACCCGTGAGGTCCATGGTTACTTTGATCACGTGCATTATGCCTATGCTCAGGTGGTACCATATCAAGCGCCTCCCAATGATGATGAAGGGGATGGGGGTGATGAATGATGAAATTGTTGTTTTTGATGATGTGAAATTGTTGTTTTTGATTTGTTTTTCCTTGGTTGGTTAGTTGTTCGTTTTATTGTGTTTGGCTCCACCCATGTAATGTTATTTTCCAATAAATAAACTTTTGTTTATTTCATATTTTTTTTGCATATTCTTCTCTTGTATATATTTTTGCTAATGGCAAAAGGGGGAAGAAACGGGATATCAAGAAGTATGCTATCAAGAAGTATGCTATATCACTCTCAACTTCATTCATGCTTAAAGTGAGGGGGAACATCAAATTGCATACTTTACACTTGTCTTGGATCATCAAAATAATTATTGCATATATCCCGCTTATGTTTGCCATTATCAAAAAGGGGGAAATTGTTGGAAACACGTTTCAAATGCAATATACTAAACGTGTGTTCTTTTGTAGGTTTTGATGAATGTCAAACAAAGCAAAAAGCGATATATAGCAATGCTCAAGGACAAGCACAAAATGGATGCATTACAAGAAGCTCAAGACAAAGTTTAAAAATGTTATAATTGAGTCAATATTAATTGTGATCTTGATTCCTCAACTTGGCTCATAACATGGCTTCTCTACTAAAATTATTTTTTCAAAATCATGCATATTTAAATTAAGTGTCAAATGATTTTAAACTATGCATATTTACATTTGTTAAAATGTTTTCCAAACATGCCTCAAAAATCTGGGCTAAGATAATCGATTATGTTCTTATGATAATCGAGTATCTCTAAGCCAAGACTGCATGACAATCGATTGTGAATTAATGATAATCGATTGTGAGTAAGTCAGTTAACATCAGGTTTTTGCAAACTGCATAACAATCGATTGTGTACTTATGATAATCGATTGTTAACTGAGGCAAAGTTTTCAAAACTCATAAAAATCGATTATGAACTAATGGTAATCGATTAGAATGAGAAAAATGTCTCCCAGTGATTTTAAATAAAATGATAATCGATTGTGGGTTTTGATAATCGATTATATATGAGACAGAGAGTTTTGAAATTAATTAATAATCGATTATTCCATTTGATAATCGATTGTTGAAGCTGACCGTTGTCATATATTTTCAATTACCTTCAGGTAATCGATTGTTGACATTTAACAATCGATGTTTTGCGTAAAATCTGGAAAAGATTTTCTGAACGTTGTTAAAATAATCGATTGTTGATTTCCGGACAATCGATGTTTTATGCCAAAAATTGGAAAGGATTTCTTAACGTTATAAATAATCGATTATTGATTTGAAGTAATCGATTGTTGACGTAAAATCTGGGATTGAATTTTTAATCTGATAGGCAAACAATCGATTGTTTAGTCTTGACAATCGATTGTCACTGAGTAATTTCAGCAATCCTTAATTGGCAATTAGACAACGGTAAGACTGAGTTTTTCACCTATAAATACAGCTTCAACTCAGTGTTTTCACGAAAACAACATATACACTTTGAGTATTTTCATTGCTAAAAGCTTTCTTACATTGATCATCATTTTCCATTCATCCATAAAGCTTTTTGAAGAGCCATTCTATTGAGCTAAGTTGTTGTGATCTTGAGCGTACTGTTTCTACTCATATCTACTCATTAAGGAGTGCTTTGTAAAGTGAGTGTGTTTTGTATTTGTAAGAGAATTGCGATTCTCGTTTGTTGAGGAACTTGTGATTCCTCGGTTGAAGTCTTTGGGATTGTTATCCCCGAGCAGTTGAAGTCTTTGGGATTGTTATCCCCGAGCAGTTGAAGTCTTTGGGATTGTTATCCCCGAGCAATTGAAGTCTTTGGGATTGTTATCCCCGAGCAGTTGAAGTCTTTGGGATTGTTATCCCTGAGCAATTGAAGTCTTTGGGATTGGTATCCCCGAGCAATTGAAGTCTTTGGGATTGTGATCCCCGAGCACCTAGGTGAGGCTGGTGTCCTCAGCTGTAACGGTTTGTTAAGCACCCGTAAGCTTGACAAGTTTAGTGGAAATCTCGAGAGAGTCTCTCGGGGACTGGACTAACCACGTTTGTGGCCAACCAGGATACATCATTGTGTAAGTTTATTCTACTGCACTTGTTTTAATTTCTGCAAAGTTTTTAAATTCCGCACTAAAACGCTTAATAATTTTAAAACGCTATTCACCCCCCCCCCCCTCTAGCGTAAAGCGTATTGTCCAACACTATGAAATAAGGCATAGAAATATTCATAAGTTCAACAAAGTACCAAGCGAAGGACATCAGTGTCCTATGGATGCCCACAGGGACATCTTGTCATAGTTATGCATATGTTCACAATGTGAGGCCTAAAGATTGGCCAAAATCTGGAGGGAAGAGTCGTGTAGGCACACATACAAGTAAAAAGTCATACAGGTTACACGATAGAAGGTAGCAACAAATACGAGATTGGAAAGATTCCGACTACAAGTGGTGGTGTGAGAAAGAGGTCTAATGGGGGGAATGCTCTGGCCTTTGGATTTATTCACAGAATAATTGTCTAGATGGCAAGAAGTGCACTAGAGTAATTGTAAGAACTATACGCTATGATGATGATAATGCATCAGTCAACATTCGAGGACGAATGTTCCAAAAGAGGGAATGATATTGCAACCCATAGTTTTTACATGAAAGTATGCCATAAGTAAATTGATGAAAGCTAAAAAATGAGATGTTACATACCGCATTTTCATATTAAGGTTTCGTCGTAAGTTAATCGACATAAGTTCGGGAATGAGATTATTTTTCGATTATAAGTATTATGTTATTTCAAACAAGTTATGAGTAAATTCGTGAATGTGAGACGGTAAACAATCCGACGAAAATGAATTTGTCGAAGTTTATCATTTTGGAATGGTAAGCAAATCGACGAAAATGAATTTTGTCAAAGTGTATCATTTTGGAATAAAATACGGTCCAAGCTAAAATACCTGGCGTTTATGGACTAGTGTCATACAAGATACCACATGACCATGATAGCAAGGTGCACAAAGCATAGTAAAAGTAAATAATATTTTACATAATTTGATATAATTCATAATTATGTAGATAATTGGGTAGTTATGAATTTTTAAATGGGATTTATCTTGTAAATTGAATTTTGTAATTATTTGGTGGATAAGCTTAGCACATCACCAACGTGGCAACAAGGAGTCAAATTTCTATGATCAAACAATTTGGCTTATATAGCTAGATGCCACACTTAGGAAAATCAAGTAGGGCCACAACTACATTATAAAAGGCATTCCTAATCCATTTAATGGAGAAGCTTATGACTACAAGAACAGTTCTCCTTCAGCAAACTCATACAAAGCTTCAATTCATATCTGAGTCTTTACATATAAAAGAGTTCTTCAACAAACTCATGCAAAGCATTAGCAACATAATTTGCTACAAATTACAATTTTAAGGGAGTACGGTGCAATTTTTCTCAAGAATATCATACGAATTTTTTCATATTTCAATCCGCTGTTATATGTTGTCGCAATTGACGTGCGTTAGAGGCATTGTCAAGAGAATCGGCTCAGGTATGTTAATGCTATCCCTTCTTTCTTTTTAGCATGATCCAAATAATACAAATGAAACAAGCAAAATACACATCTTTCATTAATGACTCTATTCATAGAAATACTAGAGGTGTCTATATTCTAGATTCTCCATGTGGATTATTATTATATCTTCTGTTCATGGGTCTCAGAAAAATACGTATTTGATAAATTTTATCCGAAAGGCATACGGATTTTTATGGCATTCCAAAAAAATCTTATTAACGTATTTCTTATGCATTTATACATGTACACTGACACATGATCAGATGACGTTATATACGCGTATATATGTATATTATATTTATATAGGATATGGAAAAGGTTATGGTGTTATATACGCACCACCACCTGATTAACTGGTATATGTTGATGATTTTGTTCATAGTGGACGAGATGATATGATGGGATACCCTCAGAGGCCTCATGATGTTATGAAACATGTACCTATGCACGACATGACATTCATATGCATATGCATGACACTATAATTATTTCATGATTTACAAAGTTATCCAGACTTTCATGTTAAGTCATTTACTCTATATTGTTCCATGTCTATTATGTACTTATTTATGTGCCTTATTGGGGACGCTGTGTTCATGCCCGCAGGTCTCAATAGACAGGTCGAGAGTCCTCTAAGTAGGCGATCAGCTCGGAAGATGTTGATGCACTCCATTTGCTTCGGAGTTTCTTATTTAGTCAGTATGATTTAGATGTGTATTGTTTGGTATGGTGGGGCTCTATCCCGACCTTTATGATAATTATGTATTGTCATAAAGATGTGTTTAGATGTGTATTGTTTGGTATGGTGGGGCTCTATCCCGACTTTTATGACATTTATGGTAGTTACTGTATGATATTATTGCATGCTATTTTATTTATGTTTCTTATGTTTAGATATTACGCTATTTCTGCTGGAGTTACTAATGCTCTTTTGTTTTTGTTTTGTTTTCCTTTTCTTCACTAAGCCGAGGGTCGATTGGAAACAGCCTCTCTGCCCTTTCGGGTAGGGGTAAGGCTCGTCTACATATTATCCTCCCCAGACCCCACTTTGTGGGACTATACTGGATAGTTGTTGTTGTTGTTATGTATCCTTAAAGGCTTGTAGACAGATGTCAAGTACCTAAAATATAGTATGGCCTTGTCAACCTATGTTCAGTATACGAGTGGTTATTTTGGTCTTAGAGGCCCATAATTTTTATATATAAGTTTGTATTACATGTTATATTCTACCTATTTTACGGCAGTCTCTTCGACGCAATTACTTATGATAGTTTTGTATAAAAAATACGTTACATTAATAATTGATTGAGTAAAGTACCGGATGTGAGTCTCGTTCACCAATTTAAAGCGTGACACTATCAAAATAGCAGGCTAGCCGAGTACAAGCTGTCAATTATTAAAGCCCACATAGACTAGGCTGGGCTAGTCCGACTCGCCGATATTGACAGCTATACTTTAAATTAGCCAATCGTGAGAATGTAAACAGTCTTTAAAGAAAATTCATCCTGTTTAAAACCTCTAAATTGAATACATTTGACAATCCTAAGGTATTTGGTCTTTCCTCCATCCAGAGACAGGTGAAACTCAGTCGGAAATAGTGCAACAACAATGTCGAAGCGCAAGCGTGTAGGGACGCCAAAGGGCATTAACAGCTCCCTTCTTAACCCTTCAGGTACCTCTTCGCTCAATCTTCTTCTTCTATCTTCCAGTGAGAAGGTTTTAATTTCCACCTTGTAGTTGTAAAAATAAAGTGATTTCTTTTCTCTCAATTATCGGGTGAACTAGGGCTTGATCGGAATCACGTTTATTGGCGTTGCTAGACAGCTAATCAACTTCCTAATAAAGTTTGTAACTTTAGTTAGGCAAGTGCTGAAATTGCTTTTTAAAGTATAATAGTAGAATTTATGCGGACTTGGCTAATAGCCTGTTTGGCCAAGTTTCTGCCAAGTTTCACCGAGGCCGCCAAAAGAACTTTTTTTCTTCTTCAAAAATGGTGTTTCTTTCTAAAGTTGAACTGCTTTGTCAAGCTTTTAGAGGGACAAAAAGAAAAAAAATGGTTTTAAGTAAAAGGTGAAGCAATTTTGGAGAAGGTGAGAAAAAAGTGGCGTTTCCGCAAAAACACTTTTTGAAAAGCACGTTTGAGAAAAATAATTCTGCGCTGAAGTATTTTTCAAATTAATTAGTCAAAACATAAATTGCTTCAAAAGTACTTTTGAGAAAAAATACTTCTCAAATTAATACAGGCTATGTGAGTAAAATAATGGAGCTTCAAGGTAAAGGATACTCCCTTCTCCCAATGTATATGATGTTGTTGTTGTTAGACACAAAGTTTAAGAAAAAAAAAGACTTTAAAAATTTGTGGTCTAAAACAGCCATAGATATTTGTTTGGCTATAAATCATTTTATTAGGTGTAAAATGACCAATTCAAAGTTAAATTGTTTTGCTAATATACAAAGTTATCATTCTTTCCTGGGACATATTGAAAAAGAAAGAATATCATAAGTTGGGATGATGGAGTACTGTTTTATTTAAAAGTAGGACTTAGTTGTTGTTGTTTCACTTACATTAAATTTCATGCTTTACCGAGAGTCTTTTAGTTTAACTAAATATTTGAATGTCAGAGTAGTGTAGGATAAGTGTGACACTAGAAAAAACGTAGTATCAGAAAATTACTAATTCGTCTCAATTTGATACAAATTCTTGAGTATTGGAATGAATGGACCCAAATACGGAATGGATATAAAAAGATTCTTTGTATAATCAACACTGACTAGTTTGAAGTTGAGGCTTAGTTGATTGATAGTATAACTTAGCTCTGAATACATTCCTTATGTCGTTGCAAATGCACCCAATACACAAAACTTCATTCAGAGGAAATGAGCCATTATAAACTTCTTCACTTGTTCTTCCATATGTAACTCCTTCCTCTGAAAGAATTTAATGCATCTATTGTACCTTAATGTTAAAGCAACACCGTCAAACAGAGGTGGATGCTGAAGTTCAAGTTAGCGGGTGCTAGTGTCGTGACACCCACTATGCCCTTATGATAATGGGTTTAGGCTTAGTAGTGAATATGTACTTTGAAATTTTTTGACTATACGTGTAGAGGCTAAGCTGCACTCCCACTGCCACTTACTTACATCCCCCCCGCCTGCTTTCTAGCCTCCTAAGCTGCAGAGACTGCAGAAAGGTTTGTAGGACGCTTAAGATGGGGGGATTGTAAATTGATATTTTCTTCTTTTGATTCCATTTAAAAAGATTCTGTTGATTCCATAAGCAGAGGAATGAAGCTGCATCTTTATAAATAAATGTGAAGTTAGATGTTTCCGATCCAGTGACTACAATGAGCCACAGAAAAACGCTGAATAAACCTTCTTATTTACGACTCGAGAGGAAAAGAAAGTTGGTCTTCTCGCATTTTACATTGAAGGAAGTATGAGAAATTTTTTAGTTTTTGGTAACACCTGGTGTAATGACCCATGTTAAGTACTCCATTTTGGTCTATGAAGATGGCCACTTCATACTTAGGTGTTTTCCAGATCATTCTGTGCTTTAATGATGTGAACTTTAATAGAAAAATAATCTCCATGATTTTGAAAGTTCCTCTTGTAGTATGTTTAATTTTTAGTACGAGATCACAAAGTTTATTTGGCGACTCGATTGCTTGTTTGCTGTAGAATCTTCTGCCCCTGAAATTGTGAATCATCAGCAATCCGATATATATATATTCCTGCAGATAATCTAAAAGGTATCCATGTACCTGAAGAAACAAGTAGCTTCAATCAGAATGGCTCATTGCGTAAAAATGTCTCTCGACAGCAAAGATCAAAGGGGGGAGGACAAACTTCTGGTATTACTAATACCCTGCAAGCTTTACATATTGTTTAATCAGCTTGCTGACTTGTGTATCTTTATCTCTAACGATTTGAGTCTATTCAACATTGGAATAAACATTTGTCTGCACCTTTATTCATTTCATGTAGTCTATTTAGTTTGATGTAAATTTAGTTTTCTTCAAATTTAGATCAACGCTTAAATAAGACCGACATTTGATATAAGATTGGGACAAAAAGAGTTAGGTTAATGTAGGGTTAAATTTGGATTTCTGGCACAATATTCTAAACATTTTCTGGGTATGGTACATTTCTAGGCCTTATAATTTTGTATTTGCACTTTTTCACCCTTACGATTTTTGGAACATTTGTACCATGTATTGTCTATTTGCCTGCTGCTCTCATAGATTCACTGAGTTCTATCCTAATTTTAGCAGAACATTTTGTTTTCTTTTACCTTTTTCCTTTTAGATAAGAACAAATCACAAAACATAATGGATCGAAATAGTGAAACCGATGTATCAGATAACAAGACAAGAGGGGTTGCTCTGATGGTAAGCAACCCCCACTTCCAACCGAGAGGTTGTGAGTTCAAGTCTCCCCAAGAGCAAGGTGGGAAGTTCTTGGAGGGAAGGATGCCGGGGGTCTATTTGGAAACAACCTCTCTACCCAAGGGTAGGGGTAAGGTCTGCGTACATACTACCATCCCCAGACCCCACTAAGTGGAATTATACTGGGTTGTTGTTGTTGTTGATGTATCAGATAACAAACCACTTGATAAGGAAGATAAGAAACTTCTCATCAATCTTGCAGCTTCTATACAGAGGATTGGGTTCCTGCGTTGGGGGTGGGTGATGTGGCAGGCTATTTCTCTTCAATTTACTGTCAAAGCAATGATTATAAGCTACTGACCAATGCTATAATCCATTCTAACCTTGAAGGTCATATATGTTTACTGATTTTCCATATCAAGATTTGTGAATGGGAAGGAGCATTGAGTTTTTAGATAGGAATTAATAATGTACAGGAGCTAGCTTCTTCTTTGTACTCAGTATTCCCTGGATGCTTATTGAATGAAATCTAACTGTACCTGATCAAAGAAAAAGAGAGTTGGAAGGAGCGATGTTGCTTCCCCCTCCTAGAGCATGGAAATCAATGTTGTGCTAATAGTTTCAGAGTTGCAAAGCTGATATCTTAATTTTCCACCTCAGCAACTGATCAGGGAAGGATTAATATGGAATCCCCAAGTATGTCGCAGTTCAATCCATGATCACGTGCACCAACACGAAAAAGTAAGGTGACAGCTGATACAAGCCACTCTGAGGTTATGACACACAAGCTTCTTGCTGTTTGCAGTTCAAAACACGACCATGTTCACGTCAAAGGTGGAAAGTATGATAACAGCTGATACGAGGCATTCTGAAGTTATCCCACTGCTACTTCTCCTGTCATGGTTCAAGGAGGAACAATGGTCAAAAGGGGTTAGGCTCATGGAAATTTGACGCTACTTGGAGTACTTTTCTAATCTAACTCTATGTTTCATTGGGGTGAGGAAAGGTTGCTGAAGGGTAAGTAAAAATTGAGATTAAAAAGGTTATTTCTCTTGTTTGGTAAGGAAGTAAAGATGAAGAGAAGTAAATGTAGAGAGGTCGGCGCCCCTGCAAGTCTGCTTTATTTAGCCCTTCAAGCTTGGATGGAAAGGAGGAAATGGTGAATGCTACTACCATTGAACTTTCTCTCCTTTACCGTCTCCTCAACTTTATGGAACCAAACAGAGTGTAAGAACCCAAGACTTATCAATTTCTCTTGTGAGCCTAACTTTTGGATGTTGTGGAGGGGGGGGGGGGGGGTTGGGTATAGGAGCATACTGAAATGGCATCCAGAAGATAGGAAGAATTCATTTACAGCTTGTGGTTCTACTTGTACTCAGAACGTTCTCACAAAGCTAAGGTGTTGAATTGGATCACAAAAAAGAACATATTCTCGAAAAATGTGTTTTTGCGTGTTTATTATTTACCTTATAAAAAAATATGTTTGTGTATTTATAAATGATCTCACTAAAGATAACATGAGAAGTTTGTTACCTTCTCAAAAAGAAAAGGATAAAATGAGAAGTTCAAAATTAGATTGTTTTCCAAATATAGAAAGGTATCAATCTTTTTGGGGATAGTCTAAAAAAGAAAGAGTATCACATATACTGGGAGGGGAGGAGTACCATTTAATTAAAAATAGGACTCAGTTGTTGTTACACTTACATAAGTTTCACGCTTTACGGAGAATTTTTAGTTTAATTAAAGATTTGATGTCAGTGTAGTATAGGATAAGTGTGAGATTAGACAAAACTTAGTATTAGAAGATTCCTAATTGTCTCATTTGGGACAAATTCTTGAGTATTGGAATGAATTGAACAGAATGGATATAAAAGATTTGTATAATCGACACTGACTAGTTTGAAGTTGAGGCTTAGTTGATTGATTGATAGAAAATATAACTTAATTCTGAATACATTCCTTATGTTGTTGCAAATGCACCATACATAAAACTTCATTTAGAGGAAAGTAGTCAATTTAGTCCGTCAAAAGCAATCAAGTTAAACAACTATCACCCTATGTAAACTTCTTCACTTGTCCTTTCCCTCAAAAGAACTGGATGCTTCTGTTGTACCTTATAACCTTAAAGCAACAATGTCAAACAGAGGCATATGCTGAAGTTTAAGTTAGTGGGTGCAAGGTACCATCACGCTAACTATACCTTTGTGACAGTGGGCTTGAGGTAGTTGGAATATATTTTTATTTTCTGAAAATTTTTAACCCTGCCTCCTTTCTTGCCTCATCAGGCTGCAGAGTTTGCAGAAAGGTGTAAATTGATATTTTACTTGTGTTCATTTCATAAGCAGAAGGATGCAACTATATTGCTATAAATAAACATGAAGTTAGACGTTTCGATTCCACAGACTAAAATCAGCCACAGAAAAAGGCTAAACAAACCTTCTTATTTTGGGACTAGAATGGAAAATGAAGTTGGTCTCCTCTCATTTTTCTTCTATATGAAGTGTCTAAATTTTACTGTTATTTCAGTCTAAGAATCATTGGTTTCTATGGTTTTATTGTTCATGACATTCGAAGGATGTATAAAACCTTTGTCAAAGCAACTTAGCTTGTATTAGTTATATCTGTATGAGTAAGTTTTTAGTTTTTTGCAACACCTGGTATAATGTCTCTTTTAAGTAAGTCTTTGAGTCCATGAAAATGGACACTTTATATCTAGGTGTTTTCCACATCATTTTGTGCTTTTATGATGTGAACTTTGATAGAAAAATAATCCCCGAAATTTTTTAAGAGTCCCTTGTAGTATGTTTCATTTTAGTACGAGATCACAAAGTTTATTTGGCGACTTGATTGCTTGGTTTGTTGTAGAATCTTCTGCCCCTGAAATTGTGAATCATCAGCAAGCCAATATACATACTCCTGCAGATCAAAACATTAAAGGCATCCATGTACCTGAAGAAACAAACAACTTCAATCAATACTGCTCATTGCATAAGAATGTCCCTCGACGGCAAAGATCAAAGGGGGGAGTACAAACTTCTGGTACTACTAATACCCCGCAACTTTACATTTGTTTGATCAGCTTGCTGACTTGTGTTTCTTTATTTCTAACAATTCTAGTCTATTAACATTGGAATAAGTATTTGTCTGCACCTTCATTTCATGTAGTCTATATTGTTTGATGTAAATTTTGTTTTCTTCAAATTCGGATCAACACTTAAATTGACCTGCATTTGATATAAGTTTGGGACAAAAAGGATTATCTAACGGAGGGCTAAATTATGATTTCTGGTGTAAGATCCTCTATGTTCTTGGGTAAGGTACATTCCAGTCCTTATAATTTTGGAATTTTCACTTTTTTACCCCTACGATTTCTTGGCACATTAATACCCTATATTGTCTGTTTGCCTGCTACTATCATTGTTCACTGAGTTCTATCCTAATTTTTTACAGGACCTTTTTTCTTTTACAGACGAATAAATCAGTTGAGAAGAACATAATATATCAAAATAATGAAAACCAATATCTCAGATAACAAACCATTTATTAAGGAAGATAAAATGCCTTTTTTGTACTCAGTCTCGTCTCTTGGATGCTTATTTTGTGAAGTCTAACTTTACCTGATCAAAGAAAAAGAGAAGTGGGAAGGAGCAACACTGTTTCCCCCTCCTAGAGCATGGAAATCAACGTTGTGCTAATTATTTCAAAGTTGCAAAGCTGATATCTTAATTTACCACCCCAGCAACTGATGAGGAAAGGATTAATACGGAAATCCCAAGTACGTCACAGATTAGACCACGATCACGTGCACTTAGACGAAAAAGTAAGGTGACAGCTGATACAAGTCATTCTGAAGTTATCCCGGAGCAAGCTTCTTGTTGTTCGCAGTTTAAAGCACGAGCACATTCACGAAAAAGAGGGAAAAGTAAGATAACAGCCGATACAAGGGATTCTGAAGTTATCCCAAAGCATACTTCTTGTTTTCATGGTCAATCAAGGAGGAACAACAGTCAAAAGGGGTTAGGCTCATGGAAGTTTGAGCGATACTTAGAGTAAGTTTTTATGACTTTTTTTCCTTAAATGTCCTAATCTAACACTATGTTTGGTTGGGGTGAGGAAAAGTTGGTGATGGGTTAGTTAAAAATGAGGTTAAAATGACTATTTCTCTTGTTTGGTAAGGAAGTAAAAGATGAAGAGAAGTAAATATAGAGAGGTTGGCGCCCCTCCAAATCTGCTTTTCTTTAGCCCCTCCGTTATTGGACGGAAGGAGGAAGTATATTGCTTCCTTTCATCTGTTTCAACCAATCGGAGGTGAATGATGAATACCACCAATGAACTTTCTCTCCTTTACCCTCTCCTAACTTTATGGAACCAAACAGAGTGCAAGAACACCATGACTTATCACTCTCTCTTGTGAGCCTAACTTTTGGGTTTTTGTTGTAGGAGCATATGGAAATGGCATCCAGAAGATAGGAAGAACTCATTTACATACCTTGACAGCTTGTGGTTCTCCTTGTACTCAGAACGTTCTCACAAAGCTAAGGTGTTGAATTGGATTACAAAAAAGAACATATTCTCGAAAAAGTATATTTTTGTTCCCATTGTTATGTGGTAAGTATTTCTTCATATGTACTAGCTGTATGATTTTGTATATCTCTACAACTATAGACTGAGTTCCCGCATTGCCAGGGGTCACTGGAGTCTCCTGATCTTTTGTCACCTTGATGAAAGTTTACAATCTAAAGCAAGAAGTCCTTGCATGTTGTTGCTTGATTCTTTGCAGATGGCAAATCCTGAGAGACTTGAACCTGGGATCAGAAAGTATTTCTTTCTCTCAGCCTACTGTTCCATTCTGGGCTTACTTTGAAATTATAATCCATTAAGATAGCAGTGTTTCCGTTGCAGATTTGTTATAGACATATTCAAAGCAGAGCACAGGCCAGAAATCAAGGACCAGATCAGGAAAATCCCTCTAATGATTCCAAAGGTGTCAATATTTTGTGCCGTTGTCTAATCTCGGTGCTTTTGCAATGCCATACTCATATAAAAGGTTTCAGGTTCCGCAGCAGAGAAATGATGAAGACTGTGGCAATTTTGTTTTGTACTACATAAACCTCTTCTTAGAGAGTGCTCCAGAAAATTTTAGCATTTCAAAGGGTTATCCTTACTTTGTAAGTTCCTCTCTGTGAAAGTTTCATACTTGTTATGTAATCCTTGTTATAACTGGATGCTTTTTGCAATTTGCTGTTGCTTTATAGATGACAGAAGACTGGTTTACTCTTGAACGATTGGAACGCTTTTGCCAACAACTGCAATCTACCATTGTGAGTACTTCTGATTCTGATGAATTCCTCCGAGACGACGGGGATGTAGTGTGTCTAGATTAGTGCTAGCAAAATAAGCAAGTATCCATAAAAAACGGGTTGGATAATTGATTTATTTAAACTGGGTCAAATATGGATCAATCCATATAACCCTTTATAAAAATAGGATAAAACGGGTTCAAATATGGATCATTCTCCTCCAGATCCCAGTTCCAGAAGCTGAAGCTCCTGCTACCCCTGCTTGTTCAATTGTGCTTCATCGAACTTTTAGATGCTCTTCTAAAACTCTTTTTTTTTAAGATGGTCATTATGACAACAAAAATTGAGGCTAATACTCATATTATCCGACGCTCAATCCATTCCCAATAGCTACTAAATACGGGTGGGTTGGGTATTCACTGGTTTTGTCTAATTCATTTTCAACCCGAACCCGACGTGTCCATTTGTCAGCTCTTGTTTAGATAGAAATAAGTGAATTAGTAATACCGATGTCAGCCTATTTTCACAATAGGGTTGTAAAATGGTTTAGGTCTAGGACTATGATGATTTTAAGGCTCTACTTTATATCTCAAACTAGTTAAATTGAAGCGCGATTAAGCATTAGTGCATTACAAAGTGATTCTCATAACAAATTTTGTCGAGATTAGAAAGTTATAATTTTTATAACACCAACATTATAAAAGATAATGCAAGACATACATATGAAAAGAATAAATAATGTTATATATTATTGTCAATTTTTGTAATTTTATAAATTAAGCCTTTAAATCATGTTAAATGTTGTTCAAAAATAATATTATATTAATTACTGTAGAGAATAATGTATCACACCCCAAGGGTGTGATCCTTGGCCAAATTTTATGTAAAGGTGTGATCCTTCGCCAAATTTTAAGTAAAGGTGAAGGCGGGATGCGAGATGCTGCATTGAGTGAGTGTGGTATCATCTCAAACCTCCATCTAGGGGTGAGTGTGGTATATTTAATACCAATTTCATCTTCATATTCTTCCAATAATGAATATGTATTCGTGGATCAGATGTTGTCACATTCACTTCGGGGATATGTGATTTTGTTATCCTTTTCAAATCTATAAATGCGTCAGGCATTTGATTTGCTATTCTCTGCAAATGGATAATCTTTTGTGCCTCTTTCTCACAAATAGAGGTGTGTGGATCAAGATGAGATAATGATGCATTTTTCCACAAAATTTCCCGTTTGGTTTCACCAACTTCTCCCCCTAATTTTGGGAAAAGTGTCTCATCAAATCGACAGTCTGCAAATCGTGCAGTAAACAAGTCGCCTGTCAATGTTTCGAGGTAGCGAATGATGGAGGGCGATTCAAACCCAACATATATTCCTAACCTTCTTTGCAGACCCATTTTGGTGCAGGATGGCGGTGCTAAAGGCACATATACTGCGCATCCAAAAATTCTTAAATGGGATATATTGGGTCCATGACCCAAAACCAATTGCAACGGAGAATATTTGTGTCAATTCGTCAGTCAGAGACGAACTAGCATTGCTGTATGCAAAATGGCGTGAACCCAAACCAAAGTGGGCAGCCGACGAACTAGCATTGCTGCATGCAAAATGGCGTGAACCCAAACCGAAATGGGCAGCCTCGTTTTCATGAAGAATTCAAGATTATTCTCATCTATTGTCTCAATATGATATCCATTTTGAATGATATCTTTAAAACTCAACAAGTTCTTCTTAGACTTGGAGGAGAATATTGTATTCTCTAAAATGGATTCTCAAAACTCAACAAGTTCCTTTTAAACTTGGAGGAGAACATTGATATCATTAAAACTCAACAAGTTCTTCTTAGACTTGGAGGAGAATATTGCATTCTCTAAGATAAACGTCATGCCTTTGGGCAGAGTTACAGTTGCTCTTCCGGAGCCTTCAATCAATTTAATTCCCATGGTTTGATATACAAAAGAAAATATACGAACATGAGAATAAACAACTTCAATTCGTTTGTGTCACATAATATTTTCAAAATCTGCTGCTAACAGTTGACTAACAAAATCAGATATGTTATCGATAATTGATTACTTTGCAGTTTGAAAATTTTCAGCGTTTTTCATAAGATAATCGATTATTAAACACACAATCGATTGTTTGAACATAGACAATCGATTGTTAAACACACACAATCGATTATTTGTTATTTCTGAAAAACTTCAGATCACACTGTTTTAAGACAATCGATTGTTAGACAAAGACAATCGATTGTGGATGATTTTTGAAAAATTCCAGACCTCACTGTTTCAAGACAATCGATTGTTAGTCAACGACAATCGATTGTTGATCAATTGTTTTTCAACTTTAATGCGAAAATAGTTGATAATCGACTAGTTTTTCAGGCTAGTCGATTACCCCCACTGGAAAATAAAAGTTTTATTGATATTTGAGCATATTGAAGATATTCTAAAGAACTACTGCTAACATTGCATCATGAACTAACTAATACGAGCTAATACTAATGACTATTAGTTTATTCACTAACTAATACAAATAAGTAGAACAAAATCAAATAACTCCATCTTCTTTCATCACGGATCCATCGCCGATTAGGTGGTCTATTTTCCCATCGGGTAGCTCAAAGAAGTCTGCCACATCCAGGTGGGTGATGTCCTCATCGTCGTCATAGACAAAATTTGTTTCAGGGCCTTTTCTCTTTCGAGATGCTTGATAAAGGTCAACCAAGTGTCTTGGTATACGGCAAATCTTTGACCAGTGCCCTTTCCCACCGCAACGATAACATATCGTTTCTGAACCATTTTCCTTAGGATCTTCATGACCCCGTTTCTGCTTTCGGTGGTTATCTCTCTTCGGGGGGTGACGGACTTCATTGGAATTTCTTCCTTGTCTACGTCCCTGGCTATGACCCCGTTTACGACCATGACCATGGTCCTTTTCATGTTTGGCATAATGAGAGTGCACCTTATCTGCTTCAGGCAGTGGTGTAGACCCAGTGGGTCGATTTTCATGATTTCTCATGAGCAGGTCATTATTTCGCTCAGCCACTAGTAGAAGAGAAATCAGTTCAGAGTACTTTGTTAAGCATTTCTCTCTGTACTGTTGTTGCAGTACTATATTGGAGGCATGAAACGTTGTAAACGTTTTCTCAAGCATATCATAATCGGAGATATTATAGCTTCAATTTGGAAGTAATTCTGAACATAGCAGAATTATATTCAGAAACGGACTTAAAGTACTGGAGCCTCAGATGAGTCCAATCATATCGTGCTTGTGGCAGAGTGACCAACTTCAGGTTGTCATATCTCTCCTTTAAGCCGTTCCACAAGACGAGTGGATCCTTGACGGTGAGATATTCAATCTTCAAACCTTCATCAAGGTGGTGGCGCAAGAAAATCAAGGCCTTCGCACATTCTTGGGTGGATGCTTTTTCTCTATCTTTGATGGTGTCTCCGAGACCCATAGCATCTAAGTGGATTTCAGCATCCAACACCCATGTCATATAGTTCTTGCCCGAAATTTCAAGGGCGACGAACTTTCTTTTCGTAATGTCAGACATAATCGAAAATTAAATTAGGAAGAGGGAAATACCTTAGATTTCTCGAGAATGGTTCTTGAGACGGTAGAGTCTCGTGCTGATAACGTGTTATGAAATAATATAAAGGCAAGAACAATAATGCAAGAATAAGAACAATATAGAGAGAGAATAGGGAGAGAGAGAAGTATTCTTATTAATACTTGGGGTGATTTACAATGGGGTAAGACCCCTCTATTTATAGGAAGAGGAATGACTTAGCTTTAAGCTAAAACTCTTAGACATTCACTCTAAATAGACTTCTATTTTATAACAATTAATAAGTATCTACTTAGGAATATTTGTAAGAGCAGTGTGAATTTACATGCTTTTCTAAAAAGATTATTTTTATATATTGGTGTCGGATGACGCCCTTTGCTAATGGATTTCACTTCCACGGTGAATTAACACGTAATGACACTAAGGGATCGTCTGATTTACAGATTAATAATATCAAGGATTATTGCTAATACATATTCGTATATCACATTCTGTCATATAAATTAATGCGTAAATACATGTCTAAATTATACCACCGAAGTTAGTATTATAGCGTTCACTTTCCCCTATTAAACTCCCTGAAAATGCGAAAACTAATACCAAGTAGGAAGATTAAGATGGTTATTACAAGATCTTGTACCCAAAACCAGATGCTACATAACGAAATTTTATAAGGAAACTAAATTTTCTTATACTTCCATATCAATCCCTAATTGGATAGCGTACTACATTATACACTTGAAAACTGGAAATCGCAATTACGATTAACCATAAATCTGCATTATCAGGCAAAACATTTTAACACAGGAAACACAAAATTAAAGCAGTAGGTCATACTGTCCGAGGTACATGCAACTTGAACCATATAACTCAAACGTAACTGTCAATCAATGACTTCCTCATCTCATCAACAATAGCACTAGGTTGAGCCTCTCTCAACTTGAATACGCTTTCAATAACGGACAACTCTGTAGCAGTAGTGTCTGAGCCACAAAAGGCAGTCCAGTCATTGACAGTCAATCCAGCAGCTATCACTTCACTGCCGCGGTTTACTGTTCCCGCAACAAGAGGAACCTGAAGGAGAGTTGAAAGTTCGTCCAAGTCTTCAATGGACGTATGAGGATGTACCTGCTCCAGCACAAAGATTTAGCAAAATGAGGCAACAAAACAACACATTTCTAGTTTAGCCCCGAGACCTCTAACAAGCAGTAGGGTCGTCGGTCGGAGTACGGTATGATATTTAAACATTTCGGTTCGGTATTTTAGGTATTCAGTTTCTTACAATCTTATAACAATACCGTACCTAATTAAATTCGATAAGGTTCGATTTTTCTCCTTTCGGTTTATTCGGTTCGGTTAATTTGGTTTGAATACTAGCTAGTGCATAGAGCCATAGACTCTAATATTCTTATTAAAGTAATCAAAAATACAAAACTGAAAATGTTTGTTGACAAAAGATTTGTCTAAAACTAGCAAATATCGACCCAAATAGAGAAAATTGTACATAAAAAAATTTTGATTATTAGAAATGTCTTGTTACTTGTTTAGAGTTAATTGATATACTTAGAGAACAAATGAACGTAAAATTTAGATTTTTTATATTTATGTTATAATTGATAATATATTGTTTTGTGTAATATAATATATATTTCGGTACGGTATTGGTATTTCAGTATTTTATTTTAAAATATCTAATACCAATTTTTTTTTAAGAACTTAAACCAAATACCGTATATCAAATACAAAAAATTTCGGTTTCAATACGGTAATTTGGTATTTACCAAATTATGCACAACCCTACAAGCAGCAGGCATCACATGGGCAAATACTCCCAACACCCGATGCTTACACTAAACCAGATTAATTTATCGTGGGTAAGCGACAAACTGAGATGAATGCACATCAATTAAATATGTCTTAACGATACAAGTGTACGTTAACACATGTTAGTCATTCATT
The DNA here is from genome assembly GCA_034376525.1 of Nicotiana benthamiana. Taxonomy (NCBI): domain Eukaryota; kingdom Viridiplantae; phylum Streptophyta; class Magnoliopsida; order Solanales; family Solanaceae; genus Nicotiana; species Nicotiana benthamiana. The sequence goes on along the minus strand of CM067324.1, from coordinate 76,721,402 downwards.
GGTGTATACACCAGGTATGTTCAAACATCACAATGCCCTCCGTTTAAGAATGTAAACTTTTTTGACAGGGCTTTAAGAATGTCTACTTACCAAGCCTCCCCTGTTTGAGAAAGAGCAATAGCTGCCAACAAGAATATTGCCTGCTATTGTCTGCCTAAAAACTTCCACACCAAGAACATCGGCAATCATCTCTTCAGTTTCCTGATAAAAATAACATTGGACAATCTTAGGTGACGCTACCCCATTAATCAATAATAATAAGAATTAAGTGGCAACAACTAAAGCTCTACGATAATAATGTCGTGAGTCTGCTTTGGTTGAGGCAAAACAATAGGCTTGAAAAAGGAAAAGTAAAGGATGAGGGCTTAGGTCTAATATGAAGAGGATACACTTAACTAGGAGTAAATAAACAAGTACCTTTTTCCATAAACAAAGTTTAGCACAATATAAAGAAGGCCGAGAAACTCTATACATACTGTAAACTGTACTGCAGTAATAGCACTATAATTTGTAAGAAGAGTCTCCTGTTGCACATTCATGAACATTGAAACAGCACACTGATGCACTATTACATGACGAGGATTAACTTGCTTAAACTCAAGAGAGTTGTTAGTTCTCTACATAAAATAAACTACAGACAAGACGCCAATGAATGGATAACCGCGTGCTTCCAAGAGATATAACGTTTACTTATGCCTCATCATATATAAACAGGGAGGGAAATAAATACCAGAGATTTATACAACATCATACCAATTTATAGCGGAAAGTAGCCAACAGATTGATTACCTTGTCAAGGTCTGTATGTGTAAGAGCAACATGATCATTGCATGCAATGCAGTTCCCCAGGGCCGATAATCGCTCGTCAATGCGCTGAACCACAACTCCATCAGGCAGACTGTTCCTCAAGTGCTGAAGTTCTTCCAGCAGAAACATAAATAAAAAAGCAGAACCAAACTCAAAGATGTGAGCAGACAATCAATTCAACTTTAGTGGGGTAAGCACTGTATATCACACAACACTTTCGTCCCACTATGAGCATGGGATTATCGAGTGATAATTAAATGCTGGCCTGTTGAAGTTACTTTTTATGCATTTTTAATCTTTACTATTGTCGTTGATCAACTATTATTTAAAGGAATAATAATCACACAATCATCTTCAATCATACTTTATTATAAATGCTCGCACTACCTCCAAAGCAACTAAAACAGAAAGTGCTGTCATCTCCTGGTGAATCTCCAATTGTTAAGATCCCAAAAACACTTGCTTCGGGCATCCTAGAGCCACAGTGGGGGGAAAAAGTAGAAAGGGAATCCCAGAATGAGCTAATATGTAATTATGATCTCAGGTTACCCCGTAGTGCGGGTATGGGGCACTTCGTCAGCAGTGGTTCTTTTAGCAAGCAGTCTTATTGGTTGAAAGCACACACAGCACACAGTAGGAGAGTTCGAGTGTGAATAAAAATTCCTAAAAACTACTCCCAGAATGTACATTGATATGGATTCAAATAATGAAGTTAAAAATAACTTATCAAGACAGTTTTTCTGATAGGCAACTTATAATGGCAATATTGCTTGGCCAAAGATAAGTTACAACTTGTAACTCAAAGTAAATAGCTAAATTATTATCATTTGCACAAAGATGAGTTACACATTGTTTAAACTATTTGTAGTTAATATGATTTTTGCAGTCATCAGACAGGCTGTAGCCTAGTGCAAGACTTCAAGGCCTGCAATGCTGTAGCCAAAACTTCCTTAATACTTTTTCCTTTCTAACCCGCATAATTGGATGTAACATGTGACATTATAAAGTTTCTCACAGGCTCAGTTTGAACAAAGTGATTCAAAACAAATCCATTTGCAAAAACAACACTAAGTTGCAGCTTTAATAGTTCAGACAGGCATCTTTACCATATTTAATGGATTCATATCTCATTCAATTTAGGTGGGTATCTGAAACCCTTATTTTACATATTGCAAGGTTAACATAGGCACCAATTTGGCATGATGATGATATGAGTTGAGCTTAAAGAAAGAAATGAAGATTCATATGGCCGATCCTAATTTTGTTTGGGACTGGGGCATTGTTGTTGTTGTTGTTTAACATAGGCATCAAAGTTGTTATTAAATTCTCCAATTTGAAATCAGCTGATCCAAAATGACCCAAGTCCTCATCATAAACCCAAATGCAAAACAAATAAGTCAAGAAAGGTAGCACACATATAAGATGAAAAAATATAGGTACTAAATAATAAAACATATGTAGGTGACCTATGTGTAACAGATGATTAAACCACCAGAAGAAGCTCCATAAGTGGCAATCTAAGACATGCCATCATAACCAACAATGACACAACACACAAGGCACCCGAAGGTATTGCCTAATGCCTAGCGGTCAATGAAGTGGGTGCGAACCTCTGAGACCAAGGTTCAAATCCCATATGGGACAAAACCACAAAACACTACTCTCCCTCCGTTCCAATTTATGTGAACCTGTTTGACTGGAGCACGGAGTTTAAGAAAAAAATGAGGACTTTTGGAATTTGTGGTCCTAAACAAGTCCAAATGGGGCCCAGAGTATTCCTGTGGTTATAAAAGCTTCTCATTAAGGGTAGAGTTGTAAGTTTAAGCTAAATTATTACCAAATTTAGAAATGGTTCATTCTTTTTGGAACGGACCAAAAAGAAAATAAGTTCACATAAACTGGAACAGAGGGAGTAAATGATTTCTTCCATGTGCCTAAGCCTCAGTAGACAAAATTACCGAGTACCTATGCTAGCAGGATATGGCAGGTCCTAGTAGAATTATAATGGAGGTGTGCGTAAGCTAGCTCAGTCACCACCGTTCTAAATAAAACATCGATTTCTATATTGGAAAACTTGTCCAGTTACAAATCTCTAACTCAAAGATTTACAAATGAAAAACTTGCTCAGATATATGGTAGATCACACTATCACTAGTAAGGAAGATGTTCTACAGCATGGTTGACTATATAATTACCTTGATCTGTAGTAGTGTGAGGCAAGAGAAGCCCATTTTTGTTTCCTGAACAAGATCAGAAAAGTGAGAAATTAATTATTCCAATAAAGATCAGTTGGCAACAGGACCTTAAAGTTACAAGATAGCTAGAGTTGTCATGTACCAGCACAGAGTCTTCCAATTATCCTCGTTCCTCCAATGGAGGTTTTGATCACTGGGATGATGCCTGCTAACTCCGACTCAAATGTGCTGGAAAAAAATACAGATCACATCATTTTCACTGAGTTGAGAACCTGGAAATTAGATTAAAATATTGAGGTAGAGCTTTTATTTTTGTGATAAAGACATAGGGATCAATTTTTAAAGGTGCTAAACTGGGAAGAAGGAAAAATCCAGGAAGAGGGCACACAAATCCTTCCTTTTTCCCACTTTCTTCATCTTCATTCTCCACACTCCACACTTAAGTATATATTGAATCTTTCTCTTGTTTCCGCTGTTTTCAGTAGGAAATTCTGAAAGCGCAGCTCCACTACTTTCTTTTCAAATCTTTTAGTTTCAAACTAAATAATTTCCAATATTAAGCAACAGATGATTCGAAGAGCCAAAAAAAGGAACCTGTAGAAGTTCTCAGAACCCCCAATAGCTACCAAGCAATAAGCATTGGTCAGCTTTGAGAAAACTCCAATATCACATGAATTTTCAAACTGAAGCCCTGCAACCATATTAGAATCATTACAAAAATAACCTAATAAATGAATTATCCAATTTGACAATCGACTAATTACGCACTAGTAGCCATTGCTAGCTGGAAAATACAGAATCGCTAGGAGCTTGGAAGACCTGTCAATAGCCAAAATGACACACATATGTTAACAAAGAAAAAGAAAGATAGATACACACCATTCTCTGATAATATATGCTATTCAATTTATCGACTATGTTGTTTTCAGCTTTATGAATCCTCTATAACCATTCCTGTGTAAAGTTGAAAATATTCAATATCAAGTTCTGTAACTGCTAAATATATATTTCATCTTTGAACTCAATATTTTCTCTGTTTATTTATTCATTCGAAAAGTAAGCGCTTTTACTAATAACCAGACAACAAAATCATCTAATTAGGAACCAGATGCCTGCTAGGATGTAAATAAAAATTTAATCTTTGAACTTAATATTCTTTTTTTTAGTTCATTGATTCGAAAATAAATAATAACCAGTAATATTAATCACCAGACAACAAAAAATCAACACAATAAAGGAGACAACAAAAGAACGCAAATTAAATATGTTAAATACTTCTGTATGTAGTAGGAGCAGACACAAAAAAAAACTGAAACCCTAATCATAGTTCGTATTCTACAATAAAAGATCAGGATTAGGGTTTTGCGTCGTGAAAAAGACAGAAAGAGGGGAACTTTACAATTGGATTGTGCCGAACAGATAGATATTTTGCAGGAGAACTCGGCGGCTGAAGAGAGGTTAAGCGGTGAAAGTTCGTAGCTGCCTCTGATTTTATTGGCACTGAAGAAATAGACACTTTATTTCAAGGTGGGCCGAAATTAATAATATCTAACAGAGTATTAAAAAGGAGAATTTGGGCCTGGGCCCATTGAAATAAAAAACAAGGTACAAATGACATCGAGTAGCCATTCTAGAAGGCTGCTATTTACGGGTGTACCCTGAAATTCAATTTTTCAGGATAAAAAATTTATGAATTGTACTTAAATTAAGAGTTTTTATTTAAATTTCAAGATAAAATAAGTGTTGGCTAATCTCTATATAACATTCTGAGAATGGTTATCTATGCACTTGCCCCATAAAAACAAGAAAGATTTTAAATTTAATAGCTACACAATCAATTGCTTAAATTAAAAATAATTAACGAATATATAATATATATAAAATTTAAGTATAATATGTGTATAGTCTACTTATATGGATTAGGAAAACAAACAACGAATCTAACCTACTATTTGTGTGAAGATTCCGAAAAACAAAATCAATCTCAGCCGGTATTGAGGACAAGCCTGATGGCATGTAAACAATGTCTGGTCTATATATATGTTATAATAATACTTGAAGCTCAAGTAATTGTTACACTTCTTAGTCAACTGAAATTTGTTTATCAAGAAAAGTGAGGCTAATTTTGTCAACCGCACGAGAGAAGTTGCCGAGAAAGAGAAACAGTGCAGCCTAAAAAGGTTCGATTAGTAATCTTCAATTTCAAATCTCATCATGGGTCTTTTCCTCTTTTTGTCTAGTATTATCATACTCGCACAATGAGCCATTAATATTAAAAATATTAATTAAATTATAATCATATTTATTTAAATATATTAGATCGTATGTTATAATAAATTTTAATTATCATCTTATCTTTTAATACAATATATTCAATAATAGAATCACTAATAAATTAAAGGAGACTTATATAGTTATATAATAACTTTTTTCTTCTATGTTTTTCTTTATTATATTATCCAAAATTTAGTATTATTATTATATTATTAATAAAAAAATTATTAGCACTTTATATAATATACTGTCCTTGAAGATATATATTTTATTACTCTTAAAATATATTTTTTATTTTAAGTTTTATTCTACTATTTTCATTAATATTATCTGAATTTTAAAAGATGTATATACTTTTTATTTTAAAAATGAAAAACAAAATGATTAAAAAGAATAAAGAAATTAACTAATCTAAATCAACCCTAACCCATGTCTGAGTAGTTAATTTTAGGTAAATCAATTTCTCTATGTATTTTTTTATATTTTATTTTATTTTTCATTTTCTTCTTTCTTATTAATAAAAAGAGTACTTATCTTTGAAATCTTAGTTCCAGGTGAAACTATCCACAAAGTTGCACTAACTGATATGCTTGAGCTAATAATAAGATGGAGGACCAAACAAAACTAAAATTAACGTAATTTTTGTTTGAAATATTTTCTAAGTTACTAAATATGTATCAATTACTAAAATTTTAGGAGATATAATCATTTTTAATGTTTAATGCATTAAAAATCCATAAAAAGATAGCCTAAAGCTGCAAAAAAAAAGTTAATTGTTATGAAATCTCCTATTTAAGGTGAATGTCTATAATTAGAGAGATTCTAGAGTTCTATTCTTGGTAGCTAAATCATCCCCCTCCCTATAAATAAAGGGGTCTTCTACCATTGTAAACCACCCCTAACAATCTCTAAGTATCAATGAGAATACTCCTCTCTCTCTATTCTCTCTATTGCTCTTGTTCTTGTATTATTGTTCTTGTCTTTATATTATTTTATAACACGTTATCAGCACGAGACTCTACCGTCTCAAGAACCATTCTCGAAAAATCTAAGGTATTTCCCTCTTCCTAATTTAATTTTCGATTATGTCTGACATTACGAAAAGAAAGTTCGTTGCCCTTGAAATTTCGGGCAAGAACTATATGACATGGGTGTTGGATGCTGAAATCCACTTAGATGCTATGGGTCTCGGAGACACCATTAAAGATAGAGAAAAAGCATCCATCCAAGACTGTGCGAAGGCCTTGATTTTCTTGCGCCATCACCTTGATGAAGGTTTGAAGATTGAATATCTCACCGTCAAGGATCCACTCATCTTGTGGAACGGCTTAAAGGAGAGATATGACAACCTGAAGTTGGTCACTCTGCCACAAGCACGATATGATTGGGCTCATCTGAGGCTCCAGGACTTTAAGTCCGTTTCTGAATATAATTCTGCAATGTTCAGAATTACTTCTAAATTGAAGCTATGCGGGGATAAAATCTCCGATTATGATATGCTTGAGAAAACGTTTACAACGTTTCATGCCTCCAATATGGTACTACAACAACAGTACAGAGAGAAAGGCTTTACAAAGTACTCTGAACTGATTTCTCTTCTACTAGTGGCTGAGCGAAATAATGACCTGCTCATGAGAAATCACGAAAATCGACCCACTGGGTCTACACTACTGCCTGAAGCAGATAAGGTGCACTCTCATTATGCCAAACATGAAAAGGGCCATGGTCATGGTCGTAAACGGGGTCATAGCCAGGGACGTAGACAAGGAAGAAGTTCCAATGAAGTCCGTCAACCCCCAAGGAGAGATAACCGCCGAAAGCAGAAACGGGATCATGAAGATCCTAAGGCAAATGGTTCAGAAACTATATGTTATCGTTGCGGTGGGAAAGGGCACTGGTCAAAGACTTGCCGTATACCAAGACACTTGGTTGACCTTTATCAAGCATCTCGAAAGAGTAAAGGCCCTGAAACAAATTTTGTCTATGACGACAACTTGGACATCACCCACCTGGATGTGGCAGACTTCTTTGAGCAACCCGAGGGGAAAATAGACCACCTAATCGGTGATGGGTCCGTGATGAAAGAAGATGGAGTTATTTGATTTTGTTCTACTTATTTGTATTAGTTAGTGAATAAACTAATAGTCATTAGTATTAGCTCGTATTAGTTAGTTCATGATGCAATGTTAGCAGTAGTTCTTTAGAATGTCTTCAATATGCTCAAATATCAATAATATTTTTATTTTCCAGTAGGGGTAATCGACTAGCCTGAAAAACTAGTCGATTATCTAATATTTTCGCATTAAAGCTGAAAAATAATTGATCGACAATCAATTGTCTATGTCTAGCAATCGATTGTCGTTAGACAGTGTAATCTGGAATTTTTCAAAAATCATCCACAATCGATTGTCTATGTCTAACAATCGATTGTCGTTAGACAGTGTAATCTGAAATTTTTCAAAAATCATCCACAATCGATTGTCTATGTCTAACAATCGATTGTCGTTAGACAGTTTAATCTGGAATTTTTCAAAAATAGTCAACAATCGATTGTCTATGTTTAACAATCGATTGTCGTAAGACAGTGATCTGAAATTTTTCAAAATAGCAAATAATCGATTGTCTATGTTTAACAATCGATTGTCAATGTTCAACAATCGATTGTCTATGTTTAACAATCGATTGTCTTAAAACAGTGTGATCTGGAATTTTTCAAAAATGTTCAACAATCGATTGTCTATGATTAACAATCGATTGTCGTAAGACAGTGATCTGGATTTTTTCAAAATAGCAAAATAATCGATTGTCAACTGTCAATAATCGATTGTCAACGTCCAACAATCGATTGTCTATGTTTAACAATCGATTGTCGTAAGACAGTGTGATCTGGAATTTTTCAAAATAGCAAATAATCGATTGTCTATGTTTAACAATCGATTGTCAATGTTCAACAATCGATTGTGTGTGTTTAACAATCGATTGTTTTAAGAAAATGCTTAAACTGAAATTTTCAAACTGCATAGCAATCGATTATGGAAAATATATAATCGACTATCTGATTTAGTTAGTCAACTGACCTCAGCAGATTTTGAAAATATTGTTTAAATATGAAACAAAGGATTGAATTTGTTTATTCTCATGTTCGTATATTTTCTTTTGTATGGCAAACTATGGGAATTAAATTGATTGAAGGCTCCGGAAGAGCAAATGTAACTCTGCCCAAAGGCACGACGTTTATCTTAGAGAATGCAATATTCTCCTCCAAGTCTAAGAAGAACTTGTTGAGTTTTAATGATATCAATCGCAATGTTCTCCTCCAAGTCTAAAAGGAACTTGTTGAGTTTTAAAGATATCATTCAAAATGGATATCATATTGAGACAATAGATGAGAATAATCTTGAATTCTTCATGAAAACGAGGCTGCCCATATCGGTTTGGATTCACGCCATTTTGCATGCAGCAATACTAGTTCGTCGGCTGCCCACTTCGGTTTGGGGTCATGCCATTTTGCATGCAGCAATGCTAGTTCGTCGGCTGCCCACTTTGGTTTGGGGTCACGCCATTTTGCATGCAGCAATACTAGTTCGTCGGCTGCCCACTTCGGTTTGGGGACACACCATTTTGCATACAGCAATGCTAGTTCGTCTCTGACTGACGAATTGACACAAATATTCCTCGTTGCAATTGGTTTTGGGTCATGGACCCAATATATCCCATTTAAGAATCTTTGGATGCGCAGTATATGTGCATGTAGCACCGCCATCCCGCACCAAAATGGGTCTGCAAAGAAGGTAAGGACTATGTGTTGAGGTTGAATCGCCCTCCATTATTCGCTACCTCGAAACATTGACAGGAGATTTGTTCACTGCACGATTTGCAGACTGTCAATTTGATGAGACACTTTTCCCAAAATTAGGGGGAGAAGTTGGTGAAACCAAACGGAAAATTTTGTGGAAAATTGCATCATTATCTCATCTTGATCCACATACCTCTATTTGTGAAAGAGGCACAAAAGATTATCCATTTGCTAAGAATAGCAAATCAAATGCCTGACGCATTTATAGATTTGAAAAGGATAACAAAATCACATATCCCCGAAGTGAATGTGACAAAATCTGATTCACGAATACATATTCATTATTGGAAGAATATGAACATGAAATTGGTATTAAATATACCACACTCACCCCTAGAAGGAGGTTTGAGATGATACCACACTCACCCCTAGAAGGAGGTTTGAGATGATATATGGCATGAATAATCGTTGGTCACGTACCTATTGTACGCCAAAGTATTTTGGAAATATGACTGTTAAAGGACAACAATAATGCAAGAAACATATCTTGCATATAAGTTTGACATGACCATAATGGTATAACTTTCTCTTTAAGAAAGATATTCACCACATGGATGTTGATGAATCTGTGGTAGTACAAAATTAATTGAGAGCTCTAGAAGAGCCAATTATTACTATGTTGGAGAAACACAATTGAGTATTGTGCTGTAGTAAGTCTCAAAGAAACTTATTCAGTTTCCAAAATACACGCGAAAGCGATTGATTATATTGAGACTATAAATAAAGGAAGGCTTTGATATCTCCTATTACTACAACTTGTAGCGGGGTAATTTGCATATGAAAAGCTACCCGCTTTGTTCTCCAGTTTGTACTACACAAAAGAAAGAATGCCACAATAAAGTGGATATCTATTGGTATAAAAACCCATGTCATAATAAACCTGAAGTTTATTGATAAGTGCACATGTCATGGTGTAAATTTGAAGTTTACCAATATTGATAATTTGTTCAGTTAGCATTCGTATTAGCCATCTCATTTTAAGTATGATGTGCAAATTTACACAGGTGAATATCAAAGAACTAGAAAGTTCTTTACAAATTCTCTTGTATCACTTGTTCTCATTAATGAACTGACCAACTAAAGAGTTCGGGTTGAAGCCCATAAATTCTGGAAATATCAAAGGTGAATATGGGCCCATTCACCTGCCATGTATACCACATATGATGCATCTATGATATGGTTACATGCGCAATTGTTATTAACCCGCAGCCTGGCCGGTGCTTGCGAGGTAAATTGCTCAGTAATCTAACTTCGAGCATAATTTCCAGATTTTCTACTCAAGATAGTTCATCTTGATAAGTTGGTTTATATCAAAGTTGGTTTAGCAAGATAATTATTGAGTGCTTCCACTTAATAGCTAAACTGTTTCTTATGAGAACAAAGTTATATATATCAGTTTAATATACGTTGTATACGAGAGTATATTATATTCTCCCCTCACAAGTGGTTTAGGGTCAGGAACCAAATAATTTCATCTTATTATTAATGTGCCGTGTATATTGACATGATAATGCACAAAGATGATTTCCCAAAGTTGAGGAAACAAGTTAGCTTTTCTAACATGAGGGGGAGACATGATAAACACTTGAGAAAAGGTTACATGTGATGAATTATCATTTGTATATATATATCCCCGAATAGCATGATATGAACCTGAAGTTCATAAAAGGGATAATTCAATTGCAACATATTGCAAAGCATGCTATACGCATTTGCTGACCCAAAGAAAGTAACTAAATGGAAGAGATACAATTCAAGAAGAATTGATTCCATATGAAAGACATGTAGTTTTGAACCTATAGTTCAAATGCTTGAAAGTATAAAGTCAAAGGTATGTATAATCAATTTTCGATATCTTATTTGTCTAGCATGACATGGAAAACTTGATATGCATCTAAAGTCTATTATATGGCTTATATGACTTAACTTGAAAGATTTAAGTTGCTTGAAGCATATGCAATTCTTGGTCCTGAAGTACCACATCCTTAGTACAATTTGTGTACATATGTATCTTGCTATAACTATAAGCATGATGGCATTGAGAATGCATCTATGGAGATATTGAAGAGTTATTCCACGACATTATATGAAGATGTTCATATCTATCAAGAATAATGATTTCAAGGTGCGGAATATTTATTCAAGTCAATATGGTTGATTTGTCAAACGTCTACCAAAGATCGTTTTGAAGATGATGCACAAGATTGGATGCAAATGCTCAAGGATATAAATTGATGTACTCATTAGAAGGAGTTAATGCGCGTTGCACTCTTTTTCCCTTACAAGGTTTTGTCCCAATTGGGTTTTCCTTGCGAGGTTTTTAACGAGGCAACCAATAGGCGCATATTCAAACATGTGTACTCTTTTTCCTTTCTTTAATTTTTCCCGTTGGGTTTTGGTTTTAAGGTTTTAACGAGGCACATTGTTGAATAGACATTCAAGGGGGAGTATTATGAAATCTCCTGTTTAAGGTGAATGTCTATAATTAGAGAGATTCTAGAGTTCTATTCTTGGTAGCTAAATCATCCCCCTCCCTATAAATAAAGGGGTCTTCTACCATTGTAAACCACCCCTAACAATCTCTAAGTATCAATGAGAATACTCCTCTCTCTCTATTCTCTCTATTGCTCTTGTTCTTGTATTATTGTTCTTGTCTTTATATTATTTTATAACATTAATCAATATGTATCAATTACTAAAATTTAGGAGATAAAATCAATTACCAAAATCTTAGGAGATATAATTTATTATTTAATTTTTGGCATTAAAATCTATTAAAAAGATAGTCAAAATCTACGGGGAAAAAAATTATCACATATGTAGCAGTTGCCAAAATTAAAGAAAATATAGTTAAACTATATTTAAGGATTGGAGAAGGTGTTCGCGAAGAGGGAAAGTGAATATTGAATTCATACGCATCACTACATTATAAATTTTAATCTAATTAACATTTGTGGAACCCTGCAAAGAACTTTCACACTTGATGCTTTAAATTATTACTCAATCCGTTACATATTGTTTGGGTAGAGAGATTTTAGGGTTTACTATTTGGTGGCTAAGTCACCACCTCCCTATAAATAAAGGGTTCTCTCCCATTGTAAATCATCCCAAAGTATCAATAAGAATACTCCTCTCTCTACTTTTCTCTCTATTGTTCTTGTTCTTGTATTATTGTTCTTGTTCTTATATTATTTCATAACACGTTATCAGCACGAGTCTCTAACCAATTGAATTTGATTTCTTCCTTCTTCCAGAATTTCTATACGGAAAATTAGAAGAGATGGTATCATCATAAAGTAATGCAACGGGATGGAAACTCAAGAGGTATATTTGATATCACAACATTTATTGGTATACCTTAAAGGTAAGTAATTTACTTTTCCCTTTCAAATTCTTGAAATTCTACGATTTGATTTCATATACAAACATAGACAACAAAGTTTGATTATAACTCTAATGGAGTTTGTAAGGAATTATAAACACGTGAAGTGGTAAAATTTCTATGTCTTGCCATGATTAAATTCATGTATGATTGTGGGCAAAGAATTGAAAATCCGTCCCATTGAATTTGCTTCATTCTCATTCCCTTTAGAGAATGTGATAGCAGTATGTGATAAGTCTGAAAGAAGACAAAATTATTACCGTGAAGGTATCAATGGATGTGGACGTGGCAATAGACGGAATTATAATCGTCATCATTGTGATAATGAGAATAATAAAGATTCTCAAAATAATCTTTCACTTTATGAAAGTAATATTTGACATGAGATTGTATATAGCACATACAGATGATTATGATCCATTCCCTGAAGTGAATGTGATAATTGTAATAAAGCCCGTAAGTATGGACACACTCTTAATGTAATTTTGTTTTATGTCTGACATTATGATTAGAAAGTTTGTTGCCCTTGAAATTTCGGGCAAGAACTATATGACATGGGTGTTGGATGCTGAAATCCATTTGGATGCAGTGGGTCTTGGAGACGCCATTAAAGACAGAAATAATGCATCCACCCAAGACTATGCTAAGGCCTTGATTTTCTTGCGCGCACCTTGATGAAGGTTTGAAACTGTGCTAAGGCCTTGATTTTCTTGCGCCATCACCTTGATGAAGGTTTGAAACTGTACTAAGGCCTTGATTTTCTTGCGTCATCACCTTGATGAAGGTTTGAAAATTGAATATATCACAGTCAAAGATCCACCTATCTTGTGGAATGGCTTAAAGGAGAGATATGACAACCTGAAGTTGGTCACTCTGCCACAAGCACGATGCGATGAGAATCCAGAAGCAAATAGTTCATAAACTATATATTATCGTTGCGGTGGAAAAGGGCACTGGGCGAAAATTTGTCGTGTACCAAGACATTTGGTTGAGCTTTATCAAACATCTCTAAAAGGTAAATGCCCTGAAACAAATTCTGTCTCTGACGACAATTTTGACATCACCCACTTGGATGTGGCAGACTTCTTTGAGCACCCTGAGGGGAAAATAGACCACTTAATTGGTGATGGATCTGTGATGTAGGAAGATGGAATTGTTTGATTTTATTTTACTTATTTCTATTAGTTAGTGAATAAACTAATAGTCATTAGTATCAGCTCGTATTAGTTAGCTTATGATATAATGTTAGTATTAGTTCTTTAGAATGTTTCAATATGCTTAAATTTCAAAGATATTTTTACTTCCCAGTAAAGTTAGTCGATTAACTAATAAGTTAGTCGACTATCTAATATTTCGTATTAAAACTAGATTTTTCCGCAAGGCAAGATAGTCGACTATCTGATTTAGATAATCGACTAACCTGATGACTGTTTACTAAGTTAGTCGACTATCAACTTAGTTAGTCGACTAACTAATATTTTGCATTAAAACTGGACTTTTCCGCAAGGCAAGATAGTCGACTATCTGATTTAGATAGTCGACTAACCTGATGACTGCTTCCCAAGATAGTCGACTATCAACTCAGTTATTCGAATAACCTCAGCAGATTCTGAAAATATTGTTTAATTATGAAGCAACGGATTAAATTTGTTTATTCTCATGTTCGTATCTCTTTTGATTAATTGATTCATGTACCACACATACGATATTCAAAGAGAAGAAATATTACTCTCATTTAAGTATGTGTAAGGCAGATGTTACTACAATTTCTGGTAGTAGTAAATTGATTAAAGGCTCCAGAAGAGCAACTATAACTCTGCCTAAAGGAACAACATTTTAGAGAATGCAATGTTCTCCTCCAAGTCTAAAAGGAACTTGTTGAGTTTTAAAGATATCATTCAAAATGGATATCAGATTGAGACAATACATGAGTATAATCTTGAATACCTCATTTACTCATGAAAACGTGGCTGCCACTTCGGTTTGGGGTCACGCAATTTTGCATGCAGCAATGCTAGTTCGTCTCAGAACGACGAATTATCACAAATATTCCCCGTTGCAATGAGTTTTGGGTCATGAACCTAATATATCCCACTTAAGAATTTTTGGATGTGTAGTATATGTGCCTGTAGCACCGCCATATTGCACCAAAATGGGTCTGCAAAGAAGGTTAGGAATATATGTTGAGTTTGAATCGCCCTCCATTATTCGCTACCTCGAAACATTGACAGGGGATTTGTTCACTGCACGATTTGCAGACTGTCAATTCGATGAGACACTTTTCCCCAAATTAGGGGGAGAAGTTGGTGAAACCAAACGGGAAATTTTGTGGAAAAATGCATCATTATCTCATCTTGATCCACATACCTCTATTTGTGAAAAAGAGGTGCAAAATATTATCCATTTGCAAAGAATAGCAAATCAAATGCCAGACGCATTTACAGATTTGAAAAGGATAACAAAATCACATATCCCCGCAGTGAATGTGACAACATCTGATTCACGAATACATATTCATTATTGGAAGAATATGAACATGAAATTGGTATTGAATATACCACACTCACCCCTAGAAGGAGGTTTGAGATGATATATGAAAATAATGTCATTATTATGGCATGAATGATCGTTGGTCACGTACCTATTGTACGCCAAAATAATTTGTCAATGTGATTATCAAAGGACAATAATAATGCAAGAAACATATCTTGCATATATTTTGACATGACCATAATGGTATAACTTTCTCTTTATAAGAGATATTCACCACATGGATGTTGATGAATTTGTGGTAGTACAAAATTAATTGAGAGCTCTAGAAGAGCCAGTTATTACTATGTTGGAGAAACACAATTGATTACCAATAAGGTATTGTGTTGTAGTAAGTCTCAAAGAAACTTATTCAGTTTCCAAAGTATATGCGAAAGCGATTGATTATATTGAGACTATAAATAAAGGAAAGATTTGATATCTTCTATTACTACAACTTGTAGCGGGATAATCTGTATGTGAAAAACTACCCGCTTTATTCTCCAGTTTGTACTACACAAGAATACCACAATAAAGTGGACGTTTATTGATATAAAAACCCATATCATAATAAACTTGAAGTTTATTGATAATTGCACATGTCATGGTGTAAATTTGAAGTTTATCAATATTGATAATTTATTCAGTTGGCATTCGGGTTAGCCATATCATTTTAAGTATGATGTGCAGTAATAGAGAATTCACATGGGTAAATATTAAAGAACTAGAAAGTTCTTTACGAATTCTCTTGTATTACTTGTTCTCATTAATTAATTGACCAACTAAAGAGTTCGGGTTGAATCCCATAAATTCTGAAAATATCAAAGGTGAATATGGGCCCATTCACCTGCCATGTATACCACATATGATGCATCTATGATATGGTTACATGTGTGATTGTTATTAACCCGCAGCCTGGCCGGTGCTTGCGAGGTAAATTGCTCAGTAATATAACTTCGAGCATAATTTCCAGATTTTCTATTCAAGATAGTTCATCTTGATAAGTTGGTTTATATCATAGTTGGTTTAGCAAGATAATTATTGAGTGCCTCCACTTAATAGCTAAACTGTTTCTTATGAGAACAAAGTTATATATATCAGTTTGATATACGTTGTATACGAGAGTATATTATATTCTCCCCTCACAAGTGGTTCAGGGTCAGGAACCAAATAATTTCATCTTATTATTATTGATGTGCGGTGTATATTTTCATTAACACCATAATGCACAAAGATGGACTCTCAAAGTTGAGGAAATAAGTTAGCTTTTCTAACATGAGGGGGAGACATGATAAACACTTGAGAAAGGGTTACATGGGATGAATTATCATTTGTATATATAGATCCTCGAATATCATAATATGAACCTGAAGTTCATAAAAGGATAATTCAATTGCAACATATTGCAAAGCATGCTATACGCATTTGCTGACCCAAAGAAAGTAACTATATTCTCACTGCAAATGCTCATATTAAGTCCCAGAAGGACAAAGTCTTTGATACGCTTAAAGCGTATAGACAAATCGGTTTCAAAATAACTTCTTAATAAAGAAGATGAGCAAATGATCAAAGTGATCATAATGGGGAGGCAAGTGATATAGAAGATCACATGACATAACAGTTCATAAAATCTCATGAGAAATTCAGGTACCTGAATATATGAATAAAGAGATCTCCATGTTATGTCTTTATGAAAATTTATTGAAACCGATATAAAATGTTCGTCGACGACATCTATGATAGCGCTAAATATCGATGAGGATCTTAAAGTTTGTCGAATACAAACAAAATATTGGCTAAATGGAAGAGATACAATTCAAGCAGAATTGATTCCATATAAAAGACATGTAGTTTTGGACATGTAGTTCAAATACTTGAAAGTATAAAGTCAATGGTATGTATAATCAGTTTTCGATATCTTATTTGTTTAGCATGACATGAAAACTTGATATGCATCTAAAGTCTATTATATGGCTTATATGACTTAACTTATATGTCAATCCATGAAAGATTGAGGTTGCTTGAAGCACATACAATTCTTGGTCCTGAAGTACCACATCCTAAGTGCAACTTGTGTACATATGTATCTTGCTATAACTATAAGCATGATGGCATCGAGAATACCTCTATGGAGATATTGAAGAGTCATTCCACGACATTATATGAAGATGTTCATATCTATCAAGAATGATAATTTCAAGGTGCGGAATATTTATTCAAATCAATATGGCTGATTTATTTATCAAATCTCTACAAAAGATCGTTTTGAAGATAGTGCACAAGGTTGGAATGTAAATGCTCGAGGATGTGAATTGATGCTCTTTTCAGGGGGAGTTAATGCGCGTTGCACTCTTTTTCCCTTACAAGGTTTTGTCCCAATGGGTTTTCTTTGCAAGGTTTTTAACGAGGCAACCAATAGGCGCATATTCAAACATGTGTACTCTTTTCCCTTTTCTATAATTTTTTCCCATTGGGTTTGTTTTAATTAAGGTTTTAACGAGGCACATTATTGAATAGACATTCAAGGGGGAGTGTTATAAATAGAATCCTATTTAAGGTGAATGTCTATATTTAGAGAGATTCTAGGGTTTACTACTTGGTGGCTAAGTCACCACCTCCCTATAAATAAAGGGGTTCTCTCCCATTGTAAATTATCCCAAAGTATCAATAAGAATACTCCTCTCTCTACTTTTCTCTCTATTGTTCTTGTTCTTGTATTATTGTTCTTGTTCTTATATTATTTCATAACAAAATTGAATTATTTCCAAATTTAGAAATGTGTTTTATTTTGGAACAGACCAAAAAGAAAGTACATCATTTAATTTGAAACGCACGGAATAGTAAATGTTATTTTATATTGCAGAAACACAATAATCGAAGTACTTGTATATCATAAAAACTCTGCTAGTTTGTCGTCTCAACTTAGTAGCTAATTATTACGCATTTTAATTAGTGTTTTAAGGAAAAACTTAATTTCTACATACATCGATAGATAGTATTTAAAAAACAATTAGCTATCAGATATATCAAATCATATGAGATTAATACCCCAAAAATAAAATAAATATCCTATTACAACATGTTAATTTGTCTCAGCCAGCAGTAATAGCATAACCGGGACAATTAGAGCATTGTCTTTTGCTGGATAGGAACAAGTCAATGAATTTGTTTTGGATCAAAAAAAGAATTAATTTATTAATGGCAGTTTAATAGGTGGGAAGTTTCACCTTGTTGAACTAGATTCTTTGCGAAAAATATGTAATTAACATAGAGTTCTACCACCACAACAAAGCAATAAAATTAAGTTTCAATCTCAAATAAACTGATCAGTTATTTTAATATTTATTATCTGTGCTTTCTTTATACTCTTTTTGCTCAAAAAATGTAAACCATGTCCAATAAGCACGTACGTTCCAACATATTCTGGATTGTAAGGGTTAATTATAATCAAATTAATTGAATTTACATGTTGTCAACCTACTGCAACTCGTACACACGGCCGAAAATATAAGCAAGTATAGATGGAGTTCGCATCATAAATTATTTTGTTTTGAAAAGTAAACTTTGACAAATTATCCAACATATGTGTCATGGAGTTCAAAAATATATATATCTCTGAGAACCTTAAGATTCATTACCCCATCCAGAA
The DNA here is from genome assembly GCA_034376525.1 of Nicotiana benthamiana. NCBI lineage: Eukaryota > Viridiplantae > Streptophyta > Magnoliopsida > Solanales > Solanaceae > Nicotiana > Nicotiana benthamiana. The sequence goes on along the minus strand of CM067324.1, from coordinate 76,702,710 downwards.
ATGAAAGTGAAGAAAGTCCCCATGCATGCATGCATGCACGCGTCAAGTATTGATAAATCTTCCCCTAGCTAATCGCACAATTTTGGGCAAACACGACGGAATTCCAAAACAAATGTATATAAATGTTTCGGTTATTTGTATATATAGCGTGAACAGTGATATTTAGGAATGACGTTTGTTCTTATAGAAGAAGGCTAAGAAAGAGGCAGGGGCAAAAACCACAACATTTGAACGCCTGTACGTGGAACTTGGAGGCAGAGGCGGTGACAAGAGACTGTTCAAGTTACCCAAGGTTCGAAATAGGAAGGCCGGGGACCTAGACTAAGTGAGGTGCATCAAAGACAAGGACGGCAAGGTATTGGTGGAAGTGACGTACACTAGGCGCAGGTGGCAATCATACTTCCACAAACTCTTGAACGAGGATGGGAATATCGTGCTTGATGAATTGGAGAACTCAAAGAACCAAGTGATTTTAGATTTTGTGGGCGTATTACGGCTAAGGGGATTGAGGAGGTAATGCGGAAAATGAGTAGAGGCAAGGAGACTGTGCCAGACGAGATCCCGGTAGAATTATTGAAGGCAATGGGATGGACATGCTTGGAGTGCTTATTGGACCATTTAATATCATTTTAGGACTAAGTAGATGAATGAAGAATGGAGGCGGAGGTTGATAGTCCCGTTGTATAAGAACAAGAGTGATATCCAAAATTGTAATAACTACAGGGTATCAAGTTACTGAATCACATTATGAAAGTGTGGCAGAGGGTGTGGAGAGGAGGGTGAAGATGAGTGTGTCTATTTCAGAGAATCAGTTCGGTTCCATGCCAGAGCGTTCGACTACAAAAGTCATTCATCTTATAAGGAGGTTGATGGAGCAGTATCGGGAGTGGAAGAGGGAACTACATGTGGTGTTCATCGATTTAGAAAAAGCTTACGATAAAGTCCCCATAGAGGTTCTATGGAGATGTCTGGAGGTTAGTGGTGTTCCGGTAGCATACATTATGGAGATTAAGGATATGTATGAAAAAACGAACACTCGGGTGAGGACTATGGGAGGATACTATTTTCCTGTGATGATGGGTTACATGAGGGTTCAGCTCTTAGTCAATTTTTATTTGCCTTGAGATAGACGTTTTAATGCGCCACATTTAGGGGGGGCACCATGGTGTATATTATTTGCAGATGAAATAAAGCTAATCGATTAGATGTATTACGATGTTAACGATTGGTTGGAGTTGTGGAGGCAGACCTTGGAGTCTAAAAATTTCAAGTTGAGTAGGAAAAAAATTGAATACTTGGACTACAAGTTCAGTGTGGGGTCACAGGAAACAGAAGAGGAGGTGAAGCTTGATATACAAGTCATCCCCAAGAGAGATTGTTTCAAATATCTTGGGTCTGTTATTCAAGGGAACGGGGAGATTGACGAGGATGTTACACATAGTGCTGGAGTGGGATGGATAAAATGAAGGCTTGTGTAGTGTTTTGTGTGATGGGACAAAATACCAAGACTTAAGGGCAAGTTTTACGAAGTGGTAGTTAGGCCGACTATGTGGAGCCGAGTGTTGGCCAGTCAAGAAATCTCATGTCCAGAATATGAAAGTAGCAGAGATGAGGATGTTGAGATGGATGTGTAGGTATACCAGGAAAGACCGAATTAAAAATGAAGTTATTAGAGACAAGGTCGATGGGGCTCCTGTGGAAGACAAGTTGCGGGAATCGGGGTTAAGATGGTTCGGGCATGTGAAGGGGAAAGACATCGATTCCCTATGAGGAGATGTGAGAGGTTGACCATGGCAGGTCAGACGAGAGGTAGAGGAAGGTCTAGGAAGTACTGGGGAGAGGTGATTAGGCAGGACATGACACTACTTTAGCCTACTAAGGACATGACCCTCAATAAGAAAGTGTGGAGGTCGAAAATTAGGATTATGATTTGACTGGTTATCGAAAGTCTCTTCTAATCGTAATAGTAGTAGTATTTGTACTAGTCTTGTATTCTTCTAGTGTTTAGTGTGATAGGACAAAATACAAAGACTTAAGGGCAAGTTCTACGAAGTGGTAGTTATAGCTTCGTATTTCTAAATTCTTTGCTATTACATGTGCTATTTGTTTCTATTATCTTATTTCCTTGTCACCATTACTGTTTGTTAATATGTCTTTTTCAGTGTTCTTGAGTTGAGGGTTTATCGAAAATGACTTTTCTTCTTTCCTAAGATAACGTAACATTTGCATATATATTACCTTCCCTAAACTCCATATATGGATTATACTGGGTTCGCTGTGGTTTGTTCTTATATAACGATAATAATAATCTTAATATATTCGTTAGATGATAAATCTCGTCTATCTATAACAGGGACGGACCCACTTGAGGACAGGTGGGTGCTCAAACGTGGACTCTCTGATTTGCACACAATTAGTAAGTATAACTAATAGACACAAAAAAAGGTTTGCTCGGTTGTTTTAAGATAATCATTAGAGTCTACAGAAAATTTGAGAGAAAGATTTTGATAATAACTTACCTTGTGAAAGAGATGCTAATATAAATGATACAAAATCCTGTATTGCCAAATTATTAAAGCTACTACCGTCAATATATATGTATGTAATCCAGCAAACTTTCACCAACCAAATGTCAAAGAAAGCCTCAAAATTAAATCCTAAATAAAGAACAACAAAAATGCTTGTATATTTGTGGTGCAAAAATCTGGATATTATTGTTGTACGATAATTAATTATCAAGGCTTTTCTATACATTAATAATTGATAGTAATAATAAGAAAGCTCATAATCAATTTAATGTTTAAAATTAATAGTTGAAAATTCGAGAAATGAAGACAACAGTTTCCTGCATAGTGCAAGATCTAAATACAAATGATGGTTTAGGGATCGTTTAGTCAACAATTACACACATCTAAGTATTTGAGTGTGTTGATATCTTCTTAATTTTCAGAAACGTTTTCTTTTCCTCATAATAGTTCAAGTTTTATTTCTAGATAAAATTTAATAAAAGAAATGCCCACAAATACATTATTTCAATTCAGTGCACTGAGTAGTCTAATGACACTTCTTGAGTCTGAATTCATTCAAATAGATAATACAACCAAAAGTCACAACCATTCGAATTTAGTAAATCACGCAAACATTTTAAATATACCTTTTCATTTATTTTTTTTTCATAATTTGTTTTTCTAAGAAACAAAATAAGTCTAAATATCTTTAAAAGAAAAGTAAAACAAATTATAAAGTTAATCTGACAATTCTCCTGATGGATATATAGTGTGTGTATTAATTGGAGTGATATTAGAATTAACAATGACAACGATTTTCTAATGAATATTGCATGCATGTGTAGCGTAATCAAAACGAATTGAAGTCATATACAGACTAAAGAAAAATAGAGTATCCAAACAAAGTCTGAATAAAACAAACATTACAATAACCATATCAAAATATTTGATCAAAGAAAATTAAAGGAGATTTATTACAAGCACCAGAAGTCTCCTTTCTCTAACCAGCATGCAAACAGAAAATTATAAATAAAAAACAATTCATTGTTCCACAAAGCAGCATATATATGCCAAACAACTACTCCTTTATTCCTCTGCTGGTGGTGGCAAATTCAAATCGGGCAAACGATATCCTTCCCCTTCCCCTTCCCCTTCCCCTACCGTGGGTTCAGCGACATTAAGATCAGGGACAACGTCGCGCCTTTCGGGAGGTGTTTCCTCCACCACGGGGTCGCCAGCATTTCCCGCAACTTCTTCTTCTTCTTGTTCTTTTTGTTGTTGCATCTGCGCCTGCAGATCAGCAAACTCCTCCCTATTAAAAGTAGGAGGAGGAAACGCACCTTTCCACCCGCGATTAGGATGCGAATTCATGTGTCCGAACAAAGCTTTAATCGAATGAAAGTCTTTGTGACACACCACGCATGTGTTCTCGGGCTGAGGAGGAGGAAGAGGAAATGCCGGTGCAGCAGGTGGGGGTGCAACCAGTAGAGGCACATTCGGCCTCACGCTACGGATTTGGTTTGCCGCACCCATCCCTCCTCTCGACGATCCTTCACCCTCAACCAACGTGCTTCCTCTCTTCCTCGGAGAAGCAACAGCAACACTGACTGCAACGCTCGCGCTGCTTCCACCAGAACTGGCACCAAGTCTGGTGGGAATGCCAGCGCTAGCTCTACTACCACCAGCACTAGCACCGGGTAGGGTGGGAATCCCAGTGCCAGCGGTAGGGTTCACTTGAGTCCCACTAATAGGAGTAGTGGGATTTTGGGAAGTAGGTGAAGGGACGGGAGTAGGTGATTGAGGGTTTTCGGAGACAACCTTATCGCCGCTGCCGTCAGTGTTTGTCATTTTCAACAAAAAAAAAAGGAACGATTTTCAGATGAAAGAAAAATAAGAAATGCAAAGTTGGTGGTAGGGTGAAGAGAACGTTGATGACAGATTATATATATGCTGAGGATGAAGAAGCGTTTGAAGTTTGGCAGTTATCATCCCTAGTGCTGGTTCAGAAGAGTCGTTAGCAAATTTGTTATAAAATTCAAAACTATTTTAGTAACTTATAATTTTAATTCAAATCAAGAACCAACAAAGGAATAACTTTCAAGCATTTACCATTTTTTAGGATTATGTCAATATTCACGTAATAATATAATTTTTACTTGAAAATGGGTTGAAACAAAAGGGAAAGTGTTATGAAATAATATAAGAACAAGAACAATAGAGAGAAAAATAGAGAGAGGAGTATTCTTATTGATACTTAGGGATGATTTACAATGGGGTAAGACCCCTCTATTTATAGGCATAGAAAAGACTTAGCCTCAAAGTAAAACTCTAGAATCTCTCTAAATATAGACATTCATCTTAAATAGAGTTCTATTTATAACACTCCCCCTTGAATGTCTATTCAATAATGTGCCTCGTTAAAACCTTAACTAAAACAAAACCCAATGGGAAAAATTTAAAGAAAAGGAAAAAGAGTACACATGTTTGAATATGCGCCTATTGGTTGCCTCGTTAAAAACCTTGCAAGAAAAACCCAGTGGGACAAAACCTTGTAAGGGAAAAAGAGTGCAACGCGCATTAACTCCCCCTGATAAGAACATCAATTCATATCCTTAAGTCTTCGCATTCCGATCTTGTGAACTAGCTTCTTGAAGGTTGACGTTGGTAGAGATTTTGTGAACAAATCAGCCATATTATCGCTTGAACGAATCTGTTGCACATTGATATCACCATTCTTTTGAAGATCATGTGTGAAAAATAACTTTGGTGAAATATGCTTTGTTCTATCTCCTTTTATGAATCCTCCCTTCAATTGAGCTATACATGCTGCATTGTCTTCATACAAAGTCGTGGGTAGTTTATTACACTTCAAACCACATTTGTCTTGAATATGATGTATTATAGACCTCAACCACACACACTCCCGACTTGCTTCATGAATAGCAATTATCTCGGCATTATTAGATGAAGTAGCCATAATTAATTGCTTAGTCGATCGCCAAGATATGGCGGTGCCTCCACAGGTAAACACATAACCTGTTTGAGATCGAGCCTTGTGTGGGTCGGATAAATATCCAGCATCAGCATAACCAACAAGATCAGGACTGCAATTATTGCCATAAAATAAGCCCATATCGGTGGTCCCTTTTAGGTACCGCAATATATGTTTGATCCCATTCCAATGTCTCCTTGTAGGAGCCAAGCTAAATCTTGCTAAGACATTAACTGAAAAGGATATGTCAGGCCTTGTAGTATTTGCAAGATACATTAGTATGCCAATTGCACTAAGATATGGTACTTCAAGACCAAGTAGCTCTTCATTCCTTTCTTGCGGTCGGAATGGATCTTTATTCACATCAAGTGATCGAACAACCATCGGTGTACTTAAAGGATGTGCTCCATCCATGTAAAACCGTTTCAGTACCTTTTCTATATAGGTAGATTGATGAACAAAAATTCCGTTTGCTAAATATTCAATTTGCAAACCAAGACATAATTTTGTCTTTCCGAGATCTTTCATCTCGAATTCATCCTTTAGATAATCAATTGCCTTTTGGAGTTCTATGGGGGTTCCAATAAGGTTTATGTCATCGACATATACGGCAAGTACAACAAATTCCGATGTTGTTTTCTTTATAAAAACACACGGGCAAATGGCGTCATTTATATAGCCTTCTTTTAACAAATACTCACTAAGACGATTATACCACATTCGTCCTGATTGCTTTAGACCATACAAAGATCTTTGCAATTTAATTGAAAACATTTCCCGAGACTTTGAATTATGAGCGTTTGGCACTTTGAGTCCATCGGGAATTTTCATGTATATCTCATTATCAAGTGAGCCATAAAGATAGGCAGTAACCACATCCATTAAATGCATGTCAAGCTTTTCAAGGACAGCAAAACTGATGAGATAACGAAAGGTTATAGCATCCATTACAGGCGAATATGTCTCTTCATAATCGACACAGGCCTTTGAGAAAAACCTTGCACAACAAGGCGTGCCTTATATCTTTGTACCTCGTTTTTCTCATTTCTCTTGCGTACAAAGACCCATTTATAGCCAACGGGCTTAACACCATTTGGTGTTTCAACTATAGGGCCAAAAACTTCACGTTTTGCCAGCAAATTCAATTGTGATTGAATTGCTTCTTGCCATTTTGGCCAATCATGTCTTTTTCGACATTCTTCAACAGATTGAGGTTCGAGATCCTCACATTGTTGCATAATGCTAGATGCGACATTATAAGCAAAGACATTATCCACCACTATATCCACTCGAGCAAAATTTGCCTCAATATTGATTGGATTTATGGATAGTTCCGTATTTTCCAGAGTCTCGGGCTCAATGGATTCTTCATGAATCTCAAAATTTGTTAAATCATGAATTTCCTCATGAGATTCTTTCGTAGTGTCATTTTTATCATTTGCTTTCCTCTTTCTAGGATTTCGATCTTTAGAACCTAATGGCCTGCCACGCTTCAGGCGTGCATTCGACTCATTGGTTATGACACTAGATGATTGTCCAATTGGGACATCAATACAGATTGGAACATTTTCCGCGGGGATGTGGGATTTCGTTATCCTTTTCAAGTCCGTAAATGCGTCAGGCATTTGATTTGCTATTCTTTGCAAATGGATAATCTTTTGTACCTCTCTTTCACAAATAGAGGTATGTGGATCAAGATGAGATAATGATGCATTTTTCCACAAAATTTCCCGTTTGGTTTCACCAACTTCTCCCCCTAATTTTGGGAAAAGTGTCTCATCAAATTGACAGTTTGCAAATCGTGCAGTGAACAAATCCCCTGTCAATGTTTCGAGGTAGCGAATAATGGAGGGCGATTCAAACCCAACATATATTCCTAACCTTCTTTGCGGACCCATTTTGGTGCGGTATAGCGGTGTTATAGGCACATATACTGCGCATCCAAAGATTCTTAAATTGGATATATTGGGTTCATGACCCAAAACCAATTGCAACGGGGAATATTTGTGATAATTCGTCGGTCTGAGACGAATTAGCATTGCTGCATGCAAAATGGCATGACCCCATACCGAAGTGGGCAGCCTCGTTTTCATGAGTAATGGCCTTGCAATCAACTGCAGCAATTAACGATTCTACAAGACCGTTTTGAGTGTGAACATGAGCTACAGAATGTTCCACTTTTATCCCAATTGATAAGCAATAATCATTAAATGCTTGGGATGAAAACTCGGCAGCATTATCCAGTCTAATAGACTTGATTGGATTATCAGGAAATTGTGCTCGTAGTCGAATTATTTGTGCCATTAATTTCGCAAACGCAAGGTTGCGTGATGACAACAGGCACACATGAGACCATCTACAGGATGCGTCTATCAAGACCATAAAATACCTAAAGGACCCACTGGGTGGGTGAATAGGTCCACAAATGTCCCCTTGTATACGTTCCAAAACGTGGGTGATTCAGTCCCAACCTTTGTTGGTGATGGTCTGATAATCAACTTGCCTTGATAACAAGAAGTGCAAGGATATTCATTATTTGAAAGAATTTTGAAATTCTTTAACGGATGCCCATATGAGCTTTCTATAATCCGTCTCATCATGATCGATCCCGGGTGTCCCAATCGATCATGCCAAAGTACGAAAGTATTGGAATCAGTAACCTTTTGGTTTACTGTTGAATGTGCCTCAATTGCACTAATTTTTGTCCAATACAGGCCACAAGATAAAGACGGGAATTTCTCAATAACCCTCTTTTGGCCAGAGACATTCTTTGTAATGATGAGATATTCAAGATCATTCTCATCTATTGTCTCAATATGATAGCCATTCCTGCGTATATCTTTAAAACTCAACAAGTTTCTCTTAGACTTGGAGGAGAACATTGCATTCTCTATGATAAACATTGTTCCTCTAGGCAGAGTTATAGTTGCTCTTCCGGAGCCTTCAATCAATTTACTACTACCAGAGATTGTAGTAACATCTGCCTTACACATACTTAGTTGAGAGAAATATTTCTTTTCTTTGAGTATCGTATGTGTAGTACATGAATCAACTAAACAAATATTTGATCCAAGTTTGCTTTGTGAGATATCCATATTTGCTTTCCCATGGTTTAACATACAAAAGAAAATACACGAACATGAGAATAAACAAATTCAATCCGTTTGTCTCAATGTAATCGATTGTTAAACACACATAATCGATTATGTCTTAATATAATCGATTGCTAAACATACATAATCGATTTTTTGCTATTTTGAAAAACTTCAGATCACACTATCTTAATATAATCGATTGTTAAACACACATAATCGATTATGTCTTAATATAATCGACTGTTAAACATACATAATCGATTATTTGCTATTTTAAAAAACTTCAGATCACACTGTCTTAATATAATCGATTGTTAAACACACATAATCGATTATGTCTTAATATAATCGATTGTTAAACATACATAATCGATTATTTGCTATTCTGAAAAACTTCAGATCACACTGTCTTAATATAATCGATTGTTAAACGCACATAATCGATTATCTCTTAATATAATCGATTGCTAAACATACATAATCGATTATGTCTTAATAAAATCGATTGTTAACAAATATATAATCGATTGTTTTGCAGTTTTAATGCGAAATGTTAGATAATCGACTAACGGTTAGGTTAGTCTATTAACTCTACTGAAAAATAAAAATATCTTTGAAATTTAAGCATATTGAAACATTCTAAAGAACTAATACTAACATTATATCATAAACTAACTAATACGAGCTGATACTAATGACTATTAGTTTATTCACTAATTAATACAAATAAAATCAAACAATTCCATCATCCTTCATCACAGATCCATCACCGATTAGGTGGTTTATTTTCCCATCGGGTTGCTCAAAAAATCTGCCACATCCAAGTGGGTGATGTTAAAATTCAGAGACAAATTTGTTTCAGGGCCTGTACTCTTTCGAGATGCTTGATAAAGGTCAACCAAATGTCTTGGTATACGGCAAGCTTTTGACCAGTGCCCTTTTCCACCGCAACGATAACATATAGTTTCTGAACTATTTGCCTTAGGATCCTCATAATCCCGTTTCTGCTTTCGGCGGTTATCTCTCCTCGGGGGGTGACAGACATCATGGAGATTTCTTCCTTGTCTACGTCCACGGCTATGACCCCGATTACGACCACGACCACGATTAGATCCATGGCCCTTTTCATGATTGGCATAATGAGAATACACCTTATCTGCTTCAGGCAATGGTGTAGACCCGATGGGTCGATTTTCGTGATTTCTCATGAGCAGGTCATTGTTTCGCTCAGCCACAAGTAGGAGAGAAATCAGTTCAGAGTACTTTTTGAAGCCTTTCTCTCTGTACTGTTGTTGCAGTACCATATTGGAGGCATGAAACGTTGTAACCGTTTTCTCAAGCATATCATAATCAGAGATATTATCTCCGCAGAGCTTCAACTTAGAAGTAATTCTGAACATTGCAGAATTATATTCAGAAACAGACTTAAAGTCTTGGAGCTTCAGATGAGCCCAATCATATCGTGCTTGTGGCAGAGTGACCAACTTCAGGTTGTCATATCTCTCCTTTAAGCCGTTCCACAAGATGAGTGGATCTTTGACTGTGAGATATTCAATTTTCAAACCTTCATCAAGGTGATGGCGCAAGAAAATCAAGGCCTTAGCACAGTCTTGGGTGGATGCTTTATCTCTGTCTTTAATGGCGTCTCCAAGACCCATAGCATCTAAGTGGATTTCAGCATCCAACACCCATGTCATATAGTTCTTGCATGAAATTTCAAGGGCAACGAACTTTCTTTTCGTAATGTCAGACATAATCGAAAATCAAATTAGGAAGAGAGAAATACCTTAGTTTTTCTCGAGAATCGATTCTTGAGACGGTAGAGTCTCGTGCTGATAATGTGTTATGAAATAATATAAGAACAAGAACAATAATACAAGAACAAGAACAATAGAGAGAAAAATAGAGAGAGGAGTATTCTTATTGATACTTAGGGATGATTTACAATGGGGTAAGACCCCTCTAGTTATAGGCATAGAAAAGACTTAGCCTCAAAGTAAAACTCTAGAATCTCTCTAAATATAGACATTCATCTTAAATAGAGTTCTATTTATAACAGAAAGAACATTTTGGTGTAACTTATAAGATAACGATGAATAGCACTTCTTTTTTTAACGTAATTTAGATGGAAAATTGATATTTATTTACTCTTATCTGAAACTCAAATTAAAACAAAATCATGTAAACAGCAAATATATATTAAAGTAACCTTTTTTTAGCTAGTCGAAATTTTCTTGGTACACTAAATGAAAAGAATATCAATTTTTAATATTAATTTTAGATGGATTTGATATTCGTTTTCTCTCATATGAAAGATAAAGAAAATCTTTGTTTTAATTATGTGGTAATACACATGAAAGACAAATCATTATTGAGTTTCTAAACCTATCATCATTTGGTAGATTTGCTTTTTAGCAATTTTAAAAACAGTTATACTTAATAAATTAATTACCTTTCGTGATGTATGTCGAAGGATTTTGCTGCCTTTCAAATAAATTCGATGTGAAATATGTGCCCTATATTTGAGGGAAAACATGTCTGCCTAATTTTGTTGTTTGCTGTGATCAAGCAGAGGTAAAGCGTCCACTAAAATATAACTTTAAGACGATCGATTTCAATAAAGAAAAATAAAGCTAATTTAATCCTTTTTCATAAAAGATAGTTGCGAGGACTAGGGGTGTTCAAATCTAATTTGAAAATCGCATCAAATCAAACAGTCAAATTAAACAACAACAACAACAACCCAGTATATTCCCACCAGGTGAGGTTTGGGGAGGGTAATATGTAGACGAGTCTTACCCCTGCCCGAAAGGGCAGAAAGGCTGTTTCCAGTCGACCCTCGGCGTATAAGATAAAAAAGGGAAAGCTGCATATTTAAAAATTTAATTAGGCTTGCTTTAACTTGATTTGGTATAACAAATAAAAAAATTAGAATCGAATTGACATATAAATACATAATCTATATTTTTTTTTTATATAACAATTTCTTTAAAATATGTTAGAATATTTGGCCTCTCATGGGACGCTATAACTAATAGAATTATAAAGTATATATTTTTATTTATTTTAAATAATGGATTGTGTCATCATTTTCTGTGTTATTGAAATGGAAGAACCTGATGTTAACATACTCAACCTAGACACAGGTTTATTGTCTGGCTTGCTGCTCAGCAGAGACTACCTACAGTAGACAGATTGCAGAAAACTGGCATCCAAGTTCCTGGCAATTGTGTGTTTTGTGATCAAAGTACTGAATATTTTAATCATTTGTTCTTTGACTGCTCAGTTACAAAGAGACTGTGGAATAGATTATGCAACTGGCTGGGACATAACAGGGCAGTAGGTGATTGGGAAGCAGAATTGCAATGGGTATGCAACAAGGCAAAGAGTAGAGTGGTGCTTAATATTATAACAGCTTGTGTCTTCATCAACACAGTTGTAATATTTTTGATATTAATGGATATAATGGTTACCCAAAAAAAATGCGTCAATCAACTCTTTGTTCTTCCATATTCATGTGCCAATCCTTTTCGAATTTGAAAAGATATTTGATAATTTAAAATTAAATATAACAATATCATTAATTAGGTATCATATGATTTTTATGTTTAATTATTAAATTCGGTTAATCTTGAAAGTGTACATAAACGAAACATTATTTTTTTTTGAATAAACAGATTTTCTATTCCATTCCATCAAAAAACTGTACAAATACAAACATAGATGCTGACCATCTATACTCTCATTCTAAACAGTCACTACAGCTGCTATCAGAAGACAAAATTGTTGCTATCTCACTATGTGATAGTATATGTATCAAGCAATCTAAGAGCAGTCCTAAGGGTAATGGTCTAAGCTTAACAGTGCAGCCTTCCATTTGTGAACTGAAGCTCCTTTTAAGTGCAGGTGAATGGCTATTTCCTTGCAGACATTGTCGCACAACATTTTCCCTTCTTGGAATCTCTGTTTATTTCGCTCTCTCCATATCACTGTCATCAAGATCCCAAACAAACGGGCAGTGATTTCTGCTACACCAGTTCTCTTCCTTGCTAGTTTACTAACTCATTCACATTCATTGTTCCAGTCAGAAATGGGACGTTTATAACCCAGCTGGTTTAGGAGCCGACTCCAAAGTGCTTTAGTCTACGAGCAATCAAAGTACAAATGATCAAAAGTCTCACGAGGCAGTCCACAGAAAGTACACTCCTTTGGAATCAGAATGTTGAGTTCCTGGAGTCTGTCCACTGTTTGCCAACCTCTTATGCAAAGCAAGCCACAATATGAATTTGTATCTAGGATGTACTTAAGCCTGCAGTATGATGCTCTTCCACTGGACTTTATGGTATTGAGGGTGTTGGAACCTGTATAATTTCTTAATGCTGAAAGAATCTCCCCTCTGTAGAAGCAGTCGACTATCCAGATTATCTTGAATATATACAATGCCTTTTATCAACTCTCTCGACTCAAAGATCTTCCTTATTGCCCAAGCAGCAGATTTAGGAACTGGCATGTCGTCAATACAGTAGTTTTTTATATAAAAAGTATGCACCCATTTAATCCACAGACTGTCTTTCTTCTTGGTCAGTGCCCATAGATGTTTTGCAACAGCAGCCTTATTCCACTTGATCAAGTTCATAACATTTAACCCCCCTGCACTGTATGGCAAACAGAGTGTTTCCCAGGCAACCAGAGCTTTTCTTGACATTGTAGCTGAACCTGTCCAAAGGTAGGATCTGCATATTGCTTCAGTTATCCTCACCACTTTTTTGGCAATGGAAATATTTGGGACCAGTAGGCTTGTACACCAAATAAAACTGATTTGATCAACTGAACTCGACCAGCATAAGAGAGCAGCCTTGATGACCAGCAACTTATTTTCTGTGTGACTTTCTCAACTAATGGCCAACATTGAGCAGTAGTCAGTTTTTTTGAATCCAGAGGCATCCCTAGATATTTAAATGGAAGTCTGCCTTCAGGGAAACCAAGTGCTTGTAAGATCTCCTCCTTCTGCCAGTTTGATACACCAGCTATGCACACAGCACTTTTGTCAGCATTTGCTTGAAGTCCAGAAGCTTTGAAGAAGTTCTAGAAAGCCTTCTTCAGTAGTTTAACGGACTGAATGTCTGCTTTGCAGAACATAAGTAGATCATCCGCAAAGCAGACATGTGCCACACCCAGTTTCTTATATCTAGGATGGAATTTGAACTCTTTCCTCATCATCATTTGCATAAATTCTCTCTGTAAATACTCCATAACCAGAACAAAGAGGTATGGAGACATAGGATCACCTTGCCTTATGCCTCTTTTGCCCATAAATGGAACAGTGAGTCCACCATTGATGTTGAGAGAATAGGTGACAGATGATATGCACTCCATTACACACCCAATGAACTTATAAGGAAATCCCAAGTCCTGCAATAGTCTTTCTAGGAAGCTCCACTCAACTGTGTCATAGGCTTTCTTTAAATCTACTTTAAGAACACATCTAGGTGATATACCCTTCCTGGAGTAGCCTTTAAACAGCTATTGTGTAAATAGAATGTTATCTGTGATGCTGCGACCCTCAATGAAAGATGACTGTGATCTACCCACCAGATATCCAATAACTGCTTTCAGCCTAGCTGTAAGGATCTTTGTGATGATTTTGTATAGAGTTGTACAACATGCAATAGGCCTGTAATCCTTTACTTTGATTGGATTTGCACTTTAGGAATTAGTGTTAGAGCAGTGCTACTAACTCCCTTATGCACCTTTCCAGTGAGAAAGAATTCCAGCACAGCCTCACAAATGTCTTCCCCCACTACATGCCAATGCCTTATAAAGAACTCAATTGGAAAACCATCCACACCTGGTGCCTTATCATGACGCATATCCTTTATTGCCATTAGTATTACCTCCCTTGTGACTGGTTTTACTAGTTCATCTTTCTGTTGCAAGCTAAGACAAGGACCCTGGTGGATTACTGCAGTGTTTGGGCATTGGCAGATACTATTGTTTCCCCCCAATAACTTCTTGAAACATGTAATAAACTCTTCTTCCACCTGTCTGGGATCATACAATTTAATTCTCTTTTGAGTATATATAGAGTTTATAGTATTAAAATTTTTCCTCGTCTTCAATTGAGTATGAAACTATTTGGTGTTTGAATCTCCACATGCAATCCAGTGTGCTCTAGACATCTGCTCCTGTATGTTACTCCATTTCTCAACTTCCATAAGCTCCCTTCTTTCTTGATCAATCAAGCCTTGGTCCGTATAATTGATCTGTAACTGATTCTGTATAGCTTCCAGTTTCTGCCTAGCCTCACTGAGGTGGATCCTATACATTGCCATATAGGTATTCAATTCCTTTAACCCCATTTTTAAGGCCTTTAATTTATTCCATACTCTGTGCATTGTCCTCCAGGTTGGCTTTTGTTCCATACCCTTTCCACAATGCTAGGGAAATCAGCATGTTCCATCGTAGAAGTATACAATTTAAATGGCTTAGGATGTAGGTTCCTTCTTTGCTCCTCAGCATTGCATAGTAAAAGGATAGGGGAATGATCTGATATTCCAGGGGTCAACACATCAGCTTCTATATGACTGTACGCCTACATCCATTTCACATTTCCAAATGCCCAGTCAATCCTGCTATACACTCTTGTCTCTGGTTTTTGTTTATTACACCATGTATAAAAACATCCCAAGCTCTTCAACTGAGTGAGTTGCAAGTGTGTCTTGGAAACCTTGAATCTCATGTTGCATAATTGGTGCTCCTATCCTATCATCAGTATGGAGAACATTGTTGAAATCTCCAATGAGAAGCCAGCTCTCCTGAATAGTTGCTCCTAAGATCAACAGTTTGCCCCATAGTTGTTGACTCTTATTTATCTCATTATTTGCATACACTACTGTTATCAGTGTTCTGAAATTTGTACTTCTTTCTTTTACCTCACAATGTATAAAGTGTTCATCAGTCTTCAGTATCTGCACCTCAACATTTGAATTCCACAATAGCCAGATTCTCTCATTTGGGTGCTCGTTATAGTTCCAGCTATATCTCCAGTCACTTCCTATTTTTGTCATAATCCTTTTTGCCTTGGCTTCTTTTACTCTAGTTTCTATACATCCCATACAGTCTACTTTATGCTTTCTCAGAAATTGTTTCAGCTCCTTCTGTTTATGGGCCTTGTTAAGGCCCCTAATATTCCATGTGCTGAAGAACATTTTGTGGTGAAGCTGGATGGGCCAGCGTCCCCTGGGCCTTCACCTATCTGTAGTAAGGAGAATCTGTTTGTCATGTTCACTGAAGTTCCAGCAGAATGTTGTACATTTTTGCCTTTTGACAACCCCCTATCCATCACCATTCTTCCTGCAATGTCAGTATTTTGTTTGTTGTCCTCCACTATCCTAGCAGTTTTAACCACCTCATCGTTCTGCTTGGCTTTTGGTATCCATTTCCAGTTCTCTCTTTGCAATTGCTTCTTTTCCCCCGATACCTTTGATTGGTTCTGTGTTAACTCTTCACTTCCCTGCATCTTCTTATACCAGCAATCATCAGAGTTGTGGCCAAACCTTACACAGTCACAACAGTATTTTGGCTTCCATTCATACAAAATCTGTTGAGTGATAACTCCCCTCTTAGTATGTAGTTCAAAACTATCCGGCAAGGGTTGGGATATGTCTGTTTCCACCAGTACTCTTGCATAAGATATCTTCTCCAATTCAGCAGTAATTTTGTCAGTGTACATAGGCTTCCCAACCACATTAGCTAGCTTACTGAGGGCTTCAGTTGACCAAAAACCCAAAGGCAAGCCAGGGAAGGTAATCCACAGACGAATTACACTCACACTGCCTGGATCAAATCTGAAGTCCATTCTCCACTGTTGTAGCACAAATGGCTTGTTATGGAAAGTGTATGGACCTGCCTGGAGGACAAGGTCCCTGTCTTTACTATTATCGAATCTGAAAATATAGTAACCTTCCTCATGATACAGCACTTGAGGTTTTTTAACAAATTCCCATACATAGGTGATGTAATTATCCATTGCTCACTCATACGGGTCTTCTCCAAGCACAAACTCAATCAATGCATTGCTCCAGTATGCCTCTTGTTCCTTTGTATCATCATCTTCAATTTGTACCACAAATATACAATCACGCATAGCAGGTGGTACATAGCACAGCGGCTTCCCTTTTTAAGAGCTTCGATTCATCTGCATGGCATCCCTCATACCTTCAAATTCCTTAGAATCTCCAGATTCCTGGCAGATCTGGTCTAGCTTTGCTTGTACTGAAAATTGAAGTCGTCGATGGACTTGTTGTACTTCGGCATTTTCTGTCACCAGATTTCCCTCCTCGCCTTCGTCGATTCCCTCACTAATTGGTTGGAATTTATGTGGTAAAAACTTCCAAAAGTAACTGGTTGTAATCGTTGTTGCACTCCAGTTTCAGGTGTTATTAGCATTCCAGTATTTCCCTTCCTACTAGGGTTGTGAAAAATTGTAGGTGCCGAACCCATTCCTGTTAGCCATCGAGCGGGTTTGTCGAGAGCAGGAGTCTCTATTCTACTATCCTCCTCCGTAATCACCATTGTCTCTTGGGTCCTTCTTCTTCATCTTGCCATGGCTGAAGGCGCAAGTTATCACACCATGCTTATCTCGCCCCAAGAGCTTTTTCTCGGTGAAGTACTCAATACATTTTCTACCTAATCAACGAAAAATTATTGTTAGAGACTAAGAAAAGAGATTTTTTCTTTCCTATACCATATATGAAACCTTATTACCAAAAATATGCATAGTTTTTAATTTACCCGCTCTATCCACATTTTTTCTACAGTTATTATACCAATCATTAAATACTAATTAATAGTAGCTGAATCTTTCTAATTTGTCGAGCTAAAATTGAACAGAATATTTTTAAAATATTTGGTATAAATCAAATTAAGTCATATTCTTTCAGGTATCCTATTTAGGCGCGCTACAATTATGGAAGTAGACATTCTTCTAGATATTTTCCACCATTGATAGCCATTAAAAAGCTTGAAAGTTTTGAATTCAAATTTGGGTTTTCCAAAAATCATTATTTATTTGGATTGGGTGTTGTTGAAAATAATCAAGAATGTATTTTGGAGTTTATATCTCAATTTTGAGGGGTTTTGGTGAAGACTACACTTGGTTTTGATTGAAATTCAAATTGAAACTCTCCGAAGAAGAAGAAGAAGAAGAAGAAGAAGAAGAGGAGGAAGAAGAAGAGGAGGAAGAAGAAGAGGAGGAAGAAGAAGAAGAAGAAGAAGAAGAAGAAGAAGAAGAGGAGGAAGAAGAAGAAGAAGAAGAAGAAGAAGAAGAAGAAGAAGAAGAAGAAGAAGAAGAAGAAGAAGAAGAAGAAGACATATTGCATAAATTGTAGATAAATTGTAGATATTTGTATTCTGATTATAGATGATTTATTTTCTGTTTTCACAAATAAAAACGGTTAAAACTTCTATAAATCTTCTGAAAAAACGTAGTTATGTCAAAAATCACAATTATGCTACAATTGGATGGGAATTGGGATATAAAAATTCAATGTACGCATATTGTAGATATTTTGTAGATAAATTGTAGATTATTTGTATTCTAATTGTAGGTTCTGTATTTTCTGTTTTCACAAATCAAAAACGACTAAAACTTCTACATCTTTTGCAAAAAACACAATTATGTCGAAAATACCAATTATGCTACAATTGAAATGGGAATAGGGATATTAGAATTCAATGTATCCAGTTTGTAGATATTTTATAGATAAATCATAGATTATTTGTATTCTGATTGTAGGTACATTGTTTTCTATTTTCACAAATCCAAAACGACTAAAACTTCTACAAAATCTTCTGCAAAAAATAGTCTACAATTTTTCTACAATTTCTGCAATATATCTTCGTCTTCTTCTTCTTCTTCTTCTTCTTCTTCTTCTTCTTCTTCTTCTTCTTCAAGTTTCAATTTGAATTTTTGACTCCTCTTCTTCTTCTTCTTCTTCTTCTTCAAGTTTCAATCTGAATTTCCGTCAAAACAAGTCTAATCTTCACCAAAACCCCTCAAATTTGAGATATAAACTCCAAAATATATTCTCAATTATTTTCAACAAACACCCAATCAAAATAAATAATTATTTTTGAAAACCCAAATTTGAATCCAAAGCTTCAAAGCTTTTTAATGGTTGTCAATCGTGTAATTGCTGCTCTCTGGTATCTTTGAAGGTTTGTTCTTCTTCGTTGAGAAAATTTGAAGTTAAAGGTGTACAAACTTTAAAGATTTGACTTCAATTTTGATGAACGTTGTTGTTCTTCTTTGATGAACTTCAACTTGAGTAAAATAGGGAACCTATTTTGTTGAAGGGTTTCTTCAACTTTCTATGAATTTAGAGGGAGAATTTGGTTTCAGAAGATAGAAAATGGGAATAAAAACATGGGTATGGGTAAAAAGTGGATGGGACTGAGAGATTAGCATAGAGAAATGTGTAGATTCCTTTAATTAAGGAGTAAAAAATGTACAATTAATTATACCCGTAATTAATTATAGTGTAGAATTAGTAATTTGGTATACTAAGTGTAATTAAATCAAACTTTAATTATTAAGGGTAATAATATTTCCTATATGGCATAGGAATATAAAAATTCCCTAAGAAAATAGTGTTACTAAAAAGATACTCCCATAAGAATATTTTAATACATATTTTAATCGACTTTTATATTTTTACGAAACATATATTTACTTATCAAAACTTTATCCATAACTTTAACCAAGTAAGATTGAAATAATATTCATGTAACAAAAAAAAATAGAAAACCTAAAAAATCCAACAAAACCGAACCAATCCAAATTGATATTGTTAGTTTGGTTTTGTTTGACTTTGATAAGAACCAAACCAATCCGATTCATGTATATCCTGGTGGAGACACCCTAATTAGCAAGGAGTGCCATTTACATT
Source organism: Nicotiana benthamiana (assembly GCA_034376525.1). Classification (NCBI taxonomy): domain Eukaryota; kingdom Viridiplantae; phylum Streptophyta; class Magnoliopsida; order Solanales; family Solanaceae; genus Nicotiana; species Nicotiana benthamiana. Next base: position 76,683,167 of record CM067324.1, on the reverse strand, counting down.
GCCTCGCAAATTCTTATTTTATATCTACACACGGTTGTGATATTAATACTATTTTTTTTCTCTCATAGACACCAAGTTATGACAGGAAGTAAATCCGTAAAATCACTACAACCTAGACCTAAATCTATTTACAAGGCGAATTATCACATAATTATGTCGATCTGGTTAAAGAAATGTTTTTGTATGTCACGAATAGACGAAATGCTGAAATTCTGAAACTTCTTCTGTGGCGGATTGGTAGAAGAGAAGTTGATGGAGTTATTTTTTAGTGAATTGAGGCTTATGAAACATTAATGGAAGAAAAGATAGTTACAGATTGATTCTGTTGAAGACATAATATTTAAGCAAATAAATATACAAAATTTCTATGTATATATGTATCTAAACTCTCCGTTATCTGGTATTTTGACTTTGAACCTGTAGTATTCTATTAAAGATGCTAAACCTTCAACTAATTGAAATTTCTGCTTTTGTTCTTTCTAATTGGAATTCAAATTATATTGTTAGGCAGATAGTACTAGAAGTTTAATATAGAGGATCCATGAAGCAAGGCTAAGAAGGAACTGGAGCTGCTATACTTCTATGCCGATTGAGTTACATGATTATATAGTTCTGACCTATTTGTATGTATGAGAAGTGAGTTTAGAGACAAGAGGGAGCAACCCCCACTTCCAACCGAGAGGTTGTGAGTTCGAGTCTCCCCAAAAGTAAGGTGGGAAGTTTTTGGAGGGAAGGACGCCGGGGGTCTATTTGGAAACAGCCTCTCTACCCCAGGGTAGGGGCAAGGTCTGCGTACACACTACCCTCCCCAGATCCTCCTAAGTAGGATTATACTGGGTTGTTGTTGTTGTTGTTGCTGTTGTTGAGAAGTGAGTTTAGATAGGGAGGATTAGTAGAGATAGTTTGTTTGGGAGTCTGAGGCGTGTTGCTCGACTGCCTGATTTTGTTCTTCTTGTTGTACTGTATAGTTTATTACTTGATAAATAAAATTCTTTACTTACCAACCAAAAAAAATGGGATTCAAATGCATGTTTTCAGCATGCAAGAGTAAATTACATCATACCAATTTCAGTACTATCTTGTATCAGATTTGAGTAAAAGAATCAGGGTACACTTGAGCCTATCCCTCATTGTTCACATTTCACACTACTAATATCGCTATCAGTTGCTAAATTTGGCATTTCCCAAATATGTAACACGCATTTGCCTACAAGTAACAAGTTAGTTCCAATTTTATTCTTTTTCGGTATGGTAACATAGCGTCCGAACCAACTTGCTCGCGCATGTGCACATGCAAGTTGAGACAGCCTACAAGCACAGATGTCAAGTGATCCTGCATAAGCAAATGACTCGCACTAATAACTATAATTAGAATCTGATCTTCAGGTTATTACTCCTCCTATGTGCACCCATTCAGCTATTCTGATGAAGATCCTATTCGTGCTTCTTAAGATAAAAATATCTCGCATCGCCTAAATTGCCTTTTGCAATACATCCTTCGACATGCACCCAAGTGCCCAAATCATAGTCAGCTTGCTCAACCTGCTTTACAACAATTAAAGATTCCCAAGAGTAACAACCATTAAGCTTGAAGTACAAAAACCACCTGTGACACATTAGTCCATAGCACAAAACCAAAATAGACAAATACAGCAGGCAGACAACATCCAGAATAATGTTCAAACTAGAAAAAGGGAATGCTACAGTAAATAGTACGATATATCATATTATAATGAACAATATAAGGGGCTGACAATATGTACAATGAACTGAAGAACTTTTTTCCTTTTTGGCCTGAGGTAAGAGGCAATGGGGGATGAGATGAGTTCGTTCCAAAAAATCAAACTCCGCAAATTTATTTCTATCCAAGATTTGATGCTTCTTCTGTCCACATCAACAATTTCATCTGTCCCCACCAGGATCTATTTAGTCATACAAAAGCGAACATCCATACACTACTGTACAGTGTTCCCTAGAAGTCGCTCTACCGCAGCGTGCACATTCCCTGTAGTGGCAGTAAGTGCCCGGATATTTTCTTGAGTGTCAAAAAAACCCATTTCTTGTAACTGGGCTAACTGAGGGGCGTATAATTCCTCTGGGGGCACTACAATAACACATCAAGAGGAAAATGAGCATAGGTCATGTCAAAGAGAGAAAGAGAGACAGACAGCGAGAGAGTAAAATAACCATTGGATCTGTTGGGTACACCCAATCCCCCCGTCCCAAGTCCACCGAGCATGTTCATCAGCATTTCCATTCCCATGTTGTCAAATGCTGCAATTATTAAAATCATCTAGCCGATATGAGTAAAACTAATCAATAATGCACACAAAATTGCATTATACTTCTCCAACCTTAATTATACATAGTATTAAAGATAGACTGAATATTGCTTCTATCAACACAAAAATTGCTATTCCTTTCAGGTGACAGGGAAACCTGAATATCAGAGTTTCACAGTCAAAAAAATGATTTGAAACTTAAAATCACCCATCAATCTAATCACAAATCTCAAATCAGTGACTCATCTGTTTTAAATTCTGTTCTATTCAGGTCCATTTTATTCCAGTACTAAATAATTTATCTTTAAGGAATATTATAGGTTCCCTACTTAAAATAAACATTAGAGATTCCCTTAAAGTAGAGTTTTTCTAAATCTTGTACATATCCTTATTCGAATAGATGAGTCTCTAACAACAAAAAGAGATTTCTAGCAAACACTTGACCAGATTTAAGTCTAACAACGCATATAGGGATTCTTTGCTTTGATTGTATCATTTTTTGGGCAAAATCCATATTACTTTCGAGACTTGCAGGTCCTTTAACTAATCTTTTCTTCCATATAGTTTTATGTTTTCCTTGTCTTCTTTTAGCACTACTTTCAGTCATTAGGTTGTAGCACATCAGTCTGACTAGTGCATATAGAGGTCCACTTCGGAGATGGAAAAAATGACCTCTCATCTTATCCTCTATGTTTGCTACTTGCATCTTTTGTAAGACGGGGTATTTTTCATCTTATATGACCTCGTATGGCTGCACATCCATATCTTACATATGGATTTTATAAAATTTGGTGTTATTTATCTTGTGGGTATACAAATGGCTTTAAAATTCCAACATCCATTCCCATATAAGGTTGTTGATCTCACAGCCATTGCATAGAACATGTGTTTCATTTTGTTAGGCATCCACATAGATCATAACTCTCATAAAACTCCTCCAGGTAACGATCCTCTTTTAATTTGTGTTGTGTCTTCATCTATCACATCATTCTACTTACATATGATCCTAAATACTTGAATTGTCTACATTATGCAGCATTATATCATTTAATCTCATCTCACTGCTATTATTATAACTTGTAGCGAATACAGCTCATCTTATTTCTACTTATCATAAAACTAGAGTGCTTCTCCCAGTTCCCAGACTTACTCGCTAATTTCACTAATTAAGATGTTAAAATCATCTACAAATAGCATGTGTCATGGAACCTTTCTTCAGCTTATCCATAATTGGCCTGAAATAGTACATGCGGATCCCTAGAGTAAACACTTGGGTACTGATTTGTATCTCGTCTCACTATTCACACTTACGCCACTCCTCTATTTTTTGAGATTGTCTGCCAAACTTTGAACCTTTGAACTAGTAGTTTGGAGAAAACTCCCCCAGCCAGTATGAACAAGGATGGCTAGTCATATGCCACTCCTCTGTACATTTCATTTGTGACGTTTATATATTTTATTTGAATTCATTTCTTTTAAATCCTGAAAGAACCATTTTTTCTCATCCTAAGAATTTCAAACAATATTCTTAACAAAAATATAAACTCTGTTGTAGATCTAACAAGCATAAATCCGAATGAGTTCTCTGTCATCCTAGTAAATTTTAGAATCCTTATGCAATAAAACAAAACTAAGAAGTAGGTATCTCAGTTGCCTAAACAAATCTTTGTCAAAATATTCATGAAACATATGGTAAACAAATGTGCATAAAAAATATTGTAGTATTCCTAGCAAGCGAGTTCTGCATCAAAATACTAGTCTTAAGCAATGCTTGGAAATAAGTGTAAGAGAATTTATTTGATCCAGAATAACATTATTAATCAAGAGACCATTTCCCTCCCAGCCTAAATCAAAACAACCTAAGGGTATATTACTCTTATAAGGATATCAAATTGGGAGAAATGGAGAATAAAATTTCACCTGTTCGGCCAGCATCATGACCCTGTCCTCTGCAAGTGGGAAAGACACTTTGTCAGAAAAGATAAACATAATGCAGAAAATCACTCCACTAATACAAATAATCAGAATAAAGATTTAGAGCCACTCACAAGTTCATCTTTTATCCTTCCTAATTAGAAAGGTCTAGACTACTCTTTGGCAAGTCAAATATGAGAATATGTAAGATGATAATTCTTTTTCTTTGGTGAGTGTACTAAAAAATGGTGAGTAATAATGAGAATCCAAGGAGATGCATATCATCATATCAGATAAACCATGAAGCGTGAGATTCTCTAGCCAAGGAAGCTTCACAGATATGTCCAGACTTACTGGTTTGTTTGCTGCCGACCAAGTTGAGACAATAGCCCTTGCTGTAGAGTCATAACTTGCTGAAAGGAAGAACAATTATAGTCAAAAAAATGTCAGAACAGTGTTTTTTTTAAAATAAGGAAAATACACCCGAAGAGTTACGCACTCATCAAGTTTTATGTCCAAACACATATCAAAAGGCTTCTTTCTGCACCCTAGGTTCTCCAAATAGACAGGACAATAACTTTTAAATTATAAGGACGGAAACTATTCAATCTAGAATCTCTTACATCGTGCCCAGGAAACATGTTTGATGAATTAGTGACACTTAACCAGTAATACGAGAACTAACTTAGATCATGTTCAAAGTAATTAGATATAGTAATATTTTAAACCATGCAATTGAATGAAAATGTCTTAACAGTTCAATAATAATAAATCCGAAGTACAGTTTCTATATTGAAACAACAAAATATAGCTCCTACTGTATCATACATGACACTAAATTCTGTTAAGTTTACTTATGGTAATGAACATTGTCAGAGAATAGCTTATTTAGTAAGAAAGTGCATCTAAGTGAGTAATTACAAGGGGTAGAAGGTTGATCAAGAATTGTCCAATAAACGAAAAGAGTAACATATTTGTTCGAGTTTTTCCTGTTGCTCTTTTCCCCTCCGTTTTCCATAGTAAAACTTTTTTTTATTCTTTTTCCTTCAAGCTGCCCAACGTTAAGACTTAGACCTCATTTGTTTTTTTTAAGATTGAGACGTCTGAATCTGAATATTAAGATGTGTATTAAGTTTACGACATCTGAATCTGAATACACATCCGAATATATTAAGATATGTATTAAGATCTAAATAGAAATAATTAAGACTGTTTGATTCAATGTATGAAATTTATCTTTATTTGAAAATTAAAAAACATAAAACTCAAATGAAATAACTAATCTAATATTCTATCAATAAATTATATAATTTTTTTTCAAATATGATAGTTGTTGGAAGTGATGGCTAATGGGTGAATGCCGACTAAAGGCGGTGGTTAGTGGTAGTTTTGGTTAATGATGGTGGTTCATGCTAGTAGCTAGTAGTGATTGGTAGTGGTGGTGATTATGATTGAGGATGGTGGTGGTGGTGGTGGTGGGTGATAGTTAATAATGGCGATTGTGGTAATAGTTGTGACGAAGGAAGGTGGTGGGTGGGTGGTGATAGGTTATAATGATAGGCAGTGCCGACTGTGGATGTTGATGGTGATGGAGTGGTCAGCTGTGGTAGTTGAGGTGGATGAGAGTTGATTGTGGGTGAGAATGATAGTGGTCAGAATAGTGGGGATGGTGGGTGGTGATGGTCAATAAAGGTGGCGGCTGCTAAGATTGAGAAAAATGGTGGCGTAGTGGTGATGGTGGGGGTGGCGGTAGTGGATGAGTATGATGGTGGTGGCGGCATGGTGGTAGTTGATAATGATAGGCGGTGGCGCCAGTTAATAATGAATATGTGATAGCATCTTAATGAAATTAAGTCTCTGTTATAAATCTTGATCATTCAGACCTATTCAGATTCAGTAAGTGGTTGTGAAGCAAAAAACAAACACATATAATGATTAAGATCTGAATAATTAAGATTCAGACTTTAAAAACAAACGGACATAATGTCTGAGATCTAAATGACTAAGATTCAGACCTCTACTAAGGGGAAGGTAGATCAAGAATTGTCCAATAAAAGAAATGAGTAACATATTTGTTTGAGTTTTTCCTGTTGCTCTTTTCCCCTCCATTTCCATAGTAAATTTTTTTTTTCTTTTTCCTTCAAGCTGCCCAACGTTAAGATTTAGTGCCGTCCAATATGGCACCTTGATGAGCATGGTTACACTAAGGCTACATCTACATTTTTTATACATAGTGAGGCATTTATACACTCAATTGATAAGCATGTGACCCTTGAAACACTCTGACTCAAGTTCTCCCCAGATCGATCTGCAAAAGCTCAAGGCAAATATATAGGCTTCCAGAGAAGTAATCTTGTATTTTTTATTTCCTTTTTGCATTATCTTTCGCTGCAGCAATTCAATTAAGCGTATTTCTAATAGTACTTTGACCCATTTTTAAAAATAAGGAAATAGATATGCACACCAGCGGTGAATCAAACAGGGTCTACACCGTATAGTACTTTTAACCTTTTTGAGTTACGGTATAATTATTATCTTTACATATCAAAAAAAGAATGTGATGCAATTTTCTATATTTGCTACAACTCATGCACCATGTACACACTCCAGATGACAACAAGCACGACATAAAGACATCAATTACCTGCATTGTCTCTGGGGACGTCAACTGACGAATAAATTCAGGGTTTTGCATCATTTCTCTGAGATGGGGGTTGGAATCAAGCATGCTTCTTAGCTGCGGGTTGAGCCCAGAAATCTAGCCACCAATATGCTCAAGAAATGAGACGCTTGACAAGAAATTTTCCACCACAAACAAAAACAAAGAACCAAGAAAGAAGAAATAAAACCTTAAACTCACTGACAGTAAATAAATACCTGGTTCATGTACTGAGGATTTGAGAGGAGAGACTGCATCATCTGTGAGATTGCTGGATTCTGCATTACTTGATTTAGAGAAGAGGCATCAGGCATGCCACCTAGCATTCGGTGCAAATCTGGCAAAGCGCCCAAGCCACCAAGAGGGGGTGCCCTAGTATCCGCAGCAGCATTTGACCTAACAGTGGTATTCGTTTGGGCAGCTCCAGCTGCAAAAATAGTTGAAGAAGATACCCTGCTTATCAGAAATTGTAGAAGAAGAAACCAACAATAAAAATAAAGCAAGATTACAAATGCTCAATCAACACACTGAGAGGAAGTCCACTGGATAAAAAAGATCTCGGCTTCTGATTAGTCAAAGGCCCCTAATAATACTACATAATTAGATTCTACATATTAAATTGAAACTGTTTTTACTAAATTCTACTAACTTTGAAATATTTATTAGAAAAGAACAAAGAAGAAAAGAATGTCTGCAGAAAACAAGTGTTGAAATGTAGAAGCTCTAAGCACGAATTGCACAAGTATGACTTCATGGCACCCTCAGTAGTGAAGATGCATGAAAGTATCTCCAGAAAAGCGAAAAAAAGAGAGATAAAAGTTGCTTTTTAATATGCAAAGAACCCTGAGTCCTCAGAATAGGAGATGAAAAGGTTTAAACTAGCAGCTAAAACAGTTATAGAACATGAAATTGGTAGAAGCTTACTGCCAGCTGATGCCCAAGGATTCGGAAGTGGATTAGTATTGGGAGCGGGAGGATTAGCAGTTGTCTCAGAACCAGTAACTGGAGGACTAGTTGCCTGATTTCCGCCTTGCCCCCCACCTTGGGCTCCCAAAAGAGCTGCGAACGGGTTTGCACCTGAATCATTTCTTGTATCTCCAGCCATGGTTGTTGCATTCAGAAATGGCTCTTGAACATTTTCATACATGCGCCTTAGCATGTTAAATCCCTCAGGAGAGGATTCAATGTTGCTCATTGCCCTGTCAGTATTGCGCATCATCTCACGCATAATTTCAGGGTTTCGTGCAGCCTCCATTGTCTGGCGAAGAGTAGAAGGGTCATTGAGTATGTGAGCGAGCTCAGGATTACGATCCATGATCTCTCGCATTTGAGGATTGTTCATGATCAAATTGCGGATGATTTCTGGGTTATTCATTAGATTCTGAACAAGAGGCATATTCATCATGTCGGGGTTTTGGGTCAGCTGCTGCCGGACCTGCTCAAAATCTGGAAGACCAGCTCCAAACAGACCACCACCACTTCCAAGTCCGGGAAAGAGTGGAGATCCACCTACTCCTGCAAATTCCCCCCCTACATTTGGCGGGGCATCCCCTGGTATATTCTGATTAGTATTTGGATTTCCAGCATTGGTAGCACTAGCAGAAGCAGCTGGGGCAAAACCTCGAACCAGATGAACTGTGTGATCTGCCTCCAGACCTGTTTGCCACAAATATAAAATAAGATTGCTAAGATTATCAGTATGATAACCTGATAACATAATAAGCAAGCAGATAAAGAGTAAGTTTGGCCCCACACCCTGATAGCATTTTATTTTAAAACTCAATACTGAATGTAATGCGGTGATAACTAACCAATCATTAAATGGATCAACTTGATTGGCACCAAAGTAGCATCATGTTGCGGAAACCAATCAGAAGCTAATTACATTTTTGTTTGGTGTGTGCGGTTTTTTTTTTTTTTGGGGGGGGGGGGGGGGGGGGTTGCCAGCTTTAATTTACTAAGTAAAGTGGAAACTGAGCGCCAAGAACAAAATTCACAGTCTCTACTATATGCAGTTCCAGATGCATATTTTATCCTCTAACAAAAGACCCAAGGACCCCAGTACCACTGAGTCTTTCCCCTACACTTTTCTCCACTTATTGATCTTTACCTATTTCTTTGTCCCAAGACAAACCATGATATAGTACGGAGTATTTGGTAATTAAACGAGCAAGATCTTTTGTTTATTAGAATTGAAATACGGTGCTTCCTAATATATTAACACCTTATTTATCAGTTATTTCCATCTATTTGGGAAACAATACAGACATACAGGCTATATTTGCATTTTTAAATCGAGAAAGTATTAAGAATACCTTGTAAAGGTGATCCTACCAACCAAAGATGGAGCAAATTGGGCTCAGATCAAAATGTCGCACCGAAGATTCGTATCTAAGATCTCAAAGTTACTCAATATCACTAGGAAATCTCCTTCACGGGAGTCAAACTGTCAAAGAAGATACTTCCCCGTTCCAAAAATTCACAACATCCTCTAATATTCCCAATGAAATATTTTCCGAAATTAAGACTCCCCTCCAGTTCGGGAAACAGCTTCTACATGCATTCTTTTTTTATTCCTTAAAACAGCTTCCTATATGCATTTATTTCAACACTGAACAAATTCTTGACATTCCTCAAATACGCCGCTTTTTAACTGCCCCAGTCATCACTGTGACCATGTATTAGCAAATGCCAAAAACTAATACACTGTTAATGAGTTGAACAGAAGAATTCATGAGCAAACAGTATGACACCAATTGAAGTCCCTGGCCTTCATATTAGCCTACATTCAGTAGCTAAAAGAAATGTAGACTTTTAGACATTTATGCAAACAAACATAAAACATTTAAAGATACAAGAACCTTTTTACATCAACAAATCAACAAATACGATAAATAAAGCAGGAAATTTATAACATTTACATCACAAACCCTAACTAGCTTATAATTGAGGTACAGTTGATTGATTGATCAGTAACATAACAAATAAAAAGTATACTTACCTAATACAAATAATTCAGCATTAACAATAAAAATAGGAAAAAAAAAATTGCCTACCTATACAAAAAAGGAACAAAAATAATTAGATATAATTAATACCGTAGCTTGCTAGGGTTTGGTCGTCCTTTAAGATCCGGCCTTTATAGATCAACCTCTGTTGTTCGGCAGCGATATCGGACGGCTGAGAAAGCACGGACTTGAATGATCCGACGGTGGAATAGAGGCTCACTTGAACGGAAAATTTGGAGCCATTGGAACATCGAACGTTGATCGTAACTGTTTCACTACCACCGCCTGCGTTATTCTCCGCCACTTCGTCTTTGACCGTTGTAGCAGTAGTATCGCCTCCGCCCATACTCGAATCAATCTCGATTGAATTGGTGAGAGCGGAGAGTATGGAGTTTGAATGACGGATCGGTGGGGGAATGGAATTGAAGCCCTAGCTCGAAGGATTTCACACTTACAGGGGAAGAGAGAGAGTTAGAGAGTGAGAAATGATGGGCTATTTGTTTGATATATATTGTGTACTGGGGCAAATAATAATTGTTGTATATTACACATTTTGAGTCAATATTGACTCGGTTTCAATTTAAACCGTGTAATTTAACTTAGATATAAAGTTTTAAAAAAATTTAAAATATTTGATTTTAAAAATTTAAGAGATAAAATTTTATAGGTCCATAATATTTTTATGGCAATAAAAATAATTATTAAAAATAATTAATTGCACTTTATTATGTCATATCCGATCATGGGTAAAAATTTATTTGCACCTAATATATATACCAAATTTAATTTAAGTTAACCATAGAAAATAAATTAATATTTAGTAGAGAGTTTTTCTTTAATAGATATTTGAGAAAGAGTAATAAACAATCTTAGCATATTTTTGTCTTCATAAGATCCATAAAAAACCAATAAAGATAGTATTGTGCTTGTATTCTCATAATGTACAACAACAACAACAACTACCCAATTATCCCACCAGGTGGGGTATGGGGAGGGTAATATGTAGACGAGCCTTACCCCTGCCCGTAAGGGCAGAGAGGCTGTTTCCAAACGACCCTCGGCGTGTAGGATAAAAAGAGGGAAAGCTGCATTACGAAAACAAAGGTAAAATTAGAAACACAAGCAAAACAAAACAAAATAATAAAGCATAGGTACTCCTGCAATAATAATGTAAGTACTCATGAAAACATAAGCAACATAAATACAGTCGCATGCAATAATGCAATAATAACAAACAGTAACTACCATATTAACAACCATATGGAGACATAAGCTAAAACACTAATCACCTATGGGTAACCCTACTATCCCACACCCAACCCCGAGAGATGCGAACGAAGGACTCTAGGAGCCCCTAGCCTACAATCCTGATTCTAGACCTCCAAACGCCCCTATCAAGGGTCATGCCCTCGGTAACCTGCAATCTGGTCATGTCCTGCCTAATCACCTCTCCCCAATGCTTCTTAGGCCTCCCTCTCCCTCGCCGACCACCAACAATCTCCAGCCGCTCGCAGCTCTTCACCGGGGCATCGAGGGCCCTCCTCCGAACATGCCCGAACCATCTCAGTCGCGCTTCTCGCATCTTCTCGTCCACCGGGGCCACCCCTACCTTCTGTCGAATAACTTCATTCTTGATCTTATCCAGCCTGGTGTGCCCACACATCCACCTAAGCATCCTCATCTCCGCAACCTTCATTCTCTGAACATGCGAGTTCTTCACGGGCCAGCACTCCGCCTCATATAACATCGCAGGCCTAACCACGGCTCTGTAGAATTTCCCCTTGAGTTTGTGTGGAATTTTCTTGTCACACAGGACCCCTGAAGCGAGCCTCCACTTTGACCACCCTGCTCCAATCCGATGGGTGACGTCTTATTAGAATGTACTTATTAGAATATCTTAAAAATTATTTAAGTAATACGATGAGAGTATACTTGGAGCAAAAATTTATTTAAGAAGAAAGAAGGAGGATTTGGTACTTAGTGGAAAATGTGTTAGCCCTAATTTGCTCACTCACGATAGTGTCTTCCTTTCTATATCTTTGTTATGGAACAACGAAAATAGCTAGAAAATATTTAAAATTATTATTATGTTATTATTTAAGATTATATAAAAGATAAATTATATAATTAAATAAGGTGACTGTGAGCACGTAATTTTTCCATCGCTTGAAATATTCCAAAAGAATTCATTAGAATTAGGATTTTTCTTTTATTATTTGAATCTTTATGAATTAATTGCATGATTTTGTGTTTTGCTTGTATTTTGTGTGCACTTTTAGGTATCATAAGAAATGAAAATTATAAAAAATTAGCATGCTTGCATTTAGGATCCAATCCTAGATTTTGGATTAATTGAACATCATTGAAAATAAGAAAAATAACAAAAAAATAATCATTTGTTTACATCTGTTTAGTTTTCTTTTTAAAAGTAGGATTTAAGTTACTTTAAGAATTAATTAATTTTAATTGTACAGTTTAAATTTGGTCCTTTTTTTTTGTACTTGATAAAATCTAAAAAAATAATTTAAAAAAAAAAGAAAACAAAAAGAGAATTAACTAATTAAAAAGAGAAAAACAAGAAAACAAATAAAAAAGGAAAGAGATTGGGCCAGTCTTGCACATAAATCACCAGCCTAAAACCCAGCAAATACTCGCTCAAAACCTAAGCCCAATCTTACAAACCCGGTCCAGAACCCCATATGACTCAAACGACCCTGTTTCAACGACCTCCGGATTTGAGCCATTGATTTGTTTTGATCGGACGATCGAAAATTGAGATAAGAAAAATATATAAGTGTTCCAACTACCCCCCACCCCAAAATCAATCTCGTACCCTGTCTCATTTAACTCTAAAATGTGCCAGTGTAACACCACCCTAAAGCCACCATTCTCCACCGTCCGCCACTGGCCGAAAATCGCCGCCGCCGCCGGCAAGTCTGCAACGACGCCCAAAAATACACCCCTCAATCTCCTTCTTCTCCCCTTTCCGAATCAGTGAATGGTTTTCTTCGAACAACAACCGTTCTTCTCGAATTTTCAATCAAAATGGTAATTGTTCCACCGTTCACGGTGGCGCTGGCTACGATAACCACCAAAAATACACCACACAACATCCTTATCTCCCTCTTCATGAATCGCAAGCCAAAACCACTCAAATCATGACCAACCGGCTCGAATCCTAGTTTGAAACTCCGACCAGAAATCATCCTACCTTTGAACCAAACCAAAATAACACTCTGGACCCTCCTCACCTCCTTTTTCTTAAATCTTTGGTTAGTTTCCCTCAAATATTCTTCCAACGCCTCATATTTCAGATCGAAAAAATCGTTCAGAACCATAATGCCTTTGAATTTTGGAATAATGGATGTCCGGGCTATAATAGCCCCTAATTAGGTGTTTTCTCATGGGAACACCTAATTAGGGATGATTATAGTCCGCATTTTGTCAAGGAGGGCCACTTATTTAGTTCGAGTTATCTTTTTCTTCTTTTATTTATTGCTTTTGTTTGTTTTCCCGTTTCATTGGTTCATGATACTGCCTTCTGACTTTCATTTTTTGGAAAGTAGAATGTTTGCCATCAATTTGCGCTAGGTTAGTTTAGTTCATGATTCAGTAGGTTTAATCTATTTTTGTTTTTTGGCTATTGTTCATGACTGATGCTTCCATTTAGTATTAATTTCATTTAAACCTGTTTTGTTGATTCCTGGTACCAGTTTAATTGAGTTTTGAATTTGTTTCAACTCTATTAGTTCAATACTGGATCTAGTTAGTGGCTTCTTATTTGTTGCTTTTAGTTGATTCTTAATTATTATAGTAGTTTGGATATAGCTGAATTAGGATTAGTTAGTTAACCCTAGTTAGTAACAGGGTTGGAGGGTTTGGGTTAACTCAGATTGTTAATTTCATATGAATGGGAGGGTAATTAGGGTAGTTCAATAATAGGACCTCGTAGTGACTGAATTGGAAACCCCTAGAAGGTTCTAGATGGGGTGTCAATTACAATTTCAGGAACCTTAGGGCAGTAACTTGAGGCACAAGTTAGTTTTATAAGGACTAGTGAGTAAAACTGAAAAAAATAAGAGAGGGATTAATAGGTAAAACAAAATAGAAAGGGTTTGCCCTAAGTTTTGCTTATAAAAAGGCATGCCATTGCCTTCTTTTACAGGTTTTTGAACTCTGAAAAATTCCCAAAAGTTTGGAATTCTGAAACATTCCCAAAAGGTTGGAAATCCATGAAAAATTCCCAAAAAACTCCAGCCTCTTAAAACTCCTAAAAAAGTTTGAACTCTGAAAAATTCTCCAAAGTTTGGAGACCCTAAAAAATTCCAATTTTTCTTCTGCAAGTTCTATTAGCCAAATTTGAGTTTCAACTTCAAAGAAGATAAAAATATGAACAATTAGTGTAGAAACACTGTTACATTGAAGTCTCCAAGGTAATTTCAAGTTCTAGTGACTCTCATTTCATAGCTCGACTCTCAACTTTTGAGGCCTCAAAAGTGTCCTAGGTTCAAATCTGAGTCATTTTGGGGTATATTTGGAATTGTTTTTGGTGTTTCATTTGTTGAATTTAGAGTTGGTTGTTTGGACATTGTTTTCTGAGTTTCTAAGCCTCTGATTTTCTGTGCTGAATTGTTGTGATACTGTTGACCCTCTTCTCCTTTGCTATTCCACTATAATACCAGGTACACATCTCCAATTCGCCTCAATGTAGCTTCTGAATTTGGACTGGAATGAAACATCATAAGTTGGCTTCCTGCTGTGTTGATCGATTGAGTCCCTATGTAACAATAGTTGATTATGTGTTGAGTGATGAGCATTTGTTTAATGAAGTTTAATTTGGATTTGTATTCACTATTCTTAAATTGGATTGTACGTGGACTGTATAAATTGCTTTTGCTTTTGTTACAGTTTGTACGAGTATAGTTGTTTAGTGTAGCTCTAGGTTAGTTCAAGTTTATTCAAAATTTGAGACTTTGTTAATCGACAATGGGTAATTAGCTGTTTAGTGTAGCTCCAGGCATGAAACATAGATCTAAAAGCAGCATTTAAATTGACACCTTCAATAGTCCGTTTGAAGCATTGTATGATCCTACATTGGGGTTTTTTTTAAATAGTCTCAATATACAATGATTTCTAAAGATAGGTTTGATGGTTATATGTGTCAAATTGTTGAGATTGAACGTTATCAACCATTTAAAATATTTATTTCTGCAAGTCATTCAATAATTTTATGAACCGTGCATATGGCAATTTACTGCCCTTAGCTGCACTTCCATAATTCAATGTTAATGAAATGGGCATCATAATTAGCACCAACCATTAGAATTAATTTTGAAGTTGAAAATTCGATGTTTCGGTTTATTAAATCAGATATGTGATTAATTTCCGACCTAGTTGGTAGTCATATTATGACTTCTCATTTAAGTCATTGATGCAAATTCGTAACTCATATTTTGAGCCTTCTGTGTTAAGTAGCAAATTTAAATTAGGAGGTTGTCCTCTTGTTTAATTTTGGACTTGAATCAAAGGCTTGAATATTATTCATTAGGCCCAACTAGAAACAAATTTAATAGAAAATGATAGTTTGCTCTAGGTTGGCCTTCCAAAAAAAATAAAATGAGGTGCGCCGCGCCAAACAAAATTCATATATTGTGTGGCCTTCTTTAAATGTTCCTATTAAAATACTTAAAATTTTGGGACATGATATTTAGCGAACTCCATGGCTTCTCGCAAAGATAATAATACGTTAGTCGCTTTAGGCGCGTCTTTAAATAATTTTATCTTCCTAAATATGGGTGTGCATTTCATGTGACCCAAATCCAAATCCCAAAATGTTGGATAAAATGTATTTCGAATCCAGGTGCATTTCATGTGACACGATCCAAAGACATGTTTTACACGACGTTCACATTCCTAAAAAATCCAATTAAAAGCGGTACATAATTTAAAATTGCACGATAGGATGACCATGTATAAAAATCATATTTTAGCAGATTATAATCTTTTAAGAAACCAGGCTAGAACCATGGAATCCGGGGGTGCCTAACACCTTCCCTCGGGTTAACAAAATTCCTTACTTAGAATTTCTGGTTTGCAGATTCCATTTGGGCAGTCAAAAATTTCCTCAATTTGGGATTCAAAACAAACCTGTGACTTGGGACACCAAAATCCAAGCCTATCCCAAGTGGCGACTCTAAATAAATAAATAATTCCATTTCGAATAATGTCAATTTAATTGGAAAAACTCCCTTATACACTATCCTTCGGGGTAGCCGTGTAAAAAGGAGGTGTGACAGCTCTGGCGACTCTGCTGGGGAGCGAACCCAGAATCTGGTTCAGGGTTCAAGAATTCGAGCTTAGAATAACTGTTATATTTGGTTTTTCTGATTTTATTACATATTCCATGCTATATGTGCTAAATATTTTACCACTTGATATTGGATGAATTGTATGTATAAACTGTTACGACTCCCTTCCTCTTTCTGAGTCGTCTACATCATTGAGAAGGGTGCATTTCGTGTAGCTTCTCTTCTGTTTAGAGTCTTTTCCCATTGAGAACGAGGTTCGGATAAGCTACTAAACCAACAGAGCTTCTGTATCCCCGGTACTCTGCCCCCCTTCGGCTCGAGTTGTCCGCTCGGGTAAGCCAGGTCTAGAACAATAAACCCAGGGTTAAACCTAGTATAACAAAACCTCATGTCGGATCCCTTGTAGGAACGTTTGTTTGCATCATATGCATTTGACTTAGGGGACTCAACACGGGGGTTGGGTCCGTCCAGGACAGGTGGCCTGAAATGAAAAGACCATCCTGATTCATCTTACGTGCTACTAGTGCAATTATTTGCTTTAGATTTGCATGTTTACCGGCTTGTGAATAAGGAGAGAAAATTGAGAAAACAGCAATGTTAGGGCTGAATGAGAGTAACCACTTGTTTCGGAAAATCAATGCTCCAATAGTACCGAAATGCTGCCGAATTTTTGAAAAAAGAAAAAAAAAGAAATAGACTTTTTAACAAATTGGGTTTTTGACAAAACATTTTGCCCGAACTACGCTGGTTTGAGTCTCACCATATGTGAGATACATAGGCAACCCCTCCTCGGGTCCAAACTCTCTTTTGCAAAAATAGCAAAAAAATATCAAAGTTTTGGTTGTTCTCCTAAATAAATCGGGCAATGAAGTTCTTGTTAAAATAAATCGAATGTCCCCAAAAGGACGTCGGAAGGCTATTTGCAAGAACAACCACCCTGAGTCATTTTAAATGGTTTGTGGGCACAACCTTACAATCTTCCTTCCAGAAGTGTTGAAAGGCCGTATCGGCAAAGCCAAGTCCTTGTTTTCCTAAATGAAGAATTTTTTGCAAAAATAGCCATTTTTTGTTAGGTCAAAATAAATCAATAAATCCCCTTTAAATAAATGTGCAGGATGAATACCTCTGATATCGAAACATTCTCAGTCCTAAGTGAGATCCCTTTGCAGCTACACATGTGGTGGAATGACTTGGGAAAAAGGTAGCAGAGAAACCGTGGTCAAGATTTGGGTAGTCTCATCGGATTGTTAAACATCAAACCAAGAATAGATATTATTGAATCACTAATACCATTCTTGGATCCAACTTGTAATGTATTTTGTTTCTCGAACTTTGAGCTTATACCTATACTAGAGGAGATTATCGGATATGCGGATCTCAACGAGAACCTCAGGAGTAGATATCCATCGGCACCGAGACCGGTAACCGTCCACATATTCTTGGACCTGTTAAGCATTCCTCAAGACAATAAAGATAAGAATCTATTAGAAGGGTGTTGCATGCTTCATTTCTTATACCACCGATATGGCAACCCAAAAGGATTTGAGGAACCCAATATCGGTTTGACACTTGCCGGAAACAAAGATAAATGGGAGCCCTGGCATGGATTGGCATTCATGGTAGCTTTTATGGGAATCGTGGTTTGTCCGATAAAATACGGTCATATAGACATTATCCTTGTAGGAATGTTGGATGTTTGCCGTAAAAAAGCCTACTAGCACTGTGGTTCCTTTGATTGTGGCGGAAATGTATCGAGCCTTAACCATGTGTCGAGAGGGTATGAAATTCTTTAAGGGTTGCAACCTGCTGCTACAATTGTGGATGCAAGAGCATCTTTGTCATCGCACGGGGTATATGAACTATGAGCTGACCGGCTAAGTTGTATTGCGGAGTTCGAAACCGGGGTAACAGGTATTGAGTTCCCCGAGGGTGCTCAGGCTTGGTTGTCATGCTTGAGATCTTTGACTGCGAGTAAAGTCGAATGGGCTTTTGGTTGGCTCCCCGCTACTGAGGCTGTGTACACATCGGCAAAGGTACCGTATATTCTTTTGATGGGCATTCGAAGCATCCAACCTTATGCTCCCTACCGAGGCTTGAGGCAACTTAGAAGATTCCAAACCGTCCACGGTGATGAAGACCTGAGCGGACAAATCATTGAGTTAGGTCCAAAAGCTGCATTTCCGGAAGATAAAATCCGAAAAATATGGAATGAGTACAAATACCTTGAGCCCAAAACTATGGTACAGGATTTGGCTAAAGGCGAAGTGGATCCCAAATACTTGGCCTGGTTTGGCAAAACGATTTCAAATCCCCGAGAGATCTGCCAAAAGGCCACATGTACAATAATCCACTGACGGGGCCCAAGTCCAGTGGGAGTGGCTATCCAAAGAAAAGGAATACAGAACAAGAATAGGGAAGTTGGAGCAACAAGTGTGAGATCTTCAATTTGAAAAGAGTGTACAAGCCGCAGCTGATGAAGGGGATAAAAAGAAATTGGCCAAAGAGAATGAAGCTTTCAAGATTCAAATTCAACAAATGAAAATAGCCACCAAAAATCAAGAAAGAGGCCGGTCTGATGAGAGGTTGATAAAAGGGCTGAAGAAGCAAGTCATAGAATGCCAGGAGAAATTGGAGAATTTTGAAGGGAACATGGCAAAACTTCGGGCACAATGGGCAAAAAAGACAGAGGAAAGAGCCCGGTTTGTACAACAAATGAAAAGGAATATGCAAGGTTTGAGCGGGCAAAGGACTGTTTCTTACACGGATCTGTGCATGCTCCCTCACGTGCACCTACTTATGGGATTTAAAAGCCAAAGTTTGAAAAGTATGATGGGCATGGCGATCCCATCGCTCACCTAAAGAAGTATTGCAACCAACTACACGGAGCAGGCGAAAAAGAAGAGTTGTTGATAACATACTTCGGAGAAAGCTTAGTAGGCACTGCTTCAGAGTGGTATATGGACCAAGACGTCTCACGATGGCACATTTGGGATGATCGTGCTAGAGATTTAGTAGGGAAGTTTCAATACAACATTGACATCGCACCAGACAGGAATTCCTTGGCGAATTTGAAGAAGAAGCCTTCAGAGAGTTTCAGAGAATATGCCATTAAGTGGCGCGACCAAGAATCGAGGGTGAAGCCTCCCATGGATGAAATAGAAATGGTTACTGTTTTCCTTCAGGCCTAGGAAGCAGATTACTTTCAAAACATGATGTTGGCCATGGGCAAGCCTTTTACAGAAGAATCAAGATTGGTGAAATGGTAGAAAACGGTTTTGAGACAGGAAGTATTTTGAGTCAGTCAGCCATCATAGCAACCTCCCATGCCATCCAAGGCGGGGTGGTAGGGGTCACAAGGAGCAAAAAGAAAGAAGAAACCTCGATGGCAGCATCAGGTATGAGAAGGCATCATGCTCCTAGGCCCATGTTCTCGGGAAGAACCTCTCAACATTATTATCCTCACCAATACATGCCTTATGCTCATCAGCCATATACGGTTATGAACACTCAACCATTTGCACGACCACAACAGCAGGCTAATAGGACCCAAGCTACGAGAAATCAGCCTCCCCATCAAGACCACTATAACCCTCGCCCTCTCAAAATAATTTTTGTCCCCGCGAGCTACCAAGAAGGCAAAACTTTATGCCAATCGGGGAGTCCTATTCCAGCTTGTTCCCATAACTTGTCCAGTTGAGTCTATTGTAGCATGTGCCTCCAAACAGACAAAACCCTGAATCGCCTTCCTACCAACGGGGTGCTTGGTGTGCTAATCATTTAGGGGCTGAAGGGCACGACACAAAAAATTCCCACTATAATTCTTTTTTCTATTTTAGTTAGGATAGAATTTCTTAGCGTCATTCTTATTCTAGTTTAATTAGGACTAGTTTTCCTTAACCTTATCAGTTTTACTCATTGTAAGACCTATTTAAAGGGCTCAATATATTGAAAATAAAGGTTGGTGTTTAGTTTTTCTAAGCTATTGCTTAAAAACGTGATTTACTTTTTATTTCATTGTTCTTCCTTTATTCAACGCTTCTTGCAATCTTGCGAGATTGGGGAAACTGTGAGTGCGGTTTAATTTATTTCCATCTTGCATTCTTCTAACGTGAGTTTTAAGAATTCTTTCGCTAGTTATTTGAAAAACTTTAGCGGGATGCTTTTGTTTTTCTCTCTTTTTTGTACTTGAGAGGTACAAAACCATGAAAGTACATCATATTCTTCTCTCTCTTCTATATAATAATATTATCTTTTATTTCAATTTTATTTTTTAATTTTCATTAAACAAATTCCATCTTTTATTTTTATTAATTTGTAATTTCAAAAAGAATTCCATAAAATTTTAAATAATATAATATATAAGCAATTATTATAGATTAACTAATAATTTAAATAAAAGTGAAATCATTGCGACACAAGATTAATTAATATATATATATTACATAACGAACAAATTCATTTAATATATTTTCAATCTTTAATTTTTAATTTTAACAACATCTAACATTTTATATTTGCACCTTTCGATTTTAGAAACATCTAATATTTTATATTTTCACTATTAACTTTTTGAGACAATTATATATTTTTTGTACAATTATAACTCATAACAAATTAATTTACAATTTTACATAAAAATAATAAATGCGCAAACATTAATTTATCAAAATTATACACCAAAGATAAGATGTAAAATTAATATTATAAAGACATTACATAAACATAATTAGGTATATATAAAGAGATAATTTAAAAAATTAAATAATAAAATAAAAAAAAGTGATGAATAGTAATGTGGAAGATGAATAATATACCTCCATATTTGAGGGAACACTAATCATCACCCATTTTGGGGGCAAAAATGGCAGAGGATTGGAGTTAAATTACCCCAAAAATTGCCCCAATTATGGGGAATGTGAGTAAGGTTGGAAATGGCCTAATAAGTGGTATCAGAGTCTTGATTATTCATTCAAATTTTTTATGAAATGGATACGAATATGAGCAAGATGATATATTTAAATGTGAGCAATTATAATGTCTGAAAAATCAACATGAAAGATTTATTATTCGTGAAAATGATGCATCTACTCGTTTTGCAAATCATAAACCCGAGACGACATTTGATGAAAATTGGAATTTCGAGTATCGAAAAGTATGCGAATATATATATATATATATATATATATATATATATATATATATATATATATATATATATATATATATATATATATATATATATATATATATATATATATATATATATATATATATATATATAAATAATTGAAGACAAGGTTCACAATCATATAATGAATGACATACATGCGATACCGTTGTGGAAAAGCAAGATAGTTTTTATAATTAAAAACTGGGATAACAAGTTATTCCCGCTAAAGCAATTGATGGCCTTTTAAATACAAGGATGGCAGTCCTATCCATAATCGTATAAATAATTTTTAAGGTATCTTTGATGTCTGGAATGAGAATTAATTTTGATGATGAGATACAAGGACTTTGACTTCCAAATTCTTGGGAAACTCTTCGTGTTTCTTTGACAAATTTAGCTCCTAGTGGCAACGTGACCGTGAAGTATGCCAAGAGTGGTTTATTAAACGAGGAATTAAGGAGAAAATCTCAAAGTTCATCCTCACAAGGAGATGTTTTGGCTACAGAAGACCTGGGGATGATTTGAGGAATAAAGTTAAAAGTAAAAGTAAGCCAAGGTCCAAATACCAAAATTATTTGTGCAACCACTATGGCAATAAATGACATATTCTGCCACAAAGCGGGAGCAAGACATTAGAAAGAAAGAAAGGTGAATTTAACGAGAACAATATTGATGCTATTATTTGAGATGACCTTATTTTTGCTTATAATAAAATAGTATCCAATAAGTCGATCTAGATAGTAGATTCTGGAGCTACCTCACATGTCACACCAAGAAAATACTTTATCTAGTTTTATATTTCTATTGACTCCAGAGTGTTAAAGATACTGAAATGCCAACAAGATTCAAGACAAGGTGGGTTTGGTTCTAGCCGCAACCTATTTGGCAGTAATAATAAATTTTTGTCTGGAAATTTCGACTAGAGTAATATTTGTGTTGTGATAAACTTTGCGGCGACCTATTGAAGGTTATACGAAGAAGGCGGTGAATCAACTTTATTTTGTCAAAAAGATACTAAATAGGAGAATTACTAGGGGGTTTTCATAATTTCCTTACCATATTTAGTTTTCCTATTCCTTGAAGGAATGACAACATATTTACCATAATTGATTTTACCTCTTAGGGGAAAAAGTATAGTTTTCCATGTTTGCTAGTCATTTTCTTGGAGGAAAACGATTTGTACTTCAATAAATTGACTGTTTTCTTTCTAATTTGGTAGTATCCATAATATAGTTCCTAAGGTATTTGAGAGTTTTGTTTAAATGGAGAATTTTAAGATAAATATTATGTTGTCACTTGTGTGTGCCTCTTTGTGAGGTTATTCTCTCGATATAATGTAGTATCTTCTATATAATGATTATTTATCTCCGCCTGTGGATGTAGATCAATTGACTGAATTATATATTTATATCTCTTTTGATATATTTTTTATTGTATAATTTATCATTGTTTAAGATTTTCTTTATTAACTTTCACGTGACATTTGATTATTTCGATACTAACACCTAGATTGTGCATGCATTAGGCGGCAAAGGAGTACATGCTATGGTTAGTGGTAGGTAGGAGTGACAAACGGGTGGGTCGGCTCGGATATGGTTCGGATCGAAAATGGGTAATGAAAAAAAGATCAATTATCCAACGCTACCCATATTTAATACGGATAAAAAACAGATTAACCGTCAGATAATATGGATTACTCATATTATCCATGATTTTTTGTATATGACACTTTTGGGAGAATTTTTAGTCTTCCTAACTTGAGGAACCCCTGATTTGAAGCTTTACAAATGTAAAAGTTAAGACCCATTGGTTACTCGTTGATTATCCATTATAATATGGTTCCTATCTATATTTGACATGTTCTTAAAAACTTATTATCTAATTTATTTTTTAGTGGATAATGTAGATGGTTAACCGTTTTCTTTAAAGAGTAGGCAGTTAGGCACGAGAGCATAAATATAATATTTGAACTTAACGACATAAAGTCAAATAAAATTGTACTCCAATTAGTTTAGTAATTAAATTCTGGCAAAATTGATCCAAAATAATATGGAAGCAAGTGAGTTGTATTACAAAAATGAATTTAAAAAATTTAAGTCGGCATACTATTAAATCAACAGTCTATAGTATTATACGGTTCAAATGTGCTTATTGTGATTATAAACTTTATTATAAATGACATAGAAATGATTTCATTCCATAATAATATAATAATAATTCAGTATAATTTTATTTAGTAAAATTTAATGTATACAAACTTTACGCTTTTTCTGAAATAGAGAAATTGTTTTCAAATAAACCTTATTTTACTTTTAGAAAAAATTGAATTCATATAACTTTTAATGAGGAGTGGAAGTTACTTACCATATAATAGTTTTTCATAATTCCGGGGATTTAAATCAGTTGCGGTGCTTTGTTGGGCAATGTTCTATATTTCCCTTCAAGTACGCCCGAATTTGCCATGGGAAAGCTCATTCTTCTATTTTTCAGAGAGAAGAATAACCAAAAGTAGACTTGTCCTGAACAAGTATATCCGACCTTTCGTCTTGATTCATAATCAAAAAAGACGAGATCTAAAGGCACGCAATTCTTGATCTTTTTAGAATTCTAAAGGACATCGTTGGAAGTTGAGCTTCTTTTTAGATCAACTGGCATTCTAGTTTGTCATTGAAATAATAATTTGCACTCAAAAGGATCTTACTATTTTCATTTCATTGGAATAATAATTGGATTTTCAAATCCTGCACATATTCATTTAATATTTAATATCAGTTGCAGATAATAGCAAAGTGACTACTAGAATTGTACTCATATGTGCCTTTGTAGTCTGTACAACTATTGCTCTTCTATTTAAATTTTAAACCAGTAAATCTCTCTCTATGAACAATTCTTGAGACCGCGCGCGTGCGAGACGAAATAAATTAGAAATCTGAGCAATATTTACAGATGTCATTTTCCAATTGGAGAATATATAATTAGTTAAACTTACTACTATCTCTTTTACCATCATTTTCAAACTACTAAAGTGGTCCTCAAACTAACTAATATGTGGACTTTAGCCCCAAAACTAACTAGAGTTATGATGGTCCATGGCTACCCTCATCACCCATTCCTTCACCTCCATTTCCACAGCAAGATAACCTTTGAAAAACAATATCAATCTCTCATTTTCTCCGAACTACAAAATTCTCTTTTCGAAGCTCCCAAAATTAAGTAGATGTGACCCGGAACTTTTCTGATTACAACACAATGGGGGTTCATGAATTAGTAAAGAAAAATTAAAAAATCAAGAAACAGCGGAAACTAAAAGAAAGCGGGGAATAAAAAAGAAACATAAATAAAAGATAAATTGAATTCAAGAAAGAGTTTCTTAAATTCAAGAAGTCTAATCTTTAAATTGAATCCTAATAACAACAATTAGCTAACGAAAAACTAATTACCTTTTAATAGAGAATTAAAAACAAGAGATAGATTGCGAAACCCGAACCATTAGACTAACAAAAACAACAATAAGTCTAAACTTATCACATTTTTTGAATACATAAAAATGATCTAAGATTTTGAATACGGTTTAATCTTATCATCTTAAGTTGAGTCTAGATGGTTGAAAAATAAATATAAAAGTAGTTACACACAAAAGTATAAGAAAAAACTCATAATGTTATGAAATAATATAAAAGACAAGAACAATAACTCAAGAACAAGAGCAAATAGAGAGAAGAATAGAGAGAGAGAAGTATTCTTATTGATACTTAGGGATTGTTAGGGATGGTTTACAATGGTAGAAGACCCCTTCATTTATAGGGAGGGGGATGATTTATCTACCAAGAATAGAACTCTAGAATCTGTCTAATTATAGACATTCACCTTAAATAAGAGATTTCATAACACTCCCCCTTGAATGTCTATTCAACAATGTGCCTCGTTAAAACCTTAAAACCAAAACCCAATGGGAAAAATTAAAGAAAGGAAAAAGAGTACACATGTTTGAATATGCGCCTATTGGTTGCCTCGTTAAAAACCTCGCAAGGAAAACCCAGTGGGACAAAACCTTGTAAGGGAAAAAGAGTGCAACGCGCATTAACTCCCCCTAATGAGTACATCAATTTATATCCTTGAGCATTTGCATTCCAATCTTGTGCATCATCTTCAAAACGATCTTTGATAGAGATTTGATAAATAAATCAACCATATTGACTTAAATAAATATTCCGCACCTTGAAATCATCATTCTTGATAGATATGAACATCTTCATATATTGTCGCGGAATAACTCTTCAATATCTCCATAGATGCATTCTCAATGCCATCATGCTTATAGTTATAGCAAGATACATATGTACACAAATTGTACTAAGGATGTGGTACTTCAGGACCAAGAATTGCATATGCTTCAAGCAACTTAAATCTTTCAACTTAAGTCATATAAGCCATATAATAGACTTTAGATGCATATCAAGTTTTCCATGTCATGCTAGACAAATAAGATATCGAAAACTGATTATACATACCTTTGACTTTATACTTTCAAGCATTTGAACTATAGGTTCAAAACTACATGTCTTTCATATGGAATCAATTCTTCTTGAATTGTATCTCTTCCATTTAGTTACTTTCTTTGGGTCAGCAAATGCGTATAGCATGCTTTGCAATGTGTTGCAATTGAATTATCCCTTTTATGAACTTCAGGTTCATATCATGATATTCGGGGATATACATATACAAATGATAATTCATCCCATGTAACCTTTTCTCAAGTGCTTATCATGTCTCCCCCTCATGTTAGAAAAGCTAACTTGTTTCCTCAACTTTGGGAAATCATCTTTGTGCATTATTATGTCAATATACACAACACATTAATAATAAGATGAAATTATTTGGTTCCTGACCCTGAACCACTTGTGAGGGGAGAATATAATATACTCTCGTATATAACGTATATCAAACTGATATATATAACTTTGTTCTCATAAGAAACAGTTTAGCTATTAAGTGGAAGCACTCAATAATTATCTTGCTAAACCAACTTTGATATAAACCAACTTATCAAGATGAACTATCTTGAGTAGAGAATCTGGAAATTATGCTCGAAGTTAGATTACTGAGCAATTTACCTCGCAAGCACCGACCAGGCTGCGGGTCAACAACAATTGCGCATGTAACTATTTCATAGATGCATCATATGTGGTATACATGGCAGGTGAATGGGCCCATATTCACCTTTGATATTTCCAGAATTTATGGGCTTCAACCCGAATTCTTTAGTTGGTCAGTTCATTAATGAGAACAAGTGATACAAGAGAATTCGTAAAGAACTTTCTAGTTCTTTAATATTCACCTATGTGAATTTGCACATCATACTTAAAATGAGATGGCTAACACGAATGTCAACTGAATAAATTATCGATATTGGTAAACTTCAAATTTACACCATGACATGTGCACTTATCAATAAACTTCAGGTTTATTATGACATGGGTTTTATACCAATAGATATCCACTTTATTGTGGCATTCTTTCGTTTGTGTAGTACAAACTGGAGAACAAAGCGGGTAGCTTTTCATATGCAAATTACCCCGCTACAAGTTGTAGTAATAGGAGATATCAAAGCCTTCCTTTATTTATAGTCTCAATATAATCAATCGCTCTCGCGTGTACTTTGGAAACTGAATAAGTTTCTTTGAGACTTACTACAGCACAATACTCAATTGTGTTTCTCCAACATAGTAATAATTGGCTCTTCTAGAGCTCTCAATTAATTTTGTACTACCACAGATTCATCAACATCTATGTGGTGAATATCTTTCTTAAAGAGAAAGTTATACCATTATGGTCATGTCAAACTTATATGCAAGATTTGTTTCTTGCATTATCGTTGTCCTTTAATAGTCATATCTCCAAAATACTTTGGCGTACAATAGGTACGTGACCAACGATCATTCATGCCATATATCATCTCAAACCTCCTTCTAGGGGTGAGTGTGGTATATTTAATACCAATTTCATGTTCATATTCTTCCAATAATGAATATGTATTCGTGAATCAAATGTTGTCACATTCACTTCGAGGATATGTGATTTTGTTATCCTTTTCAAATCTATAAATGCGTCAGGCATTTGATTTGCTATTCTTTGCAAATGGATAATCTTTTGTGCCTCTTTCTCACAAATAGAGGTGTGTGGATCAAGATGAGATAATGATGCATTTTTCCACAAAATTTCCCGTTTGGTTTCACCAACTTCTCCCCCTAATTTTGGGAAAAGTGTCTCATCAGTCAATGTTTCGAGGTAGCGAATAATGGAGGGCGATTCAACCTCGACATATATTCCTAACCTTCTTTGCAGACCCATTTTGGTGCGGGATGGCGGTGCTAAAGGCACATATACTGCGCATCCAAAAATTCTTAAATGGGATATATTGGGTCCATGACCCAAAACCAATTGCAACGGGGAATATTTGTGTCAATTCGTCAGTCAGAGACGAATTAGCATTGCTGTATGCAAAATGGCGTGACCCCAAGCCGAAGCGGGCAGCCGACAAACTAGCATTGCTGCATGCAAAATGGCGTGAACCCAAACCGAAATGGGCATCCTCGTTTTCATGAAGAATTCAAGATTATTCTCATCTATTGTCTCAATATGATATCCATTTTGAATGATATCTTTAAAACTCAACAAGTTCTTCTTAGACTTGGAGGAGAATATTGCATTCTCTAAGATAAACGTCATGCCTTTGGGCAGAGTTACAGTTGCTCTTCCGGAGCTTTCAATCAATTTAATTCCCATGGTTTGATATACAAAAGAAATACACGAACATAAGAATAAACAAGTTCAATTCGTTTGTGTCACATAATATTTTCAAAATCTGCTGCTAACAGTTGACTAACAAAAACAGTTATGTTATCCATTACTTTGTAGTTTGAAAATTTCAGTTTAAGCACTTTCATAAAACAATCGATTGTTAAAGACACACAATCGATTGTTGAACATTGACAATCGATTGTTAAAACACACACAATCGATTATTTGCTATTTTTGAAAAACTTCAGATCACACTGTCTTAAGACAATCGATTGTTAGACATAGACAATCGATTGTTGGTTATTTTTGAAAAATTCCAGACCTCACTGTATAAAGACAATCGATTGTTAGACATAAACAATCGATTGTTGGTTATTTTTGAAAAATTCCAGACCTCACTGTATAAAGACAATCGATTGTTAGACATAGACAATCGATTGTGGATGATTTTTGAAAAATTCCAGATTACACTGTCTAACGACAATCGATTGTTAAACATAGACAATCGATTGTGGATGATCTTTGAAAAATTCCAGATTACACTGTCTAACGACAATCGATTGTTAAACATTGACAATCGATTGTTGACTGTTTTTGAAAAATTCCAGAACACACTGTTTTAAAGACAATCGATTGTTAATCATAGACAATCGATTGTTGACTGTTTTTGTAAAATTCCAGATCACACTGTTTTAAAGACAATCGATTGTTGATCATTGACAATCGATTGTTTTGCAGTTTTTATGCGAAATATGAGATAACCGACTAGTTTTTCAGGTTAGTCGATTACCACTACTGGAAATTAAAATATTATTGATATTTGAGCATATTGATACATTCTAAAGAACTAATACTAACATTATGTCATGAACTAACTAATACGAGCTGATACTGATGGCTATTAGTTTATTCATTCGCTAATACAAACAAGTAAAATAAAATCAAATAGCTCCATCTTCTTTCATCACGGATCCATCATCGATTAGGTGGTCTATCTACCCCTCGGGTTGCTCAAAGAAGTCTGCCACATCCAAGTGGGTGATGTCAAAGTTGTCGTCAGAGACAAAATTCGTTTCAGGGCGTTTACTCTTTCGAGATGCTTGATAAAGGTCAACCAAATGTCATGGTATACGGCAAGCCTTTGACCAGTGCCCGTTTCCACCGCAACGATAATATATAGTTTATAAACTATTTGCTTTTGGTTTCTTATCGTATCGTGCTTGTGGCAGAGTGACCAACTTCAGGTTGTCATATCTCTTCTTTAAGCTATTCCACAAGATAGGTGGATTTTTGACGGTGAGATATTCAATCTTCAAACCTTCATCAAGGTGATGGCGCAAGAAAATCAAGGCCTTAGCATAGTTTCAAACCTTCATCAAGGTGATGGCGCAAGAAAATCAAGGCCTTAGCATAGTTTTGGGTGGATGCATTATTTCTGTCTTTAATGGCGTCTCCAAGACCCATAGCATCCAAAATGGATTTAAGTATCCAACACCCATATCATATAGTTCTTGCCCGAAATTTCAAGGGCAACGAACTTTCTTTTCATAATGTCAGACATAAACCAAAATTACATCAAGAGCGTGTTCATACTTACGGGCTCTATTACAATTATCACATTCACTTCAGGGAATGGATCAAAATCATGTGCTTTACACAATCTCATGTCAAATATTACTTTCATAAAGTGAAAGATTATTTTGAGAATCCTTATTGTTCTCATTACCACAATAATGACGATTATAACTTCGTCTATTGCCATGTCCACATCCATTGATACCTTTACGGTAATTAGTCTTCTTTCAGACTTATCACATACTGCTACCACATTCTCTAAAGGGAATGGAGCAAATTCAATTGGACGGAATTCTTTGCCACGTCCACATTCATTGATACCTTCATGGTAATATTTTAGTCTTCTTTCAGACTTATCATATACTGCTTCCACATTCTCTAAAGGGAATGGAGCAAATTCAATGGGACGGATTTTCAATTATTTGCCCACAATCATACATGAATTTAATCATGGCAGGACATAGAGATTTTACCACTTCATGTGGTTACAATTTCTTACAAACTCCATTAGAGTTATAATCAAATTTTGTTTGTATATTAAATCAAATCGTAGAGTTTCAAGAATTTGAAAGGGAAAAGTAAATTACTTACCTTTAAGGTATACCAATTATATTTTCAATGTTTTCTTCCTTTTCTCCACTGATGCAGACGACGGCGGCTCCGATGCGGAGAAATTGACGGCGGCTTAATCTTCTTAAAGAGCTTCTTGAGACGGTAGAGTCTCGTGCTGATAACGTGTTATGAAATAATATAAAAGACAAGAACAATAACTCAAGAACAAGAGCAAATAGAGAGAAGAATAGAGAGAGAGAAGTATTCTTATTGATACTTAGGGATTGTTAGGGATGGTTTACAATGGTAGAAGACCCCTTTATTTATAGGGAGGGGGATGATTTATCTACCAAGAATAGAACTCTAGAATCTCTCTAATTATAGACATTCACCTTAAATAGGAGATTTCATAACACATAATTTTTATTGATAATAGTCCATAACAATCTAAGTCTAAAAACAGTGAAGATACCTCTTATACATATAGGGCATGTAGGAAGGGGGAGTGTGGAGGGGGGAGGGAGGAGGGAGGGGAGGGATCACACAATTAAGACTAAAAACAAGGAAATAGAATCCTAAACTACTTTAAATAACAAGTTCAACTACTTTAAGAAAAGGAAAAACTCTAGAAAACAAAATATCAAGTCAATTTTGGAAAGTAATTCCAGCAATCTTAGAAAAAAAGAAAATATAACCTTAGCTATCTAGGAATGTAATAAATCTGTACCAAAATATATGGAAATAAGTTAAAACTAATCTATGATAGAATCTTGAAAGTCCAAAACAAGCTTGGACAGGATCTTGGAAATCTTGAAGACAACTTGCAAGCAACTTGACACCAACTTACACTTAATTTTTAGCACGCTCATTATACCCTTCTTGGACATCATCAGGTAAGTCATTTTTATATTATAAAAAACCTCGCTTTATGTAGGATTTTACTGTCTATAAATTTGGACACATTTTAAGTGTCAAATTGGTCCAAAAGTAGAAGGATTAGGATCATGTTCAAATGATATATCTTGGGATCCAATAATGTTCTTCTTGTACATAAATTTAGGCCATAAAACAATTCTAACACCTAGTCAATTCACATTTTTTATCCAATACTCCCAATTAACAACTTATTTAGTTGGATTTGAAGTCTAATGAACTTATTTTATAACTCTTTAGCTTGATATTTTATTAAAAGTCCTCTTTAAAATTCTAAAATTTTATTTTTACCCTGGAATAGATTTGAGCTTTCCAGGATTTTATCATTTTCTTCGGTGGATTTTTGAATTTTGGTCTAGATTGATCAAACATGATGTCGCCAATGGAGAATCCAGACGAATTATTTCATTAGGCCAGTGACGTCATCGTATTCATCAAACATTGTGTTTA
The DNA here is from genome assembly GCA_034376525.1 of Nicotiana benthamiana. Classification (NCBI taxonomy): domain Eukaryota; kingdom Viridiplantae; phylum Streptophyta; class Magnoliopsida; order Solanales; family Solanaceae; genus Nicotiana; species Nicotiana benthamiana. Next base: position 76,651,515 of record CM067324.1, on the reverse strand, counting down.
ACTTATTTTCCAAAACAGAAAATATAAATACCATATTGCTAGTATTTTTTGTTTTCTAAAATTCGTAGGAATGCACATTCACTCATCTATCAATATGGATCTTGTTCTATTAATACCTCATTTTAACTCACGACTTAACTTATTTATCGATTATATTAAGTGTGTGGCGTTTGAAGATTTCTTGATAGTATGAGTTTAAGATTTTTTACTAACGATGTAAAAAATATTTATATAAACATATTGCCTATTGTAATCAACAAAGATAACAATTTATATGCGCCATCACATGTTTATCTGTATGCTAATAATATAAAAATAGTTATACTAACAATGTATCTTAACATTAATCTATTTACCTAAATTGACTTCAATTATGCATTTATTTAAGCACTTACTAATTTTTAATCCTCTTCGTGGGTTACACGCTAGGTTATATGTGTATCCATGTTATATTTTGATGATATAACAAACTTGTTATGTTTTGATGATTTAACAAACTCACTGTTAAGAACCAGATAAGGAACCTGATACACATTCTCAAGAACTTAAAGATCGACAAGTCTCTAGATGGGGACACAATTTAACTCTTCAGAGTCAAAAGAACAGCAGAGGAAACAGATAGCTACCAGTTCCCAATGAAACTGTACAAGTCAACTGCTCCAGCTGTAAAGTTGCTGCCTATACATGCTACAGTACAGTAATAGTGCAACTGTCAACTTTATGGGGAATGCCCGTTACCTAACTTGCTTACATCATTTAAAGTGATGTCACAAATGAGTTATTAACATCAAGCAAGGTAAAACAAAATTACTTGTACATTCAAGAACTCATCAAGCATTCTCTCAAGTCTGTGTCAATCTTACAAGTGATTCTCAAGGGCATCAACAACGAAGAATAACATAACCAAGGACCAGTTTCATATATTGAAGCTATTACATTCCCTTAGTTGTGTTGTACCTTTTTTAAAGCAACCTACTTGTAATTCCTACATAGCTTAGTAAGAAGCATTAGGTAGGAAATCTTTGTAAATCATACACCCCTGTGTTTGTGTCTTGGCTAGAGTTAGTCAAGCTGTAAAGTCTTTGTAATAGAGTTATTATAAAGTGGCTTGTAATAGTGTTGTTACAAGTTAGTTATGGATTAAGAGGTTAACTCCTAGTTTATAATAGTTTATAATCTAAAGTTTGCTCACTAATAAAGTTGAAATCCTACAAAGGAAGGTCGTGATTTTTGATCCCGTGAGCTGGAAATTTCCACGTAAAACTCCATTGTGTCATTTACTTACTGCAATATGCGTATGTTCTGTGGGAAATAATAGAGAACCTGGTTCTCTATGTAGTTTGGTTTAGCCTTAAATTCTGTAAATTAGTATTAGCGAGGGTTCTTTCTATTATGCTAACACCTGAAAGGATCCTCATTATTGCTCCGCCAAATTTCGAAGAAGGTCAGTCTGCCTACAGGTCGCCAAGATTTAACAGCCAGTACTATGGATGGTAGAAGACAAGGATGCAGGACTTCATCATGGCTGAAGACTCCGAGCTCTCGTATATCATCTACGATGGACCCTTCATCCTTAAAAAGACCATTGGAGACCCTACAATGACCGTTCCTAAAACAAGAAACAAATATAATGATACTGATCGCAAGGCCATTGAAAAGAACTTTCGAGCTAAGAAAATCCTTGTCTGTGGTATTGGACCAGATGAGTACAAAATGATTTCAGCATGCCAATCAACTAAGGAGATCTGGGAAGCTCTCTAAACATCTCATGAAGAGACAACACAAGTAAAACAGTCCAAGATTGACATGGTGATCACTGAGTATGAGCTTTTCAGAATGAAGAACGACGAATCCATTCAGGATATGCACACTCGCTTCACATCTATTATTAATGAGCTTCCCTCACTGAGAGAGATCATCCCCAGGAACAAACTTGTCAGGAAGATACTTAGTGTATTACCCGGTTCCTGGAAAAGCAAAGTAAATGGCATCACATAAATAAAGGATCTTCAGAAGCTGACCATTGATGAACTTGTCGGCAATCTCAAGACCTATAAAATGAATAATAAGAAGGATAATGAGATAAGAGAGCCCAAAAGGGAGAAGAACCTGGTTCTCATGACTCAAGTGGTGTGGATACTGATACGGCATACTAGACAAAGAGGTTTCAGAAAATGGTTCACATAAATGGAGGTATTCCAAAACAAGGTAACTCCAGAAAGGAAAAAGGTTATGACCTATGTCATAAGTGCGTAATGGCATGATACTTCATCAAGGATTTCCCTCTTTTCAATCAAGATCAATACAAACACAACACTGACAAAGTAGCTAAGAGGAACTAGGTTCCTGACAAACAATTCAAGAGAAAGATGTTGCCGACAATGTTGTGAAACAAGCTCTTGCTGTATAAGGAGACTCTTCCAGCAAATTTGAAGAAGATGATGATCAAGGTGATATCTCTATGATGGAAGTCGAGAGTGAAACAACTGAACTCAATTTTTAATCTTATGGCAAAATCTGACAATGATAAAGACAAAGATGATGATGAGGTAAATTTCTTAGATGTTCAAAGATATCTAAAGTCTTATTCTCTGAAGAAACTTATGACTTTGGCAAACATTTTACTTAATGCATATCATAGCCTTATAAATGATAAATATGCCTTAACTGTGGAATTGGGAGAAGCAGAACAATCGAGAGATTATCTAGTAGTTGTGGTGGTAGACTTAGAGGAAACTATTGAGAGCCCGAAGAAAGAAAAAGATGCTTCAACTGAGAGGGATGCTAACATTGAGTATGAGAGAGATGACCTCTTAATGGTGGTTGTAGATTTAAAGGAAACAACTGGGGAACTAAAGAGGGAAAGTAGGTATGGGAGCACTCAAAAAGGAAAGGAAGTTGTAAGTGAAGCACACCTTAGGCCTGAAGAAGAGCTAAAATAAGTGAAATCTAGTCTGTGTGCAGAGCTTGAGAAAAATATTCAACTTTAGGAAGACGTAGGAAAAATGAAGAGTGACCTAGAAAAATCACTTATGTGGACCTGGTCCTCTGATGCAATCACTTCTATATATACAAATAGTGGGGGAAGCAGGCAGGGAATTGGGTTTCAAAGGGAAAAGACTCCCTACGATCCTGATAGCAAGTACGTCATTGTACCTAATAACTGGCTCTGCATTCACTGTGGTAACACTGAGCACTTTAAAGAAACCTATAAGGTTAGATTTCAATCTCAACAAAAAAATAAAGTTTTTTTGCTGAAAAAGCAACTATTACCAGGGAACCTGGTCCTTCACATAAAAAACATATAATGCATGCTTGGATCAAAAGAGCCCTCATTCACCCATTTCTTTATTACAAGGGACCCGAACTTGTTTGGGTTCCTATGTCTAACCCTTTATTTCCTTGTGCAGGAAACAGTGAAAGGAGAAACCAATAATGGTACATAGATAGCGGCTTCTTAAGGCACATGACTGAAAGTACAAATGATTTCCTTTCACTGAAGGCCTTGTAGGGAGGTCCCTACATAATAGAGATTTCACGTGTCTAAGTGTTGTGGATGATAATATTGGACTGTGGCACAGAAAGTTGGGCCACTCAAGTTTTACATTACTGAAAAAATTGGTCAAGAAGGACCTAGTTCGTGGATTTCTCAAGTCAAGCTTCAAAAATCACAAGTCGTGTGATGCATGTGCAAAATGAAAGCAGATTAAGTCCTCCTTTAAACCCAAAAAAGTAAATAAGCACTTTAAAGCCACTTGATCTCATCCATTTGGATCTATGTAGACCTATGAGAGTGCCAAGTAGAAGAGGAAAGAAGTATATTTTTGTCATTATGGATGGCTACTCCAGATTCACACGGACCTCATTCCTCAAAACTAAAGATGAGACTCCAGTCGATAGAGAGGAACTTGGTCAAAATCACAACAATTGAAGCAGAAAACAGAGTTGTGGATGTTGTACATCGAAGTCCAACTGTTGAGAAATCCAAACCATATCTAAGACAAGAAAATCACTTGCCTTCTCAACCTTTCTCTCTCAAACAGAGCCCAAGAATATCAAGGAGTAATTAGATGTAGACTAGATTACAGCTATGCAAGAAGAGGTCTATCAATTTTAGAGGAATAGTGTCTGGCACCTGGTTCCATGACCTACTGATAGAACTGTTATAGGAACCAGGTGGGTATTCAGAAAAAAACTTGATAATTTTGGAAACACAACAAGGAACAAGGCAAGGCTAGTAGTTCAAGGCTACAATCAAGAAGAAGGGATTGACTATGATGAATGTTTTGCTCCAGTTGCTCGAATGGAGACTATCAGAATTCTCATTGCCTTTGCATCTTATATGGAATTCAAATTGTTTCAAATGTATGTCAAAAGCGCATTTTTGAATGGTTTTCTAAAGGAAGTGGTCTTCGTCAAGCAACCATCTGGAATTGAGAATCCTGAGCATCCTCAGCACGTCTTTAAAATTGTCAAGGCTCTATATGGGCTAAAGCATGCACCTCGCGCTTAGTATGAAAGATTGTCAAAATTTCTTCTATAAAATGGTTTTACAAGAGGAAAATTTTAACAACACCCTTTTCTGAAGAAACGGGGGAGGAACCTACTCATTGTGCAAGTCTATGTTGATGATATCATTTTTGGAGCAACGAATGATTCTCTGTGCTAGGAATTTACAAAACTCATTAGGAGTGAGTTTGAAATAAGTATGATGGGTGAATTAAATTTCTTCTTGGGTTTACAAGTGAAGGAAACTCTCCTAGGGACAACGACAAGCCAGCAGAAAGATAAAAATATCATTGATACTCGCATTGCCACAACCACTCGCTTGGACATGGATGAACCTGGTTCCTCTGTGAAAGAGCTCATGTTTAGAATTTTCAATCTAATCTAAAGGAATCTCATCTGAATCCTAAGGTATCTCAAAGGGATGCAAGGACCTGGTTCTATAATATTCCTCAAGAGATAACTTTGACTTAATAGGGTATGCTGATGCTAACTATGCTAGGTATCTGGCGGATAAGAAAAGCCTTTCTGGCATGAGACATTTTCTGGGTTCTCTAATATTCCTCAGGAGATAATTTTAACTTAATAGGGCATACTGATGCTGAATATGCTAGGTATCTGGCGGATAGGATTAGCCTTTCTGGCATGAGACATTTTCTGGGTTTGTGTCTAATATCATAGGACATAAGAAAACAAAACTCGGTGACCCTTTCAACTGCTAAAGCTGATGTTCTCAACATGGCCAAGAATCCAATTCAACATAAGAGAAAAAAACACATTGACGTATGATATCACTTCCTCAGAGATAATGTGGAAAAAGGGCTTATTTGTGTAAAATTTTGTAGCACGGAAGATCAAATTGCAGACATATTCGCGAGAGCACTTGATCATAGAGCATTTTTGAACGAAATCGCTTATCTCTAGGGTTGATGAAATCAAGCTGAGGACTTGGTCCCACGATGATTGGCTATGAAAGATATGTATAGGTAAAATAGATAAAAAGCGTTTTCTAGTACAATCCAACTCATTTCTATATCGTTACAGGTAGACACGCATGACGATTACAAAGTAAAAGAGCAGCTAATGCATTGCACGTTGGTCAAAGGATTAGGCTTGCATTTGCAAAAACTGTAAGGGAACCTGGTTCTCTTGGCACAAGTTAGTAGTTCCTCTGTACTCTCATACAACACGTTTAAATGACTGAAATTGTGCCATTGTCAATTTCTTTTCTTTCCCGCCGTTTGAACCCAAACGTCTTGCTTCTTTATGAACCGACCCGTCTAGCCAAATTTCCACCCACTCTTAACCGATTACTTACCTTATTTAATAACCTCTTTTAGTCACTTTCACAACTATCCACATCAAAGAATCCAAAATTCCTCTTTTCTCTTCTTTAAACCAAACACCTTCTTCTTCAACTCGCTAAACTCCATCAGGACTGAAATCAGGAAGCCCAAAGTGCTTCAGTCATCATCCCCTCTTTGTCTTTGCCTATTGAAACACCAGTGTTAGAGGCAACACTCCCCACTCTGACTAGTCCAAACCCTAAATCAGAGTCACAACTACAAATCTACGACCTATTCGAGTACTGGTTCTCATCAGAGTCGCAAAGCTTCAACTCCCAAAGCGTTTGTGGCTGTGACCTCTCCTTCTGCCTCATATGAAGCAATGGTCGAACATGATATTGTAGAGATAGAAGAAAATCCAAAAGTTACTAGTTTGCCTTTGCAAGAAAGCTTTGCTATTAAGGGGGAACAATATGTTGGTCATGTGCCTGCTGAGTCGACAATAACGACCCCTGGCCTTGATCTTACAGGTGATACTCTTCCTACTACTGAGTTTGCCATGGGGGTACAAGAACAAGAATCCATATAAAATATATTGTCTATAACTACTGAAGAAAGTATCATTGGAGATGGTGAAGGTGTATCTGAGTCTTAGGGAGTAGACAATAATACATTAGTGAAGAGTAATGAACTGGCGTGAAACATCAGCACCGGACAGTACTACTAGGGCACCTACAGAGGAACCTGATCCCCCCACTCAAGAGGAGCCAACCCCTGGTTCTTCTCAATCACCCTAGGTCAGTATTGATCCTGCTCTCTCTCATTACTTTTATGCTGATCCCTTGTCCGTATTTTTACGGAGATGCGATCAGTGTTAGAAGAGGAAAAGAAGGATAGTGAAGAAGAAGATTATGATAATATTGCTCTAGGGAGCTTTATCAGTGCTAGGAGTGGAAAGCACCTCCCTCGGGGTCCACGTCTAAGAGACCCATCATGAGGTTGCAAAAAATGAAGAATTTGAGTTTGTTTTAAGGAAAAGTAAAAAGGAAAAGAAGAAGAGGAGACTGGTAAAAGATGAAAAGGTTGTCAATGAAAAGGTAGTGCATCCTCCACAAGTTGTGAATGTTGATGATGACCTCGATGAGGAACCTGGTTTTCCTTGGTTCGTAAGTCCTCAAAGAATCTTCCCGTTCCAAACACTAAAAGGGAGCCTTCTGTGTTTAGCAAGGATTTGAAAGAGGTTGAGGGTAAAAAATCTATTGAGAAAGAGAGTGAAATGGGGGCGAGAAATGTCGAGAGTGAAAAATCTAGTTGAAGAGTCTGGTGAGCGTTTGGTTGGGTAGTCCGTTGACAAGATGTCATCTACTGAGAAAGGAAAAAGTGCACAAAAATCAGTAAAAAGGAAGGCTAGTACTAGTGAGGAACTTGGTTCCTCAAAGAAGGTCAAGGTTGTTGCAACCCAGGGTCTTGAGAAGGAAAAATTGAAAAATCAAAAGGTGTTGTGGGGCCGTACATTTGCCCCTAATACTCTGGAAATGGTTGGCATATGTCAGTTGGTTGAAATTTGTGAATTTCAACAGTGAACACATTTGTTCACATGTGATAGTCCCAAAGTGTATAAGGAAGAAGTGCAGAGCTTTTATGCCGACTTCTTTAAAGTTGAAGATGATAAAATTTGTATGATGGTTCATGGTGTTGATTTTGTAATGGAATCTAATGTGTTGGGAAATATTTTGGGTGTGCCCGTTGAGGGTTATCATCTGTTCAAAGAACCTGGTCTTCGAAATTTCAAAATGCTATCTTGAAGGATGCAACAGTTCAACATGGGGAACGAGTACAAAAAAATGCCCTCCTTCCAGTGTACCAATTGTTGTTTGAAATGGTGAACAATGTCTTACTCCCTAATGCTGAAAGAAGGTCAACTACATCTCGAGTAGACCTGGTCCTCATGGAAGCACTGGACAGTTAGACCACCATCAACCTGCCTATCATCATAATAGAACATATGCAGAAGCTAGCAGATTTCAAGGATGGTAATCATGCGCTACCTTACGAGTTTCTTCTTACTAAGGTGTTTGAGTGCTTCAAAGTTCCTTTAGGACAAGCTAAAGTGGGAACCTATAAGAAAACCTTCTCCAAGACTACCCTCGAGGAATGTGAATGCATTGAATATGCGAAGAGGGAAGGGGCGAGGTAGGGGGTCGACAGTACTTCTACTATCTCCGAGTTGATCAACGCTTAAAACAGTGCCACTGTCGAGATAAGGAAGATGAAGGCATGGAACGCCATTTTTGAGGCTCAACTAAGTCAGCTTCAGGAGGCACCTGGTTCTAGTAGCTCTCAAAGCACAGAAGTTGCGCGTCTGACCAAGGAAAATGCCGACATCAGAAAACAGGTTGAGGACCTAAAGGAGAGGTTGCTCAACGAGCTTGTGTAAGCTAATACTTGAATGGACATCCTTCTTCGTACTCTTGCCTCTTCATTAGGGCCTTCCCCTTCTAATGCTCCCTAAATAGCGTCCTTCCCAAGTGTCAAGTCCTTAGTATCTATCTTTTGTTTTTATTCCTATGATATTTATGACTGGTACTTTTGTTTTTGCTATTTTTATTTTGCAGATGTGTTAGGAAAAAATGGAACTGCTCTCTGTTGAATGATTCAAAATTAATGAAAGTCTCATCCTTTTGCTATTTATGCCTTATTCATTTACTCTGTTTTAGTCATGATTGTGTACACACATGTGGCATGAGTTAACTAAATCTAGACTTTTTTTTTGGTTAACGCATGCTACTGTTCTTTTTATGATTCTAAAAGGGGAAAAAATAATTAAGTGGGAGCCGATTCTGGGGGAATGCGTGAAATGTCAATGTCATTTTGGTTCTTAGAAGGAACTTGAATTATAAGGTTGTCATCACCAAAAATGGAGAAATTGATAGGTTATATGTATATCCCTGTTATGTTTTGATGATCTAACAAACCTGTTATATTTTGATTATCTAGCAAACTTATTATTAAGAACCAGATAAGGAACATGATACACGTCCTCAAGAACTTAAAAATCAACAAGTCTCTAGTTGGGGACATAGTTCAACTCTTTATAGTCAAAGAAACAGTAGAGAGAATAGATAACTACCAGTTCTCAAGGAGACTGTACAAGTAAACTGCCTCGTTGCAAAGCTGCTGCTTGTACATGCTACAGTAGAGAAACAATACAGCAGTCAACTTTATGGGAAATTCCCTTTACCTAACTTGCTTACATCTTTCATAGTGATGTCATAAATGAATTATTAACATCAAGCAAGATAAAACAAAATCACTTGCACATTCAAGAACTCATCAAACATCCTCTCAAGTCTGTGTCAATCTTGCAAGTGGTTCTCAAAGGGCATCAAGAACGAAGAACAACATAATTAAGGACCAATTTCATGTATTAAAGCGCCCTACTTGTAATTCCTATTTAGCTTAGTTAGAAGCATTATGTAGGAAATCTTTATAAATCATAAACCCTTGTGTTTGTGTCTTGGCTAGAGTTAGTCGAGTTGTAAGGTCTTTGTAATAGGGTTATTACAAAGTGGCTTGTAATAGTATTGTTATAGTTAGTGAGGAATCTGACGAAGCTGTCAAATATAGTGCAATCAATTTGCAAAGACGCCTTCTTGCATATTGAATTTCATGCGCATTCATAGATAAATCAGACATTGACCAGAAATGTGAAAATTTGAGTAGAAATTGGAGCAGAAATGTGGAAATTTGATCTTCAATTTGTGTTGTTAAACCTTGCTTGATTTTATCATCCCCTCACCTCTCAAATCGCCAAGGAAGAACAGACATGGAAGAACTTAGGTTTTTGTTTGGAATGGGGGTCTTCTGCCTTCGTGTTGATATTTGGAATCCGCTTATTAGGAACTGGAGCGGGTTTATAAAATGGTCCGCTTATCTGGCTGTCATGTCATATCTATGTGGATGCCATGTAGGATACAAAATGCTGATAGGAAGTAGCCGTTAGGTTGAAGGGCATTAGCGGCCCATTGTGCTAACAAGGAGAATCTTTTTTGGCCCAGTTTACTAACGGAAGACATAGGTGAGCTATATACCATAGTTAAAGAATAGTTTTGGACCTTTTCCGTAATGATAATTACAACAAAACTAATTCTATCTGAATTGATAAGGACATTGCTGGTCCATATTTTAGTAAGTACTAGTATACATTTTTTAAACCAAAGATGGAATAATGTTACGGCCTTAGAACTCAAGCTAAGTGTCGTACGGCTCTAGATGATTCTGCCTGCGGAATTGGCAATCTAGTAAGCCTTGTTGCCTAAAATCGGACTAAGGGACGTTAATCGGTGAATAAAGAAAGAATAGAGGAAAATGAGCTTGTATTGCCTTTGAGAATTCTATACAATGTGGGAGAATACAAGATTTCTGGATGCCTAACAAATGCTAAGTGCTAAGTTATTTATACAAGTCCCTATATCTAAAAAAGGGGCATCATCCGTTTGGACTAGCCGTTTATGGCTGTTGGAGCAGTCTGGACCATTACTGGCAGACTGGCCGTGGGGTACAACTGTCTGCCTAGCCGTTGGGCATGGCTGGTAGATTATATCCGTTGGCCGACAGGGTGGGCCGACAGGGCGCACGCGTGCTGGTCCAGCGGGTGCTGGACGCTGGGCGTTGGGCGCGTGCTGGGTGCTAGCACTGGCGGATGCTAGGGCGCTGGGCGCGTGCTGGGCGCTGGATGTTGGCGCTGGCGTGTGTTGGACAGGCCTGCGCGCGGATTTGGGTCGGAATGGACGCGGGACGTGTCATGCTCCCCCGCCTGATGATGCGACGACCTCGGCGCATACTACATCTGTCTGAGATCATCTACTTTGTCCCGATCATGCAGTAAGTCCTCCTCAATGGACTCCCCGATGTCGCAGTGGGTTGTTATTACGGTAGCAAGTTCAGCCTTCTGACTTAAGGCGTCAGCCACCACGTTGCCTTTACTCGTCTTGTACACAAGCTGGTAATCAAACTCGGCAAGAAAGTCCTGCCACCGAGCTTGTATTGGGGTGAGCTTTTTCTGCGTCTGGAAATAGCTCGTCTCACATTGTCCGTCTGGAAAATGAATTTGGACCCTAGCAGGTAGTGCCTCCAGGTCCTGAGACAGTGTACAATGGCGGTCATTTCCTTCTCTTGGACAGTGTACCGCCTTTCCGTCTCGTTCAGTTTTCGACTCTCAAAAGCAATGGGGTGCTTGTCTTGCATCAGCACTCCGCCTATGGCAAAGTCTGAGGCATCAGTGTGCACCTCAAATGTCTTGGAGAAGTCTGGTAATGCGAGGACTGGTTCCTCCGACATGGCAGTCTTGAGGCGGCCGAAAGCCTCCTGGCATGCCTTGCTCCAAACCCACAGCTTATTCTTCTTGAGCAGCTCCGTGAGTGGAGTGGCAGTTGCGGAGTATCCACTGATGAATCTACGATAGTAGTTTGCAAGCCCCAGGAACGATCTCAGTTCCGTGACCTTAGTGGGTGCCTCCCACTAGATGATTGCTTGCACTTTTGCTTCATCCATGCGAAGCCGTCCCTGACTTATCACATGGCCAAGGAAGTTTACTTTGGGTTGTGAAAATTCGCATTTCTCCCGTTTGACAAATAGCTGGTTCTCCCGCAAGACCTGAAAGACTTTGCGGAGCTGCTCCATGTGTTCCTCCAAGGATTGGCTGTAGATGACTATGTCATCCAGGTAAACCACCATGAAATCGTCCAAGTAAGGATGGAAGATTTTGTTCATCAACGTACAGAATGTTGCTGGTGCATTGGTTAGACCGAAAGGCATTACCAACCACTCGTACGATCCGTACCTCGTGATACAGGTTGTCTTTTGTTCGTCCCCTTCGGCGATCCGAACTTGGTAGTACCATTTTATCAAGTCCATCTTGGAGAAATATTTGGCTTGACCCAGTCTGTCGAACAAGTCCGCTATGAGCGGGATGGGATATTTGTTCTTTATGGTTACCTTGTTTAACGCCCGGTAATCTATGCATAGGCGCATTGACCCATCTTTCTTCTTCTGGAACAGCACTGGTGCTCCAAAAGGTGCTTTGGATGGTCGGACATGGCCGACCTCAAGAAGCTCTTTCAATTGCTTCCTAAGCTCCTCCAACTCTGGTGGAGCCATACGATAGGCTGGATGGGGCGGTGGTCTGGTGCCCGGCTTTAACTCAATCCTATGATCCACCTCTCTTCTTGGCGGAAGTTGCCTTGGTAACTCCTCGAACATGACGTCTTCACAATCGTCCAGTACCCTGTTAATGCAAGGCGGAATCGGTTCTGGGGAACCATCAGTTTCACTCAAACTTTCGATGGTGGCCAGATATGTTGGTTCACCCCTCTTAAGGCCTTTCTCAATCTGCATGGCCGAAAGATGGGATAGTTGGGCTGTCTTGGGCATATCGACCAATGGTCCATACATGATCCTCCCTTTTCCAGTATAACCATTTGCTGGAAGTATGGGGATATAATTGAAGAGCATTGGCGGAAAAACTCCTGACCAAGTACAACACTGAAAATGTCCAAGGGAGCCACGACAAAATTTGTCTTGCCTCTCCAGTTGCCTAAAGTGATGTCCAGGCTGCTGGCTATACCGTTGATTGGCGTAGGTGGGGCATTGACTGTCTTGAGCCGAATCTCGCTTGGGGTGTAAGTAAGACCCAATTTTGTTGCTGTCGTCTGGGTCATAACATTGGCTTCTGCTCCAGTGTCCACCAAGGCACGTACTAAGTGTCCATTGATGGTCATGTCCACGTACTGTGTGGGGAAAGCCTTCAGTTGTCCGGCAGGATGAGTGGTAGTAGCGCATAGTCCGATCACGCCTACATGTGCGGAGCTCTCGAAACTTTCACCTTGTTCCTTGACCGCTTTCTGCTGGTGGTCCTTAATAATGGCACCAATGCTCTTCAGCTGAGGGCATTTTGCGTACCAATGCGACCCTCCGCAAATGTGGCACTTTGTCTCCTTGCGCTGCTGGTGTGGCTGACTTGCCTTCTCGGAAAGCCCCTGTCTAAGTGACTTCTTGGGAGAGCGGGAGTCTCTGCTCCATCCGCCTTCTCCTCCGCGATTAGCATGGTTACTTTGTACCTCCTTCACCGTGCCGCGGTCCTGCTTGAAGTCAGTAAGACTCTCAGCTTGTGAGATTGCCTCGTTAGAGTGGAAACTTGCCGGCGTTCCAACTCTGTTTTAGCCCAGCCTTGTAGTCCATCTTTGAAATAGAACAACAAGTCTCTGGGGGTGAGTTCGGGAATCTGAAGCGTAAGGGTAGTAAATTCCCTCATGTAGGCCTTGATAGAACCTGTGTGCTTCAGTTATCGTAACCTCCGCATGGTTTGGTCGAAGACATTGCTGGGAAAGAACATCTTTTTGAGCTCTGCTTTGAACTGCTCCCATGTGCAGATTGTGCAAAGTCCTTTGCCGATGTCCTGATCCATACGTCTCCACCACAGTATTGCCTTCTCTGTCAAGTAGAGTACGGCTGTTTGGATCTTTAACTCGTCGCTGCCTATCCTGCTGAACTTGAAATAATTTTCAAGATGCCACAGGAAACTCTCCACTTCTTGGGCATCACGGACGCCTTTAAAGATGGGTGGCTTGGGAGCGTCGATCCTTACTTCGCGCTCTATGGCTGGAACAACATGTCTCACTTGGCGCGCATCTTCCTCGAGCTTATTCAATCCGGCGCTCAAGGCTTCTACCAGATTAGTGAGCTTTTCGATGGAAGTTTTAGCTCCTTCCTGTGCTTCCTGCTGCTCATCAATGTCTTTGCGGATGTTATCATTTTCCTCGAGCAAAGACTCCTTGAAGGACTCATATTCGCCTTCGAACTTATTGAAGTGATGGCCCAGCAACTCGGCTGATCTGTGGGCACTCTCGACCCTGGTAATCAATTCCAACTCTGGAGTATTTGTGGGTAACTCTTATCGTTCCCAATCACTCACTTCTGTGGTTAGAAGGTTGGCAGCATCGCGTTGGACAAGATATGTTGGCATTTTTCCTGCCTTCTTGGTCTTTCTACTCTTGGATATTCTAGTAACGTTTGCAAGGACTTCGGCACTGCAAGATGCAAAAATTTCTCCGTCGTTGGCCATTGTTTTATCCTTAGAACCGACTCTGATACCACGTTGTTACGGCCTTAGAACTCAAGCTAAGTGTCGTACGGCGCTAGATGATTCTGCCTGCGGAATTGGCAGTCTAGTAAGCCTTGTTGCCTAAATCGGACTAAGGGACGTTGGTCAGTGAATAAAGAAAGAATAGAGGGAAATGAGCTTGTATTGCCTTTGAGAATTCTATACAATGTGGGAGAATACAAGATTTCTGGATGCCTAACAAATGCTAAGTGCTAAGCTATTTATACAAGTCCCTATATCTAAAAAAGGGGCATCATCCGTTTGGACTAGCCGTTTATGGCTGTTGGGGCAGTCTGGACCGTTACTGGCAGACTGGCCGTGGGGCACAGCTGTCTGCCTAGCCGTTGGGCATGGCTGGCAGATTATATCCGTTGGCCGACAGGGTGGTCCGACAGGGCACGCGCGTGCTGGGCGCTGGACGCTGGGCGTTGGGCGCGTGCTGGGCGCTAGCACTGGCGGATGCTGGGGCGCTGGGCGCGTGCTAGGCGCTGGATGTTGGTGCTGGCGTGTGTTGGACAGGCCTGCGCGCGAATTTGGGTCGGACTGGACGCGGGACGTGTCATAAATGACAGCTCAGTGAAGGAAACTCAAACATGTACGTGAAGAATATAAAGACCGAAAAGGCAGAGTTTTTACACCATACGTTTTACATTTACCTCTTTTGAACACATTAACTAAATTTTAGAAAACGTTCTGAATCGAGCAAGTAATCCACAAAAGTGTTTGTGCAAACTCTTTTTTCATTAATGAAACAGACCATTTCCGCATCACCACATTGAACAGCTCGTTAATCCTTCAAAAAGTAATATTTTCCATTCTATTAGTCTGAGGAAATGCAATAATCGATGAGTTCAGCTTTATTTTGTCTACTCAAAATATAGCAGAAAAACAGGGGTGAGAAGAATATTATATTGCAAGCTTGCAACTCTTCCATTTTTCCAATAGAAACTCTTTTAATTTTGCACGATTTCAGAAATTTCTTTAAAAAACAAACGACAAAAAGAGAGGAGCGCAAAGATTCTGTCATATTGATAACTAATGTCAGAGATCTTGATCAAGTTATCGATGTAAGCAAATTATACTCTATTCGTGCCAACGAAAAATACTAATACTTCCATATTATTACTTGAAGAGTTAGAAAATAGTATATTACGTGTTGATAATTAAAACTGTTGTTTTAAGAAATTACTGAAAATGTACATATAATAATATTCTCTCCGTTTACTTTTATTTGGCATATATACTAAAATAGATTTTTATATTTATTTATCACTTTACACATATTAAGAGAAATAATTTTTTTCTGTTATACTCACAGAATTCATTACTCATTTTAAATTATTTTCTCAAATCTAATAAAATATGCATCAATTAATATATGTATTATAATAAATTATACATTTTATTTATTATTTTTTAAGAAGCATGAAAAATTAAATCTGCCAAGTAAAAATAAAGGAAAGGAGTAAAAGATAGTGTAAAAGTCAAAAGTTTGATCTTACACGGATGAAGTTCTCGTACTCTGAACTCATAAGATATATCACACTTTAAATGGATGATTAATAATATCACACGATTTTGATCGTTACCCAATTTTAGCCCAACCTACTGCTAGGAGGCTTATTATAATATATAGCAAGCAAAAGGCTACCAATACGACGTTAAAACCTCGAGACTACTACTCGTTCCCAAATCATTTCTCCATATTTTTTGAAACGTTATCATTATTATTATTATTGGTAAATTATAATATATGTTATGAAATCTCCTATTTAAGGTGAATGTCTATAATTAGAGAGATTCTAGAGTTCTATTCTTGGTAGATAAATCATCCCCCTCCCTATAAATAAAGGGGTCTTCTACCATTGTAAACCACTCCTAACATACCCCAAGTATTAATAAGAATACTTCTCTCTACTCTTCTCTCTATTTGCTCTTGTTCTTGAGTTATTGTTCTTGTCTTTTATATTATTTCATAACACGTTATCAGCACGAGACTCTACCGTCTCAAGAACCATTCTCGAGAAATCTGAGGTATTTCCCTCTTCATAATTTAATTTTCGATTGTCTTAACTTTTGTTTGTGCAAGGTTTTGCTTCAAAGAAAGAATGAAGAAAGAAGGAAAAGAAACGAAAAAAAAGGGAGGAAAAGAAACGAAAAACAAAGAGAAAAGGAAGAAAACATTGAAAATATAATTGGTATACCTTAAAGGTAAGTAATTTACTTTTCCCTTTCAAATTCTTGAAATTCTACGATTTGATTTAATATACAAACAAAGTTTGATTATAACTCTAATGGAGTTTGTAAGAAATTATAACCACATGAAGTGGTAAAATCTCTATGTCCTGCCATGATTAAATTCATGTATGATTGTAGGCAAATAATTGAAAATCCGTCCCATTGAATTTGCTCGATTCCCTTTAGAGAATGTGGAAGCAGTATATGATAAGTCTGAAAGAAGACTAAAGTATTACCATGAAGGTATCAATGAATGTGGACGTGGCAAAGAATTCCGTCCAATTGAATTTGCTCCATTCCCTTTAGAGAATGTGGTAGCAGTATGTGATAAGTCTGAAAGAAGACTAATTACCGTAAAGGTATCAATGGATGTGGACATGGCAATAGACGAAGTTATAATCGTCATTATTGTGGTAATGAGAACAATAAGGATTCTCAAAATAATCTTTCACTTTATGAAAGTAATATCTGACATGAGATTGTGTAAAGCACATGATTTTGATCCATTCCCTGAAGTGAATGTGATAATTGTAATAGAGCCCGTAAGTATGAACACGCTCTTGATGTAAATTTATTTTATGTCTGACATTATGAAAAGAAAGTTCGTTGCCCTTGAAATTTCGGGCAAGAACTATATGACATGGGTGTTGGATGCTGAAATCCACTTAGATGCTATGGGTCTCGGAGACACCATCAAAGATAGAGAAAAAGCATCCACCCAAGAATGTGCGAAGGCCTTGATTTTCTTGCGCCATCACCTTGATGAAGGTTTGAAGATTGAATATCTCACCGTCAAGGATCCACCTATCTTGTGGAATGGCTTAAAGAAGAGATATGACAACCTGAAGTTGATCACTCTGCCACAAGCACGATACGATAAGAATCCAAAAGCAAATAGTTTATAAACTATATATTATCGTTGCGGTGGAAACGGGCACTGGTCAAAGGCTTGCCGTATACCATGACATTTGGTTGACCTTTATCAAGCATCTCGAAAGAGTAAACGCCCTGAAACGAATTTTGTCTCTGACGACAACTTTGACATCACCCACTTGGATGTGGCAGACTTCTTTGAGCAACCCGAGGGGAAGATAGACCACCTAATCGGTGATGGATCCGTGATGAAAGAAGATGGAGCTATTTGATTTTATTTTACTTGTTTGTATTAGTGAATGAATAAACTAATAGCCATTAGTATTAGCTCGTATTAGTTAGTTCATGATGCAATGTTAGCAGTAGTTCTTTAGAATATCTTCAATATGCTCAAATATCAATAAAATTTTTATTTTCCAGTAGGGGTAATCGACTAGCCTGAAAAACTAGGATTATCTACTATTTTCGCATTAAAGTTGAAAAACAATTGATCAACAATCGATTGTCGTTGACTAACAATCGATTGTCTTGAAACAGTGAGGTCTGGAATTTTTCAAAAATCATCCACAATCGATTGTCTTTGTCTAACAATCGATTGTCTTGAAACAGTGAGGTCTAGAATTTTTCAAAAATCATCCACAATCGATTGTCTATGCATAACAATCGATTGTCTTAAGACAGTGTGATATGAAGTTTTTCAAAAATAGCAAATAATCGATTGTGTGTGTTTAACAATCGATTGTCAATGTTCAACAATCGATTGTGTGTGTTTAACAATCGATTGTTTTATGAAAGTGCTTAAACTTATTTTCAAACTGCATAATAATCGATTATGGAAAACATATAATCGACTATCTGATTTATTTTAGTCAACTGACATCAGCAGATTTTGAAAATATTATGTGACACAAACGAATTGAACTTGTTTATTCTTATGTTCGTATATTTCTTTTGTATATCAAACCATGGGAATTAAATTGATTGAAGGCTCCGGAAGAGCAACTGTAACTCTGCCCAATGGCATGACGTTTATCTTAGAGAATGCAATATTCTCCTCCAAGTCTAAGAAGAACTTGTTGAGTTTTAAAGATATCATTCAAAATGGATATCATATTGAGACAATAGATGAGAATAATCTTGAAATCTTCATGAAAACGAGGCTGCCCATTTCGGTTTGGGTTCACGCCATTTTGCATGCAGCAATGCTAGTTCGTCGGCTGCCCACTTTGGTTTGGGTTCATGCCATTTTGCATGCAGCATTTTAGTTTGTCGGCTGCCCACTTCGGTTTGGGGTCACGCCATTTTGCATACAGCAATGCTAGTTCGTCTCTGACTGACGAATTGACACAAATATTCCCCGTTGCAATTGGTTTTGGGTCATGGACCCAATATATCCCATTTAAGAATTTTTGGATGCGCAGTATATGTGCCTTTAGCACCGCCATCCCGCACCAAAATGGGTCTGCAAAGAAGGTTAGGAATATATGTTGGGTTTGAATCGCCCTCCATCATTCGCTACCTCGAAACATTGACAGGCGACTTGTTTACTGCACGATTTGCAGACTGTCAATTTGATGAGACACTTTTCCCAAAATTAGGGGGAGAAGTTGGTGAAACCAAACGGGAAATTTTGTGGAAAAATGCATCATTATCTCATCTTGATCCACACACCTCTATTTGTGAGAAAGAGGCACAAAAGATTATCCATTTGCAAAGAATAGCAAATCAAATGCAATCAAATACCTGACGCATTTATAGATTTGAAAAGGATAACAAAATCACATATCCTCGAAGTGAATGTGACAACATTTGATTCACGAATACATATTCATTATTGGAAGAATATGAACATGAAATTGGTATTAAATATACCACACTCACCCCTAGAAGGAGGTTTGAGATGATACCACACTCACCCCTAGAAGGAGGTTTGAGATGATATATGGCATGAATGATCGTTGGTCATGTACCTATTGTACGCCAAAGTATTTTGGAAATATGACTATTAAAGGACAACGATAATGCAAGAAACATATCTTGCATATAAGTTTGACATGACCATAATGGTATAACTTTCTCTTTAAGAAAGATATTCACCACATGGATGTCGATGAATCTGTGGTCGTACAAAATTAATTGAGAGCTCTAGAAGAGCCAATTATTACTATGTTGGAGAAACACAATTGAGTATTGTGCTGTAGTAAGTCTCAAAGAAACTTATTCAGTTTCCAAAGTACACGCGAAAGCGATTGATTATATTGAGACTATAAATAAAGGAAGACTTTGATATCTCCTATTACTACAACTTGTAGCGGGGTAATTTGTAAATGAAAAGCTACCCGCTTTGTTCTCCAGTTTGTACTACACAAACGAAAGAATGCCACAATAAAGTGGATATCTATTGGTATAAAACCCATGTCATAATAAACCTGAAGTTTATTGATAAGTGCACATGTCATGGTGTAAATTTGAAGTTTACCAATATTGATAATTTATTCAGTTGGCATTCGTGTTAGCCATCTCATTTTAAGTATGATGTGCAAATTCACATAGGTGAATATTAAAGAACTAGAAAGTTCTTTACGAATTCTCTTGTATAATGAACTGACCAACTAAAGAGTTCGGGTTGAAGCCCATAAATTCTGGAAATATCAAAGGTGAATATGGGCCCATTCACCTGCCTTGTATACCACATATGATGCATCTATGAAATGGTTACATGCGCAATTGTTATTGACCCGCAGCCTGGCCGGTGCTTGCGAGGTAAATTGCTCAGTAATCTAACTTTGAGCATAATTTCCAGATTTTCTACTCAAGATAGTTCATCTTGATAAGTTGGTTTATATCAAAGTTGGTTTAGCAAGATAATTATTGAGTGCTTCCACTTAATAGCTAAACTGTTTCTTATGAGAACAAAGTTATATATATCAATTTGATATAAGTTGTATACGAGAGTATATTCTCCCCTCACAAGTGGTTCAAGGTCAGGAACCAAATAATTTCATCTTATTATTAATGTGCCATGTGTTGTGACATGATAATGCACAAAGATGATTTCTCAAAGTTGAGGAAACAAGTTAGCTTTTCTAACACGAGGGGGAGACATGATAAACACTTGAGAAAAGGTTACATTGGATGAATTATCATTTGTATATGTATATCCCCGAATATCATGATATGAACCTGAAGTTCATAAAAGGGATAATTCAATTGCAAGATATTGCAAAGCATGCTATACGCATTTGCTGACCCAAAGAAAGTAACTAAATGGAAGAGATTCAATTCAAGAAGAATTGATTCCATATGAAAGACATGTAGTTTTGAACCTATAGTTCAAATGCTTGAAAGTATAAAGTCAAAGGTATGTATAGTCAGTTTTCAATATCTTATTTGTCTAGCATGACATGGAAAACTTGATATGCATCTAAAGTCTATTATATGGCTTATATGACTTAACTTGAAAGATTTAAGTTGCTTGAAGCATATGCAATTCTTGGTCTTGAAGTACCACATCATTAGTACAATTTGTGTACATATGTATCTTGCTATAACTATAAGCATGATGGCATTGAGAATGCATCTATGGAGATATTGAAGAGTTATTCCACGACATTATATGAAGATGTTCATATCTATCAAGAATGATGATTTCAAGGTGCGGAATATTTATTCAAGTCAATATGGTTGATTTATTTATCAAATCTCTACCAAAGATCGTTTTGAAGATGATGCACAAGATTGGAATGCAAATGCTCAAGGATATAAATTGATGTTCTTATTAGGGGGAGTTAATGCGCGTTGCACTCTTTTTCCCTTACAAGGTTTTGTCCCACCGGGTTTTCCTTGCAAGGTTTTTAACGAGGCAACCAATAGGCGCATATTCAAACATGTGTACTCTTTTTCCTTTCTTTAATTTTTCCCATTGGGTTTTGGTTTTAAGGTTTTAACGAGGCACATTGTTGAATAGACATTCAAGGGGGAGTGTTATGAAATCTCCTATTTAAGGTGAATGTCTATAATTAGAGAGATTCTAGAGTTCTATTCTTGGTAGATAAATCATCCCCCTCCCTATAAATAAAGGGGCCTTCTACCATTGTAAACCACTCCTAACATACCCCAAGTATTAATAAGAATACTAATCTCTACTTTTCTCTCTATTTGCTCTTGTTTTTGAGTTATTGTTCTTGTCTTTTATATTATTTCATAACAATATATATAATTTATTATTTTTTCTTAAAAAGGAGTGTAAAATCAAAAGTGAATAACTAAAAATGATGAATGGAGGGAATAGTCTGTTGCAATTAGTGGCGGAAGCATATGTGGTTAAAGAGTATCAACCGACATCCCTTTATCGAGAAATTACACATTTAGCTAGGTATTTTTTTAAAATATATATATATGCTATATATTGACATTCTTGGCTTCTTCGTGGGTTTATTTATTAATATTTTGATCCCCTTAATAAAAATTTTGATTCTGCCACCGGGTAAAATAAAATTTTATTATTAAGAATAAAATAAGATGTTCAAATTAAATTGTCTCAGTTAATTATATAGTTTATCCTAGTATATTAGTCATAATCACAGGGCTAGAAGAACAATATTGCAAGTTTGCAGGTCTTCCATCTTTCCAAGTAAAAATTACACGGGTACCTTATTTGATCGTCCTCATTTAACCTATACCCATTTTTTTAAAATTTTTTAACTTGTGCTCACTTCTTATATAACTTCAGCCCCATTTCTCCTCCTTTGTTTTCTTCTTCTTCTAAAATAAATAGCTGAAATATTCAAACAAGCAATTGACTGAGTTGTCAAGCAAGTTGAAACTCTGAGTAGAGTTGGTCTTTTCAGTATTGCAGTTTTCTTTCTCATGATTTTCTTGATCTTCAAAAAAAATCTGCTCCATCTGCTCCTCTTCAATGGAAGAATCATAACCATTATCGAAATCTTCTTTAGCACTCAGTACTCCAGAATTCATCAACTGCTTTAATATTTTATTTTGATGTTTCTTAAACTCCTTAGGATACTTCCCTTCACCCACTGTTATAGCAGCTTTAATCAACTCAAATATATTATCTGGCTTTTTTATTATGCAAAGAAACACTCATAAACACTGCTTCTAAATCCATGCTTCAAATTATTCTACCAACGCAAGAAAATTTTGTCACCCTAACAAAATTACTTAAAAAGAACAAGGTAAATGCTTTCCTTATGGTCTGTCGTGTTCTTGTTTCCAAAATTTCAGCTCCTAGTTACAACACAAAAACTTAGAGCTGAATTTCCCAGTTACAACACAAAAAGCGGGTATAAATGTAAATGCCCCTCTTTCCAATGAGTCTCTCGTCCACCATCAACATCAGTCACTTTTTCAAGGACTCGAGATTGGGTGGATGGTTTTTTAATATTCCTAATCAAGCTCATGTTTCGTGCACTAAGAGCAGTGGCGTTCCTAAGACGTTGTGCCAGCTTTATAGGGATCATGATCATCAAGTTTCTGATTCATGGCCATCTGTGGAGGGTATGGTCAAATGTGATGCAAATTATGTTCCATTGACACCCATAAGTTTCTTGGAGAGAGCAGCAAATGTTTTCTGTGATAGAACTTCAGTTATCTTTGGTCCTTCTGTGATGTACACTTGGGAAGAGACCTATGCTAGGTGTATAAAGCTTGCTTCCGCTTTGGTTCAATTGGGAATTACGCGTGGGGATGTGGTAAGATTTTATATCAAATTCTTCATGATCCCATTTAGAAATGATCTTTCTGCATTTGAGATGTTGGCAATGTTACATGGCTATGAAATAATTATGCGCTTCGGTTGCTATTTAACAAAAAAAATTGGGGAGAAATCACCGGCAAAAACTTATTTCAACTTGGATTTAAGTTATATGCACTGTCACTATAAAAGAAGTTAATCGGTTATACCAGGTTGCTTACTATGTTTTGTAGGTTACTAATACATATACTTATTAAATAGAGTTACCTTAGATGACACACTTTCCTTATTATTCCGTTCCAAAAAGAATAACACATTTCTACCATTGGAAATAATTCAACTTTGAACTCTTTATTTTACCCTTTTTATCCTTAATGAGAAGTTTTTAAACCACACAAATATCATGGCCCAACAAAACTTTTACCCTTTAAGCTTTTAAGACCACAAGTTTCAAAAGTCTTTTTTTTTTCTTAAACTCCATGCTTAGTTAAACTACCTTGTCTAAATTGAAACGGAGGAAGTACCTTTTAAGTAACCTGATTCTGTAAATATTTCTTAAATAGTCCGTGAATAGAACTTAAACTCTCTTAGTACTTACTCTTTTGGGTTTTCATCAATTTCTCTCTTGTTGCACCAATTTAATAATAGTGACGCAATAACTTACATGATTTACTTCCTCAATTCTATATTTGACATTCTGTAGGTTGCAACACTAGCTCCTAATGTACCAGCAATGCAAGAGCTGCATTTTGCGGTACCAATGACTGGAGCAATTCTTTGTACATTAAACACACGACTTGATTCAGCTATGATATCAACACTGCTAATGCATTCAGAAGCAAAAGTCATATTTGTGGATCAACAGTTGCTACAACTTGCTCAAGGAGCAATTTCTCTTCTTGCTATCAAGAAAACACAACCACCCCTTCTTGTTGTAATCTCTGACAATATTGACAACTCTAACACTTATGAATATGAAAGTCTCCTCAAAAGTGGCCATAGTGATTTTTCTATAAGGTTGCCAATAAGTGAATTTGACCCTATTAGCATTAACTATACTTCTGGAACAACATCAAGACCTAAAGGAGTTGTTTACAGTCATAGAGGTGCATATCTCAATTCTATTGCCACATTTTTGCTTCATGAGATGAGTTCATTACCTATTTATCTTTGGACTGTTCCAACATTTCACTGCAATGGATGGTGCCTCATTTGGGGTCTAGCAGCATTTGGTGGCACTAATGTTTGTCTAAGACATGTATCTGCAAAAGAAATATTTGAAAGTATTTCATTGTACAAGGTGACATATATGGGAGGGGCACCTACTGTCTTGAACATGATAGTGAATTCGTCGCCATGTGACCGGAAGCCACTTCCACACAAGGTTAAGACTATGACAGGGGGTTCACCACCACCTCCACAAATCCTTTCCAGAATGGAGGAGTTGGGATTTGGAGTAAATCACGTATATGGACTAACAGAGACATATGGTCCAGGTACAAGATTTATGATCACTGAACTTAATCTACTATAATAGTTAAATAAACAAAAAACAGTTCTGTGACTTCATTGTTATTGTTTGTAAAGGTTCAGTTACATTATTGTGACAACAAATTTTTGATTTTACTGTGTAGTTGATATAATTTGGTGATAATACGTGAAATTAACCTTTCAGGTACATATTGCTTGTGGAAGCCTGAGTGGGATTCTTTG
Organism: Nicotiana benthamiana; assembly: GCA_034376525.1. NCBI lineage: Eukaryota > Viridiplantae > Streptophyta > Magnoliopsida > Solanales > Solanaceae > Nicotiana > Nicotiana benthamiana. The sequence continues at coordinate 76,627,025 of CM067324.1, read as the reverse complement.
CCTCCAGATGAAAGATTTACACTGAAAGCAAGACAAGGAGTGCAACATCTTTGTTTAGAGGAAGTTGATGTAAGAGACTCTGTCACCATGGAGAAGGTGCCCGCAGATGGTGTAACAATGGGAGAAGTCATGTTTAGAGGTAATACAGTAATGAGTGGATATTTGAAAGATGTCAAAGCAACAGAAGAAGCTTTTAGAGGTGGATGGTTTCATAGTGGTGATCTTGCTGTTAAACACCCTGATGGTTATATAGACGTTAAGGATCGGTTAAAAGACATCATAATCTCTGGTGGAGAAAACATAAGCACAGTTGAGGTGGAAAGAGCTCTGTATAGACATCCAGCAGTGTTTGAAGCAGCAGTAGTCGCACGACCAGATAACCACTGGGGACAGACACCCTGTGCATTTGTGAAGTTGAAGGAGGGATTTGATGTTAGTGATAAAGAAATTATCAACTTCTGCAGGGATAATTTGCCTCATTACATGGCACCCCGGACAGTAATATTTCAAGATCTCCCCAAAACATCGACCGGAAAGATAGAGAAATTTATCCTAAGGGAGAAAGCAAAAGCCTTGGGCAGTCTATTCTAAACGAAATGAAGCGGCAGGACAGGATTGACTTTATGAAGTCATCTGCTAAATTGTCTGTGGATCATTCTTTCATGCCACTAAGTTCAATACTGGACATTGCTGGTAATAACACTCATTTCTACTTTATGTTATGTTCCAGCAAGAGAAATGATCTGTACCATAAATTGGGATACACCGCAATAAGACAGGTTAACTATAGTAATAGTGTAAACGTAGTTAGACTATCAGGTCATTAAAAAGTTAATTATGGGTAATCAACCATAATTAATGGAAGTAATAACTTGAAAAATAAAATTTGATTACTCTGTCAATGAATATAAATAAAGTCCAGAAAAAAGAAACTTTCTAGCTATGCAGATTGAACATGAGATTATCCACTCATGAATTTTGTTTTATTTTTATTCTTCTGTTCTACATTTTCTCGCTGAACTTCAAGTCTTCTGTTCAATTTGATCTACACATACTAGAAACAGATCAAGACAAGAGGGGTTACTCTGATGGTAAGCAAACCCCACTTCCAACCGAGAGGTTGTGAGTTCGAGTCTCCCCAAGAGCAAGGTGGGAAGTTCTTGGAGGGAAGAATGCCGGGGGTCTATTTGGAAACAGTCTCTCTACCCAAGGGTAGAGGTAAGGTCTGCGTGCACACTACCCTCCCCAGACCCCACTAAGTGAGATTATACTGGGTTGTTGTTGTTGTTGTTATACTAGAAACAGACCAAGATTTTTCTTCCATTTATTTATCAAATGAAATTTACAGGGTATCTGTGGCTTCAAAAGATACAAACTTTGTAAGAAAAATAGAGCCTATGAAGTCCTAAGGTTTGAGTAGAACAGTACCAGATGATTCTACTCCAGGTAGCTAAAGTTGCAAAATTTTACACCACAGCTGATCAATGTTGGGTGTGCTGTTCAATAGTAGCTCCATTGCCTTAAGCTTTAACTTCATTTGAAAAGCATGCAGCCTTTAATCTCAACGCGTTCCTATGACATTGCAACCTAGAAATGAAGGAACATAAGAAAGTGGAACTCATGAGAAAAGATGCACATGAAAAGACAGCATAAATTTGGCGTTGATGGAGGGTGAAAGTACAAATAGTTCCAATATTGTTTAAGAAGGTAATGGCAATGCATTAAGGGGTCGTTTGGTTTGTGGGATAAGTTACAACAATTTTGGGATACCGAGTTTGGTTGAATTTTCCACTTCTTGATTAGCAATTCTAGGATTATTTATACCCTATGCTGCGAGCATGTCGCTGGGTGCGTGTCGGATTCTCCAAAACTAGTGTATTTTTGGAGAATCCGACATGGGTGCGCTAGTATTTTGGAGAATCCACACAACATAGTTTATACCACAACTATGGTATTATTTTTATACCAACATCATAACGAGCCTTGGATAAAATACCAAAATGGAAGATTCCCTTCTCCAAAGCTCTTCTACCATAGTCCTTTCAAAATCCAAATTAAAATAGGAAATAAATGTTTCTCTAACTTATCTAGTTTGAAACAAGACACATGTTTATATTATATCCCGTATCTCCCATTTTCAGTCCAATGAAACAAACATCTATCAATAAAAGTATATTCACTAAATAGTCCTGTCATTACCTGATCTCCATATTATAATCCCATCACCATAATCCTGTTTAAACTCTTCACCAACCAAACATCCCTAATAGGTACACTTGCAAGCAGTAGGATTTTTCTTCTTACTGCTACATAGAGGGGCCAGCCAGTAATGGAGCCACATTGGCCTAAAGGTTATTAATTGATCCCCATTGTCAGAAAATAAAATTGTGTATAGGTGAAAATTTCTTTTATGTATATATTTTGATTGTTGAATTCCATTAACACAATAATGAAGGCTACTAGAGTGTGTGATAAAGGGGGTTCGCATAATGCTTTAGGTCATGGTTCAACTCCTGTAACTAAACCCCCTTTCTTCTCCCTCGGCCCCTAATGCAGCAATAAAAGTATTAAAGCGGTTCATATTTTTGCCAAGTATCCAAGATCCTTCTTCAATTGCCAGAATCTAGTTACAATTTCCATTTCATTTTTTTCGGGTTGGGGTGGTAGGTAGGGGTAGAAAGAGGTGGATATGGGTTACATGTGTTGTACAAATTCCAGCATTCATGCCATTCTATCCAGAAGTTAAAATTTTAAAGAGAAGCCAATACATCAACATTACTGCATGTTGTGACCTGACTAGTGAACCATATTGAAAGTTAAAAGTCACCTGACCTCATTTTCTTGTGAGTCCTGTAAGAACCACCATGGACCATTCTTCGCTGATAATCTAAAATAGAAACATGAATTAAGAATTATGCAAACAGAGTGAAGCAATGGTCCTGGATGGAAGGTACTTCAGAATGTAGAATCTAACAACATATTCAATTTCCACAGAACATATTGTTAAACCAAAAGGCCCTTGACTATGGCTCTTATTTATACTTTAGAAAGAATGATGCTCTTGTCAACGCGTTGTAGATTGAACAAGTCAACCCTCCCCCTCGCCCCCACCCTAAAACAACATAAAAAAATTGCAGATTTGAAAAGTAACTAAAAAGAAAATGTTGGCCTTCATTTCTTTTGTAAAAGAGATGCATATAAATGTGTTAATAGAGATCCGAAAAGGTGCTGGGGGATGAGTTCACCAGATAAGTGCTGGGGGATGAGTTCACCAGATTTAGGGGGAATTTGACATTTTAGAAGGCTTCTAAATGCCAAGCATGGGCGAAGCTACATGTTATAAAGGCTTCGTCGGAAAATTACACAGCGTATATAGCTAAAATATTAGATTTTAGATATATATAACATATATTGAACACTCTTTCTCGGTGAATTTTTTTCACTTCTTTCAAGTTTGAACACCTTTGAGTAAATTCCTGGCTTCGCCACTGATGCCAAGAAGTCGAGAATAATCAAATAGGTCTAGGTTCAAGATTGTAAGTTCCTAGTCTACATATAGAAGTTTATTTGGTAATTAAATTACCTCATGAAACCAGCCACAGAGCGCAATCCCATGAAAATAGTCAAACCCGACCAAACTCCTGGAAGACCAATTATAGGAGTAGCATAAAGCAGAAACACTGAAGAGAGTGCACCCACGATCATCTACAAATTGTGAGGAAACGTCAGTACAAAGTTCGTATTTTCTTTTAATTATTGCACCATTTTTATAGAGGTAGCTTACCATGGAGATAGCTGCAAATGGGAAATCTGAAACACCATAGTGGAGCCCATCAAAGATATAGGCTAGAGCATTAAGGGGTTGACTGGCACTGACAAACTGTAAGAAATTGGACACAAAATGCTTAGGAAGATGCAATGGAAGGAACACATAAACTAAGTGCAGAATAGATAAAGCATACCAGTAAACCAGATCTAACGATATCTAGAACTTGAGAGTCATTTGTGAAGCACTTCGCAAAAGAAGGAAAGGACAGACCCAAAATAATGGCTAACAAAACCCCAGTAGCTAATCCAGTCTGAAAATGCCAAGTGCACTTTTTTAAAAACTTAAAAGAGATTAAAGAAAAAGAAGATAATAAGGAGAGAGAAGAAAATAGGAAACAGCTAAGGATGTCTCGACTTTTTTCCATCTAGGAGAGCTGTAAGATGCAAAAAAAGTCTATCTAACCTTTAAAGCGACATGTGTGATCAATTTAACTCGGCTGTAGTCCTGTCTTGCAAAAGAACTTGCAATGAGAGCCTACAAAATGAAAAACGAAAATCTGTGTTTGTCAAACAGTAAAAGTCATAAAGATTTCTTCAAGGAGGACATATGATTGTCGTGCTTTGATGTTTTGCAGAAGATCTCGTACAGGATTAGAACCACACTGAACAAAGCAAAATGTTAAATAGAAATACAAGATTGAACTTCGCAGTGTAAACAGATTTAGGTGTGATTTCAACAAAATGAAATTAAATAAAATGGTTTACTTATCGAAATAAAGAACAGGTTTATTAGCTCATAAATTCAACTGAAGTCTGTTGAGAACTACTGACTTGCCCAGTGTCTTTGTAGTTATGACGAAGACCTAAAATCTTCCAAAGAAAACTTTAACATCTAAACTGAAATTGTTCCATGCAGGTTTATTAGCTCATAAATTCAGTTATCATTGTTTCCATCATCAGCATGCAAATGTAATTGCAAACTCATTCTTAATGGAAACAAATGAATAAAGAGAGGGTAAAAAATGCTAACCTGACCAGATGCAGCTTGGGCATCTGCCAATAGCGAGGCAGACAACCATACTTGCAGGCATATCTGATGGGCCGCCATGGGTATTGCTCCTAATCGAGCCGCCATTGATGTGCTCAAAGTTACTGTAAGAACAGCAGCTAGAGTTCTCCCAAGAAGAAAACCACCTAATGCCACAAGAAATTTCGAAACTTACTCCCCACAAATACCAACATGAGAGATGCAGACTCTCCAATAATAAACGGACTAGCTTACTTACAGGAACATCATTTTTGATGAACTAATCATCAGAACAGCTAATACTAGAAATTCAACTTCAAAGTAGAAAGAATTAGATCATGTTATGAAGCGTTTTGATTAATTTTTTGTTTCTTCCTAGAATTTCCACAAGTTTCAACTACAGAAAACTTACATGAAAGCATCACTGCTAGTATATTGGAACATATTTTCCTCTTTAGTGACTAAGCTTCTAGCTCAAGTAGGTGTTTTATAACTCTTACAGTGAGGACTGTAACTATAATTGAAGTCGGAAATTTTCTGAGAACAGGCTTGTTTAAGCTAAACTAATGTACTGGGAGCAGCGGTTGAATGAATGTCTTGTTTTTTGTTGATTATCATGCACCGACATAGTAAGTCATACACAACAGCTTGGACAATTTGACTAAAAAATTCGTACAAGGGATTAATTAGCTCAACAAAAGTCACTTACCAGATTTTAAATAACCACCAAGTTGCAAGTTCTTAATGCTTGGCAGCAGCAATACAGTCTTTTTATTAAGATGCCATAACATCAAAATGGCCACAATATATCTGCAATTTAAAGTTATTAATTCATTTGCCAGATGTTGTTATGGTAAAACAAACTAGAACTTTCCAGGAACATACTGAGATAAGACGGTAGAAATGGCTGCACCAGTGATGCCCAGTTGAAAAATATACATGAAGATGGGAAAGAAAAATACAGATGACAGATTCCCTAACCCTGCAATATCCACACATTTTCCACCAGTTAAAGCTAGAGAAAAAAATTAAAGGATATTGATAGAATGCCTAGTTATTCTTATCTTCAATAAAATAAAATGCATGCTCAACTAACAGAGCAAGAGTCAGCTTAGCTTCTTTCACGTGGAGAAATATTCTTAGGAAGTTTCTTCGTCTAATATATTTAGTAACACTACACACCAAAAAGGTAAATACTACTTTGCCAAGAGCTATTTCTTTTCAGATATAGCTCAATATAAATTTTCTGTTACAATGTTTTTCTATGATTGGTTATTACATGATTTGACGCTCAACATGTCATTACATAGAATAAAAGCAAAGTAGGTGCTCTACTTAGATGTGGAGATATATTGTACAGTAACATATCTACAATCCCGAAAATTTAGTACACACATTCATCTACTGATTGCAAACTGCTATTTTAAGGCATGCAATGAAGCAGACAGCAACTTCCTCAAGATGAATGTTAGCAGAAATGCAACGTACACAAAGGCATTAAATGAAAAAGAAAAGGTTGGTTGAGTTGGGCCAGGAAGTTGTATTTTGTATAAACCAAAGAGGTTAACACCTAAATTGTAAAACTCTTCTCATGAATATTCTACCAATAGTTTAGAGAACTTGCCCAAACATATTACAGGGGTCCTTGTGTCTTTAAAACCACGAAAGATGCCTTGCACAGCCAGATAAAGCACTACAGCTGGAGCACCAAGCGCTCTAAGTTTAAGAAAATGCTCTGCTGGAATACGCATGTTTGAATCCTGTTGAAAAAGGTTCAAATAATCTAGTTATCATTATCAAATTTCAACCGGCAAGCATATATGCCGGTCTGTGATGGGCAAGTACACAAGCTTAAAATATAATAGCATTTAAACAACACATCAAGCTATTCAAATGCATTTCAGTGAGGATTATTTACCGTTGATAAACCCATGATACTGAGAAAGGGTCCAGTGCCCAGATACATTGCTGTGGCTTCAATCAAACCAATTCCAGCAGATAAAACTAAGGCAGTGGAGACAGATGGAAGTGCCTTTCTTTCAGCTGTTTAAGGAAACACTTTGCTGTTTCAGAGGCAGTGCTAATTAAATAATGTTAATTTATTACTCCCTCCATTCCAGTTATATGAACCTTTTTGCTTTTCGAGATTCAAACCATGTAAAATTTGACCAACATTTTGAAATGCATTTTTAGATCATATTGACATGAAAAGAATTGCAACTTATAGTTTTTTTCGTATAGTTTTTGAATGTCCAAATTTTAACTTTAAAATATTGAGTTTATTTAATCCAATTTAGCTTCAAAGATTAGTCAAATTAACTCTTGAAAAGCGAAAAGGTTAACATAAGTTGTAAAGGAGGGAGTAATAATTTACCATCTGTATAGATATACAGATAAATATGCGACTGTGTGAATATGTGTAATCTAAGAAGTGACATGCTTATAAGGAGATCCCCCTTTAGCACCTATGCAAATTTACCAGCAGCTGAATCCTCATCAGCATACTTGGAGATGTCTTCTGCCACGAATGATGTTGCCACACTCAGGAGAGGGATGTTGAACACCTTCGATATTATGTTAAAGATTGATACAGAAATGCCAGCTGAGGCCAACTCCAATGCACCTTTACTCAAAGCAAAGAGCTTGTCAGGAATGAAGTGGAGTCAACTATCTCCAATAAATATTTATCTACAGAAATACTGCAACAATGAAAAAATAATACAAAGATTAAGCTATGAAAATGATGCATGCGCTAACCAAAAAAAGTAACTGGCAAAAAGTTTGAAGGACCATTTAATAAAATCCTCAAATCCAAGAAAGAACCTTGTGGAACTCTTGTTTCTCTGTAAAAAAATTCAACAAAGCGGTTGCTTGAAAGAATTCACTAAATTTCGAAGTTCACAGAACAAAATCAACAGGAAACTGAAGTATTACTGTCTTAAATTTATTTCTCAGAATAAGTTAGGAAGCTCAACCAAAGCAATAACCAACTTTGCGTGACATATAATCTTCAAGTGAGATCAATTAATGAGTGCATTTAACAACAAACAAAGAAACCATTCTCAAAGGAGAGAAATACATCAACAAATAACAAGAAGCATAAGCAAAATGGAAGATTGGACAATAACTAACCCATTCGTCCAATATAAGCTGTCTCCATTAGTTGTGCCAACGGTTCAATTGCTTGACCAGCAATAGCAGGCAAAGAAAGCATTATAAGCTCGGTTTGTACATCTTGAGTTGGGAATTGTTCAGTAGAAGTTCCTGGCAATGCGCTGAGGCATAGAACTTAGGAATTTCCCATCACATTCTCACACAAACATATCTTTTTGCGCTGGTAACCAACGCATAAATTACACAGACAAACAAAGATAAGCAAAAGATGAACACTTTTTGATATCCCTATGTAAGTGTAACCCTCCAATTCACACAAAAGAGTTTTCCACACAGAAGTTTGTAAAAACAGATTAGCATGGAGGCTTTTCAATTCTTTACATCCTAGCCTTTGTTAATCAAGCATGATAATTAAACTTTACCTATAAGGTTGTAATAGTCAGCCACAAAATTATCTTTTCTCACAAAATTAAACTAACTGAATTTACCTATCATTTTTTGCCACATTAAAGTAACTGAAAATAAAAAAAAATAATGACAAACTTTAATGCTAAGATGGAAATCTTACATTGCTCCTTCAGTTAAGAGTTGGTCTCTAGTTGAGCCAAATTTTTCTTCAAGATTAGAAGAATCTACAGAATGTTCATCACTCACTAACCCACAATTCTTAACAACATTGTCCAATCTCGACCTCTTCACAAATCTTGATCCAACATAATTATTCCTTGTTGAAGTCTTAACTAGAAAAACTTTTTTTAAGGTTCTTGCGCATTCCCTACTACTTGTTCCAATCTTTACTGCACCTGAGAGCTTAAGAGCTGCCATTTTAGCTCAGCAACAACAAATTCTGCAAAATTCAAACACCCAGTTATCTTTTACTCCAAAATCCAGCTTCATTATCACTTCTTCTGTAACTTCAGTTCAAGATTTCAATAAAAGCAAAACCAAGAATGAAGAGAGAAAGATACAAAGAAACCCTGATAAATTTGATACTGTAAAAGGGAAAATATCCAAAAGGAAAAGTACCTGAAAGGTCAATCTGAAAAGAGCATCAGCAGAATCTAATAAGGTGAACCCATTCTTGGATTAATGGATTCTTGAATAGCGGGGAGTATCTTTGCTGTTAATGAGCTAATAATTGTATAGTTAAACGTGCTTATATAGCAGCAATAGTAATGTTATACTGATGGCATATCATGGGTTGGTGAAGTTGTGGAGGAAATGAAAAGAAAATAGGTAGGTGGAGTCTCTTCAATTCACTCGCGCCCAAATGTGTTAAAAGAGGCTTCTGTCAGCTAATTTTAATATTTTTTTGTTCTTAATCAATTAAAACTTTCCTCTAAGCTCTTTGCCATATTTTATCTTTTGTGTGTGGGTGGTTGGATGGAGGTGGTGGAGGAATGAATAATGTTCTTATTAGTATCATGAAACTATAGATATGAGTGATACTTAACATTAGCTATATATAGATAATTAAAACTTTAATCCGAATTCTATAGCATGTTTTATTTTATGTGTACTAGTGTTGTGAATGTTAACTCGGGCATTTTCATATATCAAGTACACCGTAAGTGAATTGATATAAATACGGAAATGATATCATTCTTGAGATTATACAAACTTAATCATGTTACCTTTAGAGGTTACAAATGTTTAAGATTATAATTAGCAAGTACTAAGAGGGTTAGAAGTTGAATGAGTCGAAGAAAAGCCGACAAATTGAAAATGTTATAATTGGTATCTTTGGGGTAAGATTAGGAGTTCTTAACATACTAAGAAGATCATTTTATGAGGTATTTGAATCATATAATAGTCGTATATTAAGTTTTAAAGTCAAAGCGAGTTGTAAAATAAAAGACGGCAAAAGTTATCGCAAGTTACGTTCATACTATTGAAAATTTGGATTTAATGTTTACTGAGATTTTATCTCATGTGCCTGTCATTACAGGGTGATCTATCTACCAATCTACGAGTTTACTTTTTAATGTATTAAATCGTTCGTCGATACGATATTGGAGTAGAGAGACGTTTGTGTTTTTGTATGGGACCCACAAAGTCGGTGGACGCTTATCCTGTTATATAAAATGGTGGCCTTCGTCTCCAAGTCTCATTTTTTTACCAAAACCAGACCTCCAAGTACCTCTAAACTCTCTCTAAGCACATCGTAAAGGTTCATACATAAATCCAACGCCAAACCACCTAAGTTCGTCATTAAAAATGTTATAGAAGTGGTGGAGATCACTTATATGGTATTGTTGACGAGTTATGAGTTCTTTCAAGTTTAAAGAGAATTGCTCTTGGAGTTTTTCTTGTTGTTTAAAGGCAAGCTTCTCTTCTCGTATATGAGTTTGATCATATATAAGCCTTAGTTGGGTTGTCTGGTTGAGATGTTGCAAGATAACATTGATTGTGATATTCTTGAGATGTGTTGGGTTGTCTAATGTTGTTTTCATGACAGATATAAGGCTGGAAACTACATGAAAGTGATTGTTTGTATGCTGGACATTTTGGATGATTTAATTATGTTAATTGTTATAAGTTGTTAGTTGAAGAGCAGATGATAAAAGCAACTAGTTGAGTATATTGCATGACATGTTGGCATTGTTCTTGGTATGTATAGTTTTTGAATGTAGTGTTGAGTTATATTTATGAATATATGAAGTTATTACAAGGTAAAACCTCGCTTCCTCTCTATGTATGTATACATGTTGATGTTGCAGTTACACTTAGTCATTTTACAATAGAAGTAATAGACGAATGGTGTATTTGAGTCGTTTGTCGTGTGCAGATTAGTTAAACTGGTTTAGTTGTTTAAAGTGGCTGGAAATTGTTGGAGTAACTTGAGTATATTGTTGTTGTTGTCATTGATATGTGTTTTAAAGGAAAGAAAATACTGGAGAAGTATGTTTAATAATTGTATTCGAGCTTGCCACTTGATATATTATTGTTTGAGATGTAAAACTTGTTATAGGAGTTGCTGGTTGTGTTGTTGTATTACCTTGTCTATGGTAGGCTTGAGGGAGTGTAAGATCAGCGAAAATGCTATCCATTTCATTTTCAGATAGGTTACCTTCTGTTATGCAATTAAGAGAATTGTTGGTATGGTTGACGATAGTACCATTATTGTTATAATATAGGTCGTGAAGCACATATGAGTTGAGCTCTTGAGCCAGTAAGTTGCGACCAAGTATGTTAAGGATAATCCTTCCTTATTTTGGAATGATCCAAGTAATAAAATGTAAACGTAATATTATTTCTTTAATGTAGTTCTACTCTTAGTAGTTAAGGATATCTATATTATTTATTCTTGTAAAATATACTCCTTCCGTTCCAGTTTATGTGAACCTATTTTCCTTTTGATCCGTTCCAAAAAGAATAATTGCTTTCTAAATTTAGAAACAATTTAGCTTAAACATCAAATTCTACTTTTAATGAGAAGTTTTTATAACCACACAAATACTCTGAGCCCTTTTTTGACTTGTTGAGGATCACAAATTCCAAATGTCTTTATTTTTCTTAAACTCCGTGTGCAGTCAAACATGTTCACATAAATTGAAATGTTGGGAGTAATTCAAAGCATATCTAAGTATGTTCCCAAGTGTAATGACCCAATCAGTCATTTTGAGAATTTGTATTCTGTTTGGTGTTTGAGGTCTTGAGTAACTTCATATGATATATTATGACTTGCGTGTATGGCAAATTTTGGTTTTCGAGTAGTTCGAGATTGATTTGAAAGAATGATTCTCAATTTGGAAGCTTTAAGTTGGAAGAGTTGACCAAGTTTGACTTTTGTGTATGTGATCTCGGATCGGAGTTTTGATGGTTTCAATAGGTTCGTTTGGTGATTTTGGACTTAAACTATGATGACTTGGCCAGTCGTCACATGAGTTATGCTCCGTTTCCTCCATTTATGTTTTTTTATGCTTCGTTATACATGTTTTACGGTATTGGGTTTGTCAGATCGAGTCTGGAAATCTTGGTAAGGTTTGAGACACTTAGTCTCTTTTATGAAGGTTTAAGTTGGAAAAGTCAATCTGATATTGATTTATGTATTAGAGGGATCATATATGAGTTCCGATAGCTCGATTAGCTTCGGGAAATGATTTCTAACTTAGGAGCGTGATCGGAATGGATTTTGGAGGTTCTGAGTAGAGTTAGGATTGAATTGGCAAAGTAGATATCTTGGTGATTTCTGGTTGATAGGCAAGATGGTCGGAATGGAATTCTGAGAGTTGCAGTAGCTTCGTTGTACTCATTTAGGCTGTGTGTGTAAATTTTCAGATCATCCGGACGTGGTTTATTTGGATTTTTTTATCAAAAGCGCATTTCGAAAGATTTTAGAAACTTAGGCTTGAATCCGATGTGTTATAGGTGATTTGATGTTGTTTGATGTGTTTTGATGATCATAACAAGTTTAAATAAGTTCTTAGGATGTGTTCGTGCCTTCGATTGAGGTCCAGGGGGCCTCGGGTGAGTTTAGCTAGCCTAATCCCGAAAGAATAATGACAAGGGGTCGACATCGGCACTTACTAGAGGTCAAAAAATAAATAATAATATGATAATTCATAACAAAATATGAAGTGCACAACAATAGGGGAATAAAGCTGTAATTTCATAATGTTCCAATTATTTCTTTTAAACCATAAATTTCTCGAGCTTGCATTCTACCTTAATATCTCGAAAAATACCAAGTGTCACTATTAAATAAATAGGAAATATCATGAAATGTCGGGCATCAGTGGAAGATTTATCTTGTGAATATTCGAATTGCTACCTATAAGGAACGATTCTGTCGAGCTCATTCGGACCGATCTACAATAATGTGTACACTGCCGCGGGTCGAACCACACGAACTATAGATGCATCTATATACTGCCAAAGTGTTCCGCCCACCCCACAAGAAAGGAAAGACGTTTCCGAATTACAAGATATGCATTTACAATGCAGTATATGAGCATAAAGTGGGTATAACCTTTACCGTTTCCCAATTATCTTGCCAAAAGCTCAAAGTGATAAGGCTTATCCTAAGATATATTTAATTCCTGAACCAAGTTCAATTATATTTTCAATTAATTAAGACAGCAGAATAAGTTCAAGTAATTCAAATTTTGCATGCTAAAATTCTAAGTCTATCTGACATAAATATACTTTAGCTACGTATGGACTCTCGTCATCTCGTGCATATGTAGCACCCCCAACTAGAAGAACATAACAATTACATCACCTAGGGGGTAATCACCCCTCAGTCTCACGTGCTCGGATTTCGAAAACTTTTGAAGATAAACTCTACCAATAATATCACGAACTCAAATATATTATTTATTCTTAATTTCATTCCCATAATCATGGTCAAAATCCAAAAATATCATTTTCTAGTTTTTTCTTTAAAATCTCAATTTCTACAAATTGTCATGCTTAAATCCATATATAAACCATGTATTTAACTCACAATGTGAAGAAATCATTTATCCCATAATAGTTGATGAAAATGGCACTTCAAATTTGCTTCAAAATCGAATCCCATGGACGAAATGAAGTGAAATTGAGACAAGCCTCCATTTTAAAAGAACACACTGCCCAGCCCGACCTTCACACCTATGGTCCATTAACCGCTTCGGTCGCTCCGCGTGTGTGGAAATTCCCATCGCAGGTGCGGTTACCACTAACCCAGCCAAATTTGCTTCCACGGACAAAAATACGCTCTTGCGGCCTCGCTTCTACGGAGCCTTGACCGCTCCTGCGGCCCTTCGCCCAGTTGTCCTTCTCCGCCTTTACGGAGCACTCATCGCATTTACAGGTTCGCAGATGCAGAAATCTTCCTCGCACGAGCGACCACTGACCATCTCACTCTGGATCGCTTCTACGACCCCTTGGCCGCTTTTGCGGTCTGCACTTGCAGTCAATATCTCCCAGGCATGACTACACCAGAAGCCTTAAGCTTCAGCAGTTAGTTTAAGCCCAAACTCAATCCGTTTACCATCCGGAATCCACCCGAGGCACTTGGGACCTTAACTAATTATACCAACACATCCCAATACCAAAAATGAACTTAGTCGACGCCTTAAACCACGTCAAACGACATCAAAATCATGAATAGTGCATCAAATCAAACTTATAAATATTCAAATTCTATACCTTGTGTCGTAACATGACAAATCAATCCAGAATGACTTTAAATTTTAGACATAAGTCCTAAATGATTTACAGACCTATTCCAACTTCCGGACTCGAGATCCGACCCTGATATCAAAATGTTCACTCTTGATTAGACTTTTCAAAATCTTCCGGCTTTCCAACTTCGCCAATTAATGAAGAAACGACCTACGTACTTCAAGATCAACGTCCGGATGCGCTCCTAAAACCAAAATCACCATGCGGAGTTATTCCCAGACCTGGAATCCCAAAATCCAATTCAACCCAAACTTATGAAATTCATCCAATATGCCACTTCCATAATATGCGCTGAAATACTCCCCAGCCATCCGATTCTCAACCCAAACATATGCACAAGTATGAAATCATCATATGAACCTATTGGAATTTCTCAAATCATGATTCAGAGGTCATTAAATCAAAAGCCAAACGTTAGTCAACTCTTCCAACTTAAAGCTTCTAAATTTAGAATTTTTCTTTCCAATTCAACTTCGAACTTCCCGAAATTCTGTTTTAACCACACGTACAATTATAATACCTAAATTGAAGCTGCTCAAGGCCTCAAATTGTCGAATGATTCCCCCGAGTTTAAAAGGACCGATCGGATCATTACACTTGTTATGCTCATTCACAAGAAATGTGCATTTTCCACAACTTTAGGGTCATTTGGGTTTTTTCTGGGTTGCTCACCATCAAGAAAATTATGTCTCAGGTCACTCGTTGAGGAGGAGATATGAAAGATACAAGAAGCAACAACAATGATGAAGAGACTTGAAGAGGCAACAAAAACGTTGAATTGTTGGGACATTTTTCTTTCACCTAGAATTATTGGTGGAGTGATTAACATCAACGGATGGAGGACTTACTTATAGGAGACGGTGCCCTGAAATTAGTTTAACAAGGTGAAATTAGATGTGAATGTAATTATTATTTTAGTGTTATAATTAGGCTATTATGGTATAATATTCATAATAAATAACTATCTTCGAAATTGAGTAGAAATAGAATTAGTTTAGAGAATACATATTAAGAAAATAATTATATATTTTACTACTTAATGTCACTACTATGTGGTTCTATAAATGTTTTACTATTTCATATACATGTGAAATTTGAAATAATTATAGTACAACCAAAATTACGCTAACCTTTAGATTATTTTATTGTATATTAAGAAAAATCTTTTATTTCCTGCTATATGAATATAATAAACTATATAGTTACATAATATAAGGAGGAATATCGACGTTAGAGTCATTACGATATAAGGATATAACCTTTTGTTCGGTAATATCTAACTAAACTTGTTAATAGACAAAAATTAAATTATTGGGCTGTTAGGCCAAGTGACAAGGGCCGTAATTCTTTTATTATTTGAGATAATTTTACATAAGTATAACTCACACATCTGACTTGTAACATAATAGCCTAGATACCACTTTGCAAATCTATAACCAAAAATAATAGGCTAATTCCCGAAAGACAACTTATTTAACACAATCAACTATGTTTAGCGCTCCCTCTTTGTACAACGAGTTGTTTTCATTCTCTGCATTTCCTTTGATTATTAAGCATTTTGATAAAAAAAAAATGTAAATCGGTCACTATGCAACTCAAAAATCTTGAATAATACATATTATCTGAAGGTAAGAAATTCAAGTACTTTTATGTGCAATTACTGAAGCAATCCAACAGGATAAAAGAAAAATAAAAACTTGATAAATGAATTGTAGAATCCCTCAAACACTCATACAACACATACACAACAAAGAAGAAGATAAGGAAGTCTCAAACTTCCGTAGAGGCCTTTTACACACTAACAATGTATATACATCCTTATAAACTTAAAAAATATATAATTATATAACATTATGCACAAATATACACATTTATACATAATTATACAATATTGTACAACTTGTATAAACATGTATAAAAGTGTATAAGAAGTGTTTGTATATTCATATATATAATTATACACTAATATACATTGTTGATACAAACTGTTATATAGTTAGGATGTTTATCAAAACCCAATTTCAGATTCGAGACTTCAAGGCCAAGTAATAATGATCAGAACTTCAAACTTCAAAGTCTTTCAAAATTAGTGGTTATTTTTGGTGCAAATCAAGTATAAGAGCTATTTATTTTCAGATCTGCGTGCATTTTTATTTTTCTTTCAAAAATCTTCAATATTCTTCTGCTTGCCACCATGAACGACGGAGTAGGATCCCGAGCCTTCTTCGAGCTATTGGTGGCAGAATTGCGCAAGGGATAGAGGAAGAGAAATAGCGGGGGCTAGGTTAAGAGAGGATGAGAGATCTATATGGGTTAGAAAGGAAGAAGGGAGAGGCGACGAGAGAGATTTTTGGTGTACTGGGAATGAAGAAAGAAGAAAATAATAAAAATCTTAAAAGTGTGTCTTTAATAATGGGCTAAAGGTTAAAAAATCTTTTGTCAAGTTATATACAACATAGGCTAAATAGAGTAAGAGCTTCAAATCTGGGCCATTTTGCGGTTGGGCTATTAGGCGAAGTGACAAGGGCCATAATTCTTTCATTATTTGGGATAATTTCACATAAATACAACTCACACACCCGACTTGCAACATAATAGCCTAGATGCCACTTTGCAATCTATAGCCCAAAAATAATAGGCTAATTCCCGAAAGACAGCTTATTTCACATAATCAAATATGGTTAGTGCTCCCTCTTTGTACAACCAATTGTTTTCATTCTCTGGATTTCCTTTGATTATTAAGTATCTGATAAAGAAAATGTAAACTTGCCACTACGCAACTCAATAATCCTGAATAATACATATTATCTGAAGATAAGAAATTCAAACATTTTTATGTACAATTACTGAAGCAATCCAACATGATAAAAGAAAAATAAAAACTTGATAAATGAATTGTAGAATCCCTCCAACACTCATACGGCACGTATACAAAAAAAAGAAGAAGAGAAGGAAGTGTCAAACTTCCGTAGAGGCCTTTTACACAGTAACAATATATATACATCCTTATAAACTGAACAAATATATAATTATACAATATTATACACAAATATACACATTTATACACAATTATACAATACTGTATAACTTGTATAAACATGTATAATAGCGTATAAGAGGTGTTTCTATATCCATATATATAATTATACACTAGTTTACATTTTGATACAAACTGCTACATAGTTAGGATGTTTATCCAAACCCAATTTCAGATTCGAGACTTCAAGGTCATAATAATAATGACCAGAAGTTTAAACCTCAAAATCTTTCAAATTTAGTGATTATTTTTATGTGTAAATCAAATTTGAGAGCTATTTATTTTTAGATCTGTGTGTATTTTTATTTTTCTTTTAATATTCTTCTGTTTGCTACCATGGACGACGGAATAGGATCCCGAGCGTTCTTCGAGCCTTTGATGGCAGAATTGCGTAAGGGGTAGATGAGGGGAAACAACGAGGCCTAGGTTAAGAGAGGATGAGGGATCTATATGGGTTAGAAAGAAAGAAACGAGAGGCGCTGAGAGAGAATTTGGTGAGCTGGGAATGAAAAAAGAAGACAATAATAAAAATCTTGAAAGTCTGTCTTTAATAATGGGTTAAAGACCGAAAAATCTTTTGTCAAGTTATGTACAACATATGTTAAATAGGGCAAGAGCTTTAAATCTAGGTCATTTTCGATTGGGCTGTGAGGCCAAGGGATTAGGGCCGTAATTTTTTCATTATTTTTATTTTGACCGTCATGTCTCCTTTACTTCGTTACTTACATTATAAAACAATATATTAGGACAAAGGTTTTAAATAGCTAAGAAAAATTTATTTGTAATTAATAATTTAAAAAAATAAAATTGGACCGGGCATATCAGTTATATGTATAACCTCTATCGCAATTTACAAAATACATGCAAATTAATACACCGTTATAAAAGATTAGTTTTTTTTTTCTTTTCTAAATGACACATTGATCTTAGGAGTAATGCTTAAGATTTTCAGATGGGGTTTTTAGAAAAGATAAATATTTACATAAAAATAGTTCATATATATATATATATATATATATATATATATATATATATATATATATATATATATATATATATATATATATATATGAAATAAATAAATGTATAAATATAATATAACTATAAAGGGAGGCCAAAGAGTCCTGACATGGCACCTCCCGTAGATAAGGACACGTATTTATTTATTTTTTTCAATTTTTGGGGGTTTCCCTCTCTTTATTCATTACAATATTCATTATTAAATTAGAAAAAAGGTTTTAATTACAACCTTCTTTATACCTGAACCATTATAAAACCTTCGACTGTCCAACTCAAATGACACTAGTATTCTTTAAACGTTACATTTCTCTTTTTGAAGGTTTAGAATTAGGATTATAGTAGTTTCGTACTCTCAAGTGTTACTCATAAATCGGTAAAATTTTCCAATTTAATCACTCTTCAATTTCTTGATAGAGAATTAATTTTTCTTACCAACCTTTTAGACTTTTGATATGACTTTGTTTGTGGTTACAGGTGATGTATTCTTCTGAACTTGTGTTAGAGCTTCAATCAAATGCCTTTCCTTCAAATGGTGAGTTTTCATGCTCTTTTTTTAATTCAAAATTTTTATTAGATACTTCGCCCGTCCAATGTTATCTTACAAATTGGAATTATTTTGGTGATTTAGAATAAATATACATGTTCTATTGCTACAATCAATTGCTAACCTTGAACAGTACATGTTCAAGTCCAAAATATAGATATGAGGATGGGGACCAAGATGATGACAACCAACCCCAGAGAACAAAATAATTTTTTTAGAATTTGCTTATGAATCAGTATTTCAAATTGCAATTAGTTCCTTTATGTTAATATTGAATATAATCAAATAGATCGTTTGAGATATTGCTGGATTTTATTATCCACATGCCTTCTCTGGCATCACTTTAGCTCTCTTGGTTCTTCTTCTTTTACTTTCTTCCCCCAATTTGTGTTGTAATTGAGACTATCTTTGGATCTTAATCAAGTATACCTTATCACACTATTTTTGATATTCTGTTATTTTTTAATTTTAGTGTGTCTTTTTTTTTTTTTGGGTAAATGTTAGTATTGCTCTTATCATATGAATATTAAGTTTTTCTCTTAAATAAAAAAATTAAGCGGGAAGTTGATTTGTTTTGTTTGGAGTATTCATTTCACATTTGTATTTATCAAAGTTGTTGACTTTCCTCTCATTCAATTTCAGCTCTATATTGTTCCTCATGTATCAAGTTTCATTGCTTTTAGTATCTTTATTTCTTTATGCGGTTAAATAACCCTCATTGACTTGCATTAGTAACCTTGACTTATCGGGTTGGTAAAAAAGCAGTCTAATTTTAATTACTCAATTCATCTCTGGACTGAGAAGACATATGGAAAAGAAATCAGTAACTATTAAGATGATGTATACAAAAAAAAGGGTAATTTTTAGGACGTTGATGAGGATAAGGCAGTTAGTGTCGCGGTTCCGAACCGGAACCGAACCGGAACCGTGGCCCTGCCGGTTCTGCCGGTTCCGGCGGTTCCGGTTCTACCGGTTCCAGGGAACCGTGGCGGGGCGGTTCTACCCGTTGGAACCGCTAGTACCGGACCCGCCAGAATCGGAATCGGCTCGCGGTTCTGGACCGGTTCTGGCGGTTCCAACGGCCTTTTTTCAAAAAAAAATTTTTTCTAAAAAATAATTTCAGTAACGGCTCTTTGCAAAAAATAGCCGTTTGGAAGTTTAAAAAATAGTCATTTGACCCTCAAACTTTAATTTAACCCCACTTTATATAATTACACTATTTCCCATTTCTCAACTATAAATACCCCCTCATTCTTTCATTTTTATTCACCAATTCATCAATATCTCTCAAGCTCTCTTTCAATCTTTCTAGTGCAAGTACTTAATTTATTGTTGCAAATTCGTGAAAAATTGTGAAGTTGTTGAATTGAAGTTTTCAAGTGTTCAAGTTCAACGATTTTCAATTTTCAAGAAGTTGTTCGTCAATTCGGTAAACTCGTTTCAACTCTTACGTGCCAATAGTATTTTTTTGTGTTTTTAGTTTGCTTAATTCTAATTATTATGGCATTTTCGTTGAAAAATATGTTCGGTAAAGGAAAAGGTAAAATCGGTGAAAGTAGTGGCCAATAAACTCCCCCTCCCCCGGCTCCCCGACCTAGAAAAGATAAGCAAGTTGAAAGTAGTAGCCAACCTAGAAATCCTAATGAACCCTTCGGAATCCTTGATAGTGATCACCCTTGTTTTCAATTTAGCGATATTGATTTTCTACATGATGTAGCAGTAGGTGATAGAATAGACGATGATATCATGAATGCTCTTTATCCTAATGCACCTATCTTAGAGGGAAGTGAGGATCATGATGAAATGCTAACTACCCAAGATTGGACTAATGTTAAAATTCTTTCAGATTTTTTAAAACAGTTTCATGTGGCTACAAATGCTTTTTCTGGACAATATTATCCGACTATTTCTAACTGTTTAGTTTATATTGCCGCACTTGCTAATTTGTTTGTTGATTTTAGCGAGGGAGGGGACATTTATGAACTTGCAATAAATGAAATGAAAAAAAAGTTTAAAAAATATTTTTTTCCAATCCCTCCTATTTTTGGTGTATCTGCTATGTTAAATCCAACTATGAAATTAGGAGGTCCTCACTTTTGGTATTCTACTATTTATCGATCTTTAGATCTTTCAGAAGTAGAAATTGCTACACTAGCTGATGCGAAAGCATCAATTAAAGTTAATGCTCAAACTGTTTATAATGCTTATAAACAGGCGTTAGAGCATGCTAGGCCAAATATTCCAACCCCTACTTCGTCTACATCACAATCGTCTAAAAGAGCTGCTGGCTTAACAGATCCTAAATCGTGGACGGAGTTCAGGGGTACTCAAGGTGATAATTTAGATGAAATTTCCCATCTAAATGAGCTTCAAGTTTACTTGTCACAGGGACTAGAAAAGGAGAATCCAGACGGCTCTTTCGACCTTTTGGAATGGTGGAAGACAAGGGAAAAGTATTTTCCAGTTCTTGCAAGGATGGCTCGGGATGTTCTGTCGATTCAAGCATCAACTGTTGCATCGGAGAGCGCTTTTGTCAAGCAAGACTACAAATAGGTGATCACAGAGCGTCGATGCGGGAGAGCTTGGAAAAATCAGTGCTTTTTCGAGATTGGATCCGCGCAGAAAGAAGGAACTTTGGCATAGCAGAATCACAACCAGAAATAGATGAGGCGTATGAAGAAATGATAGCAGAACTTGCTGAGGAAGCAACTTCACCCGGAAGTGGTGATGAACAAACTTCATTTTCACCACCGCCAACACAACCACCTCCCAACCTTGACGGTTTTATGAGATTTGTTAAAAATAATACATAAATTATAATGTAACTTGTACAGCTTTAGATAAGGATAAAATAAACCTACAATCGAAACCTGATACAGCCTTAGACGAGGATAAAAAAGGGGAGAAAGATACGAAGAAGAAAATCAAGGAGAGTTTCTCATGAATGTAGCTTATTAATAATTGCTCATTAGTCATGAGCGTTATATCTGTTCATCATATTGAAAAGTAGACTTATCAATTGAGTAGATAATTTATTAATTCTTTCAGTTATTTTAAGGGCAGTGGGTGGGGGTAATGGGATTGTTTTTACTTTTTTCACCCTAAAGTTAGTTTCGCTCAATTTATTTTTGGGTCTAAAACATCACGTTTTTTAACAGCGTTTGAGTTAATTTTATTTAGTTATACTTAATTTGGGAGGTAAATAGAATTGATTACTATAATTTAGAGTAGTTTCGTATTTGTTTTAGTTTTTGTGGGTTTTAACTAATCTGTTAAATTGTTCAAATATCTATGAAGAAAACCGACATGGGGAGGTGTTCCCATTTTGAGTGGATTTCAATTATTATTTTTCTGGATTTTGTTTAATTTATTTTTTGTTCTTTAGTTGTTTTTGCATTCTAGGAAGAACTGAAACGAGAATTGTATTTTTGAGTTAGCCATTTAAAAGTTAAAGTAATACTTATTATGTTATATTAATAATCAAGAAATGAGACGGAGTTAGATATATTATTTTTATATTAAATGGAAATCACTTAAAAGACTGAAAAGTAAATCCTTTCCTAGAATAGTTCTATTTTGAAAATGAAACTCTCTACAAATTAATAAACACAAGATAATAGTTACTTTGGACGAAACTTAATTTTGCTCCATACTGATTGTTTTTCATTTTTCATTGTAGTAAAGAAATTAATTGATTATTGCATTCATAGTATATGCCTGAAATGTTGATTTCTCAAGAATTCATTCTCTCAAAGAATTTATATATAAGATACTAAAACAACTATAAAATAGAAGTTCGATGAATAAAGATTTACTTTTGCTTATAAAATTATGACATCATGACATTTATTTTGAATTTTAACAGTCGCGCGAAGCGTGAAAAAATATACTAGTATTATATATACACACTAAAATCGCTAAGTGCATGCATACTATTGGTGTCTAATAGGCGGGTCGGATCGGGCTGAATAGGAAAATTTAGGAACCGTACGGGTTGAGGTTCGTGCCGGTTACGAATTGGGGCTTACCGGGTTAACAGGTTCTGATTCAAATGAACCGTAAGGATTACGGGTACAAGGGGCTGGACCGGGCCATGTTAGTATAATTTAATTTTTTTTTATTTTGTATACTTAGTATAGTTCGGGCATGTGCGGAGGAGAAGTCCTGATGCCCCGGTGAGGAGTTGTGAACGGCTGACGATGGCCGGCGTTCGGCGAGGCAGAGGGAGGCCTAAGAGGTATTGGGGAGAGGTGATTAGGCATGACATGGCTAGTATGTGGGTTTCCGAGGACATGACCCTTGATAGGAAAGCCTGGAGGTCTAGTATCAGGGTTGCAGGATAGGGGTCCCTAGAGTTTTCCGTACTCCTCACCCGGGGTTGGATGAGGCTTGGCAGGGCTATCCATAGATGATTTGTGTTTTGGATTGTGTCTCCCTTATGGTAGATACTGTATGATACTATTGCATGCTATTTTATTTATGGTTCTTATGTTTAGATAATTATTTACGCTATTTCTGCTGGACTTACTAATACTCTTTTGTTTTTGTTTTTGTTTCTCCCTTTCCTTCACTGAGTCGAGGGTCGATTGGAAACCGCCTCTCTGCCCTTTCGGGTAGGGGTAAGGCTCATCTACATATTACCCTCCCCAGACCCCACTTTGTGGGACTATACTGGGTAGTTGTTGTTGTTGTTGTTGTATACTTATTATAATTTATATTAATATAAAGTACAAATATAAATAATACAATGAAGATGAGAAAAAATTGCTCTTATAAATTGCAAGTGCGACATTTATTTCGGAATTACAGAACTAAAGTTTGTATTTAACAAGTAAATTAATAAAAAATAGTAAAACTAAATTTTCATGCATAATAATACTTCAAATTAATCTAACAGACTAAAACATTAAGCATAAATATGTTTAATAATTTTAAAATAACATAAATTATCTCAAATCAACTTAAATACGAATTTCTGGAGGATGCTCAAGAGAACTCTTCATATGCCTCCTTAAACTGCCCGTGCCACACTTTGGACGAAGAGTTTAGACTCGATCACAGTTTTTGCACTTACTTTTTGAACTGCTTCATTTTCTTCTACTACCTCAAAGTGTTCCCAAACATATGAGCGCACTTTAGAAGTACGAGGCATGATTATACTTGAATTGAGAATTTGAATTTGAGAAATGAGAGATGAGTGAAGAAATAAAGAAGGGGAAGAGATTTGGGGGGGGGGGGGGTATATTTATAGTTTTTTAAAAGGTTAAATTTGTCATTACAAAAGTGTTAATTTTTTTTTTAAAAAGGCCCAAATAGGGCTAATTGTGCAAATCGGCCGTTGGGCAACGACTCCTTTGCAGGTGTCTGTTGCCAACGATTACATGTCCTGCCCAATCAACACTTTAAAAAAAAGAAAGAAAAAGAAACTAACTGATAATCGGTTTGGACAGGTCTGGGCCGGTCCGTACTGAGTCGGTTTAATCAGTTCTACAATATTTCTATTGACCGAGTTTGATCGGTCCGGTTAACTGGCTTTGATCGGTCCGGTTAACTGGCTGAAAATAGGTGAATGGACCAAACCTCTACCCCTTTAACCCAGCCCCACCCAACCCCTTGTACTGATCCAGGCAAGTTCCAATTTCAACCGATTTGTGCAGGTCCGAAAACGGACTGACCCAGCCTGTTAGACACCTCTAATGTACACTGAATTTGAGTAAATAATATAATATATTTAATATTCAATTTGGTACCTATTAGCCAGGTCAATGGTGTACATAGTACAGAAGATGGTTATATGAAGGAAAAATATCTATTCGAAAGGCATTAACCAACCTTAATATTTGAGAAGGATGGTATACAAAATTAGAATGCGTAATTCTGAATTGTTATATGATATTTTCATTAAAATTGCACGGGCCGTCCTATTTGGTCGCCCTCATTTAACATATACCTATTTTAAAAAAAAAAATTAACTTGTTACCACTTTTAAAACAACTTTAGCACCTTTTCTCCTCATCCTTCTCCTCTTTCGTTTTCTTCTTCTTCTTCTCCTTTTTTCTGCTGCTGTTGGTGCTGCTATGGAGCTTCAGTTCAGGGGCCATAAGTATGTTTATCAGATTATTGAAAAATAAATTATAGATAATTACGTAAGTTAGTAGACAATAATTTGTGAATATTTCTACGTAATTCTTTTCTTTTCACGTTTATTATTTCAAAAATTTATGATTTAGATACTGTTGGCAATCTGATTATTCTATAGTAGTAATACACTATGAAAGAATAAGGTGATTATTTATCTAGTATGTTAGAAAGTTAAAAAGTTAACTTATATATTACTGAAGTTTTTATAAATAAATTAAATAATTTCAACATCTTCTGCTGAAGTTTTTGAAAAAGCTATATGACAAAACTAATGAATCCAAGACAAAAAAACTTCAGCTTATATAGTGCTGAAGTTTTTATATATGAACTAAATAACTTCAGCATCTTTTATTGAAGTTTTTGAAAACACTTATCTAGGACAAAAAACTTCAGCTTATTTAGTGTTGAAGATTTTACAAATGAACTAAATAACTTCAGCATATTCTGCTGAAATTTTTGAAAAAGCTTTATGACAAAACTAATGAATCCAGGATAAAAAAACTTCAGTTATTTTAGTGCTGAAATTTTTATAAATGAACTAAATAACTACAACATCTTATCCAGGACAAAAAAACTTTAGCATATTATTTTGCTACTTCAGGCTCCTCTACTAGAATGTTGAAGTTTTGCGAGACTTCTTTTGCTACTTTAGCCCTGTATGCTGAAGTTACGTGAAAAAAGTGGATACGCTTGTAATTGTTTTTGCAAAGCGGTCACAAATTAAAACGTGACCTAAAAATGGGTATAAATACAAATCCCTTGATATTTTTATGTCACGACCCAAACCTCGCTTTGGTTGTGATGGCGCCTCTCGTGAAGACAAGGCCAGCCAGACCATTACAGAACACCTCTTTTAAGTAGTTAAGCAGTTCATAAGCCGATTAAATATGATTTGATGATATTAATTAACAGAAGTGCAGCCCAACACAATCCTAATCGGGATGTCATAAGTCACGAGCATCTATTAGAGTGTAAATATAACTACAAAGTCTAAAAATACACTGAACATGAATAGTAAACAACAGAGAGAGAGAGAGGAGTGGTGCTGCAAACACTAGCAACCACCTCGCTAATCTCCTATAGCGCTGCCTCCAATCAGCCAAAATCCGCTACTGGGTGAATAAATACCTGCATATGCACACGAGTTGCGGGGAATAAAGAGAGTACTAAAACTCAATGAGTAATAAAGGTAAATAACAACTGAGCAACAAGAAATCATGTAAAGCAAACTAATATGCGGTATAGAAACAATATAAAACCCTTCCAGAAAACACTGAAGCTGTGAAATTTTTAGAAATATTTTAGCTCAGTTCAAACCTCTTTTGAATAATTTCTTCTCAACAATTACACAAAGGTTGCAAAATAGTTAGTGCCAATAAGCACAGAAAATTCGCCCCTCGGGCACAAATAACATAGTATGACAGATAAAATGACAAGTAAATGGAAAATATTAACACATAAAAGTTTGCCCTCGGCAATATCTCAGAATAGTACCACCCCCTTGGGCTACCTCACAATCACTCGTATCAGCCCCTCGAGCTCACTCAGAAAAGTATCAGCCCCTCAGGCTACCTCACAATCACTCATATCAGCCCCTTGGGCTACCTTGCAATCACTCATAATAGCCAATCGGGCTCACTCTCAGAATAATGGGTACCTGTGGTCACTGTGGGTGTGCAGACTTTAGAGGGGCCCCTTACGGCCCAAACGATATATCAAGCCAACTCATGGCATCATCACTCGGCACTCGGCCTCATATCACTCAAGCCACCTCGTCGCATATGAATGTATCTCAGGCCCTCGGCCTCATATCACTCATCATATCCTCACATATGGTCCTCGGCCTCACTCAGTCAGAAAATCATCACAAGCCCCTTGGCATTAGTAAATCAGCAATCCTCAACCCAAAACATCATTTAGAATATCATTTATGTTTCAAATCTGAGTAAAAGTGGCCAAGTTTATAAAATAGTAGATATCAACAGGACTAAGTTCAAGTAATAAAAACAGTGAGGAAATAGTGATAAAAATTCCCGAAGGGTTCAAATAATTGGCATGAAGCCCAAATATGGCAAACAACACAAATCATGGTAATAACAAATAAGTTTTAGTCAATTATACGGTAAAATACCAATCGGTATGGACCAAGTCACAATCCCCAGTAGAAAATGACCCCGCGGTCAACATCTAACGTGTGTCTTACCTCAATATAGCACTGCGATATGGAATCCGGGGTTTCAAACCATCAGGATACCATTTACAATTATTACTCACCTCGAACCGACAAAATCTCTAGCTCAGTGACGCCTTTTCCCCTCTAATGAGCCTCCACGCGCGTCAAATCTATCCAAGATCAAAATGAGTACATTAAAATATGCTAAGGGAACAAATCCCAAGCGAAAACAATCAATAAAGGGCATAAATCCCAAAATTACTTAAACCCGTGCACCGAGCCCACTTCTCGAAAATCAAAATTTTTTAAATCAACGGGTTCATTATCTTGCCACGAGTCTATACATATCAAGAACTCTCAAATCCGAGCTCAAATGACCCTTCAAATTCCAATTTAAAATTTCAAAAACTCAAGCCCTAGTTCTTCCCATTTTTGCTAAGTTTTCATGAATTTCTAGGCCAATCTACAGTTAAATCATGTTTTTAGTTCATAGGGCTTACCTCCAATCAATCCCAGTCTAAACCCTCTTCAATTTCTCCCAAAAAGCTCTCAAGGTGCTCAACAATGGAGGAAAATGTAACCTAGCTCGCGGAGGAAATGTTATTAAAATCCATTCTGCCCAGCTCAGATTTCTTCTATGCGATCGCGGCCCCACGCTCGATATCGGGAACAACAATATTCCAAGGCCTCCAAGTTGGCCTATGCGAACGCGTCCTACTTCATGAGAACGCAAAGAATGACTTCCCAGCAGTATGCAAACCCAACCTTCCTGGTGCGTATGCGAAGAACCAATAACTTCCCTTCCACGATCGCAAACTATCTATGGCGAATGCGTAGAGTAAATCTCTTGCCTGCTCAAATCCTTCTATGGGATCGCGGCCCCAGGCTCACGATCGTAGAGGCCAAATCGAACCTGCAATATCTGCTGCATTTTGCAATCTCTCCAAGACTCAAACTTCCCGTTTAGCCATCCGAAATCACACCGAGGCCCCCAGGACCTCAACCAAAAGTACCAACACATCCTAAAACATCATCCAAACATGTTCCAATCATCAATACACCTCAAATAACACTAACCATCAAAATACATCAGATTCAAGTACTAGTTCTTCTAAAACTTCCGAAACACGCATTTGATCAAAAACCAACCGAAATACCTCCGAATGACCTGAATTTTGCACACTCATCCCAGATCACCTAACGAAGCTACATTAACTCTCAGGATTCCATTCCGACCATCAGATCAAAATCTGACTTATCAACCGAAAATCGCTGAAATAATAACTTCGCCAATTCAAGCCAAATTTCACAGCGGACCTCCAAAACCAATTTCGATCACACTCCTAAGTCCCAAATCACTGGACGGAACTAACCAAATCATTAAAATTCTGATCCGAGCTCATATAAAAATAAGTCAACTTTTGGTCAAACCTTTCAAATTCAACGCTTTCAACTAAGATTCTTCTTTCAAATTCATTCTGATTTTTCCTGAAAACAAAAACCAACAATCTACATCAGCCACAATACATTACACGGGACAAGTCATGCTCGAGAACTGGCGATCAAAGTGGTAAAACTCAAAATGACCAGTCGAGTCGTTACATCCTCCCCCACTTAAACACACGTTCGTCCTCAAACGTAGCCAAAGTTGTTCTAGAAGTCACCAATAGCTGAATAACCTTACCATGCATAAATCCCGGGTGATCCCATGTCACCCTATCTCATATAGGTCTGAATACACGTAGATACTGGAATTACACAATCCACTCTTGCCCATAAGCCATAGAACCACATTTTCACGTCTGAAACCATCAATACGATCAAAACCTCAAACCTCTACACTGAATAGACCCGAACAAGCTGTAGTAACCCATGCCTGCAAACTCGGGAGCAATCCCTATATACCACATAACTCGAACACTCGTAGCAATAACTTCTATTCACAGCAGCTTTCCACAACAACCAATTACCGATAGAAAACCTCTTATCAGCTAAAGTCTCATTCTAACACTTTCATATACTACAAACGATAAATGAAACATGCAATAAACCATAAACATTTCTCAGTCAACTATTCATGAAGCCATTTCTCCTCTAGCAATGAGCATAGCAAATTTTCGAGCCGAACCTTAATATTAAACCTTCTAACATGCTGAAATCGAATCCAATCGTATTCATTAATGATCCCAACGATCTCCTCTAACCCAACACACCACTCTAGTGCTATGACAAATCAATAGAGGTTTACGCCACAAGTAGCATAATACGCGCACCACTAAGCAATGGTCCGAACATACTCAAATCATGAAAACGACTCAAATGATAGAGTTGTACCTCAAACTTACCAATACCACCACAACACAAGTCTGAGAACCCGTCTCACATAATAGAATAGAACACACGAATCTATCCGGCAAGGTCATATCTCCACATAGCTTCGTTGTAATTGCACGGTCCTATCCAAACACTGCTCTACATGAGATACCTCAAGTCACTATGCTCGAAATTGACAACACAGATAATTTGATGTAGGGAATTGAAACAAGTCATCACACCCACGGTGAAACAAGTAACATATACCACGCAACCCGATAGAACATAACCAATACGCCATTCACCGAGCAACACCCAATTACTCTTCCCGCTCGACTTCCACTATGAACCCCAATAGAGCTGCACCATACGTGCCCATAACCAATAATTCATAATGTCTTGCAACACAAAAAGGCCACTCTAGATCTCCCAGATCTCTAGTAAGATCAATAGTGGTCAAATCAGCCTAGTCCTCAACAATACAACTCGGGCCACTAAGCCTGCTCAAGCTAAAATACATATCCACATTGGCATACCAACGAATTCCTTACCAAGGAAACCTGAAGTTGTTCCTTCCACTACTATAACTCCTGTCGGCCATAAAACACGGTGCAAGGCACCAAATCAATACCAAAAACCACAACCCTGCCCGGCTACATGCCCGGCCACGAGAAACACATCCGATAAATCTTTCACCGTCAAAACTAAATCGATATAAGGAGCCTCAGCACTGACACTCATCACATGAGTCCAATTAAGAAAGACTTTCCTCCCCAGCCGTTTGCCGGGTCTATGAAATCTAAAACTCCCCAATAGGACATAATCCATCGAACATTGCCATTTAGCCTGTGGCATTTTCCTGTATAGCCAACAACTCCGCCTTATCACAATTGCCCTGAATAACACAACAAGGAGACAACCAGTCTGAACCCAATATCATATCCAAAATCTGACATACTAAGTAACAAAAGATCCACCCGGGTCTTCAAATCCCAATAGTCGCTAAACAGTGCAGATGCACACAATCTACCACCACAACATATCCTAAAAAATGAGAACTTTCAGTCTCTAACTCCATGTAGCACACAAATCACCAAACCTGATCTCAAATCCCACAGTTTGAATACATAGCACACCTTAGGTGCCAAATCATTCCACGAAGGATATTATGAAATTCGCCTGTGCCTTCCAGCAAACTCGAATATCAGCAGTTGATCCAATCAAGAGAGCACCGCAATACTACCGAAGTACTATCAACTTAATCACATTCCCTTTTCTAAAACATATACCCTCGTAAATTATTATGATTAGCAATACCATTTTCTTAATCATCTGTAGATCATTTGTCTAATTATCTAAAACTGCCTGGGTTGCCTAAGAATTTTATGACTTCAGGGTTCAGAACTGAACCATAACCTTACACGCAACTCTCAATCCCCCACAACATACTGCATATATCAAACCACCCTAGGGTATTCATGAGAACTTCATCTCCCTTTCGAGCCAAAAATACTTACGCACTCAACTAGTTAAGAACTTTCCATTGGTCCCATCTAGAAGAAAAATTACTATATATTCATGCTCCGTATGCCCATAAAAATATATCTCCCAACCGCGGTAAAACTCAACAAGAACTCTTCCAATTCCATTTGCACCAACTAAACTGCTAGGGATGAATCCTCCTAACTAGACCAAGCTAAGCAAGTCGTCGAAACCCAAGAACATTGCTGCAAAATACTTCTACGAACTCATTACCTCGAACAAATAAAAGGAATCAATCATATCCTTACCATACCGATCCGGTCTACTATCAAGCTACTCCATCTATCTAAATTTCCTTCTAATTCATCTCTAACTTGATAGTTCTCCTTGCTGTAACACCATAATTCCTCAACCCAGGCTTACCACACGAGACCCCAGCATGAAGCCACGGTGACTAAGACCCGTAAGCCGCTGAATACTCTCTCAAATACTCCCTGAAGCACCATATTTCGGAATACTTTTCTCTGAAGAACTTCCTGCGAATCTAAATATGTTACATTTACTTTCCTGACACTGATACATAAAGTCTGACAATTAACATAGAAGTGCCACAAATCTGTACCTCTTCCAATGAAAACACAATTTCTAACCACACATATAACTTTGAAATGCCCGATTGTTCCCTATTAAATGTTTAACACATTAAAGCCATTCTCGCAAGTCATTCACTCTTATTCAACTTCAACTTACCTAACCTACCGAATAGAACTACCCCTGCCTCATTGCCACTCTGATACCGCAGAATGAAATCATCGTCCTACTACAACCAAGCAACTTCCTGCTCTATGTATCGAGCATTATTTACCAACAGCAACTCTAGACATTCCGTTATTCTCATACCCTATGAAGCATAATATAACCTTTGTCAAAATTTCATTTACTCTAACCACAACTAATTCACTCTCACGCCCCAAACTGAAACCAACATAGCACCTAATCGTGCAATCAACTACTCACAATAGACTCCCCCACTTGGTTTGAAGCTATAGATCAAGATACACTCAATAACTTATAACATGTTTACTCTATTGATGCCACTATACGATATTGAGATTAAACTCAAATCATTTGTAAGTTTGTGAAAACACAGATCATCTAGTACTGTAAGTCTTCTGCAGACCTCGCATTCATCCCTGCAATAGTTAAGCCCACTCTCTTAGACGACTCAAAATCTCAAATTTCGACACGTATTTTTCAATTTCACATGAGATCTTCTAACATAAAATATAAAGATCGCACCACTTTAGAACACTTCACAAGATATAACCCACATGCTTTTCCTTATACTAACATTTATGTATTCCTTCCACTATCACAAATATTACGGAGTCAATTAGCCTTTCTAAGTCTGAACTCATATCGCAACATAAAATTTACTTCACTCTCAACTGGAAAACATGAAAGGATCCTTCAAACGCCCATAACTCGGGGCTATACCTTGAATTACAATTGAATTCAAACACCTAATAGTTCTTCTATCATCTAGCAGACCTTCCTCATCACTTCCAAGTCACATTGATACAACTTGCAGTGCTAACATACTCATCAAATAGTTATCCAGCCATCACTTCCACTAATAGGGACAATACCGAGCATATAAGTTTAAGACACCTGCTCACACAATCATCACCTCGGTGTTCAAGCCATAGGTAAAGATCTGGCCTCATGTCCTCCAGACTGGCCCAACATCGAACTCGCAGAGATCATATCTCCCCCCTTGGTTGGGGAAATCACAAGCCATCAAGGCACATCTGACGCTGAGCGTTCATGCGTGCATACGAACGCGTGGAAGGAATTTTAAGAGTTACTTTCCAAGTTGAATCAAAGACGCACGATAAGAATTCAAGAATTCGAGGTTTTCCTAAAGGTTCTGCAACCTCTTGAGGATAAATGCATACATCTCTGTACCGATCCGCGAGAATCTACTAATATTGCTGTTGACTCGTGAGACCTATGTAACCTAGGCTCTGATACCAACTTGTCACGACCCAAACCCTGCTCCGGTCGTGATGGCCTCTCGTGAAGATAAGGCCAACCAAACCATTATAGAACACTTCCTTTAAGTAGTTAAACAGTTCATAAGAAGATTAAATATGATTTGATGTATTAATTAGCGGAAGTACAACCCAACATAGCCCTAATCAGGGTGTAACAAGTCACAAGCATCTATTAGAGCGTAAATACAACTACAAGGTCAAAAACTACACTGAATAGGAATAATAAACAACAGAGAGAGAGGAGTAGTGCTGCGAACGCAGGCAGCCACCTTGCTAAACTCCTATAGCTAAGCCTCCAATCAGCTAAAACTTGCTACCCGGTGAATAAACACCTACTTCGGCACATGAGGTGCAGAGAGTAAAGTTAGTGCTCCAACTCAGTGAGTAATAAAGGTAAATAACAACTAAGCAGCAAGAAATCACGTAAAGCAAACCAACATACTGTATCGAAACAATGTAAAACCCTTTTAGAAAAACAGTTAAGCTGTGAAATTTTAGAAATATCTTACCTCAGTTCAAACCACTTCTGAAAAATGTCTTTCTCAACAATTACACAAAGGTTGCAAAACAATTAGTGCCGATAAGCCCCTCGAGCACAAATACCATAGTATGACAGGTAAAATGACAAGTAAATATGAAAGATGAACACATTAATGTTCGCCCCTCGGCAATATCTCAGAACAGTATCAGCCCCTCGGGCTACCTCACAATCACTCGTATCAGCCCCTCGGGCTCACTCTCAAAATAGTATCAGCCCCTCGGGCTACCTCACAATCACCAATATCAACCCCTCGGGCTACATTGCAATCACTCATAATAGCCTCTTGGACTCGCTCTCAGAATAATGGGTACCCCGCTTACTGTATGTGTGCAGACTATGGAGGGGCACCTTATGGCCCAAGCGCTATATCAATCCACCTCGTGGCATCATCACTGGACACTCGGCCTCAGATCACTCAAGCCACCTCGTGGCATCATCACTCGACACACTACCTCATATCACTCAAGCCACCTCGTGGCATATAAATGTATATCAGGCCCTCAGCCTCATATAACTCAGCATATCCTCACATATGGTTCGCGGCCTCACTTAGTCAGAAAATCATCACAAGATCCTCGGGCATTAGTAATTAAGCAGTCCTCAGCCCAAAACATCATTTAGAAATCTCATTTAAGTTTCAAATCTGAGTAAAAGTGGCCGAGTTTGTAAAATAGTAGATATCAACAAGACTAAGTTCAAATTATAAATCAAAACATTGAGAGAATAGTGATAAAAATCCCCGAAGGGCCGAAGGGTTCAAATAATTGACACGAAGCCTAAATATGGCAAACAACCCAAATTATGGTAACAACGAATAAGTTTCAATCAATTATACAATAAAATCACCAATCGGGACTGACCAAGTCACAATCCTCAGTAGAAAATGACCCCGTGCTCAACATCTAGCACGTGTCTCACCTCAATATAGCACTACGATGTGCAATCCGGGGTTTCAAACCCTCAGCATATAATTTACAATCATTACTCACCTCGAACCAACAAAATCTCTAGCTCGCGACGCCTTTTCCCATCTAATTTACCTCCACGCACGTCAAATCTATCCAACATCTAAATGAATACATCATAATATGCTAAGGGAGCAAAGCCTAAGCGAAAATAATCAATAACATACTGAAATTACTAAAACCCGAGCCCCGAGCCCACTTTTTGAAACTCAGAAATTTTTACATAAATAGGTTCCTTATCTTGCCATGAGTCTATACATATCAGAACCCTCAAATCCGAGCTCAAATGATCCTTCAAATTCCAATTTAAAATTTTAAAAACTCAAGCCTTGGTTCTTCCTATTTTTGATAAGTTTTCATGAATTTCTAGGTCAATTTTACAATTAAATTATATTTTTAGTTCATAGGGCTTACCTCCAATCACTATAAGTTGAAACCCAATTTGTCCCAAAACGCTCTTAAGGTGCTCAACGATGGAGGAAAATGTGACCTAGTTTGTAGAGGAAATGTTGCAAAAAACCATTCTGCCCAACTCAGAGTTCTTCTATGCGATCTCGGCCCGAGGCTCGTGATCGCGAAGAGAAATGTTAGAAGGCCTCCAAGTTGGCCTATGCAAATGCGTCCTACTTCATATGAACGTGAAGAATGACTTCCCAGCACTATGCGAACACGAAGAATCAATAACATCCATTCCGCAATCGCGGACTACCTATTGCGAATGCGTAGAGTAAAATGCCGATCTGCTTATATCCTTCTATGCGATCGGGGCCCAAGCTCGCAATCGGGAAGGCCAAATCAAACCTGCAATATCTGATGTATTTCTGCAATCTCTCCAAGACTCAAACATCCTATTTAGCCATCGGAAATTACCTCGTGGCTCCTGGGACCTCATCCAAAAGTACCAACACATCCTAAAACATCATCCAAGTTTTTTTAGATCATGAAAACACCTCAAACAAAACTAACCATCAAATTACATCGGATTCAAGCCTAAGTTCTTCTAAAACTTCTGAAACATGCATTTGATCGATACCTAACCAAAACACCTCCGAATGACTTGAACTTTTTCACACTCATCCCAAATCACCTAACGAAGCTATAGAAACTCTTATAATTCCATTCCGACCCTCGGATCAAAATCTCCTCGGATCAAAATCTCACATATCAACTGGAAATCACTGAAATACTAACTTCCCTTATTCAAGCCAAATTTCACACCTGACCTCCAAAACCACTTTCGATCACACTCCTAAGTCCCAAATCATAGGAAGGAACTAACCAAATCATAAAAATTTCGATCCGAGCTCATATACAAATAAGTCAACTCCTTGTCAAACCTTTCAAATTAAAAGCTTTCAATTGAGACTCTTCTTCCAAATTCATTCCGGTTTTTCCTTAAAACCAAAACCAACAATCTACATCACCCACAAGAACTGGCGATCAAAGTGCAAAAGCTCAAAACAACCGGTTGGGTCATTACATTTTATTTGGAAAAAGAATATGCATTACTCCTTTTTCCATCACAAAACATTTGTCCATTGGGTGAAATATATCTCACATAAAGCTCGAGTAGCAAAGACTCTTTCCATTGTACTTGGTAAGCTTTAGGGGTGTCATTGATTTAGTTCAACTGGTTACTTTATGAAATTTGTACTATACCAATTTTTCAATTATTCGATTATGTATAATCAAAATTAAACTTTTAGAAATCGTACCAATCATGTCGGTTTCTCTTTGGTATTAGTATGGTTTAATTAATTTTTGGTATTTTTTTAAATGTCACTTAAAAGTCAATAGTAGAAGCCGAATGCAACAACATACGTAGGACTTATAAAAACTCTATAGATATTTTTACTATTTAAAAGGTGATGAACTAAGAAAAAGTGAAAGATATCAGAGTATAAATGTATCAACTATTTTATAACAACATAAAAGAAACTAAGCAGACCAAGAAAATATAAATCACCTGAGTGGAAAGATATTAAGTAACCTGGGTTTCAAGAATAATGCCTTTAGAAGATTAATTATTCAAAAATATAAATTGAAATCATACGAAAGAAAAAATATTCAATACATTGTAGTTTTCTACTCATAATCGCGGGAATATCTTGTATCTTGCTAGTGAATATGCTGGAAATAATATAGTTTCAATTGTAGTATAATATGTTTGGGAATAAGGGTTTTGAGTTTAATTACTTGTTAGTTTGTAATCATTTTCATAATTTCAAGACCTAAGACAAAATTTAATGCTTTATTACTTTTAAACTTAATATATTAATATATCGTTTTGCGTAAATATATTCAATACAGTTCGATATTTTTATGGTTTATTTTTGTAATATAAAAACCTATCCTAATTATCCATACAATTATAGAGTTATATAAAAACCTACGATTTTATTAAAAGAAATCTAAAAGTTGGTTAGGTATGGTATGATTGGTTTAGTCAGTTGTTAAATATCTATTGACACCCTTAATGCATCCTACTTAGGGGTTTGGACCTAGACATTTTGTGGAATTGAGATTATTCGTCTGTTACTACTTGGAATTCACACCCTCGCGATCGTGGTAGCACCTAATATTTTACTTGATAAGCAAGCCAACGTTAGAATAATTTTAGTCATTTTTAACAATTCAAATTAAATAATAATAAAGAAACCAAAATAACTGAAATAAATCTGAAATGGAGTGAATAAGCCAAAACAATAGTAATGTCTGAATATTACCCTCGATCTAGAGTCACAAGTACACGGGTGAATATAATTATACAAATATAGTATGAATAAAAATAGCACTGTCTAAAATGAGATGAACACTAGGATGAGATGGAATGGGACTTTACGGATGAGAACGCCATGCAGCTGTACCACAAGTCTCCGAAATAACAATCAATCTGAGCAATCTATTGATCGCTACTAGGACTGACTCTACAACTTGCTCAAGAGGTAACAAGTGTAGTATGAGTACAATCGGCTCCATATACTCTGTAAGTATTGAGCCTAACCTCGATGAAGTACTAACGGGGCTATGACAGGGCACCTACATAAATAAACATGTGCAAATATATGTACAAAGCAACAACATACACAAAGAATAAAAATGTACCAACTGGGAGGGGATATGCAAAGGGAAAAGATACGATAATTAAAGCAGGAGTAATATCAAGTAACAACCAAATAAATCATCAACAATAAAGACACGTGAGCCGATAATAAAAAAATGGTACAACACCATCCTTCGTGCTATTACTCTCATCCTTACTATGAGATGATGACATAAGTAATATGAAATGGTACTGTATCATCCTTTTTTATTTTACTCTCTTCCTTGCCACAATATAATTAATATGATATAAATGGCACAACATTACCCTTCGCACTTTAACTCTATTCCTCAATATGCTTAAATGAATAAAGGAGATAAGTGAAATGGCAAGACATCACCCTTTGTGCTCTAATACTCTTTCTTCCTATGTATAAATCAATATATGAGATAAGTGCATATGGCACAATATCACCCTTCATGCTTTACACTCTTCCTTACATGGAGCAAGGATAATATAAATTCGGGAAAATAGTTAAATACGTAGATTTGTATTTAACATCAAATATGATGCCAAGGTACCTGTCACGACCCAAAATATCACCCATCATGATTGTGCCTATCTCAATACTAAGCAAGCTGACAATCTTAATTAATCATTATATTCTTTTTGTTTGAAAAACATAATAAATTAGTTTAAGAGAAAATCTCACAATTTCATATATAATACTGATTCTTTATATAATACACTCTAAAAACTTGGTGTTACTAAATACATGAGTATCTAAATAATAATATAGTCTAAAATACGTCTAGAAATGTATAACAATACAAATAACTGAATGAAAAGTGAGTCAAGGCTTGCAGACGTCAAGAAGCTAAGTTGATAGTCTCCAATAGATAATCTCTGAAATCTAGCAGTTGTCGTATCTGAAAGTACCTAGATCTGTACATGAAGTGTAGAGTGTTGTATGAGTACAACCGACCCCATGTACTCAATAAGTAACAAGACTAACTTTTGGGCTGGAAGTAGTAATGAGCTCAACAGGTATAATGCAATATGAAATAACATCACAAAAATATAGGCATGTTTTCAAGTTTAACAGATAAACTCAATACCAGTAAAATAAATGTATGATTTGAAGAATATGACATCTCTATATCTGCATGCCAATGTAAATCTTGTATATGGTATACTACCATGGAAGCATCGCGTACTCACACTCTCAGAGTACTCCATCACTCAATACTGTACGGGCAGGTCCAGTCCAGGGAAGATCCACCCCTCAATATAATTAGCAATTAACATGCAGCCACTTGGTACTGCATATTGCCAATCCGACCCTGGGAAAATCCATCCCCAAGTATAAATGAATAAGGCAACTCCATGCCCTGGGAAGTCCATCCCAATATAATAAATAAGGAAACTCCGTACCCTGGGAAGTCCATCCCAAATATAAATTTAGTAAGGCAACTCCATGCCCTAGGAGATCCATCCCAAATTTTAATATATATGGCAACTCCTGCCCAAGGAACTCCATCCCAAATATAATATCCACTGCGCTCACTGTGGAGTGTAGACTTCGGACCTCAACCTCACTTAGTTATTAACCTCTCTAGTCTCTCGGGCTCACAATGTCATGAAAATCAACCTGATATAATGATATGATGTATTAATGAATAACAACAGAGAATTAGATATGATATGCAAATAATATATGTAACTGAGTACAAATTATATTTTAAACGATTAATTCAACAATAACACGATCTTTATGGTCTCAAAAGCATACCAACACGTTGCTTAAATATGATCTTTAATATGAGTCTCAGCTCAGTTTCTCTAAGACGTGGAGGATATGTGGATAAGGACATCATTATTGATTATACACCTCCACAGAATCAATTAAGTCACAACTTTTATGGTGCACACATATACGCCCGTCACCTAGCATGTATTTCACCTTCATACCAATCAAATAATGTGATGTTTTGTACATGCATAGGGTACGAGTTATAATTGAACTAGTACGTTTTAGGTAACAACCTAAAAATAGTAATTGCGTAGTAGAAGATGATAGTTTGTGCTCGCTGAATAATACGAGTAACACCCCATCTGGAGGGAGTTATGAATTTCTTTTTATATTTCACGAGGTGATTCTTTAGGCT
The DNA here is from genome assembly GCA_034376525.1 of Nicotiana benthamiana. Lineage (NCBI taxonomy): Eukaryota > Viridiplantae > Streptophyta > Magnoliopsida > Solanales > Solanaceae > Nicotiana > Nicotiana benthamiana. The sequence goes on along the minus strand of CM067324.1, from coordinate 76,587,461 downwards.
AAAAAACTTAGGACCCCCTTCTTTCTATGTTCTTTCCTTTCCTATTATAATAAAAAAAATAGTTGTACCCTTTGTTCAAAATCTATTTATAATAAACTTCTTAAATTTTTTTGTGCCATCTCTTCATTTATTTGAGCATGTAGACTAATCATATAATTCGTATTCTGAAGGGACCCACAGTTGTGGACCTCAAAAAGTGCCTAACACCTCCTCTTTGGTGTAACTTCGAGCCCATACCCGATCTTTGGTGACGCAAACTGGTTAAACTTGAGTTATTTGCAAATAGGTGCCCTAATGCACCTCAAACCCATTAGCTGGCGACTCTATCTTTTAACACCCTCCTTAAAAGAGTTGTCACGTGTCAAAACCCAATTTTGCGAGAAAAAAAGGAGATACAATATGGCAACTCTGCTGGGGATTTTTAGGCTCCTACCATGAGTTAACTTGGTCTGTACGAATTAGTCTTTTCTGATAAGTGTGTCTTTATTATCTTTGCTGTTACATGAATATCCCACTCTTGTTTCCCCTTTATTTGCTACCTATATACCCTTTTCCTATTTTCCCTTTATTTGAATTCACATGCAAATATCTTTGCTCGATTTGATCATAACATGCGTCTTCCTTTAAACATTTTTATTGAATTGTTGCATCATGTCATTCCCACCCTCACTCCCTTATATAATTTATTACAATTTTTATGTTGCGCGAACTAACTTTTTACTTGTTTTCCTTTCTTCCTTTGTCTTTACGTTTCAGTCAATACTGCATTTAATGCTTTCATCATACAAAAGAATTTGGCAGCGTGTTATTTTATCTTTGCATAAAGCATGCTCCACATCATATTTTACTCGTACATAATTAATACCATAGCGACACTTGATTAGTGTCTGCGCTCTTCCTCCGTCACCCTTTAAATTGAAAAGGCTTATTTGAGGTAAAACAAGTTGATCAGCGGTGCAGTCGACAGTTTCGTGACTTTACCTCTCAAGTTGTCCACTTGAGGGTACCAGTCTAGACTCTTCTAAAAACCCCTACTGTAATGTTGATACCTAATTTTTTCCTATATATTTTTTATATACAATATACCTTTCAAATAGCATAGGTATAAATATATAAGCCTGTCCAAAGGTTTTCCTAATTTTCCTTAATTTTAAAAAGATTTTAAAACCAATTTTACTGCCCTATTTTAGCAAGAAAAACCCAATAATTATTCTCAAAATTGTCATTTTGTAATTCACTTATTAGATTATCATATTTATATTAAAATATGGCTAGCATACTTTTTGCATATTTTAATAGATTTATTTAGAATTTTTAAAGCTAAATCGCATATAATTGCGATGTTAGCCAATTTTAAGGTTTAATTGTATTTATAGTTATAACATTAACTCAAGTATTTTTAATTAAATATTTATATAGTATTAATTATTTTAGCACTTTTAATTTTTTTATAGAAAGTATTTTACTATTTTTCATAAAATAGGTAACGGAAAATGGCTATTTAAATGCTAGCCTATTTTTACTTCAATTTTTGCCAGATTTGGGAACTCTTAATTGAACTCAGTTTCAAAACCCATTACCTATCCCAAGTCCTATGTTTACCCGACGCACAAGCAAATTAAATCCGACTCGCCCGGCTCGCCGTTTGATCCAGGATGTTGATCAAAATGATCAACAGCCACATTTCATTCTTTCCTTTTTAATTTGCCACCCAAAACGCTACTCATTTATCATGCAAACGCCGTTGAATCCTCCAGTCTCTCAAACCCTAACCACCATATTTGCCCTGAAAGCCACTGGAATCCATGGCTTCCAAGGCTATGGAGACTCTATGCTCACCTCCTATTGCTCTTACACACCTAATCTCTGAAGATTCAAGGCCTGACCTTGAAGGTTTGTACCCATATCTCTGTCAATTTTAGTTTCCCGGCCCTCTCCGACCTTGCTCTGGCGTACCATGGTTGCTCGAGCCTGATTTTGACCTCACCGACTTAGATCGGTGACCTTTCAAAGCCTTTCTCACTCCTACTGTTCTTTTGAAACCCTAACCCTTTAAGGTTTCTCCGATTCTTTTAGATCTGTTGTGTATCTATGCTTCCCTAAGTTCTCAAACGATTTCTATCTTTTCTTTCAAAAATTACTTTCAAAACTATTTCTTTTCCGATCCAGGGTTTTCTGAGAAAGTATTTAAATGTTTTCTGACTTTCTTTATCGTTCGTGTGTATTTGCCTCTACTGTGTTCTTATATTTTGTTTTCTACCATGTTCTTGTATGTTTCTCCTACTGTGTTTTCCTATGCTATGTTCTCGTATGATTTTCTACTATGTCCTTGTATTTTTCTTCTCGTATGATTTTCTACTGTGTCCTTGTATTTTTCTTCTATTTCCTGCTGTGTTTTCTATCCTTTATTCTTGTATGCTTTTCTACTGTACTTCTTTTCTCATGTGTTCTCGTGTTCCTCCTACTGTATTTTTCATTACTAAGTTCTTAAGTTTTATTATTAAGTTCCTTTTACTGGGTTCTGTTTCAATTTTTTTCTAAAACATCTTAGCATGCTCTTCTACTGTTCTTATCAGTCTTTTCTCATTATGCTCTGAATTAGTTTCTTCCACTCTTTTTCTTTGAACCCTTCTACTGTGTTTGCATATTACTTTGCTATCATGTTTCTTGAGTTCTGCTGCTGAAACAAGCAAGTTAGAAGATTCAGTTCTTTTCTGATACCCCTAAACATGTTTTCAATTCAATTGCTTGCCCTCTTATCTTTGCTTTGTGATTTGCTTGAACTATGGTTTTTATTTTTAGAACCCCTAACTCTTTCATACCAACTTTAAGTCTTTGAACTGAGTTTGGACATCCGTGTTTGCATATGATTTTGACTTTTGCTAATCTATCCTACACTAGATTTTTTCTACTGATTTTGTAGTGACATGACAATTTTCTTTCATGATTAACATGTTCGCATGCTCCTTATATATGATGAACTTCCTTTTAAAGTGGCCTTCAAATTTTTGATCGGTTCAAATATTCTCCTTTGAATATGGTCTGATTGATATCCTTTCATTGTTTGTTGATTCTCTCTATGACTCGACCTAAGTTAAGACCCTTGTTAGCTTTTACGACTTAGTTCATTCATGAGTCAATAATTTAAAGATCCTTAGCTTTGATTTATAAGTTGTTACTTGATTTTTTGCCTTATTTGTACAACCGTGTACTTCAAAAGTGTACTTCAAAACCCTATCCTTAAATACCTTTTTATGTGTTGGCCCTTAATTTGACAAGAGGGGTTGCTCTGATGGTAAGAAACCCCCACTTCCAACCGAGAGGTTGTGAGTTCGAGTCTCCCCAAGAGCAAGGTGGGAAGTTCTTGGAGAGAAGGATGCCGGGGGTCTATTTGGAAACAGCCTCTCTACCCAAGGGTAGGGGTAAGGCCTGCGTACATACTACCCTCCCCAGACCCCACTTAGTGGGATTATACTGGGTTGTTGTTGTTGTTGTTGTTGTTGTTGTTGTTGTGTTGGCCCTTAATTACATGCTTTCTACACAGTGCTTATTCAATTTCTTTCCTTAAATTATTTTTACCTGTTTGAATCTGAATCCCTTAATTAAGGGAAGTCTTGTGTAATTGATTAAAAATCAGTTCCTTAACTATTGTCTTACCTTATTTCCTCTTGGTTTTCATACTATTAAATTCACGACTCTTTAACACACGCATAGACGATTAACAATCCTTCACTTGATAATTCACAATCTCTTCTACACTCATACTTACTCATAATAGTATTTTCTCTTTGCTTGCACCATGGCCTGTTTACAAGGCAAATTACTTTTTCTCTATTTGTTTCTTTGAAACTTTTATGTCCTAATTTAAGCTTCAACATCATTACAATGTGTTTATTTACAACTTTTTGTATCCATATCTACTTTACTGCTTCTGCAGAGTTAAATGTTTAAACTAGTATGTTGATCTCTTTCTGTTTGTTTCTGCTATGGATCCTTGCCCTTATGTGTTTTGAGTTACAGTTAAAAATATGGCACTATATAAGTTATTGTCTATGGATTGAACTTGATCCCTTAAAGGATCATAAACTCTAAACAATGTGTTCTAGTAGGCTTATGGGTATGTAAGCATTTCTCATTGCTAAATACGCCCACCAGCCTGTCTTTGCCCTTTTACTACCTTCCCATTCCCTATGCCCTTATGTGTATTAATGTGAACTGTTTCCCTTTCCCTCTCCCCTTTTAGAATTATAAACTTGCACTCTCTCTTAGTCTCTAAGTTCTGCCCTCCTCATGTGAGCCTTGTCTTGGGACATTGAGTTCCAACTTGGACACTTGAAGGCTATCTCTTCCACACTGCACTATGTCTTAATCTGGTAATGCATTTGGGTGTAAGCACTACCGGAAGTTCATGTGATACTCTTAGGGAACTTTGACACACCCTAAATGGGAGAAAGGCTTTGAAATCTGATCTCTTGCAGTTGGTTTACTTCATATTTCAGACATGAAGTCTGAATCAGGCTCTTTTTTCTGTACTTTAAGTTTCTGATGTATTTTTCTTTACTTTACTCTCTTTTTTGGGCTGTAATAATTTTGTAATAAAAACTCTTGGGGATGGCTAGTGAAAAAGGGATGTGTAACCATGTATGCAAAGGGGTAGATATCATGTTTATAGGAATTGATGCACTCTCATATATAGATACCGTGTCGATAGGAATTCCTGCATTCTATCATATAAATACCATATCTATATGATTCCTGCATTCTTTCATATAGATATCATGTGCATAGGAATTGCTGCACTCTCACATATAAATACCATGTCTATAGGAATTCCTGTACTCTTTCATATAGGTACCGTGTGTATAGGATTCCTGCATTCTTTCATATAAATACCATGTCAATAGGAATCCAGCATTCTTTTATATGGATTACCATGTCTATAATTATTCAAAATCTGAACTCTGGATATGTAAAAAAATATGCCCATAGGACTTTCTGAATCCTGCATATCCAGCTTTCATTAGGCAAACATGTTTATAGGTCTTAAATAACCAATTGCAATGAGGTATCATGTTTATACAAAATGCACCACCTAGATATCATGTTTGTAGGATTTTTGCATTTCACTATGTCCATAAAGGTGTTCTAAAATCTACAACACATAGAAAGCATGTTGATAGGGGCTATAATAAAATATGAATTGCCTTACTCGTTTATAAGTCTATAACTAGCATTAATAATGCGTTGTCAGTTGTAGAACTTAAAATATTTTGCTGAAACTCGCCTTTCTTTCTTCAGTATACGATCAATTCGCTTCATTGTTTCTGAAATTAGTAGGTATCATGCCTATTGGTCTTCGTCCAACACTTAGGCAAGCCATATGATAACTTATAAACTGAATCAGATTCTATGCTACAACCAACAGGCAGGCCTGACTCGGGCTTCTTATCTGAACTATGTAACAAATCAATCTGCCTCAACCTTTAAGTTTTAAGTCAGACTCTAAATAGTACATGCAAGTAATGCTACATTATGTTTTTTCTTTGGTTTATAGGAGGTCTGTTTGAGACCTTTTATTTGTTTATATTCTCCCCCAAACTTGTTATATGTGTTTTGTTTATTACCTTAGTATTTTACCTTTCGAAACCCCAAATAAGCCTAACATCTCATCCTTTTAGGATTAGTAGTCCCAAGTACCTCCAGGACGTATAGATTGGGACAGATAATAACATGCAATAAGTAAACGAGACTATTCCTCGCTTTAATACCTTAACGGGGTGGGAATGGGTAGATAGGGATATGATGACAATGCTATAACATCACGTGTAGCCCCTCACCGAATATTCATTGCCGTATGTTGTGTGGGCGTGATCCATATTATTAGTAAACTTAGGACCCCACCCCCTTCTTTTTCTCTGTTCTTTGTTTCTTTTAAATCTTTTAAAACCATTTATTCTAAGAAAATCAGCTCTCTTTATTTCTCTCCATTTTTGTTTATTTGTTACCATTGCATGAAAATCCCCTCTTATATGAAACTCTTACTCGCCAATGTATTATTTGCACTTAAGTCAGAATAATAGCTTCGTCGGGAACCACACTAGTGGATCTTGAGGGGTGCCTAACACCTTCCCTTGGGATAATTTCAAGCCCTTACCCTATCTCTAGTTATCCAAATTGAACCCTCCTTAGTGTCATAATGCACTTAAATCATTAGGTGGCGACTCTTAAATTCCAAAATCCAATTTACAAATGGGAATGAATTGTCTTCCTAGATGTCATAAACTCGAGTTCGCGAGAAAAATGGGGCGTGACACTAATATTAACTGTACATGCATCATGTCCATACCTAGAATGAGTTAGAATGCTCTTCACGTAATAACTCGCCAAGACAAGCCTTGTCCGAAGTATGCCGAGATTTCCATAATCCCAATGGGCACAATCAGGATCTATGTATTACTTGTATAAAACATGCTAATATGTTGATTATTAACGTGTAAATATCTAAATATAGGAGGAAAAGGCTAACTCTATTTGTTTTGCAAAAATGAGGCACAAAGTCCCCAGGTTTGGCATTGATCGAAATATCCCATCATTACTGCTAGATTGGTGGGAAACTTGCACCAGGTGACAAAAAACATGTGAAAAGAGTCCTAAAAAATTTACCCTCTATGTTAGACATTTATCCAAACAATGCACTAATTGAGGCTGCCACCATGTTCTGGGATGAGAACAGAGCTGTATTTCATTTTGTTGACATAAAAACGACTCCCCTTTTAGAAGAAATAGTAGTTTTCGCTGGGCTCCTATGTGATAGCTTTGAATTTTTGGTACTGAACAACCGCACTCCTCGAGGTTTCTTGAAAATGATGGGTTTCAGGAAAAATGATGATCTGGTATGTCTAAAGAAGTCTTACGTACCATTTGACTTCTTTTATAAGAGTTATGGGCATAGAAAATCATACCACCTTTGCCATGATGAGGTTGCCATCACTTCTTTGGGTTGGACTGACCGCCAATGTTTTGTATTCATTGTCTATTTTTTGGGGATGCTAGTTTTTCCAATACAAAGAGAAACGATCCACACTCGCTTAGCTATGGTCACTAAGACTTTAATGGAATGGATTGAGGGGAAAACTCACACTATTGTCCCTATGATTTTGGCTTATATGTACCGGGCTTTAGTCCATTGCAAAAAGAGGTATAGGTATTTCGAGGGTTGCAATATGTTGTTGCAAGTATAGTTGTTGGAACACTTTCAGACTGGAGAACGCCGTCAAAAGTTCCCGCGAAGACCAATGGAATGACCACATATCCTATCACCATATGAAGAGAATGAGTTTTAACCCAAACAAGTTTGCACGACCGGAAAACACTGTGAGCTGGGCACATCTCTTCACCAATCTGACTGGTGACAAGATACATTGGATGTTCGAATGGTTCCCTAGCAATGAATTCATCATCAGGTCGAGGGATAGTCCTCATCTAGCGCTAATTGGATTGATGGGGATCTATCATTATGATCATATTAGGGTTATGAGGCAAGCTGGGAGATAGCAGGTTATACCACGAGTTTCCAAAATTGTTCAGTACAAGGCATACTTCCAGGGAAATGCCATTCCATTCAAGTTTGAGTCGCAACATATGTGGCATCAAAAGGTCATTGTGGAGAAATTTACCATCTAGCCAGATAGGTATCATGCCGGCCATGTGCACTTCTATCCATCATGGTTGATGTCAAGCCATGAATTAATCTAAAGAATAGGGTTATAGACAACGACGTTGAAGTGTAAGTCAAATATAGGATGCTGTGCAAAAGGGTTTTCGAGTATGAAGCCAGGCATTTGGAACAAAATAAAGTGGACATGCAAGCAATCAACGATTGGAGATAAATCGCTACTAAGTCAAAAGAGAGGTTGGAATATTTAGAGCAGGGGCTGATGGAGCTTGAAGGGAAGATGAGAAACAAGGTTGCACGCTGTCAAAACATGGATGGCAATGTAGGAGAGCTCTTAGCAAGGGCATATCTTTTATTGGATATGCTCGACCTTGGAATCTGATCGATGGGGCAAAGAATGCCAAGTAGGAATTTTGCTTTACTTGCTTTCTAGACCCATTTTAGACTTTGGTTGTAATAATGAAAATATCATTAGTGACTCTTTATGATTATTGTTGTTTTAGTAGAGATGTGGTTTATCTATCCTATTAATGAAATGGTGTAGTTATTGGCATCGATTTTCTCTAAATCTATGTGTCACTTAGGCCTACCTTGGGCCTACTAAGGTCCCCAAATTAGGGCGTGAATTCATAATTTTGCAATATGTGTTTAAATACCGCAAACATTCTTTTAATATTTCTCACTGACTTGTTTACCTTTTTATTTTCTTTTTTTCTTTATTTATTTATTCCCATCCCCTAAGGTTGGTTCATGCATACTGGCATTATCAGCATATTACCTGATCCAATGGTCCTCCACCTCCTTGGCTCCTCCCCCTCTAAGTGATCCTAATAACGAGGGAAAAGCCAAAATGGATGATATGAGTGGTATCATTATAGACAACATTACGAATGCAGAGAATGTCGAGACTTCGGATGGTCGGAATATTCCAGCGTAGAATGACTTTTTCTTATGGTTTAAACAGAAGATAATGGAGTTACAATTGGAACTTGAGCAGGTTTGGAACATGGAAAACCGTCCCCTTATACTAAACGTCTTTGACATCAACTAACAAAATTCCCAAAACCCAACACCTCCCCAGAACACACAAAACCAACAAAATCCTACCGCACCTCATTAATATGCCACACTTCATCAAAATCCTTATCCTTCACCAATACAGACTCATTCACAACATCATCATCATCCAACCCAGTATCCAAAAACCACCACGACAACACTTCTTAAAATGCACCATAACCTATTCCCGATCCCCAAAACTGAACCAACGACCACCACTACGCTCAAATTCCTAAGTCTATCAAAGCGACCCCATATATGAGGAAACCTTACCCACACTCCACAACAAACCCCTTACATAGATGAATTCGCCGAGAAGGAACTGCTCATCAAGAACATGGCAGATGAGATCAAGAAGGTTACCAATCGAGTCCAAGGTGTTGAAGGCGGTAAAGGCATCTAAGGTTTAAATTATGAGGATTTGTGTATTCAGTCGGATGTATAACTACCAGAGGGTTACAAACCTCCTAAGTTTGAAATGTTTGACAGGACAAGTGAACCAAAGGTACATTTGAGAATATATTGTGACAAGCTCGTGGGGGTTGGTAAAGATGAAAGAATCCACATGAAGTTGTTCATGAAGAGCCTCACTGGAGATGCCCTATCCTGGTACATCAGTCAAAATCCGAAGAAATAGGTTAGCTGGGTAAGAATGGCGCTTAGTTTTATGGATCAGTTCAGGTTTAGTATAGAAAATGCACCAGATTTCTTCTACATTCAGAATCTTATGAAGAAGCCAATAGAAACTTTCTGCGAGTATGCTACTCAATGGAGATCGGAAGCTGCAAAAGTAAGGCCGGTGCTGGAAGAAGAACAAAAGAATATATTCTTTGTCAAAGCTCAAGATCCACAATAGTATGAGAGGTTGATGGTCATTAAAACCCATAAGTTCTCTGTTATCATTAAACTAGGAGAAAGAATAGAGGAAGGAGTTAAAAGCGGAATAGTGAAACATTTTATGGAACTCCAAGCTACAAACAAAGCCTTGCATTCGGGAGGTATCTCCAAGCATAAAGAAGTTTGTGCAGTAATGGTGGCCCAAAGTCCGAAGTCTCCCCTTACATACAAAACCCCACTACTCATATATCAGCCTTCACCTTCTAGATACCAACAACCCACCACAACTTACCATGCCTATAACACCCAACCTACATATTACCACCCACCACCACTAGCCCGCCAAAACTACAAAAAACCCAAGCCAAATTTTGGTCATGGACCACCTAGAAAATATACTCCTATTGTCGAACCATGGATCAGTTGTATACCAGTTATGTCACTCCTATTCCAATTGTTGCTATGGAATACTCTTCCAAGTGGGTTAACCTAAACATGACATGTGCTTATCACTCACATATGAAGGGTCATACTATTGATGAATGTATCACTTTGAAGGATAAAATCCAGACATCGACTGACAGCAAGGTTATACAAGTAAAAGAGGCTGCACCAAATGTACGCAACAACCCCCCTCCCCCGAATCACAGAGGCGAAGGGGTAAATGTGATCGAACTAATTAAGAATGGGACCCTGAAGGATCAATCAGGCCCATTCGTGAAGGGGATGAACCTAAAATATCTCTAATAATTCTCACAACTATTGTAGTGCAGATCAGTCACTAATTGAAGTTTAAGTAGTCGAACCCACCTCGTTTGAGGTTGAAGTAGCAATGCCCTCAGCCACACCAACTCTGTTTGAGGTGAAAGCAACCATACCCTTCACTATGACGCTAGTACCTACACCCTCTTTTAATTCCAATGCTATACCATGGGACTATGTTGCAGAGGAGAGAAGGAAAGGAAAAGAAAAAATAGAAGAAACAGGTGCCACACAAGGCATGACCAGGACCCGTGGGGTTTAGACACCCGAGCATTTGGGAGAAACAAGTAAAGAAGCCACTCCCATATATCCTATCATTGAAACTGGCCTGGATGATCTTTGGAGAAAGGTGCAAGCAAGAGAGTATTTTGATGTTGATCTTCTGAACGAAACCTCTGCTCAGATATCCATTCTGTCGCAACTACAGAATTCTAAGGCGCATAGGAATGCATTGATGAAAGTACTGAATGAAGCCTATGTACCCAACTACATCACTAGCGGAGAAATGGCCAATATGGTGGGACAAGTATTAGAAAGCCACAAGGTCACTTTTCACAAAGACGAGCTGCCATCAGAAGGACTAAGTCACAATAGGGCACTACATATTACAGTGCAGTTTGAGGATAAATTCATTTTCAAGTCCTAATAGATGGGGGTTCGAGTCTCAATATTTGTCGGTTGACTACTTTGAAAAGGTTGGGAAAAGTCTTTCATGAAATACGAGTAGGAACTATGAATATGAAAGCATTCGATAGCTCCCAAAAGGCTACGATCAGGGAAATCAACCTATGTTTGTAGATGCGCCCTAACATGGATAGGATAGAAATTGAGGCACTACTTACGTACCTACACTACATATCTCATATCAAGGATGTATCCTCTGAAATATATTTTCTAGAAACCAATGCCTATAGGGAAACTAGCAAAATGGCAAATATTGTTGAGTGAAATTGATATTGTCTATGTGAATCAGAAGGCGGTCAAAGAACATACATTAGGAGATCGTCTTGTGGAAAGTCCTATAGGAGGAGCATATAAACCACTGAAAATGTATTTTTCCGGTTAAGAAGTATCATTTATAGGAGATAATATAATCAAAACCTATGATGGTTGGAGAATGTTCTTTGATGAGGCTACAAATTTCAAAGGAGTAGGTATTGGAGCTATTTTGGTATCAGAGACATGTCATCATTATTTGGTATACGCGAAGCTTAGGTTTTCGTGCACCAACAATATGGAAGAATATGAGACTTACACCTTGGGTCTTAATTTGGCCATTGACATAAATATCCAAAAATTGCAAGTAATCGGTAATTTAGACCTTTTTGTACATCAGGTTCTAAGAGAATGGGCTACAAAGAATACCATGATATTTCCATATTTGCACTATGTACAAGAGTTGATGAAAAGATTCACCGAGGTTGAGCTCAAACATGTTTCGAGAATCCAGAATGAGTTCGTAGATACATTAGCCAATTTGTCCTCTATCATACAACATGTAGACAAGAATTTCATGGACCCATTCCAGTAAGAATGCATGATCAGCCAGCTTATTGCACTTATGTTGAAGAAGAAATGGATGGGAATCCATGGTTTCGTGATATCAAGGAATACTTGGCAAAAGGACAATACTCGTAGCATGCAAATCATACTCAGAAACGCACACTCCGAAGATTATCCATCCATTTCTTCCAAAGTGGAGGAATTATGTATAGAAGGACTCCAAACATAGGGTTATTATAGTGCGTTGGCGCCAAGAAAGCTTCCAAACTACTCGAAGAGATACATGACGAAACTTGTGGACCATATATAAACAGTTTCATTTTAGACAATAAGATATTCGGAGCGGGATACTTTTGGATGACTATGGAAACTGGATGCATCAGGTATGTCCAAAAGTATCACCAGCGTCGAATAGATGCAGATATGATACGAGTACCACCAAATGAACTCAATACAACAAGTTCACCTTGGCCTTTTGCCACTTGGGGAATGGATGTCATCGATCCGATCGAGACTACCACTTCAAACGGGCGCATGGTCATTTTAGTAGCCATAGACTACTTCACAAAATAGGTTGAGGTTGCATCTTACTAAGATATAACCAAGAAAGTTGTCGCAGATTTTGTTAGGGATCGTATTGTTTGCCAATTTGGGGTACCATAATCCATCATCATCGATAATGCCACCAAGCTCACTAGTGACTTAACGAAATCCATTTCTGAGACCTTCAAAATCAAGCATAATAATTCCACAACATACATACCTCAAATGAATGGTGCCATGGAAGCTGCCAACAAGAACATAAACAAAATTCTAAGGAAAATGGTAGACAACCACAAGCAATGGCATAAGAAATTACCATTTGCCTTATTGGATATAGTACCATAGTCCTCATATCAATCGGAGAAACTCCCTATATATTTGTTTACGGTACTGAAGCTGTCATTCCTATCAAAGTTGAAATTCCTTCTATCTGAATTATGCAAGAAGCAGAACTCAGTGATGCAGAATGGATACAAAAGCGTTTTGAATAATGAGCCCTTATTGATGGGAAAAGAATGAATGAGGTATGTCACAATCAATTTTATCAAAATTGAATGTCCAGATCTTTCAACAAAAGCACCCGGGAAGCTAGTGTTGAAGCGCATCTTCCCTTATTAAGATGAAGCCTAAGAAACATTTTCACCTAATTGGCAAAGGCCCTACATGGTTAACAGTGTACTAACATGAGGAGCATTCATACTTGCAGAAATGGATGGAAAAATTTGGCCAAGCCTATCAATTCAAATGCAGTAAAAAAATACTATATTTAGGATTGTTTGCATTTCTTTACTCGATGTAACTGAACTACGCTTGACCGAATTCCCGTTTAAGAGGAGATACGTAGGAAGCCTTGTGGGTTCAGTCACATCTTTATAAAAACATCATCTTTCCTATAGTCATAAACTGTGGCAGAATTTTGAGAAGGACCCTCAAAATTGTATAGCAAGTCCATCTAACTTCGTCAAATACAGAACGGTCAAAGAATTGGTTATTAAGCCGAGGAAGAATTTTGAGAAGGACCTCAAAGTGCAAGGAAGTCACAATGTCTCTAAAAGTATCACAGTCGTTGATTCATCCAATTTACTTAATATTTCATACTATAATTTTTCAAATAACTGTATTTATCAAATACATTCAATTTTTTGGAAACTTTATCTCTATGGTAGCCAGACGCTACCCGTAGTAAATCAAACTAGATCTCCAAAGCAAAGCAAGCAAGTGAAGGCATGAACCAACTAATCGGTTCCAAACCTGCACAATTATAGAGTAGCAAGGATGGTTGATGCAGGTTTACCCAACAAAGGCTAGGATCAAATTCACAAGGAGTTAACGCATTTGGAGTTAGCTTTATATCTGAGTAGAGATGCGAATTTTGCTCTTAATTGTACTTCCACAAATGGTTGGTTTTGTTTTCTACTTCTACTTCTATTATATAACATGAAATAGTTAAACTAAGTACAATGTTTTGTTAGTTCTTTTCAAAGATTGAAAGGGACTAGGATGGTGACTTCCACCTAAGTGGATATTTAATGGGTATCGAGAATTCAGGGCAAGATTTTTATGATTGGGGTTGTGATATAACCTTCACACATAAGTGCTCATTCTATATCTCTCGGTAGTTTGAGTGCCTTTGCCCAATTTGGCTTTCTCAAGTCCAGATGGGTGTTCATGCATAACAATTGATATTGGCTCAAGTCGGATATTAATATCTCTAGGTTTAACCCTTTAATTGGGGCTCTCTTGGATGCACCCAATTCCTTGCTAGCCTAATTTTCCTAGACTTAGTCCCTCTTTTTGAAGAAGTGTCTAAGTCATAATGGCATGAGTTAGTATTTTCAACCACCAATTCTACAATTAAAGTATGAATTAGGCTAAATATCACTAACCCATAAACAATAAAGCCCTAAGATTCAAGACCCATGAAATATCCACACTAGGGTAAGGTCACAACACTAGCAATAGGTTTAGCTACTCATTAAACTAGCAAAAATGAAAGATAAAGAGAAGATAAAATCAATAATGAAGATGAAAATCTAAAGTTATAAGGTAAATCTTATACAAAATTGCTCAAATAGGTAAAACTAGCCATCTATTGCGGCCGCATCATAGTGATCGTGGTCCGTGTTGCTCATATTTGAGTCTAGACTAGGACCTGTCTCACGAACATCATAAAATCCACTGTTTCTGCATTGGCTTAAATCACGACTGCAGAAATTTAGATGGGGACCGTGTTCTTCAGTCAAGCTTAACTTGCAGCGTCTCTGAAACTCGGAGTACGCTCTCAGCAAAAATACCATCAGGACTGCACCATCTATTCCGCGGCCCCACTTTTCCATCACACTCAGCGGTCAATCTTGTGCCCAAAACAGCTTCTATGAATCTCACTTTCGCGGGTCGCGTATTTGTGGCCACCTCAGCGGTGGTCCTTATGTGGCCGCTCTTTTCCACCACTATCAACGCTCCGGTCTTATCTTTAGAATTATGTAAGTTTAACTCCTTCATGAGTTGATTATGGCTTCTTTGCCTCGTTTTGACCAAACTCTGTAAGCAAGTACAATAAGCCAGTTTTCGGGAATACTTTTACATATTTTCGAGCCAAAACCTAAACAAAAGAGAGCACATAATAGGTTAAAAGCCATAGTTATCACCAACCTTCCCCGCAAAGCTCATGATTTTTCTTTGGATGCAGGAACAATGACCATAAAAGGAGTATTCGCAAGTACAAACATATCAAAATCACTATCTTTATAATAACAAGCTACCAAATGTAAACATGTCTCCAGATAAGAAATACTATGCTATCACTCATTATCTTTTCTTTGCATGAGGCTAAGCACTGCCTTCCATTTTTAATAAGACTAAGCCCTGCCTCTTCAATTGCATAAGGCTAAGCATTGCGTTTCTATGCATGAGATTATGCCTTGTCTCTTTAATTGCATGAGGCTAAGCATTGTCTTCTCTTCTTTCATGAAGCTAAGCATTGTCTTCCTAATTGCATAAGGCTAAGCATTGGCTTCCCCTGTATGAGACTAAGTCATGTCTCCCATTTTGCATGAGGTTAACCCCTGCCTCCTCAATTGCATAAGGCTAAGCACTGCCTTCCCCGCATAAGACTAGCACTGTCTCCCTTTCTTGCATAAAGCAAAGCACTATTATCCACTACATGAGACTAAGCACTGTCTCCCATTCTGCATAAGGTGAAGCCCTGCCTCCCTAATTGCATAAGGCTAATCACCGCCTTCCATTGTATGAGACTAAGCATTGTCTCCCCCTCCATCACATGAGGCTAAGCACCACCTTCCTATTACGCCCTGCAGTATTATGTTGATGCTATGCTTTGCACTAAAATATATTGCGGTGATGTTACACTTCGCGGTATTAAGTTACGATTATTTTGCACCGTGAAGTATTGTATGTTGAATTTGTCATAAGGATTAGGCTATTTCACAAGTGATTAGTAAATTTATGAAGGTGAAAGGGGGAGCAAGTCAAAAAAAATAAATTTTGTCCAAGTTTGATATTTTGGATAAAATACAGTCTGAGCTAAAATACCTAGCATTCGCGGACTAGTATCACGCAAAGTACTATATGACCACGGTAGCATAACATATAAAGTATATATAAAGTATTTTAGTAATAAATAAAATTTTAAGTAATTTAAGGTAATTTATAAAATTATGCGGGTAATTGGTTAATTACCAATAACAGGACATTACCTGATTAACTAATAGTGAATAAAAATTTATAATTATCTCCAAAACCAAACGTGGAAGCCGCTTCTTTGTTTTAAGATGAGTCATAAACCATCTTTACATGAGGCAAGGCTAATTTACAATTGCTGTATCTAGTAAGGATTCTTATATGGAAAGAGGATTCGTCGATATAACTCTTATCCAAAGAGTTCAAGATCCAATAATTAGATTAAATTCATTCTGGTCTGATAAAAAACGTTGGAAGCAATGCAGAACAAGTTCGTCCAAGTGTGAATTTCGTTTGCATTTCGCAAAAAGTAAATACGTTCGAATAATTCCTAGAACAGATAGGTTAAGGTTAAGCTTTTCTTTTATTATAGCATGATATCGTAATTACACAAGTTCAATAACGAGGTATAGAGAAAAATTCATATTCCAGAATTTATGTATATTTTGCTAGTCTCGCAAATTGCATATATTTTTCTAGTTGTGTAAGTTATAATATTCTCCTTATCGGGACTTCATTATTAGTTGAGTATTTCCTTCTTCCAGTCAAGAGAGCAGAGAATTCATATAAATGCAGTATTAAGGGTATTTTCATTTCCATCGAGCTATAATAGATGGGCAGGTCCTTATTGTTGATATACAAATTTTTCCTGTATATTTTTAACATGAAAAATATTTTTAATATAGTATGTATATGAATTTATAAGTATGTCCTAAGGTTTTATTATTTGTCTCAATTTTTAAAGATTTTTTATTTTTATCAATTTATTGCCCTATTTTATCAAGAAAAACTCAATAATTATCCACAAAATTATCATTTTAGTGATTCATTTATTGAATTCTCACATTTATACTAAAATATAACAAACACAATTTTTTCATATTTTCAAAATGTTTTTAATATTTTTAAAGCTAAATTGTGTATAATTACAATATTAGCCTATTTTAAGATTTAATTCTGTTAATAATTATAAAAGTGAGTCCAATATTTTTAATTCAATAATTATGTATTATTTATTAATTTTTAATGTCTTTAATTTATTTTCAGAAATTATTCACTATTTTTATAAAATAAATAAGGGAAATGGCTAATTAATTGTTAGCCCATTCGCGTTTCAATTCTAGCCAGATTTTGGCACCCCAATTAAACCCAATTTCAGAACCAAACACCTTGCTTATTACCTAATTTACTCGGCTCATAGCCCGTTTAAATAACCTTCTCGGACTCCTCCATTCAATCCAGGCTATTGATCAAAATGATCATCGGCCATATTTTAATGTTTCCTTTTTAATTTTCCCTTAACCGCTAAACACTATTCGTTTTTGCATCATCAGCTGCCTTTTGAATCCCTCTTTTCTCTCAAACTCTCCCATTCTCTTTCAGAAGCCTTAGCCGCCTCCTCCCACTTCCACCCTAAAAGCCATGAGAATTCGTGGCTTCCAGGGCTGTTGAAGTCTTACACCAGCCTTCTATAGATCTTCCTCGCCTTGTTATTGTAGCTTTAAGGCCTTGCCATGGAAAATCTTGGCCTAGACCTTGTTTTACTCGAGTTCTATAGCCGTCTCCGACCTTTCTCCATCCAGCCATGCCCATTCGAGCCTGATCTCGACTTCTCTGGCTCAGATCAGTGACTCTTCCAAGCCTTTCTCACTAGCTGGGTTCTTCTGAAACCCTAATCCTTTGAGTTTTTTTCTGATTCTTTTAGATCCATCGTATATCTGCGTTCAAAACTACACCTTCAGAGCCTTCATCTTTTTGTGATTTAGGGTTTTGTTAAGTTGTGTTTTAAAGTTTCTCTATTCTCTAGCGTGTTTTAATGTATTTCTTATGTGTATCTGTTATGTGTTTTATCTAGTATGTCTCCTATTCATTTTCTACTGTATTTCCTATGTTTTTTTTCTTCTTCTTATGTCGTTTCTTCTACTGTATTTTTTATGTAATTTCTTCTATTGTATTTTCATGTTGTTTCTTCTGCTGAAAGATGCATGTTAAAAGTCTCAGTTTCTTTCTGAGATTTCTGAAGATATTTCGTCAGTATTTTTGCCTTGATTACTTGTCCTTTCATCTCTGCACTTGATTGATGGAAAATCCCCTAAAATTTGGGGTTTCATTCGAGCATTGAGACTATTCGATGTGTGATTTGCTTGTTCTTAATCTCTGAACTTGTATGATTTTCAAAATCCTAACTTCTTCGGACCTATTTGAGTTTCTACTGCTCAACTGAGTTCCGGAATCTTTTGTTTCAACCTTGTTTTTTTGTATGATTCTGATTCTTTACTACATAATTCTTAGGTCTTTCTACTGGACCCTTTTTATAATATTTGATACTCTCTCTCTTCTTCATTGCTGAGATACCATGTGGCTACCATGTTCTTATAGTCTACTACTTTCTTTGCAAGCGCATGGCATTTTTTTTTGTCTTTTGTATTAACATTCATCCTCGCATGCTTAACGTTTATGCACTCTTTATAGGTCAAACTTCCCTCCAAAAATAACCCCGATTGTGGACCGATTTCAAATCTCTCTGTGATTCTGATTGCACTCTTATAATTGATTCTTTCCTTATTCTATTGATTTCCTTTGTTTCTTGGACTTGTTGGAATATTTTCCTTTAAAATTTTGACCCATACCTTTTCTACTTAAGTTGATTGATCCCCTTACCTTGATTACATTGGCATGGGATACTTACAGATCTTTCCTTGATGAAAGTCTAATGAATCTAGCATCTATCACCTACTGTGTACCCGTACTATGCTGGAAATATTTTCTTATTTGTCAGATTCATCCCTATGTGATTTTTTTCCTTATTTAGAACTTGTATGCTAACATTTGATTCAATTCCTTAATTAAAGGAATTTTTTGATATTGATTTGTTTCTAATTGACACATATGTCCCTAATTATTTCTAAACTACAATCCTTACCTTATTTTCTGCCTATTTTCACACTATAAATACCCGAATCTATCACTAACACAGACATGCACACTCTTAGGTTTCTAAACTCTAACTCACCCTCAGAAACAATTCTCTTTGTTAGTTGCATTGTGGCCTATTTTTTTAAAGTCCTACTAATGCTTTTATTGTATTTTGCTTCCTTGAAACTGGTATGTACTGATTAAGATTTTCAGCAATCACAAACAATGTGTTTACTTAATACCTTTGCTTGCATGTCTGCCTACTACTTGTGTTTAGTTCATTGTTTACTTTAGCTTGCTATAATTTCCTCCTATTATGAATCCCAAACCCCCTACCCCAATGTGTTTGATGTCAATGGTTTGTTTGAGATATAGCAG
Organism: Nicotiana benthamiana; assembly: GCA_034376525.1. NCBI lineage: Eukaryota > Viridiplantae > Streptophyta > Magnoliopsida > Solanales > Solanaceae > Nicotiana > Nicotiana benthamiana. Next base: position 76,568,089 of record CM067324.1, on the reverse strand, counting down.
TATTGAGTATTATTGTCTGTGGCTCAAACTTGATTCCCCTGAAATCACAACCTTTATGTCACTATCATATGTTGTATATTTATTTTGATTTTGTAAGAATAACAAAATTATCTATTGTCGTGCATTCCCAGAATTGGCTAATGGCTAAGCACATAGGATCTTTGGCAATTTGCCCAATCCTTGAACCCTTTGGTTGAATTGTTTATAGTTGTTTCCCAACACTTCTCCCACCGCCCTTCCTTACTGTATTAGTTCCTTAAAACTCTATTTTTACACTTGCACTCTCTCTTAGACTTTAAGTTCTCCCCCCCCTCCCCCCTTTTTGTGAGCCTTGCCTTGGGACCCCTTATGCTCCCTATGAACTTGGACAATTGAGGGCTAGCCCTTCCACACAACACTTGTCCTTATTCTAGTGATACAATTTTGGTGTGAGCACTGCCCAGAGTCCCATCAAGGCTCTTAGGGAACTCTAACACACTCAAAATGGAGAAAGGTTTTCGATCAGTGATCTTGGAGTTGGTCTATCTCATAATTCATACAAGAAGTTAGAATTAGGCTTCCTCTGGTTGTATTTTCTTTATACTTTTGATGTAATTCATTATTTTTGGTTTGTAATAAGTTGCAATGAACATTTGGGTCTGGCTAGCAAAAAGGGTGGGTGACTATGCATGCGAAAGGGTAAAAATCATGTCTATAGGTCTATTACAAATTCTCCATGTTCAAATACCCATAGAAATCATGCCTATAGGTCTATTATGATTTTGCATATTCAAAATACATATAGAGATCATGCGTATAAAGTTATTACAACTATGCATATTCAAATACCTATAGAAATCATGCCTATAGGTTGTTCGTACTCTGCACATTCAAACACCTATAGAAATCATGCCTATAGGTTGTTCTAATTCTGCATATATAGAAATCATGTTCATATGTTTTAAAAGAAGTTCTGCATTTCTAGATAACATGCCTATAGGTTTAAAACGATTCATGCATTAGATACCTTGCCTATCGTTTTGAGAACAAGCTTCTGCACCCATATGCTACGTCTAAAATCAGCAGTGTATAGAGAGCATGACTATAGGATTTGCTAAACGAATTTGATTCATTTCACTCGATTTTATATATAAATCAGTAATAATGGATACTATCAGTTGCAGAACTTGTAATCAATTCATTTAAATTCAGTCCCTCGCTTAACTAAAGTTTAGCAATCGTGTCTATAGGGTTTTTAAATAATTCGTTTTGAGTTTTAATGTCTTATTACCTTCCAAATTCAGTACATATCATGTCTATAGGACCGCTTTAACACTTAGACAAGCCTTAGGATAATAACTATTAAAAAATGAATCTGCTTCTTTTACCTATTACAACTAGTAAGCAGGCTTGATTCGGGCTTCTTATCTAAATTTCCATGTCTGCCTCAACTTTTGAACTCCCTCATATTTTGTATTTAATCAGACCTAAGCAATATGCGAAAGTCATACTAATTATATGCTTTTTTTGTTTAAGGAGGTATATGTGAGCCTTTGTTTGTTCATGTGCTTTCCACAAAATATACAATATGAATTTTGTTTGTCGCCCTAGATTCTTACCTATTAAACTTCAAATAAGCCTAATGTCCCTCCCTTTTCATGATTAGTAGTTTTAAGTGCCTCCAGGACTGATAGGAGCGGGACGGGTAATAGCATGCAATAAGTAGTCGAGACCAACCCGTGCTTTAAATACCTCAATGGGGTGGGAAGGGTGGATATGGATATGTTTACCACGCGATAATGTCACGTGTAGCCCCTCATTGAAGAGTGATTACTGGACATTGTGTGGGGTGATCCATATTTTTAATAAACCTAGGACCCCCTTCCCTTTATTCTTTACTTCTTTTCAGCATTTTTTTAGTCAGCTTTTCTAAATTGCACTTCCAAATCTTGTTTTCTCCCAAACCATTATGTATTGAAATATTTTCTTGTTTGAGCCTTATTTGTTTATATGTAAGTATACCCAAATTCACAATAATTATCTGGTCGGGAACCACACTAGTGGATTTTGAGGGGTGCCTAACACCTTCCCCTTAGAATAATTTCAAGCCCTTACCCAATCTCTATGTATCCAAATCAAACCCTTATGGTGTCTTAATGAACCTTAATAATTAGGTGGAGACTCTTCAAATACAAAACCCAATTTCCCTAAAGGGAATGAGTTATCCTCCCAAATGTCATAAACCCGATTTTTACGGAGGAAAAAGGGGGCGCGACAGCATGGCGACTCTGCTGGGGATCTTTAGGCTTTTACCATTTCAGACCTTTATTGTGAATTTATGCTTCTTTACGCATAATTATTTGTTTATTTACTTCAAGAATTTAATTTTATTTTCAATTTCTAAAATGATTGATCTCCTTTTTGTTTTCTTTACTACTCCTTTACATTATGAAACTGTTGTATTTACTGCTTTCTTAACGTGCAAATAGATGACTACATGCCTTTAACTATTGCATAATCATGCTCAAAATCATATTCCACTCGTGCCAAGAAAAATCCTATAGCAACGCTTATAATGAGTGGTTGTGGTCTTCCGATGCTAACACCCCATAAATTCGGAAAAGGCATATTTACGATAAAACCAGTCGATCAGTAGTCGACGATTCCGAACCTTTTCCCTTTGAATTGTCCGCTCAAGGGTACCAGTCTAAAACCTCATAGAAACCCTGATCTGTTAAACTATACATGCACTATGGTCAAACGTTGCCGAGTCAGTTATGTTGTCCGCATAATGACTCTTTAAGACAGCCTTGTCCAAAGTCCACTGGGTTTCCCTAAAACCTAAATAGACATTGTCATGATCTGTGCATTTATTTGAAAAACTAAATGCTTTTATGCCAATTGTTGATATCAAATAGTCGAGCCTGGTGGGGGTAATGGACTAACCTTTTGTCCTGCAGAAATATGAGGCATGAAGTCCCCAAATTAGGTATGGTCAACAACATCCACCAATATTACTAAGATGGTGGAAGGATCTTCACTCCAGTGATCAGACTCTTGTTCGAAAATATTTGGGGAACCTACCTTCCCTCCTAGAAATCCAACCCAACAACAAAATCAAAGAAGTTGCTACTTTGTTCTGGGATTGTGAGAGGTCTGTGTTTTGATTCAGGGATATTGAAATGACACCTTTGCTAGAAGAAATAGGGGGATTGGCTGGCATACCATGGGAAACTCTGGATTTGTTGATGCTTGAGAACCGCAAGAGCTGTGGTTTTCTTAGGTGATGGGTTTAAGAAACATTATGAACTGACATGTCTGAAGGACTCCGATATCCCTTTTGATTATTTATACGAAAGGTACAGTCACATCAAATCCTGTCGTACCTATCCGGACGAATTTTCTATCATATCATTGGGTCATATTCACCGAAGGGTATTTATGTTCATGTTTTGCTTCCTAGGATTGATCGTGTTTCCAACAAAGAAGGCAAGAATCCACACCAGACGAGCTATGGTAACTAAGAATCTAATGGAGGGAATTAACAGACAACCATTTAGCCTCGTACCAATGATCATTGCAGAAATATACCGAGCCTTAGAAAGGTGTCAATGGGGAGCCAAACACTTCGAAGGCTGTAATTTGCTACTTCAACTTTGGCTCATGGAATATCTCCAAAAAGGTGAATACCGACAAGTAATCCATCGAAGGGACTGGATGATCATATCACTTTTCATCATCCAAAGAGAATCAACTATACGCCCAACATGTCGCCCAATCGGAGAATGATAGAGAATGGGTCGATCTCTTCAAAAATTTAATTGATGACCAAGTACAGTGGACATTAGAGTGGTTCCCAACCAAGGAGTTCATCGTTCGATTCAGGGACACACCTTTCCTGATACTAATCGAATCAAAAGGAACGTACCCTTACGTACCTCTATACAAGCGGTAATAAAGCAGGTTATACCCAAGGTCGATCAGATGAGTTACTTTCAGGCAGACTTCCAGGATGACGATAGTCCTTACAGGTGCCAGGATCAACATGTGGCATTGCAAGATTATCATTTGAAGGGGTACCATCGAACCAGAGAGATACCGCACTGGTTTTGCTCCTTATTATTCAGGTTGGTTAGAGGATAGGCATGATGGTTTGGGTCAACCTGGGTTTATTTGAGGTCACAGGATCATAGATGAAAAGGCCGAGGCGTAGGTTAAGTACAATCAACTATGTAAAAGGATCTGGGAATACAAAAGAGAGCACCGAGAGATACAGGAAGCGAATCAAAAACTAATTGAAGAGTGGAAGGATATGGCTGTCTGCGCCAACAAGACTAGGATATTTGGAATGAGGAATAGTAGAATTGGAGAAGAAATTGCAGAAGAGGGTCGAAGATTGCTGGAATGTTAAAGGAAAAGAAGGAGGACATCTTGCCAGAGCCTACCTGCTGCTGGGACTGCGCGAGTTAAGGAAGTTTTTCGATGGAGTCAAGAACGCTGAATCTTGGGAAGGTCCTTCTGGGACCAAATAGTTAAGAATTTGCATTTCTGCTTTATAAAATCTAATAAGGCCCAAGAGCCACTAGTTATTTTATATCTTGTTGTTTGTGTTGATTTAGGATTCTTCTACTTCTTATCAATGAAATGAGGCATATAGCATTCTAAGTTCTCCAAATCAACTAGTCACTAGGCCTACCTCGGGCATAAAGAGGTCCCCAAATTAGGATGCGTTTACATTCCTGCACTATTTGTTTAAATATTGCAACATCTTTCATAATCCGCACTAACTTGTTACCTTTTATTTTTGATTTTTAATTATTCCCCTCCCCAAAGGTTAGTTCGTGAACTCTGGCATCATCATCCTATATTACGAGATCTAGGGGCCCTCCACCTACTCCTCGTCTCAGTCCTGTCAGACAAAAGAAAGGGAAGGTGGAAGATTCGAACAACGCCAGAAAGAAGAACTCAACAGAACAGATAGAGGTCACTCATGGTCATAGTACTCTGGTTCCCAATGCATCCCAACTGGAACAAAACCTGGTGAAATTTCAAGAGGAATTGGACCAAGTTCGGAATCAGGAAAATCTGTCATTTTCCTTCACCACTCCTAATGTCGATTTTCCAAATGCTCAAAATCCTGTACCTCCAAAAAATGTCCCAAAGAAACAAAATCATCCCACTCCTCACCATTACTTCAATACTTGCCATACCTCAAATAACACTTTGCTACTCATCCCGGAACTCCAAAACTCCACAAATGACCACTGCCACACCCAACATAATACCTCCATCTATGTGGAGACTGTGTTGCACTCCACCACAACCGAGTTCGATGATTAGTAGTTGCTCATCAAAAATCTGGCCGAAGAGCTTAAAAAGTTGACAAGTAAAATTTAAGGCGTCGAAGGTAGTAAGGGAATCGATTGGCAACACTACGAAGATCTTTGCATATAGCCCGATGTTGAACTACCGGAGGGGTACAAACCTCCTAAGTTCGAGATGTTTGATGGTACAGGGGACCCAAAGGTCCATTTGAGAACTTAATGTGAAAAATTGGTTGGAGTAGGAAAAGATGAGAAAATCCGCATGAAGCTTTTCATGAGGATCTTGAAGGGAGATTCTTTGTCTTTGTACATTTGCCAACATCCTAAGAAGCGGTCAAACTGGGTCAGCATGGCATTTGATTTTATGGACAGATTCAGGTTCAACACAAAGAATGCACTAGATGTGTTCTATATTCAAAATATGAAGAAGAAACCCGCATAAACATTCTGCGAGTATGTTCTCGATGGAGGTTAGAAGTCGCTAAGATTAGGCCTTCTTTGGAAGAAGAGAAAATGAACAAATTCTTTGTTCGGGCCCAAGACCCACAGTATTATGAGAGACTAATGAATATCGAGGGCCATAAATTTTCTAACATTAGCAAGGTGGGAGAAAGGATCAAAGAGGGAATCAAAAGCGCTATGGTTATGAATATCGAGGCTTTACAAGCTACAAACAAGGACTTAAAAGTAGGCGGTGCGTCCAAGAAAAGGGACTTATGAGCCGTAATGGTAGCCCAGAGAACCAAATCTCCCGTCAAATACTAAACATACCCAACGGCTTCACTCACAAATCAGCCTACCCCAAATTACCAAGTGTTGATACCCAATTTTTTCCTATGTATTTTTTTTTACTCAAAATACTTTCAAAATAGCATGTGCATGCATATATAAGCATGCCAAGGAGTTTTGGTATTTTTTCCCATTTTTGAAGATTTTCAAAATGAATTTATTGTCTATTTCAGTAGTATAAAATCCAATAATTATTTTCAAATTATAATTTTGGTGATACTTTACTTTCATTCTCATATTTACACCAAAATATAATTAAGGTAATTTTTGCTTATTTTTACGAATTTTCTTTGTATTTTTTGTAAGCTAAATTGCATATAATAATAATTATAGCCTATATTACGATTAACAACATTTTACAATCATAAAATCATTTTCAGTATTTTTTGATTAATATTTATATATTATTAATTAGCCAGCGCCTTTAATTTATTTTTGAAATTATTTAAACTATTTTATAGAAAATAAAAGAGGTAAATTAGCTACTTAACAAATATCCCTTTATTGTTTCAATTTTAGCTTAATTTAACCCCACCCCTATCCAATTTAACTAAGACTCAATTGACCCAATACCAACCAAATCCGCCCCAGCCTAATATCTAAAGCAGCCTGGCCCAGCTCCAAATCAATCTGAGTTGTTGATCAAATAAGATAAACGGCCTAGATCATTTTTCCTTAATTAAATTCTAATGTACCCCACCTTCAACCCCTCATTCTTCGAGGCCGACCTCTCTCTCTCTCTCTCTCTCTCTCTCTCTCTCCTATCTCTTCCTCTCCTCCTTCTCTCTAGAACCTTCTGGTTCTCCTTCTCTTATGGCCTTCACCATCTCTCTAGCCACCTCCAGCCTCGCCTCTTTCGACCACCAGCCGCCTTGAAGCCTTGTCTCACTGGCTCTATCCATACCTGAGACCTCACGAGTTTCCACCATAAAAGATAGTCACTGAGCTTTACCTAAGTTCGTTTCCGGCGTTTCTTCGATGGGTTTGATTTGATGGTGCCATAAACACCTTTATCCTTGAGTTTCACGGCCATATTTCTCTTACTTATCAATGGTTTCTCGTAAAACCCTAATCTCAACCCAAAACCTCTTAAATCTCTATATTTATAATTGTTTTAATTCACGCCTTTATGTTTTGCACTACTCTCTAGTCGATCTTTATGATTGCTCAAGTTTTAAATGTTTTGTTCCCTTTTTGAAACTAGGTTTTTTGAACCCCTTTTAATACTAATTCTAAACATTATGTTTTACTTAAGTGTGATGAAACCCTAGCTTTATGTTTGTATTTGTATTATTTGTTCGATTGTTTCTTCTGTGTTCTTCTCTAAGTTTCGTGCTCTTTGCTTTAATTTTGTTGCTAGCATTTCATTCCCCTGCCATTTTGTATTCTTCTCTTAGGGTTCTCTGATTATTTACATGGTGGTTTTATACTGATTAGTGCAAGCCCATTTTTGAGACTGCGATACTTGCCCTATATTGTGATTATGTATACTTTCCTTATGGTTTGGTACTAATTTCATTAATTTGTGGGATACTTTCCTCGATTAATAGTGATTTCCTAGGTTTTCAATCTCGTTATTTTTTCTGAATACTATTTTTTCAGAATTAAAGTGGTATTTTACCTTATATGTGTTCACAAATAGCTGATTGATTTGCCTGACCTATTTCCAAATTAGATTATCATGCAACTAGTATTTATTGAATACGCTATGCTATTCTGTTTCCTTATGTGATCACACCATGCTTGTGATTTCTTTCCTTTTTAATAGGTGCTCATTACCATTTGACTTTGATTCCTTAATTAAAGGGGAGTTCATATACCGATTTGATTATGATTGATGCTAGTTCCTTGATTAGAGGGTGGATACCTTGTTGTTTACTCGTATTCAGTACTACAAGTATCCTCCCCGCACACTCTCTTTTCCACGACACGAACAAATTGCATTTCACAAACAAACACACAGTAATCAAATTGCTCTCTCTTATGATATTTTTCTCCTTGTGATGTTGGTGCTCCCTGCTCTTGACTATCTTTAGCCAGCTGAAAGGCTAATGCTAATATCGTACCTATAATTGGCTCTTGCATTCTGCTGTGCTCTACTTGTTCCTGGTATGTCCTGATTGAATTCCATGCTCCAAACCAATGTGTTTATTACTACTTCATTATGTGTTATTCTAATCATTTTCTACTTATGTTTTTGTTGTGCAACATCTGATTGATTCCTGGTTTTCCTGTTGGAACTTGCATTTATTGTTCACCTGTTATGACTGAATTTTGTTACTACTTACTTTGTGTCTAAATTCGACTATGTCAAGGTCTCTTAAACCTTTTGGTTTTGTGAGTTTTCATGTGATATATTTTTCCTCTTTACCCATTACCATTGTATGCAACGTTCCAACTTATGTAAACTCTTTGAACTACCAACTATCCTCTCCTTCCTGCACTTCACACTACTCGTATAGATTAGGTTTTATCCCCTTCATATAAGCATTGCTTTGGGTACCTATGAGTACTCACTGAACTTTGGCGCACAAGGCTGGTAATTCCACACTGTACTTGTTTAACATTTTGGCAATTGTATGGGTACTAGTACTGGCAAGGCACACAATGGGGGCCCTAGAAAGCTTTGCTGCACCCTAACCATGTCAAGGCTGTGAAATTCAAAAAGAGTGAGGTTGGAAGATTGGTCCTGATTGAAGGCTCCATATAGAATAACATCTCATTTTTATTCTTTACTATTGTAATTTAGAGATCATTGGTTGTAATAACTTATAAACGAATGATTGGGGTTTTAGTGAAATGGGGTGGGGGTTATGCATGCTTAGTTCAAGTAATGGGTAGAAAACATGTTTATAGGATTTTATTTACTTATTTGCGCAATAGATATCCTATGTAGGACATGTATCTCATATATTCAAGATCCTGTTTTAGGTTCTTTACTTTCAGCCTGTTATTATGCTCAACCATGATCAGTTAATAACAAGCTAATAATTGTTATAAGACTACTTTTGCATTCTCATTAGCATTTAGAGACCATATTTTAGGAATTTCTATGTGCATTAGACATCATTTTGCTTAGGGTTTTATTTTTTCTGAGTTGTAATCGTAAACACCTCATTAGTATGTTTAATCTAACGATACAAGTTTGGTTAAATGTATACTTTAAAATGGAAATCAAATAGGCATGTTCACCCTCTATGATAATTAGGCAATGCATACGATACCTAGGCAAACATTAGGCATAACAAAAAACGATTAACCATGTTTTGAGAGATTTAAACTAACCAGCCTCTTTTAATTTGAACTCTGCCACTGCCATTCTTGCTTTGACCCTCTGAAGTATACTCTACTTTTTTTACTCTCTAAAGTTCACTATGTTTTTTACTCTAGGAAGTTCACTCTGTTTTTAAACTCTATGAAGTTCACTCTATTTTTTTTACTCTCTGAAGTTCACTCTTTTTACGAAAAATCCCTCTATATCTGGGAACAAATTTTGAAACCGTGCATCTATTTACTCTCACCAATTTTCAGATTCTTGTTCTATTATGTTTTCAAACTACCAGGTCACCTTTACTGCCCAGAATTTTGCTATTTGATACTTGTCCTATATCTAGTTAAGCTACTGTATCTTTAAGTCTTTACTTTATTTTTCAAAGCCATGCTTTAATGGTTCTTTTATCTTTTACTAACTTAACTGACGCTACCTTTTTGCTAAACTCTCACTTTGAGACCTTAAATGTGTTTGAGACGTGCTAATTATGTGTACACTTGTAGAGGGATCTGTGAGCCTTTATTTGTCTTTGTATGTTCCCATATGTGCGGTCCTACTTGTTATGTATGTCGCTTACCATTTTATCCTTTAAACCTAAGGGTTCGGCCTAGTCTTTACCTTATAGGAATATTAGACCTATTCCTTCTAGGACTTATAGGACGAGACGGGTAATAACACACAATAAGCATTCGTGACCATCTAAAGCTTTTAATAACCTTTACGGGGTGGAAAGGGTAGAATATGGAAATGATGAACGATGCGCTAATGTCACATGTGGTCCCTATTTTGAGGAGCGATTGCTGAGTATTGCATTGAAAGGATCCATATTAATTATAAACCTAGGACCCCTCTACCTTTATTTCCTTTCATCTCTTCTTATAAAACTATTCAAGTCTTTTTTTTTAAAATTTTTTTATGCCCTCTCTACTTATCTTCAAAAGTTTCCAACTTATTTGCAATGTCATATGCAAGTCCCTCTATTTTAACCCCTAATTGCTTACTTGATTATATGAAGTCAAAATTGTAACATTGCTGGGAACCACACTAGTGGATCTGAGGGGTGCTAACACCTTACCCTTATAATAATTTCAAGCCGTTACCCTATCTCCAGTTATCCAAAGCAAACTCCATTGGTGTCCTAATGTACCCTAATCATTAGGTAGTGACTCTTCAAATGCAAATCCAATTCCCAAAAGGAATGAGTTTCTCTCCCAAATGTCATAAAACCGATTTCGCGAGAAAAAAGGAGGCATCGACAGCATGGCGACTCTGTTGGGGATTTCTTTTGGCTTTTACCATTTTGTGTTATTTGTGACTTTTACGAAACTGACTTGGCTTTTTTTTCTTTTTCTTTAATGCTTTCTTTAATCGCTTTCCTTCAATACTGTTTTAATTATTGTATTCATTACTTTATGAATGTGCAAATACGTGACAACTTTTTTCATTCTTGTAATTGCATCTTCAACATCATATTCCACTCGTGCCAAACAAAATACCATAGCAACACTTATAATGAGTGGTTGCGCCCTTCTAATAATATAACCCCCTAAATTTGGCAAATGCGTACTTGCGGTAAAACCAGTCGATCATCGGTGCAGTCGACGGTTCCGTGCCTTTCCTTCTTGAGTTGTCCGCTCAAGGTTGTCGGTCTAATACCCCATATAAACCTTACTCTATCTAAATGTGCGTACATCATGGTCAAACCTAGCCGAGTCATTTATGGTGTCCACATAATGACTCTTTAAGATACTCTTGTCCAAAGTCCATTGGGTTCTTTGAAATCCAAACAGACAACACCATATTCTGTGCATTTCTTTGGAGACCTAAATGTTGTTTGTGCTAACTATTGGTTTAAATATTCGAGTCAGGCGGGATAAGGGTATAACACTTTGTTTTGCAGAAAATGAGGCATGAAGTCCCCAGATTCGGCATGGTAACCAACATTCACCCAAGGTTGCTAAGCTGGTGGAGATTCTCGTCCGCGAATATTTGGGAAACTTTTTTTCTCTTTTGGAGATCCAACTCGACAACAAAATTATAAAGGCTGCAACTTTATTATGGTATAACGACAAATCTGTATTTCTCTTCGGGGACCTTGAAATGACACCATTGCTCGAGGAGATAGCCTTTGGAGACTATAGGTTTGCTTATGCTAGAAAATCGCAAGGGTAGGGGTTTCCTCGAGATGATGGGACTAAAGAAAAACCTAGACTTGACCTGTTATAGGGACTCTTACATTCCTTTCGACTATCTGTACCAGAGGTATGGCCATAACAAGTCCTGCCGCACTTGCCCAGATGAATTTGCCCTCACCTTATTGGAGCATATCCCCAGAAGGGTCTTCGTCTTTATGTTCTACTTTTTGGGGATGATAGTAGTTCCTATGAAGATGGCTAGGATCCATAACATACTAGCCATGGTCACCAAGACTCTAATGGAAGGGATTGGCGGGCAACCTTTCAGCATAGTACCAATGATTGTCGCGGAGATATACCGAGCCTTGAAAAATTGTCAACAAAGGGCCAATCATTTTGAGAGTTGTAACTTAATACTCCAACTTTGGCTCATGGAGCACCTCTGAAAGGGTTAATATCGGCAAGAGATTATGCACAGAGACTGGGATGATCATATTGCGTTCCATCAGCCAAGGCGAATGAACTATATGACTAACATGTTTGCTCAACCAGAAGATGCTAAAGGGTGGGTAGAGTTGTTTGAAAATCTTAAGAATTACCAGGTGAAGTGGATGTTCGAGTGGTTCCCTACTGAAGATTTCATCGTTCAATCTAGGGATGCACCGTTTCTTATACTCATCGGTCTAAGGGTAACTTATCCTTGTGTCCCTCTCAAAGTCATGAGTTAGGCAGGGAGAAATCAGGTTATACCAAGGGCCGACAAGATAAGTCACTTCAAGGCCGAATTTCAAGACGACGATAGCCCTCACAAGTGCCAGGCCCAACACATATGGCACTGCAAAATCATCCGGGGAATGGATTCAAAAGAACTAGACAGATACTATACTAGTTATACCCCATACTATCCAAGTTGGTTGGAAGATGATCATGGTGGTTTGGGACAACCCAGGTCCATTCGAGATCATAGGGTCATCGACGAAAAGGGTGAAGTACGAGTTAAGTACAACCAATTGTGCAAGAGAATTCGAGAGTGCAAAATCAAACATGAGGAAATTCAAGAAGCACATCAGAACTTGATTGAAGAATGGAACATATAGATTTCAGCGCCAATAAACAACTGAGGTATTTGGAGCGGGGTTTAGTAGAGTTGGAAAATAAGTTCATCGAGAGGATTGAAAACTTCCAGAATGATGAAGGAGAAGAAGGAGGAAACTTGGCTAGAGCCTATTTGCTGTTAAGACTGCGTGAGCTGGTGATGTTTTTCGATGGAGCTAAAGATACAGAGTCTGGGGAAGGTCCTTCTAGGACCAAGTAATTATGAGTCTTTTCCTTTACTATAAAAAACGTAATAAGGCTAATGGCTATTAGCGACATTTTATTTTTCTGCAATTTTTAGTGTCGCTTTCGGATTCGTCTTATTTTTATCAATAAAATGAAGGATTTAGCATTATAAGACCTCCAAACTATTTGTCGCTAAGCCTACCTCGGGCACATCGAGGCACCCAAATTAGGACACGATTTATATTCTTGAACTATGTGTTTAAATATCACACTTTCTTTCCTCCTCATGATCCTCACTAACTTGTTACCTTGTTTTATTTTTACTTTTGTTTTATTCCCCTCCCCAAAAGCATTACTATTACTTATCTTGATGAATCGAAGACTGTAACTTGTAACAGACAACACAACAAACGAACATAGACTGAGAAAAAGATGATATACAAGCAGAGGTTCTTAAAGAGGTTGAGGATTTTGAGAATAGGACTATGTCTAACTTAGACAAAACAGAGGTTGTCAACTCGGGGGATACAAAAAATGTCAAGGAAACGCGTTTCAGTGTTCATCTCTCACCATCAGAAAAGAAAGAGTACACGAAATTCCTAAGGGAATATGAGGATATATTCGCCTGGTCATATAATGATATGATCGGTCTCAGTACATCTATTGTGGCACATAAATTGCTGACAGATCCGACATGTCCATCGGTAAAATAGAAGCTCTAAAAGTTCAAACCTGACATGAGTTTGAAAATCAAGGAAGAAGTTACCAAGCAGGTCAAATCCAAGAATCTCAGGGTAGTGGAGTATCCAACATGGTTAGCTAAAGTTGTGGCAGTGCCGAAGAACAACGGGAAGGTTAGACTCTGTGTCAACTACTGAGATCTCAACCGGGACAGTCCGAAAGATGACTTCCTCCTGCCAAACATACACATCCTGATTGACAATTGTGCTAAGCACGAGATGCAGTCATTTGTTGATTATTTTGCTGGATACTATCAGATATGGATGGAAGAAGAAGACACGGAGAAAACAACTTTCATTTCGCCATGGGGGATGTATTGTTACAAGATGATGCCGTTTGGATTAAAGAATGCTGGAGCCACCTACATGAGGGCCATGAATACTATTTTCCATGACATGATACACAAAGAGATTGGGGTATATGTAGATTATGTCATCGTCAAATCCAAGAAAGCTACTGATCACATGGAAGATCTGAGGAAAATTTTCAACAGACCGAGAAGGTACAATCTAAATATGAATCCCGCAAAATGTGCATTAAGGTTCCTGCCGGAAAACTACTTGGGTTCATTGTGAGTCACCAAGGAATAGAACTGGATCTGTCAAAGGTTAAGGCCATTCAATAATTGCCACCGGCAAGGAACAAAAAGGACGTGATGAGTTTCCTGGGGAGAAACAACTATATTAGCCACTTCATAGCTCAGTCCACAGTAATTTGTGAACCAATATTTAAAATGTTTAAAACGGATGCTTCTACCAAATGGACTGATGATTGTCAGAAAGCCTTTGACAGAATCAATGAATACCTGTCAATGCAGCCAATCCCGGTTCCTCCCGAGCCAGGTTGACCTCTATTGCTCTACCTTGCAGTATTAGATGAGGCATTCGGTTGTGTTTTGGGACAACATGATGAAATGAGGTGAAAGGAGCAAGCCATATACTATCTCAGCAAGAAGTTCACCCCTTACAAGGCTCAGTATTCTCTATTGGAACGCACATGTTGTGCTCTGACTTGGGTAGCTCAGAAGTTGATACATTATTTCTGTGCCTATACCACTTACCTCATATCAACAATGGATCCGCTAAAGTATATCTTTCAGAAGCCCATGCCCACGGGCAAGCTATCCAAGTGGCTAATCCTATTGAGCGAATTTGACATTGTCTACGTAACTCAGAAGGCAATCAAAGGATAAGAATTGGCAGATCATCTCACCGAGAATCCTGTGGATAAAGAATACTAGCCTTTAAAGACATATTTTCCAAATGAAGAGGTATCTTTCATAGGAGAAGATAAGGAAGAATCCTATGATGGTTGGAGAATGTTTTTTGATAGAGCAGCAAATTTCAAAGAACTTGGCATAGGAGCAGTCCTAGTATCAGAAACCGGCCAACATTATCCGGTATCTGCCAAACTCAGGTTCCCGTGCATCAACAACATGGACAAATACGAAGCCTGCATCTTAGGGCTCAAGCTAGCCATTGATACAAATATTCAAGAGTTAATAGTGATCAGGGATTCAAATTTGCTCATACATTAGGTCTGGGAAGAATGGGCAACCAAGAACTCCAAGATACTCTCTTATCTGCATCATATACAGGAGTTCAGGAAGAGATTCACAAAGGCAGAATTTCAGCATGTTCCCAGAGTTGAGAATGAGTTTGCCGATGCATTGGCTACCCTAACATCTATGATTTGGCATCCAGATAAAAATTTCATTGATCCTATCCCGATAAAGATTTGTGATAAGCCAGCTTACTATGCTCCGACCGAGAAAAAAGCAGATGTGAAACCCTAATTTCACAATATCAAGGAATATTTAGCAACGGGAGAATATCCAGAACTTGCAAACGCTACTTAGAAATGCACACTTCGAAGGTTATGCAACAATCTCTTCCACAGCGGAGGAATCCTATATAGAAGGAATCCTGATTTGGGATTACTAAGGCATGTCGAAGTAAAGGAAGCATCCGGGTTATTAGTAGTTCATGTAGGGACCTGCATTCCACATACGAATGGTTTTGTCTTAGCTAAGAAGATACTCCAGGCGGGATATGTTTAGATGACTATGGAAACGGACTGCATCCACTATGTCCGAAAATTCCATTGTTGTCAGATACATGCAAAAATGATAAAAGTGCCTCCAAAGGAGCTTACTGCAACAAGCTTGCCATGGTCGTTCAAAGCTTGGGGAATGGATGTCACTGGAACTATCGAGCCTGCCACATTAAACAGACATAGGTTCATTCTAGTGGCAATTGATTATTTCACCAAATGGGTTGAAGAAGCATCAAACAGGAAAGTGACTAAGAAAGTTGTGGGAGATTTTGTCCGCGATTGTATTATTTATCGGTTCGGAATCCCAGAATCAATCATCACTAACAATGGTTCCAATCTCAACAGTGACGTGATGAAAGCAATGTGTGAAGCATTCAAGATCAAATACAAGAACTTTACATCCTACATACATCAGAAGAATGGAACTATAGAAGCGACTAACAAGAATATCAAGAGGATACTAAGGAAAATGATAGAAAAGCAGAAGTAGTGGCATGAGAAGCTAGAATTCGGTCTATTAGGATACTGTGCCACAATTCGCACATCAACCAGGGCAACCCCCTGTCTGATGGTTTATGGTACAGAAGCAGTCATCCCTACCGAGGTGGAAATTCCCTCCTTGAGGATCATAAAAAAAGCATGACTCGATGATGCGGAATGGGTAAAAGGTTGATATGAGCAGTTAGCTCTTATAGATTGGAACAGAATGAACGCACTTTTCCATGGTTAATTGTATCAGAACAGAATGTCCAGAGCTTTTAACAAAAGAGTCAAGCCGAGAAAGTTGACACTGGGGCAGCTGTTGTTGAAGAAAATATTCCTTCATCAAGATGAAGCCAAATGGGAATTCTCTCCCAATTGGCAAGGTCTGTACATAGTTCATCGAGTTCTAACTGGAAGAGCCCTCATACTCGCAAAAGTGGACGGAGAAATCTGGCCTAAGCCAATCAATTTAGATGTAGTAAAGCGATATTATGTGTAACCATGTATGAATTCTTTAAGATGTAATTTGAACTATGCCCGACTTGATTCCTATTTAAGAGGGGATATGTAGGCTATTTTATGGGTTCGGTCACAATTCAACAAAATTTTCATTTTCCTTACCATTGAAAACTAGGGCAGAATTTTGAGGAGGGCCCTCAAAATTCTAAAATTGATTTTCAGCCATTCGTCGTGCGCAACCATCAGAAGCACTGGCCAAGTAAATTGGGCTAGAATTTTGAAGAGGACCCTCAAAATTCCGGAGCGAGAGGGGTTGCAATGTCTTGAATCGCGTCGTAGTCGTTGGTTCATATAAAAGAAAACTATTTTCAAATTATGTCTTTAAGATTTCTTTGTTTAGAAACGCTACCCCAATGATACACAACACCAAGCAGGACGAGTAAAGTCTATGGGAATACGAGCTAACCTACCCCTCTTTTACAGAACTTACGATTTTTCTTTGGATGCAAGCACTCAAGTCGTAAAATCATCAGATAAATCTATGCACTCATACTTCTCAGGAATACAACTCTCAGGATCATCACCTATTTACACTTGTCATCCACACACGACATCCCCAGTATCCACAATACAGCAATCAGCTATCAGCTAAGAGATTTTACCATTACTTGCATTTTACATTTCTGGCATTGCATAAGGCTACTTTTCTGTCTTCCGAGGTTAAGCTGTACCTCCATATGCATTTCTTGCATTGCATATGGCTACCTTTCTGCCTTTCGAGGTTAAGCTCTACCTCCATCTGCATTTCTTGCATTGCATAAGGCTACCTTTCTGCCTTCCGAGGTTAAGCTCTACCTCCATCTGCATTTCTTGCATTGCATAAGGCTACCTTTCTGCCTTCTGAGCTAAGCTCTACCTCCATATGCATTTCTTGCATTTCATAAGGCTATATTTCTGCCTTTCGAGGTTAAACTCTACCTCCAACTGCATTTCTTACATTGCATAAGGCTACCTTTCTGCCTTCTGAGGTTAAGCTCTACCTCCATATGCATTTCTTGCATTGCATAAGGCTACCTTTCCACCTTCTGAGGTTAACGTCTACCTCTATCTGTATTTCTTGTATTGCATAAGGCTACCTTTCTGCCTTCCGAGACTAAGCTCTGTTTCCATTTGCATTTCTCTGCATTGCATAAGGCTACCTTTCTGCCTTCCGAGACTAAGCTCTGTCTCCATCTGTTTTCTCTGTATTGCATAAGGCTATCTCTCTGCCTTCTGAGACTAAGCACTGTCTCCATCAACATTTTTTGGCATTGAATAAGGTTACCTTTCTGCCTTCCGAGCATAAGCTCTGTCTCCATCCTGCATGGCTGAAATATCACCACCTATTGTTTAAACCCTGTACCGACTGCAATATCACCACTTTATTTTTTTTTGCATGACTGAAAGATTGACACCTTTTATTTACATCTTGCAACGGCTGAAAGAGCACCACCCTCTGCATTTCATAGGCTGAAAGATTACCAAATTGTCTGAAGGTGCCATTGTTCGGAGGCACCATTTTCATAGCCCGAGAACGCCATGCCATGGCTTGAGGACCCCATTTTACCTTTTGCATATCATTATTTCAAGGCATCATGGTTAGGGGGCATTATCCTCATAACCCGAGAATATCATTTCATAGCTTGCAAATCCTTTTTCATACTCTTCATTGCCCAGGACATCATAGTCTAAGGACGTCATCCTAACCATCTATAGACAACATTCATGGTCCAATGGGAACTTGCATCACGTTTAAATTTATGCGCAATTTATGTTGGTATTATTCATTTGCAAGTACACCGGCTATCAACAACCATCTCAGCAGGAGCGATCCCGCTCCAGTTCCTACACCCCATCAGACTTTAACCACATTTCTCAATCTAAACATCGCGTCCGTTCTTTTCAAAACCCCCATAGACATATGCCGTCAATGGACCCTAAACTTCATATGTCCTGATTCCTGTAAGAACAGGGATATGTAGGCAGCTCAAGAACCAGAGCTCAGTTAAACCTTTCAAATCGTTTCTTTCGGTCAAAATTGGCCATCATATCTTTACCAAACAACTCTTTCATCCTTTTCGGGTAAAGACGAGCAGTTGTTGATACTCAATATTTTCCTATATTTTTGTATACTCAAAATACTTTAAAAATAGCATGTGTATGCATATTTAAGCATGCCTAAGAGTTTTGGTATTTTCCCCCAATTTTTAAGATTTTCAAAATTAGTTTATTGTCTATCTTAGCAGTCCAAAATACAATAATTATTCCCAAATTATAATTTTGGTGAATAATTTACTTCCATTCCCCCATTTACACCAAAATATAATTAAGGGTGATTTTTTATTATTTGTAATAATTTATTTGGTATTTTTTAAGCTAAATTGCATATAATTACAATTATAGCATATATTATGATTAACAACATTTTAATATTATAAAATCATTTTCCGTATTTTTAGATTAATATTTATACATTATTAATTAGTCAGTGCCTTTAGCTTGTTTTTAATATTATTTTTACGATTTTATAAAAATAAAAGAGGGAAATTGTCTATTTAACAAATAGCCTTTTATTGTTTCAATTTAGCCCAATTTAACCCCACCCCTATTAGATTTAAGTAAGACCCAATTGACCCCATACCTAACAAAATCCACCCCAGCCTAATATCTATACCAACCCGGCCCAGCTCCGAAGCAATTTGAGCCGTTGATCAAATAAGATCAACGGCCAAGATCAGTTTTCCTTAATTAAATTCTAACCTACCCCTCCCCCTTCGACCCCTCATTCTTCGAGACTGGTCTCTCTCTCTCTATATATCCTGTCTCTTCCTCTCCTCCTTCTCTCTATAACCTTCTGGTTCCATCTCCGATGGCCTTCACCATCTCTCCGGCCACCTCCAGCCTCGTCTCTTTCGACCACCAACTGCCTTGAAGCACTATCTCACCGGTTCTCTCCATCCCTAAGATACCACGAGTCTCTACCATACAAGATAGCCACTGAAGCTTCACCTGAGTTTGTTTTCGGCCTTTCTCCGATGGGTTTTGATTTGGTGGTTCCATAAACACCGTTATCCTTGAGTTTCGCGGCCAGATTTCTCTTACTTCTCATTGGTTTCTCATGAAACCCTAATATCGACCCAAACACTCTTAAATATCTGTATTTTTAATGGTTTTAATTCACACTTTTATGTTTTTCAATACTCTCTACTCAATCTTTACGATTGCTCAAGTTTTAAACATTTTGTTCTCTTTTTGAAACTAGGGTTTCTGAACCCCTTTTAAAT
The DNA here is from genome assembly GCA_034376525.1 of Nicotiana benthamiana. Classification (NCBI taxonomy): domain Eukaryota; kingdom Viridiplantae; phylum Streptophyta; class Magnoliopsida; order Solanales; family Solanaceae; genus Nicotiana; species Nicotiana benthamiana. Next base: position 76,548,249 of record CM067324.1, on the reverse strand, counting down.
TACTTTATTTTCTGATTTTGAGTACTAACTCGTGATATTCAGTACTACTTCTAAGCATTTTTTTTGCTTAAGTTTGATGAAACCCTCGCTTTATGTTTGTGTTTGTATTATTTGTTTGATTGTGTGTTCTTCTGAGTTCTTCTCAAGTTTCGTGCTCTTTGCTTTAATTTTGTTGCTGGCATTTTATTCCCCAGCCATTCTATGTTCTTCTCTTAGGGTTCTCTGATTATTTACATGGTGGTTTTATATTGATTCTCGCAAGCCCTCTTTGAGACTGTGATACTTGCCTTATATTGTGATTATGCATACTTTCATTATGTGTTGGTACTGATTTCAAATTGATTCCTTAATTGTTGGGTACTTTCCTTGATTAATACTGATTTTCTAGGTTTTCAATCTCGTTCATTATTCTAAAAACTATTTTTCAGAATTAAAGTGGTATTTTTGCCCTATATGTGTGCACAAATATGCTGATTGATTTGCGAGACTTATTTGCCTAATTAGAGTATCATGCACCTAGTCTTTATTGCATACTCTATGCTATTCCGTTTCCATATGTAATCATACCATGCTTGTAATTTCTTTCCTTTTAAATAGCTACTCATTACCATTGACTTTCATTCCTTAATTAAAGGGGAGTCCATATACTGATTTGATTAAGATTGATGCCAGTTCTTTGATTAGGGGGCTACTACCTTGTTTTTTACTTGTATTCAGTACTATAAGTACCATCCCCCGACTCTCTTTTGCACGACACGAACACATTGCATATCACAAACACACAGACACACAATAATCACATTGCTCTCTCTTTTTCTATTCTCTCCTTGAGTTGTTGCTGCTCCTTGCTACTGACTACCATTGGCCAGCTGAAAAGCTAAGTCTAATATCGTGCTTATACTTGGCTCTTGCATTCTGTTGTGCTCTCTTTGTTGCTAGTATGTCCTGATTGAATTTCATGCTCCAAACCAATGTGTTTATTACTACTTCAGTATGTGCTATTCCTAATCATTTTCTACATATGTTTCTGCTATGTAACATGTGATTGATTCATGGTTTTCCTGTTGGATCTTGCATTCACATGATTACTGTTCATTGTTATGATTGAATTTTGTTGCTACTTACTTTGTGTCAAAATTCGACTATGTCAAGGTCTCTTAAAGCTTTTTGTTTTGTGAGTTTGCATGTGATATATTTGTCCCCTTTACCCATTATCCTTTTGTGCAACTCTCTAACTTACGCTTTTATAAACTCTTTGAACGACCAACTTTCCTCTCCTTCCTACACTTCACACTACTCGTAGAGATTAGGTTCTACCCCTTCGTGTAAGCATTGCTTTGGGTACCTCTGAGTACTCACTGAAATTTGAGGAACAAGGCTGGTAATTATACAGTGCACTTGTTCATTATTTTGGCAATTGTATGGGTGCTGGTATTGTCCAGGGACCCAATGGATCCCTAGGGAGCTTTGCCTCACCCTGACCATATCAAGGCTATGAAATCCGAAAGGAGTGAGGTTTGAAGATTGGGCCTGATTGAAGTCTCCTTATAAAATAACTTCTTATTTTTATTCTTTACTATTGTAATTCAACTATCAATGCTTGTAATAACTTATAAATGAATGATTGGGGTTATAGTGAAATTGGGTGGGGGTTATGCATGCTTAGTTCAAGTAATGGGTAGAAAACATGTTTATAGGATTTTATTTACTTATTTTCGCAATAGATATTCTGTGTAGGACATGTATCTCATATGTTAGAGATCATGTTTTAGGTTCTTTACTTTTACCCTTTTATTATGCTCAACCATGATTAGTTAATAACAAGGCAATAATTGTAATAAGACTATTGTTGCATTCTCATTAGCATTTAGAGACCATGTTTTACGAACTTCTATGCGCATTAGACCTCCTGTTACTTAGCGTTTTATTTTGCTTGAGTTGTAATTGTAAACACCTCATTAGTATGTTTAATCTAATGATACAAGCTTGGTTAACTGTATCCTTTAAAACTGGAAATCAAATATGCATGTTCACCCTCTAAGACAATTGAGCAATGCATATGACGCCTAGGCAAGCTTTAGGCCTAACAAGAATCGACTAACCATAGTTTGACCAATTTAAACTAACCAGTCTCTTTTAATTGGAACTCTGCCGCTCCCATTCTTGCTTTGACTCTCAGAAGTTCGCTCTATTTTTTTAACTCTTTGAAGTTCACTCTGTTTTTTACTCTCTAAAGTTCACTTTGTTTTTTTACTCTCTGAAGTTCACTCTGGTTTTTTTTACTCTATAATGTTCACTCTGTTTTACTAAAAATCCCTCTCTATCTGGGAACAAATTTTTATGTGGTGCATCTATTTTCTCTCACTGATTTTCTGATTCTTGTTCTATTATGTTTTCAAACTACTAGGTTACCTTTTCTGCCCAGAATTGTACTATTTGATACTTATCATATATCTAGTTATGCTACAGTATCTTTAAGTCTCTACATTATTTTTCAAAACCATGCTTTAACGGTTCTTTTATCTTTTACTAAGTCAACTGCCGCTACCTTTTTTTTAAACTCTCACCTTTTAGACCATAAATGTATTTGAGACATTCTAATTATATGTACACTTGTGGAAGGATCGTGATCCTTTATTTGTCTTTGTATGTTCCTTTATGTGAGCTAATAGCAGTCCTAAATGCCCTCTAGTGTTGGAAACACGTTCTCAATGCAATATACTAAAACGTGTGTACCTTTGTATAGGTTTTGATGAATGACAAACGAAGCAAAAATTGATATATGACGAAGTTCAAGAAACAAGCGCACAATTGATATACAACGAGATTCAAGCTCAAGACAAAGTTTTATAGTTTAATTGAGTCATTCTTAATTGTGATCTTGATCCTACAACTTGACTCGTAACATGGCTTCTCTCATAAAACTATTTTCCAAAATCATGCAAATTTAATTTAGTGTCAAATGATTTTAAATCATGCATATTTACAGTAGTCAAAATAATTTTTAGACATGCCTTAAAAATCTGGACTAAGATAATCGATTATGTACTTATGATAATCGATTGTTTTAAGCCAAGACTGCATGACAATCGATTGTGAACTAATGACAATCGATTGTGAGTAAGACAGTGAGCATCAGGTTTTTCAAACCTGCATGACAATCGATTGTGAACTAATAACAATCGATTGTGACTGAGGAAGTGTCCATCAAAGTTTTTCAAAACTCAGAATAATCGATTATGAACTAATGGTAATCGATTATGTTGAGACAGTGTCTTCCAGTGATTTTCAAATTTATTAAATAATCGATTGTTACATTGGACAATCGATTGTCAAAGAGACAGTGTCTAAAATGTTTTTCAAAAACTGATAAGTAATCGATTGTTGACTTTGTGCAATCGATTGTGAAGATGACCGTTGTCGTAAAGTTTTCAAATACCGTCAGGTAATCGATTATTGATTCTGTATAATGGATTGTTTTGATAAAAATCCGGAAAAGATTTTTTGAACGTTATTGTGTAATCGATTATTGATTTTGTATAATCGATTGTTTTGATTAAAATCCGGAAAAGATTTTTTGAACGTTGCTGAGTAATCGATTGTTGATTCTGGACAATTGGTAAAACCTGGAAAGGATTTTTTGAACGTTGCCAGTAATCGATTATGGATTGTAAGTAATCGATTATCAAGCGTAAAATCTGGGATTGAATTTTGATCTGACTGGCAGACAATCGATTGTTGGGGTTTGACAATCAATTGTCAGTGAGTAAAATCAGCAACTCTTAATTGGCAATTAGGCAACGGAAATGCCAAGTTTTTCAACTATAAATACAGCTTCATTTCAGTGTTTTAAACACAACAACATACTACAACTGATCATTACCTTGCTATAAGCTTGCATACTTTTGTTTATCATTTTATATTCAATTTCATAAAGCTTTTGAGAGCCATATTCTTGTCCAAAGTTGTTGTGATCTAGAGCTTACTTCTTTTACTCATATCTGCTCATTAAGGAGTATTGTGTTTGAGTGTTTAGTGTTTTATACACTTGTAAGAGAATTGTGATTCTCTTGTTGTAAGGAACTTGTGTTTCCTTGGTTGAAGTCTTGGAGTGTTGTATCTCCCAGCAAAGGTGTTAAGGCTTGTGTCCTTAAGTTGTAAAGGTTTGTTGAGTACCCGTAAGCTTAACAAGTTAGTGGAAAATCTCGAGAGAGTCTCTCGGGGACTGGACTAGCCACGTGTTGTAGTGAACCAGAATATATCGGTGCGTTCTTTCCTTTTTGTTTATTTAACGCACTTATCTATTTCCTGCAAATTTTAATTTCCGCAAGTTTACGCTAAATTTTATTATAACGCTATTCACCCCCCCTCTAGCGTTAAGCGTATTTTCTAACAATTGGTATCAGAGCCCAACTCTCTGAAAACTTAACAGTTTGAGAGAACCATCTATGGCTTCTACTCGTGATTCTTTTGCAGGAATTGATGAAGGACAGTGCTCCACACGACCACCTCTATTCAACGGTACAAATTACACGTACTGGAAGGAGAGGATGAAGATCTTCGTTTAGTCCAACAGCTTTCACCTTTGGAAGGTGATAATGAAGGGAAACCAAATTCCAACAAATAAGGTGGAAAACGAATGGGTTCCCAAGTCCGAGGATGAGCATGACGCGGATGACATCCGAAAGGTTCAAAATAATGCTAAAGCAATTAATTTATTATATTGTGCTGTTAATGCTGACGATTACAGGAAAATATCGTATTGCACAACTGCAAAGGAGATGTGGGACAAGCTAGAAGTTACGTACGAAGGTACGGACTAGGTAAGGGAAGCAAAAATTGATTTCCTAACCCATTCTTATGAATTATTTCACATGAAGGAAGGTGAAAAGGTGGACGAAATGTTTGAGCGATTTTCAATAATCGTAAATGACCTACATGCTCTCAAGAAAACATTCACGGATAGCGAGCTTGTTCAAAAAATTCTTAGAAGTCTCACACCGGCATGGAGATCAAAGGCCGATGCAATTCAAGAATCCATTGGCGTTTCAAACGTCACCATCGACGCACTAAGAGGTAACCTTAAGACCTATGAATCTACTATTCTTAACCCTTTTGTTGATGATCAAAGGAGGCAAAGAATAGCTCTAAAGGCGAGCACAAGCCAACCGCAAATTGATGAGGAAGGAGACAACGAGTTTGGACTCGTTATCAAAAGATTTCAAAAGTTCATGCGCAAGGAGTATGAACGCAAGGGCAAAAAGCAAGGCGAACAAATCAAGTGCTATGAATGTGGTGAAACCGGGCACATCAAATCAAATTGCCCAAACATCAAAAAGGAGAAGAAACCTTTTAAAAAGCAACGTGCATACATTTCTTGGGGAGGCGACTCCGGAGATGAGTCAAGCGAAGGAGAAGAAGACGAAGCAGCAAATCTTTGCCTTATGGCACAAGAAGACAACAAAGATGAGGTATGTCAAATTTCGTCTAAAAACTTCTTTACTCTTGAAGAAATGCGAACTGCTTTTGATGAATTATATGCTGAGTTTATTAAGGCTTCAAAAACTGTTAAGGGCATAAAAGAAAATGCTTCATTAAAAGAAAAGGATTTTCAAAAACAGCTTTCTTTGAAAGAAAAGGATTTAGGAAAACTGGTTTTAGAAAATGAAAAGCTGAAAGAGGAAAACAAGTTTTTTGGAAAAAGAAGCGCCGATAAGCCCGAAAGTTCTACAAAAAATTGTTCCTCTTTCTTGCATCTCAAAAATGAGGTAGATAGACTCAAAGGTACCTTAGATAAGTTTAATTCTTCCCACAAGAATTTGAATGAGGTCCTTGTAAATTTGAAATCAACCAAGCATGGCATAGGATTTAAGAATGAGGTTAAAGAAAAGGTTGAAGCCAAACCCCAACCCCCTAAGGCTCAACCTAGGACTAATAAAACAAATGCTTATCCTAGAAATAGCAATCCTAGAACCAATATGCATGCTAGACAAAACGTTGAACATTTTAGGAGACCTAGAAATGACTTACCACCTAGAAATAGTAACCCTAGAAATGATGCATATTTTAGGCCAAATGTTGAACCTTTGAGAAGACCTAGAGATGGCCTTCAACCGAGAAACAATCACTCTAGAAATGCTGCCCATCCTAGAGCTCATAGTAGGAGAAATAATTCTCATGAAATGCGAAATAGTCATAGTGTAAGAAATTTTCATCCGTCTAGTTACTATGAACCTAGAAGGATGCATAACCCAAATGTGACGTGTCATTATTGTAGACGTATTGGTCATATTGCTCCTGCATGCTTTACACGTCATAGACATATTACTCAATCGCATCATTATAATATGCCTAACCCCCAAGGACCCAAGATGGCATGGGTACCTAAAGAACATTAATTTGTTTTGTAGGTGTGCTTGAAGGGATCAAGTGTACTATGGTACCTTGATAGTGGATGCTCCAAGCATATGACGGGAGATGAATCCAAATTCCTTCAATTAGAGCACAAAGAAGGAGGAAGTGTTATCTTCGGTGATAACAATAAAGGAAAGATCATCGGCATCGGATCGGTCAGTAAGGATGAAAATTCCTCTATTAAGCATATATTACTTGTTAAAGGATTAAAGCATAATCTCTTGAGCATAAGCCAATTGTGTGACAAGGGAAATCTTGCTTTATTTGATTCGGATGAATGCTTAGTGTTCAGACGTAGTGATTTCAAAATTATCCTCCGTGGCTTTAGAGTGGATAATATTTATATGGTTGATCTTGCTAATTCCTCACCCGATTATGTTGATTGTCTAATGAGTAAAGAGGATGATACTTGGCTATGGCATCGTAGAATAGCACATATCAATATGCATCTTTTGAACAAATTGATTTCTCAAAACTTAGTTGTTGGTCTTCCCATTTTAAAATTTGAAAATGACTCTATTTGTGACTCGTGTCAAAAGGGGAAGAAAACAAAAGAATCTTTCAAATCTAAAAACATTGTTTCAACTTCTAGACCATTGCAATTGCTTCATATGGATTTATTTGGTCCCTCTCGCATTGAAAGTCTAGGAAGAAATAGATATGCTTTTGTGATTGTTGATGATTACTCGAGATTTACTTGGACTTTATTTCTTGCCAATAAAAGTGATGCTTTTCAAAATTTTAAATATTTTCTTAAGCGTGTTCAAAATGAGAAAGAAACAACCGTCACTTCAATTAGAAGTGATCATGGGGGAGAGTTTGATCACAATCTCTTTGCGGACTTTTGTGACGAACTCGGAATCGAGCATACCTTTTCCGCTCCACGTACACCACAATAAAATGGGGTGGTGGAAAGGAAAAATAGGTGTCTCGAAGAGATGGCTAGAACCATGCTGGACGAAGCTAAGATACCCGAACATTTTTGGGCGGACGCCGTGAGTACCGCTTGCTATGTTCTAAATAGAGTAGTAATTCGGCCGATACTCATGAAAACCCCCTATGAACTTTATAAGGGTAGAAAACCAAATATTTCCCATTTTAGAGTTTTTGGTTGCAAATGTTTTGTTCATAACAATGGCAAAGACCAATTGGGTAAATTTGATGCTTAGTCGGATGAAGGTATTTTCATTGGATATTCCTCACGTAGTAAAGCATATAGGGTCTTTAATAAAAGAACCCAAATTGTGGAGGAATCCCCTCATGTTGTATTTTCCGAAAATAATGCTCGCTTGGCGAGAAAGGATTCCAGTTTTGATCTTGCAGGTATCTTAGATAGCTTGAAAGACAAAATACAAGAGGAACCACCCAAGGAAAATAAAGATGAAACTGAGGAACAACCAACGGAACAAGCGCCACAATTGGAAAAAGAAATGAATATGCCTAACGAGTGGAGGACAATCAAAGATCACCCTCTCGAACAGGTAATTGGCAATGTTGGAGACAAGGTAAGTACCCGAAACTCTCTCAAAAATACCTTAGAACATACTGCTGTTGTTTCTCAAATTGAATCCAAAACCATCTCAGAAGCAATTGGGGATGAATTTTGGACCTTGGCAATGCAAGAGTAGCTTAACCAATTCGAACGCAATGACGTTTGGGATTTGGTGCCAAGACCCGAAGGTCATACCATAATTGGTACGAAATGGGTTTTTCGCAATAAACTTGATGAAAATGGTATAATCACCAGAAACAAAGCTAGGCTTGTAGCAAAAGGCTATAATCAAGAAGAAGGTATTGACTATGAGGAAACATATGCTCCCGTAGCTAGATTAGAAGCTATTCGCTTATTGCTTGCATTTGCCTCTTCTATGAATTTCAATTTATATCAAATGGATGTGAAAAGTGCTTTTCTAAACGGTTTTATTCAAGAAGAAGTTTATGTTGAACAACCCCCTGGTTTTGAAGATTTTAAATCTCCCGATCATGTTTTCAAACTCAAAAAGGCTCTTTATGGTTTAAAACAAGCTCCCCGAGCTTGGTATGAAAGATTGAGTAAGTTTCTTTTGGAAAATGATTTCATTAGGGGGAAAGTTGACACAAATCTCTTTGTTAAGCATAAAAACAATGATATTTTGTTAGTTCAAATATATGTAGATGATATTATATTTGGTGCTACTAACAATGTTTTATGCAAGGAATTTTTCGATTTAATGAAAAGCGAATTTGAGATGTCTATGATGGGTGAGTTAACATTCTTTTTGGGATTACAAGTACAGCAAATGAAAGAAGGTACATTCATTTGTCAAACCAAATATTGCAAAGAATTGCTGAAACGATTTTAGATGAACAATGCAAAAGAAATGGCAACTCCCATGAGCACATCCGATCATCTAGACAAAGATGAGAAAGGTAAGGAAGTCGACACCAAAAAGTATCGAGGTATGATTGGCTCTCTTCTTTATCTTACTGCTAGTCGTCCGGACATCATGTTTAGCGTGTGCTTGTGTGCTCGTTATCAATCGTGTCCGAAGGAGTCTCACCTTACTGCGGTAAAACAGATTTTAAGGTATCTTGTTGGTATTACAAATGTGGGTCTATGGTACCCCAAAGGCTCTTCATGCCAACTTGTTGGCTACTCCGATTCTGATTTTGCTGGATGCAAATTGGACCGCAAGAGCACTAGTGGCACTTGCCATTTGCTCGGTAGCTCTCTCGTTTCTTGGTTTAGCAAGAAACAAGTAAGTGTTGCGTTGTCCACAACCGAGGCTGAATATGTAGCCGCGGGGTGTTGTTGCGCTCAAATCCTATGGATGAAACAACAACTCTTGGACTATGGCCTAAGTCTGGATCATATCCCTCTTAGATGTGATAATACTAGTGCCATATGCTTGACGAAGTACCCCGTTCTTCATTCGCGAATGAAACACATTGAAATTAGACATCATTTTATTAGAGATCACGTTATCAAAGGCGATGTAGAAATTGAATTTGTTGAAACCAAAAACCAATTGGCAGACATCTTTACAAAGCCTTTAGAGAAAGAGTCCTTCTTCCGAATTCGCAGTGAACTCGGGATCCTTGACTCCACGTTGATCTAAGTCATGCATTGCATTTTTTTTGTTACATGATTTCTAACTTGAGCGTCGGAGACGTCTAATTCTTTTTTGCAGGTATCGCCCTAAAAGTAGGGGGAATTATAAAGCATGACACGCAAGAATCGAGTCTTCGTCAGAAAAATCTGTTTCCCTCATCTAAATAATCGATTATCTCGTATCAATAATCGATTGTAATGCTATCATTTGAGCTATTATACTCTCCTTAAATAATCACACCCTCTTTCCAATAAATAAACAAGGTTTATTTCATCTTTGGCATCTTATTATTATTTTTGCTAATGGCAAAAGGGGGAAGATAACGGGTATGATGCACTCTCAAATTATAAGCTTAAATTGAGGGGGAATTCTCAAGTTGAGGGGGAACAAATTACATACTTGTTGCATGTATATACTTGTCTTGAATCGTCAATATAAATTGCTTGTCTTGCATATCCCGCTTAATGTTTGCCATTATCAAAAAGGGGGAAATTGTTGGAAACACGTTCTCAATGCAATATACTAAAACGTGTGTTCCTTTGTATAGGTTTTGATGAATGACAAACGAAGCGAAAATTGATATATGACGAAGTTCAAGAAACAAGCGCACAATTGATATACAACGAGATTCAAGCTCAAGACAAAGTTTTATAGTTTAATTGAGTCATTCTTAATTGTGATCTTGATCCTACAACTTGACTCGTAACATGGCTTCTCTCATAAAACTATTTTCCAAAATCATGCAAATTTAATTTAGTGTCAAATGATTTTAAATCATGCATATTTACAGTAGTCAAAATAATTTTTAGACATGCCTTAAAAATCTGGACTAAGATAATCGATTATGTACTTATGATAATCGATTGTTTTAAGCCAAGACTGCATGACAATCGATTGTGAACTAATGACAATCGATTGTGAGTAAGACAGTGAGCATCAGGTTTTTCAAACCTGCATGACAATCGATTGTGAACTAATGACAATCGATTGTGACTGAGGCAGTGTCCGTCAAAGTTTTTCAAAACTCAGAATAATCGATTATGAACTAATGGTAATCGATTATGTTGAGACAGTGTCTTCCAGTGATTTTCAAATTTATTAAATAATCGATTGTTACATTGGACAATCGATTGTCAAAGAGACAGTGTCTAAAATGTTTTTCAAAAACTGATAAGTAATCGATTGTTGACTTTGTGCAATCGATTGTGAAGATGACCGTTGTCGTAAAGTTTTCAAATACCGTCAGGTAATCGATTATTGATTCTGTATAATGGATTGTTTTGATAAAAATCCGGAAAAGATTTTTTGAACGTTATTGGGTAATCGATTATTGATTTTGTATAATCGATTGTTTTGATTAAAATCCGGAAAAGATTTTTTGAACGTTGCTGAGTAATCGATTGTTGATTCTGGACAATTGGTAAAACCTGGAAAGGATTTTTTGAACGTTGCCAGTAATCGATTATGGATTGTAAGTAATCGATTATCAAGCGTAAAATCTGGGATTGAATTTTGATCTGACTGGCAGACAATCGATTGTTGGGGTTTGACAATCAATTGTCAGTGAGTAAAATCAGCAACTCTTAATTGGCAATTAGGCAACGGAAATGCCAAGTTTTTCAACTATAAATACAGCTTCATTTCAGTGTTTTAAACACAACAACATACTACAACTGATCATTACCTTGCTATAAGCTTGCATACTTTTGTTTATCATTTTATATTCAATTTCATAAAGCTTTTGAGAGCCATATTCTTGTCCAAAGTTGTTGTGATCTAGAGCTTACTTCTTTTACTCATATCTGCTCATTAAGGAGTATTGTGTTTGAGTGTTTAGTGTTTTATACACTTGTAAGAGAATTGTGATTCTCTTGTTGTAAGGAACTTGTGTTTCCTTGGTTGAAGTCTTGGAGTGTTGTATCTCCCAGCAAAGGTGTTAAGGCTTGTGTCCTTAAGTTGTAAAGGTTTGTTGAGTACCCGTAAGCTTAACAAGTTAGTGGAAAATCTCGAGAGAGTCTCTCGGGGACTGGACTAGCCACGTGTTGTAGTGAACCAGAATATATCGGTGCGTTCTTTCCTTTTTGTTTATTTAACGCACTTATCTATTTCCTGCAAATTTTAATTTCCGCAAGTTTACGCTAAATTTTATTATAACGCTATTCACCCCCCCTCTAGCGTTAAGCGTATTTTCTAACATCTAGGACTAATAGGACGGGATGGGTGTAGGAAATCATTCTATCTATGATATGTGTGCTTTGGTTGTATTATCATGATTTTCAGGTATAGGTTTTGATGAATGACAAACAATGAAGTCAAGTGTCAAACAACGTTATTACATGACAAACAATCAAGATTGAATGCCGAGAAGCATATTGATGAAGGGATTGCATGGAAAAGCCAAGACGAGCTCAAAAGGTCAAGACCGAAGACCCAAGGCGTAGGTCGTTAGGTAGAAACAATGTAAGAGCAACGTTTAAGTTATCTCGTCTTTTGGCTCAACATAGGTCATCACAAATATGCATAAAATCATTTTATCAAATCATATTTATCATAAACATATTTCAAATACTTCAAACAAAATGATTTTAACGTTTTCATTTTAACCAAAATGGTTTTTGAAGTAAGTTTTCGATTCTGGACAAAACAGCCAGATAATCGATTATCCTTTAGAAGATAATCGATTATGCTGAGTTTCCAGCAAAACTAGAAATTCCAGCAAGGCTGCATAATCGATTATCACCTAGTGGATAATTGATTACCTGCCAATTTCCAGCTTAAACTGGAAATTCCGCAAGGGTCAATAATCGATTATCCCCTAGAGAATAATCGATTATTCACTGACCGTTGCCTTCCCAACATTCCGTTTTATGAACGTTGAGAAGATAATCGATTATGTAAAGTGAATAATCGATTATCTTGGCATAAAATCAGCATGATTGATTGCCTATTAAGCAACGGACATACAACCTCTACCACCTAAGATCCATGATCAGCCAACTTATTATGCCCACACTGAAGAAGACGCAGACGGAAAGCCTTGGTTTCATGATATCAAGGAATATTTAGCCAAGGGAGAATACCCAAAGCTTTCCAATGATACTCATAAGCTCACACTTCGAGTTGTCTAACAATTTCTTTCATAACGGAGGAATCCTGTATAGAAGGACTCTGGATTTGAGATTATTAAGGTGTGTCGATGCAAAAGAAACATCTAAGGTACTAGAAGAAATCCATGCTAGGACATGTGGCCCACATATGAACGATTTTGTCTTAGCCAAGAAGATACTCCGGGCTGGTTACTTTTGAATGACTATGGAAACGGACTGCCTCCAGTATGTCCGGAAGTTCCACTGTTGTCAGATACATGAAAACATGACAAAGGTACCTCCAAACGAGCTTAATACAACAAGCTCACCATGGTCGTTCGACGCTTGGGGAATGGATGGCATTGGACCAATCTAGCCTGCCGCTTCTAACGGTCACAGGTTCATCCTGGTAGCAATCGACTATTTCACCAAATGGGTCGAGGCAACATCTTATAGAGTAGTGACTAAGAAAGTCATGGCAGACTCTGTCCGCGACTGTATCATCTATCGGTTTGGGATTCTAGAGTCAATCATTACTGATAATGTCTCCAACCTCAACAGTGACTTAATGAAAGCTATGTGTGAGACCTTCAAGATCAGACACAAGAATTCAACAACTTACAGGTCTCAGATGAATAGAACTGTAGAAGCCACCAACAAAAACATCAAGAATATATTGAGGAAAAAGCATAAGCAATGGCACGAAAAGCTATCATTTGCTCTATTGGGGTATCGCACCACTGTCTGCACATGAACTGAGGCAACCCCCTATATGCTGGTTTAGTATAGAAGTTGTCATTCCCGCCAAAGTAGAAATTCCTTCCTTTAGAATCATATAAGAAGTTGAGATCAATGATGCAGAATGGGTGAAGAACCGTTACGAGCAACTAGCTCTTATAGATGGAAAGAGACTGAATGTCGTTTTCCACGGTCAGCTTTATCACAAATATGTCCAAAGCCTTCAATAAGAGAGTCAGGTTGAGACAGTTCACACCGGGGCAACTGGTATTAAAAAAAATTTTCCCGCATCAAGATGAAGCTAGAGGAAAGTTCTCTCCCAGCTGGCATCCATACATGGTTCACCGGGTTCTAGAAGGAGGAGCCCTTATACTTGCCGAAACCAATCAATTCAGATGCAATCAAGCGCTACTATATGTAATCTTATGCCTTCCTATATGATATAATTTGAACTACGCCTGAACTAATTCCTGTTTAAGAGGGGATACGTAGGCAGCACTATGGGTACGATCACAATTCAATAAATTTTTCATTTCTCCCCCCCTTCCGGACTCCCCGCGATTGGAAACTTGGGTAGAATTTTGAGAAAGACCCTCAATATTCCGAAGTTGATTTTTGCCAATCGCCACAAGCAGCAGTCAGAAGCAGCAACCTCGTATACCGGGGCAGAATTTTGAGGAGAACCCTCAAAATTTTGTAGCAGGAAAGGTTGCAATATCTTGAACCATGTCTCTTTCGTCGGTTCATCTAAACAAAATACTCTTTATTATGTATTTATATTATAGTTTTACTAAATCATGCATGTATATATCTGAAATCGCTTTGCTTAGCAACCGATACCCCAACGATATGTACAGCAACGCTAGATCAAAGTCGAGTAGGTCAAGCAGAGCTAGAAGGGATACGAACTAACCACCCCTCCCATCTGTAAAACTCACGATTTTTCTTTGGCTGCAGGCACTTGAGTCGCAATATCATCAAATATATACACTCATATTGTTCGGGAATACAACTCTTAGAACCGTTGCACTTACTCCCAATTTCTATCCACACACAGTGTCCCCAGCAGGCACAATGTCCTGAGAAGTCACAATATCGCAATCCGCTATCAGCAAAGAAAATTCTATTATCATTTGCCTTTTTACTTCTTGCGTAAGGCTATCATTCTGTCTTCCGAAGTTAAGCTTGACCTCCATCTGCATTCTTGCATTGCATAAGGCTACTATTTTTCCTTCCAGGGCTAAGATTTACCTCTATCTACATTTTCTACATTGCATAAGGTTACCTTTTTGCGTTCCGATACTAAACACTGTCTCCATCTGCATTTTCTGCATTGCATAAGGCTATATTTCTGCCTTCTGAGACTAAACACTATCTCGATCTGCATTTTTTGGATTGCATAAGTCTACCATTTTGCCTTCCGAGACTAAACATTGTCTCCATCTGCATTGCATAAGGCTACCATTCTGCCTTCCTAGACTAAATAGTGTCTCCATCTGCATTTTCGGCATTGCATAAGGTTACCATTCTGCCTTCCGATACTAAACATTGTCTCCATCTGCATTTTTTTCATTACGTAAGGCTACCATTGTACCTTCCAAGACTAAACATTGTCTCCATCTGCATCTGCATGGCTGAAAGATCGCCACTTCATATATAATTGCATGGGTGAAATATCGCCACTTTATTTACACTTGCATGGCTGAAAATCGCCACTTTATTTACATCTTCATGGCTGAAATAGCGCCACCTCACTTACACTTGCATGGCTAAAAGATTGTCAATTCACATACACTTGCATGGCTGAAAGATCGCCACCTCATTTACACATGCATGGCTGAAAGATAGCCACTACATTTACACTTGCGTGGCTGAAAGATTGCCACCTATTGCATCTCATGGGTTGAAAGATTTCCAAATACTACATCTTATGGGCTGAAAGATCGGCAAATTATTCGAGGGCGTTATTTTTCAGAGATATCATTTGCATAGCCTGAGAACACCATGTCATGGCTCAAAGATCCCTTTAATCTTTTGCATATCATTATTTAAAGGCATAATGGTTTGGAAGGATCATTCGCATAGCTCGAGAGCGTCATTTCTTGCCCTGCCAATCCTTTATTATTATATGCTTCATGGACCATGACATCATGGTCTAAGGACTTCATCCCAACCGTCCAAAGACAACATTCATGGTCCGATGGGAACTTGCATCACATTTAAATTTTCGTACAATATATACTTGTATTGCTTATTTGTAGGTAAACTGGCGAGCAACGACCATCTTGACAGGAGCAATTCTGCTCCAATTCACGTATCCCCATCAGAGTTTAACTGTTCAACCAGTGCTAAATATCGCATCCGTTCTTGAAAATTTCCAACAACATACTCCACCGACGGATCCTGAACTACATATGGCCTGATTCTGTGAGACCAGGGATGTGTAGGAAGCTTAGAATCTATAGCACGACCAAACCTTTTCGAACCATTTTGTTCGGTCAAAATTGGTTATCATATCTTTACCCGACAACTCTTCCGTCCTTCTCGGGTAAAGAAGGGAAGCTGTTGATCTCCAATTTTTCCCTGTATATTTTTAACATGCAAAATATTTTCAAAGTAGCATGTATATGCATATATAAGTATTTCCTAAGATTTTATTATTTGTCTCAATTTTTAAAGATATTTTTTCTCAATTTATTCCATTATTTTATAAAAAACCCCAATAATTGTCCCTAAAATTATCACTTTGGTGATTCATTTATTGGATTCTCACATTTATACTAAAATATTACAAACATAAATTTTGCATATTTTACAAATTCCTTTAGTATTTTTAAAGATAAATTGTGTATAATTGCAAAATTAGCCTATTTTAAGATTTAATTATGTTTATAATTATAAAATTGACTTCAGTATTTGTAATTCAATAATTATGTATTATTAATTAATTTTAGTGCCTTAATTTACTTTCAAAAATTATTTACTATTATTATAAAATAAATAAGGGAAAATGGCTATTTAATTGTTAGTCCATCTACGTTTCAATTTTAGCCACATTTTGGCACCCCAATTATACCCAATTTCAAAAACAACCACCCAGCCCATTACCTAATTTACCCAACCCACAGCCCATTTAAACAACCCGCCCAGACTCTCCATTCAATCTGGGTCGTTGATCAATATGATAAACGGTCACATTTTAATCTTTCATTTTTAATTTCCCCTCCTATTAATTTTTGCATCACCAGCCGCCTTTGAATCTCCTCTTTCTCTCAATCTATCTCTCAGTCTCTCAGAAGCCCTAGCCGCCTCCTTCCATTTCCACCTTGAAAGCTACCAAAATCCAAGGATTCTAGGGCTGCTGAAGTTCTACACCGGCCTCCTGTAGCGTTTGCACGCCTGGTTATTGTAGTTTCAAGGCCTTACCATGGAAAAGCTTGGTCCACACCTTGTTTGACTCGAGTTTTATGGCCATCTCTGACCTTGCTCCGGCCAGCCATGGCCATCCGAGCCTGATCTCGACTTCTCCTGCTTAGATCAGTGACTCTTCCAAACCTTTCTCACTACCTGGGTTCTTTTGAAAGCCTAATCCTTCGAGATTTTTTTTAAATTTTTTTAGATCCATCGTATATCTATGTTTTCTCTAGGTTTTTAAACATTTTTCTCAAAGTTCTTGCAAAACTACACCTTCAAAGCCTTCATCTTTTTCCGATTTAGGGTTTCGTTAAGTTGTCCTTTAACGTTTCTCTAATCTCTTGCATGTTTTACTATATTTCTTATGTGTTTTGTCGACTATGTTTCCTATGTCATTTTTCTACTGTATTTCCTATGTTGTTTTCTTCTACTGAATAATTATGTCGTTTCTTCTATTGTATTTCATATATTTCTTCTGTTGTATTTTCAGGTTGTTTCTTCTATTCTGATGTGTTTCTTCTATTGAAAGATGCATGCTAAAAGTCTCAGTTTCTTTCTAAGATTTTTGAAGATATTTCGTCAGTATTTTTGCCTTGATTTCTTGTCCTTTCATCTCTACACTCGATTGATGGCAAATACCCTAACATTTAGGGTTTTATTCGAGTATTGAGTCTATTCGCTACGTGATTTGCTTGTTCTTCATCTCTGAAATTGTCTAATTTTCCAAACGCTAACTTTTTTTTGACCTATTCAAGCTTCTGGAGATTATTTCATCTACTGCTCGACTGAGTTCTGAAATATTTTGTTTTCGCCTTGTTTCTTTGTATGATTATGATTCCTCGCTACATGATTCTAAGGTCTTTCTATTGGACCCTTTCTATGCTATTTGATACTCTCTCTCTCTCTTCTCCATTGCTGAGATACCATGTGACTTCCATGTTCTTATAGTCTACTACTTTTTGATTTTTGCAATTGCATGACATTTCTTTTTGTCTTTTGACTTAAAATACAACATCATATGCTTAACGTTTGTGCACTCTTTATAGGTTAAACTTCCCTCTCAAAATAACCCCTGATTATGGACCGATTTCATATCTCTCTGTAATTCTAATTGTACTCTTATAACTGATTCATTCCTTATTGTATTGATTTCCCTTGTTTCTTGGACTTGTTGGAATATTTTCCTTTAAACTTCCGACCCCTACCTTTTCTACTTAAGTTCATTTGATCCCCTTACCTTGATTACATTGGCAAGGGATCCTTACAGAACTTTCCATGATTAAAGTCTGATAAACCTAGCCTCTATTACCTAATGTGTACTCGTACTATGATGGAAATATTTCCTTATTGGTCATATTCATCCCTATGTGATTTCTTTCCTTATTTAGCACTTGCATGCTACCGTTTAATTTAATACCTTAATTAAAGGAAGTCTTTGATACTAATTTGTTTCTATTTGACACATAGTTTCCTAATTATTTCTGAACTATAATCCTTACCTTATTTTCTCCCTATTTTCACATTATAAATATCATATTCTTTCACTGACACAGACACGCACACTCTTAGTTTTCTGAACTCTAACTTAAACGCAAAAACTATTCTCTATGTTTTTTGTATTGTGGCCTGTTTTTTCTAGTCCTGCTACTGCTTTTACTATATTTTGCTTTCTTGAAACTGGTATGCCCTAATTAAGATTTTCAGCAATCACAACCCATGTATTTACTTAATACCTTTACTCGCATGTATGCCTACTACTTGTGTTTAGTTTGGTGTTTAGTTTAGCATGCTATAATTTCCTTTAATTATGAATCCCGAACCCCCCACCCCAATGTGTTTGATGCCAATGGTTTGTTTGAGACATGGCAATATTGAGTACTATTGTCTATGGCTCAGACTTGATTCCGCTGGAATCATAATCTCCATGTCACCATCAAATGTTGTGTATTCTTGTTAATTTTGTAATCAATAACAGCATCGCTACTGTCGTGCATGCCTAGAATTGGCTAATGCCTAAGCAGATAGGCTCTTTGGCAATTTTTCCAATCCCTGAACTCTTTGTTTGACTTGTTTATAGATGTTTCCCAACACTTCTGCCCCCCTCCCTCTTTACTTTATTAGTTCCTTAAAATTCTATTTCTACAATTGGGCTCTCTCTTAGAATTTAAGTTCTGTTCCCCCCCCCTTAAGCCTTGCCTTGGTACCCCTTGAGCTCCCTCTGAACTTGGACACTTGGCCCTTCCACACTGCACTTGTCCCTATCCCGGTGATACAATTTGGATGTGAGCACTGCCCGGAGTCCTATCGAGGCTCTTAAGAAACTCTGGCACACTCAAATTGGAGAAAGCTTTTGGATAAGTGATCTTGGAGTTGGTCTATCTCATAATTTAGATAGGAAGTCAGAATCAGGCTTCCTATGGTTGTATTTTCTTTATACTTTTGATGTAATTTA
The DNA here is from genome assembly GCA_034376525.1 of Nicotiana benthamiana. NCBI lineage: Eukaryota > Viridiplantae > Streptophyta > Magnoliopsida > Solanales > Solanaceae > Nicotiana > Nicotiana benthamiana. The sequence continues at coordinate 76,529,053 of CM067324.1, read as the reverse complement.
TAGTTTTTGGTTTTTAATAAGTTGTAAATAACATTTGCGGCCGACTAGTGAAAAGGGTAGGTAACTATGGATGCGAAAAGGTAGAAATCATGCCTATAGGACTATTACAAATTTTGCATGTTGAAATTCACATATAAATCACGCTTATAGGTCTATTATGATTCTGCATATTCAAAATACATATAGAGATCATGCCTATAAATTTAGTACAATTCTGCATATTCAAATACCTATAAAAATTATGCCTATAGGTTGTTCTAATTCTGTACATTCAAACACCTATAGAAATCATGGTTATAGATTGTTCCAATTCTGCACATTTAGACACCAATAGAAATCATGCCTATAGGTTGTTCTTATTCTGCATATATAGAAATCATGTTCATACATTTTAAAGCAAATTTTTCATTTTTAGATACCATACCTATAGGTTTAAAATGATTCCTGCATTAGACATTATGCTTATAGGTTCGAGAACAAGCTTCTGCACCTATATGTTGCGTCTAAAATCAGCAATGTATAGAAATCATGACTATTGGATTTTCTAAACAAATCTAATTTTTTTGCTCAGTGTTAGATATAAAATTAGTAACAATAGATACTGTCAGTTGCAGAACTTGTAATCAATACGTTTAAATTCAACCCCTCTTTAATAATCTGAGTCCCTCACTTAACCAAAGTTTAAGCATGCCTATAGGGTTTTTAAATAACTCGTCTTGAGTTTTAATGTCTTATTACCTTCCAAATTCAGTAGATATCATATCTGTAGGACCCCGTCTTAATACTCAGGAAAGCCTTAGGATAATAACTATTTAAAAAAATGAATCTGCTTCTGTTAACTATTACAACCAATATGCATGCCTGATTTGTTCTTCTTATCTGAATTATATAATAAACTATGTCTGCCTCAACTTTTAAACTCTCTCATATTTGGTATTTAATCAGACCTAAACAGTATGTGAAAGTCATGTTAATTATATGCTTTCTTTGTTTAAGGAGGTATATGTGAGCCTTTGTTTTTTCATGTGCTTTCCCAAAAATATGCAATATGTGTTTTTTCTGTCGCCCTAGATTTTTATCTTTGAAACTTCAAATAAGCCTAATATCCCTCCCTTTTTAGGATTATTAGTCCTAAGTTCCTCCGGGACTGATAGGAGTAGGACGGGTAGTAGCATGTAATAAGTAATCGAGACCAACCCGCGCTTTAAATACCTCAATGGGGTGAGAAGGGTAGATATGGATATGATGACCACGCGATAATGTCACGTGTAGCCCCTCATTGAGGAGTGATTACCGGAAATTGTGTAGGGTGATCCACATTTTTAATAAACCTAGGACCCCCTTCCCTTTATTCTTTACTTTTTTCAGCATTTTTTAATCACCTTTTTTAAATTGCTCTTTCAAATATTGTTTAATCCAAACCATTATGTGTTGAAATCCCCTATTATTTGAGCCTTATTTGCTTATATGTAAGTGTACCCAAATTTACAATAATTATCTGGACAGGAATCACACTAGTGGATTCTAAAGGGTGCCTAACACATTCTTCTTAGAATAACTTCAAGCACTTACCCAATCTCTGGTTATCCAAATCAAACCCTTATGGTGTCCTAATGCACTTAAATCATTAGGTGGTGACTCATCAAATAAAAAACCTGATTCCCCAAATGTATTGAGTTCTCATCCCAAATGTCATAAACCTGAATTCCGCGGAGGAAAAAGGGGGTGCAACACCTATTAGGCAACCTCTGATCAGATGGTAAATTATATACTGAGTCTACTGTGGTCGAGCGCTTTGAGCGAGCCTAGTTGGTTGAGATACAGAGCCTAGTATGGTCGAGAACCTATGAGCAAGCCCACCACGGCAGAGAATATATATATATATATATATATATATATATATATATATATATATATATATATATATATATATATATATATATATATCAAGCCTACTGTGGCCGAGCTTTTGAGCGTGCCTAGTTGGCCGAGATACGGGGCCTAGTATGGTCGAGCGCTATGAGAGAGCCTACTACGCTAGAGCAGTTATATATATACTGAGCCATATATGGCCGGACAACTATTTTACTTACTATGTTGAGAGAGCTGAGTCAGTATCAGTAGGTAAGCACATCTTCAGATTTTGGGAAGACTACCAGCTACTTGCAGTTATTATATTATCAGTTTAGTTTCAGATTTCAGTAAATTGCCTTACATACTCGGTACATGATTTTGCACTAACATCCTTTTTTTCCTGGTAAAGCTATGTTTCATGCTGCAGGTCCAGATAGACGAGTCGAGAGCTCTCCAAGTAGATGTTGGCGTGCGCCATTTGCTTCAGAGTTGTGTATTTGATTAGTGTGATTTAGACGTGTATTGTTTGGTATGGCGGGACTCTTTCCCGACCTTTATGATATTTATGTACTTTTAGAGGCTTGTAGACATATGTCGTATACGTAAAATATTGTACGACCTTGTGTGCCTATGTTTTGAATTTATTATCATGTTGTTCTATTAGGCTTGTATGTCACATGTATATGATGATGTAATAAGAAAGATACCTTATGTTAGTACTAATTTGAGTAAGGTACCGAGTGCCCGTCATGGCCCATCGGTTTGGGTAGTGACACTTCCATTGCATGAGACTGAGCATTGTCTACTCTTTTTGCATGAGGCTAAGCATTGCCTCTCTAATTGCAAAGGCTGAGCACTGCCTTTCCTTGCATCAGGACTAAGATTTTCTCCTCTTCTTTAGGAGGATAAGCATTACTTCCCTAATTGCATAAGGTTAAGCACTGTATTTCCTTGCATGGAGACTAATCATTGTCTCCTCTTCTTGCATAAGGGTAAGCGTTGTCCCCCTACTTGTATAAGGCTAAGCACTATCTTTTCTTGCATGAGAGTAAGCCCTATCTCATCTTCTTGCATGAGGCTAAGCCCTGCCTCCTCAACTACATAAGGCTAAGCATTGCCTTTCATTGCATAAAACTAAACACTGTCTCCCTTTCTTGCATGAGGCTAAGCATTGCTTCCCTAATTGGATAAGGCTAAGCTCTGCCTTTCATTGTCCAATACTGAATGCTATGCTACTTGAAATCCAGCACTATTTTGCCTTTCCGGGGCTAAGCTCTGCTCCAATGTTATGCAAGACTAAGCTCTATCTTGTTTCTATTCTTATATGAACCAGCATCATGTCTTTTCATTCCATGCGCTGAAACATTACTATTTTTGTCCAAAGGCGTCATAGTCCGAAAGCATCATCCTCAAAGTCTGAAGACACCATGTCATAGCCTGAGGATCTCTCAGTATTATCATTATTCAAAGGTGTCATGGTGCTGAGGCATCATTATCATGGTCCAAGAATATCATTTTATGACCTGCAGATCCATTATCACATGATTCATAGCCCGAGACATCATGGTCTAAGGACATCATCCTCACCGTCCAAAGATAATCTCCATGGCCTAAAGAAAATTTGCATCATGTTTAAATTCTTTCCATAATCTATATATTTGCATGCATCTTATTTTAAGTTTTGCAGGTAATCCAGGAAGTAATCGATTTTCAAACAAGAGAAATCTTCGCTCCAGATGTCCATTCATAACGTTCACATTATGCAAATCTTTTCAATGTAACCGACTCCTATCAATTCCCCCTCCTTATTCTATAGCCATTCAGATACTTGATCTATAACACATCTGTTATGTTTTAGATTCACATATATAGATCCACATCCGATACTATTCTTCCCAAAACAACCCTTTCCGAAACACACAACCATTCCTATAACAACTCCATCGGTTTCGTTCAGCGTTGGTTCTAAAACTACACATGGCTTGATTCTTGTAAAACCAGGAAAATGTAGGCAACTCAGAAACCGAAGTTCAGCCTCTATTTTTAAAATCATCCCATTCGGTCAAAATCGATCATCACTTATTTACTCGATAATTCTTTCACAATTCCCGTGTAAAGAAGGGCAGTTGTTTTATTAGCGTACACAAGTATTTCAGAATTTTCCATAATTTTTAAAGACTTTAAACCAATTTATTTCCATATTTTATTATATAAATATCCAGTAATTATCCTTCAAATTATTTTTACGATAATTTAATTATCTCAACTTAGCATTTATACCAACATGATATTTTAAGTATTTTTCAGTATATTTTTTATAATTATATTTGCATTTTTAGGCTAATTGTATATATTTGCAATAATAGCCTATATTCGTGTATAATTATATTATTTATGCAAAGAATATCTTTTTATATTTTTATAATGTTTATTTAGTATTTTTAATATCATTTTAGTTTACAAATAATATTTTATTACTTATTAATTATTTATATAAATTTTTTCTTTCTGAATATTGGGTATTTAAAAAATATCAATTTCGGACCTAATAACCCAAACTAGTAACCCTATACACCAGCCCAATAACCCTAGTCCAAATGCCTCTCCTAATCCCACCAGACATGGGATTTGCCTACTATTACTTGCCGTATACGATATCATCTCATTGTTGGTTGCTTGTCTATGGTATTACCTAGTTGCATACTTAAACATGGCAAGCAAATCTCATCAAAAAATTAAACCAAAGTTCATTCAAATCCCTGACCTTTCTTCTATTCCGTCTATATTCACTCTTGTTTTTTTATGGGTACGCTTCTCTATATATTTTCTGTTGATTCTTTTTTATCCTAAAACTAGGGCTTTCAAATCTTTTTAAATCAAACCAAAATTGTATGACTCTTTGATTTTGAGTGATATTTTAACAATATTCGTCCTATTCTGTGTGATGTTTGATTTTTATTTTTGATTTTGACGATTTTTTCACTTTTCCTAAAAATTAAGGTTTGAAATTTTTTCTTTCCTTACCAATTTCGATTTCATGTGATGTTCTTTCTTTTCTAGCTTTTGATTGATTATTTTCCTTATTTGGGTGTTCAATTTATACTTCTATATAACCCCCCCCCCCCCCAATTTCCCTTTAACACAGACTTTGAATCGCTATAATCTCACTAAAATTAAAGATTTATTGTGTCATTTGTTTATTATCTCGTTCTATACTTTGGTTATTGGCCGGCGGAAAGCCAAGACCACTAAATTCTGGGTTCTTTCTTCTCATTGATAATTAGACACTGTGGACTTTTATTCTTTCTTGTATTTTTTTTAACTGGTGAGTTACTGAACCTTTACAATTTCGTTCCTATGTATCTGTAACTTTCATATGTTTTCACTTTTGAAGATCATAGCTTAATGTGTTGTTGGGTTTCTTTTGTGTGCAATTCTATTTATTTTACCTTAGTTTTAGGTCTTTTTAACTTTGACTTCACAATGTTGCTAGTTTGAAACATGCTTAATCCTAATTCAAGTAATCAAGATTCTCTTAATTTCGTTTCGCCAATGTGTTATGAACTATTGCTGTATGTGACCTTTGCACTTGTTAGCATCTTTTTGGTGTTTAATTCTTTTTAAGGTTGTCCATTATGTTATTTGAATATGCTCCATTTGCATAACTTGGACTTTCTTTAGTTAATTGGTCTATTAGGACAGATCTGAATGCTTACACTTACTATATGACATGAGCCTATATTTCCTTTATGCTCTGAATCTGTATAGTGGCAATATTGCATAGGTAGTATTTTTAATTTTGTGTCAAGATCATGTCCTATCAACCATGACTAGTGCTCAGTAAATATACCCCTTAGCATATTTTGACTCACTTGATTTACTAGTAGTTGTCATAATTTGTGTTTTCCTACTATATCTAAATATTGTTCTGATGCCTGATGTGAAGTTAACATTGCTATCTTATAACATTAGGACATATACTAGCATAATTTGGACCTTTAGGTTTTCAAGTTGGTATTATCTATGCATGTTTATCTTTTTCAATTCTACAAATTAGTTATTTCTCTAACTCTTGCAATATGTGACTGCATATGTGCTAAATGTTGAACCTGCTTCTAAGTCTTTACTATGCTTGTTTTTCAAATCCTGTGACTTGTTCGATTATCTGTTCTATATTCTCAATTTGGTCATGTCTGGGTATCTCTCAAATTCCCGTCTCTCAATCTTGGTCCATTCCCTTTCACTTATTACCTAGGCTCCATCATTGACCTCCCTAGTGTGAGCACTGATCGGGGTCCAATTGAGACCCTTGTAAAGTCTGACACACTAGAATTTGGTCTTTAGTCATTCTTTGAATTTTCTTTATTAATTTCCCCACTGTGAGCACTGCCTTGGGTTCTTGAAACCCTTGGGAACTTTGACACATTAGGGTCATATTTATTTACCACCTTCCCAATTGTTCAACTCTTCCTTTTACTTACTAGCTAAATCAACTGGTTTGTGGATGCTTTATGTAAATAAAGATATGATTTCTGGGCTAATGTAAACTGTATGGTTATGAGAATGAAAGCCTGGCCAGGCTGGGCATACATTAAGCCTACCGTGGGCTCACTATAGATATTTTTTTACTCTCTAATTTATTCCATTCATTGGACATGTAATAATGCTGTAATAATAATTGGAGTATTAGTAAAATTGGAAAAAAGGTGTTTATCTTAGTATTTGCATTGAAATAGATAGAAATCCTGCCAATAGGCGTTTTACTTCTTTTAAATTTGTTCTGTTGCAAGGTGTGTTAGATAACCTGCTTATTGGTGTTCAATCCATTTAATCTATTTTATTTCTACATGTTAGATAACCTACCAATAGGTAAAAAAGTTCAACCTGTCTAATTTATTCTACTTCTACATATTACATATCATGCCTATAGGAAATTAAATTACCAATGCATCAATATGCTTACGGCATATTCATTAGGTGCTACATGATTTTGTTAATTCACATAATACCTAATCTGCAATTTAGAAATTATACTTATAAGGTTAATTGGTTAACATGTTGTGTTCACTTAATAAACATTCCTATAGGATCTAAAATCAATCTTAATTATTAATTCCTTTAAGTGCTAATGTTGAACTTTCAACACCGTGTCATTGCCACTATTAAGAAGCATGCCTATAGGATCCAAATAAGTAATTCTGAATATTCTCCTATAGTTTCCCTTGCCAATTACTTTATAAATCCTCTAGATATCATATCTATAGGTTTAACCGCTTACAACCGATAATTAGTAAGCAACTAAGTAGTCACTTAGAAATTATATTAAAAATGGCTTTGCACGTGAAATTGTTTGCATATTCAAAATCTAGAATCACATAAAAATTATGTTTATAGGATTCAATGAGTTTAACTTGTCTCGGCCTAGCTTGTTTGCATGCATTTATTACCTAAGTGTGGAGGCTAACTTGTGCCCTTATTTGTTTATACATGAAAGTCCAACTTGCTTTGTATGTCGCCTAGTATTCTCATTTTGAGAAACCTAAGTTAGGTCTAGAACCACCTAAAATAGAGGCCCAAATTCCTCTTGGACCGTAGGAACATAACGGGTAGTGCACGCACAGGGTACGAGTTATAATTAAAATAGTACGATTTAGGTAACAACTTAAAGATAATAATTAGATAGCAGGAGATGATAGTCTATGCCTGCTGAATAATACGAGTAACACCCATTAGAGGGAGTTATGAAGTGTTATTTATATTGCACGGAGTGATACATTAATCTAAAAAACATAGGACACCCATCATTACTTCTATTTTCTTTCTTTTTCTATTAGAATCAAAAAATAGTTGCACCCTTTATTCAAAAGCTGTTTATAATAAACTTCTTAAATTTTTGTGCCCACTCCTCATTTATTTGATCATATAGACTAATTCATATAATTCGACTTCGGCCGGGACCCATAGTTATGGACCTCGAAGAGTGCCTAACACCTTCTCTTTGAGGTAATTTTGAGGCCTTGCCCAATCTTAGGTGATGCAAACTGGTTAAACTTGAGTTATTTGCAAATAGGTGCCCTAACACACCTCAAGGCCGTTAGGTAACTAATCTCTCTTTTATCCCCCTCCTTAAAAGAGTTCTCATGTGTCGAAACCCAATTTTGCGAGAAATAGAGTCGCGACACTCACATCTGCAAACGAGCTTATGCGCACTAAAGTATGCTTCCGCGGACTCCTATGCCCAGCTCATCCTCCGCACCTGCAGTCACATGCACGCACCTGCAGCCTTGCAGGTGCGATAAATCCTCGCATCCACGTATCTTCCCATCTTTAGACAAATCCCGCATTTATGCATACGTGGCTACTTCTGTGACTCCCCCTTTCCGGCCATGACCTTGGTGGTGTGGTTCACCAGAATTAAAGCACACAACATTTCTCTAAGTCCAAACCTTAATTCAATTTCAATCCAAATCACACTCGAGGACTCCGAGACCATATCCAAAATAATAGTGCATCCTAAGACATGATACGAACTTAGTCAAAGCCTAAGATCACATCAAATAACATAAAATCCATGAATTTCACCCCAAATCAAGCCTAATAAAACAAAAGAACTTCTAACTTCTAAAACTAATGCCGAATTATTTCAAACCAACTCTGATTTACCTCAAATTTTGCACACAAGTTATGAATGGAATAATGGACCTATTATAACTCTCGGAACCAAAATCCGGACCTGCTATTAATAAATCATTTGTCGGTTAAACCTCCCAACCTTCAAAACCTTCAACTTTCCAACTTTCGCCAATTCAAGCCAAAACGACCTACAAACCTCCAAATCAATATTCAGACATATACCTAAGTCCAAAATTACCATACGAAACAATCATGATCATTAAAACTCTATTCTAGAGTCGTCTATATAAAAGTCAAACTCCGATCATCTCTTTCAACTTAAGCTTCTAACCTTGGGACTAAGTATTCCAATTTACTCCAAAACCATTCCAAAATCAATCCAACCATCCTAGCAAGTCACATAACCATAAGTATTAAAAAATGATAAATGAGGGAAGGGGACTACAATACACAAAATAGTAGGCTGAGTCACTACAGTATGTGTTGAGGGCGTATATGTAAGGCTGCGAATTTCACGGTTCCGAACCCGAACCAGACCGGAACCGCGGTTCTGCCTGTTCTGCCGATTCCGGCGGTCCGGTTCCGGCGGTGTCCCGGAACCGTGATGGGGCGATTCCACCCGTTGGAATTGCGGAACCGGAACCGCCAGAACCGGAACCGGAACTGGACCGGTTCCAAACGGTTCTGCAATGATAATTTTTTTAAAAAAAAATTTTAAACGGTTCCAAACGGTTCTGGTGGTTCCAAACGGCTCTTTTTCAAAAGTATCCGTTTGGAAGTTTAAAAAATAGCCATTTGGCCCCCAAACTTTAATTTAACCCCAAACTTTATATAATTATACTATTTCCATTTCTCAACTATAAATACCCCCTCATTCTTTCATTTTTATTCACCAATTCATCAATTTCTCTCGATCTCTCTCAATCTCTCTCAAGCTCTCTTTCAATCTTTCTAGTGCAAGTGCTTAATTTATTGTTGCTAATTCGTGAAACATTGTGAAGTTGTTGAATTGAAGTTTTCAAGTGTTCAATTTCAATGATTTTCAATTTTCAAGAAGTTGTTCGTCAGTCCGGTAAACTCATTTCAACTCTTACGTGCTAATTATTATGGCATTTTCGTTGAAAAATATGTTCGGTAAAGGAAAAGCTAAAACCAGTGAAAGTAGTGGCCAAAATACTACCCCTCCCCCGGTTGATGACAATCTCAACATAAAACCGAAAGTTGAATTCTTGCCTGGTAATAAATTGGTGGAGGGAACATCTCTAGAGATTTTGGAGAAAGAAGGTACAAAGGACAACGTCACACCATCTTTGCAACACCATGCTGATGGCTTGGAAGAAGGTGCAATGGAACAGGTGGTTTTATCTCAATGGGGTGGTTCAAATAAGGCAGGATTTAAAGTAGTGCCTTCAAACACTAAGAAGTCTGTTCACCTTGATAGTGTGTTCAACATTGTATCGTACGACATAGTCCCTAAGCTTCAAGATCTACTTATGACATCAACTTTTAAGGTAAGTCCAGTACATTTTCTACAGGATCTGACACCTGCTGTAATTCAATTCTCTAATACCTGAACAATTTGAATCCTTAGTAACTTATCTTTTGATGGACCTTGACATTGTATTCGACATGGCTCAGTATATGTATTTGTCTATTATTGTGAGTGATATAACATGACTGAAAAGTTAAAAGACCTTTTTTGTTATCTGGATTTTATTGCATTATTATTGTAGGGCTTTGTCTGAGAAATCAATGGAGGCACACAGGACAGGGAAGAAGCATATGGCTCGGCTCCAGGAACTCCAAAAGATATCGAAAAAACTGAAGTGGCCGATGATGTGGGTGCAACTGTCAATAGAATTAACCCCAAGGAACAAGAAAAAGCGTTCACCACAGGGGATAACTGAGTTAAGTCATGTTCAGGGAATAATGCATAAATTATGATGTAACTTGTACATTGGCATGTCTTCTTTTAGTTTTTTTTTTCATTGGGGGAAGGAAGACTAAGAAAGATATGCCATTTTGGTCAATAAATATGCTCTTTATAATATCCTTGAATATCTTTTGTCCCAATATTTCTTTGTCTTTACTTCTATATCAATCCTTGAATATTTATATAACATACAATATATAACATACAACACAATATACTAATGACAATATTCTTTTATCAATATATAATACTTATATACAATTTATACTAATTACTAACTACAACACAATATACACTACTTATATACAATATATACTACTTACATACAATATATACTATTTATATATAAAATATACACTACATATACACAATATATACTAATTACCAAACACAATATATACTATACTAATAACATAATACACCATATAAAATATATTCTACAATATACTAATGACTACTATACAAGATATTGATTTAAAAAAAAAAAATTCAGAACCGCCGGAACCGGAACCGGAACCGGAACCGCCAGAACCGGAACCGGATGGTTCCGGAACCGTATGGTAGCGGTTCCGGCTCCGGAACCGCCAGAACCGCAGAACCGGAATCGCCAGAACCGGAACCGCAGACCCAAATAGACCCAGAACCGGAACCGGATACAGCCTTGCATATATGCAAGGTAAAGAGTATATATGTGTTTGCTATAAGTTGAGCATGAGGGTGGAACTAGTTATTGACATCTTGTTGCTTCACGTATTATAATTTTCATGCTTTCTCTAGATTGTAAGACTCGTTCACGGTTTCCATTCGGGTTAGAAGTCATGTTAAGCTTGTTCTGAAATTTGGGTAATAAAAGTATTAAATTGTTGATTTGGCTACTGGTGCAAAGTGTTGTATACTTCCTAAATGGAAAGTTGTGTTCAATCACTCTTTCTTAATACTAATTATGCTTCCATCTTGCTTGTTATTTTCTTACATGTTTATGCTTGGTGAGGAAGAATAAGTTGCACGAAGGTTATTTTTGTGCTTGTGAGGAAGAGTGATTGTGCACGAATGGTGCTTTTCTGCTTTCTTTATATATCAATATAATCAGATGAAGGGTATTATTGTGCTTGGGAGAAAAAGAGACCGTGCATGAAGGGTATTTCCGTACTTATTATTATATTGTACTTGTAAGAATGAAAGTAAAAGCATGAAGGATGATATCGTGTCATTGTTGATATCGTTTGTTACTTATTTTACCATGAAGATTGAGGACTTGGCTATGATAGTTGGTGGTTGTTTTTTATAGTCTTGTTAGGAGTTGCTTGTGGAAGCATAAACTGTGGTTTTCTGTTTTCTTTTATCTTTTTCTATTTTCTCGTTCCATATCTTCTTACCCTTATACTTGTCTCTCTCACATATTATTTATCTTATCATCATGGTATTTTACTTGTTAACTTGTCTCATTATTCCTCGTTATTTCTCGTTACTTAACTGTACAGATTTATATGCAAGTGTCTTATCTTAACTTTGTTACTATTTTATCGGTGTTAGGCTTGACATTTACGATGTACATTGAGTTTATTACACTTATACTATAATTCTTCATTTCTTGTGCAGATTTTGAAGTTGGTTCCGATGGTACTTAGAGGGCAGAATAACTTGTTGGTGGAGGAGGCCAGAGGTAGTGCTGCACTCGTTCACTGGCCTCGTAGTCTCCCATCTCATAGTCTTATTAATTTTTATTTGTTTCAAATAATGTAGTGGTTATTTCAAACTTTGTATTTCGTTAATTTTGTAGATGCTCGTGACTCCTGTTTCAAAGAGATGTTTGATGGTTTTGGGTTTCAAACTTGATCTAATTCTTTTAAATTCTATCTTTTATTTATAGTATCATGTTATTTAAGTTCGATTTACCTTAATTATTGTTATTTGTTGGTTTGCCTAGCAAATGACATTAGGTGCAATTGCCATCACCATTGTTGGAAATCTGGGTCGGGATCCAATAATAAGTTGGCCAGATCAGTTTCTAAACCATTTTTGGCTTATCACATTTCACACATTTGGTAAAACCCTAAAAATTTCATAACTTATATTCAATCAAAAATCACGAGCTGATCACCTCCGGCGTGTGGGTTTTCATCTTGTAAGTACTTTTCAAAAAACTTGCTATTTTATTCTTAATTTTCTAAGCCCTAAAATACTAATATTTTATTCTTAAGTATTATTCATTTACTTATATATATATATATATATATATATATATATATATATTGTATATAAATAATTTAAGGGAATTTTAATTAGTTTAACGATATTCCAAAGAAAATTTTAACTTACTAGGTAGGTTAATTTTAAAAAACAAAATTGGATTTAAAGTCAAGTTCGTTTCAGAACAAGTCTTCTGTGAAATGGGATCTTGACTTATCTTTAATTCTTTATGATTAGGTGTAGGCCTGCCATCCTTGAATTTGTACCTGCTAATTAGTAGTAGTTGTTTGAATTTGACTTTACAAGAATGGCTTAAAGGTTGGAGTACGCTTGGTTGGGATAACCAAGGGTATGGTTAGAGGGCACGTTAGCGGTAGGCATAAAATTGAAAAAATCTAATTTCAAACTGAATCGAAATAACTTAGATATTTTAGTGTCGATTTTTTTAGAATTTTGATATTTTTCGATATAGATATTTTGATATTTCAGTACAATATTCAGTATTAAATTTTTGATATAATAAGAAATTTAAAAATAGATAGATTTATAAGTGGCTATTCAAAAATAGCCATAGTTTTAAAAGTAATCGAAATATAGTCACTTTTCATGTAAAGATAAATCTGAATGAAAAACACTGTTCATAATCCAGAATATACTCCATCATAATGTACTTGAATTATAGTATAATATACTTGAACTCTAGTGTATTATATTGGAGTTCCAGCATAAGTTTACTAGAAATTCACTATAATATACTGAAAATTCAGTATAATATACTGGACTTCCAATATAATAAACTGAAATTCTATTATAGTATAGCGGTCCAGCATAATATGTTGAAAGTTCATACACAGGTGCTCCAATCTCCAGTATGTTATGCTGGAACTTTCCGCGTGTTGGAGTTCCAGCATAATATGCTTGAAGTTCATACACAGGTGTACCGATCTCCAGTATATCAAGCTGGAACTTTTTGTGTTGCAACAAAATAGTGGTTATTATTCATTAACTTTTCCAAATATCGACTATTTTTGAATGAGTTGTCCGAAAACAGGCTAGCCCGTACTATTTTGGCGATATTTTGATATACAGAAATACCAAAATATTTATGTCCAAGCCCACCTCTATTTATATTTTCTAGCCCAATAAGCCTAAGCCCTAACACGGGGCATTTGCATCTATACTCGTTTTTTGGGTCACGTTTTAACTTGTTCCCGCTTTGCAAAAAAAAATTACAAGTGTACACACTTTTTCACGTAAGTTCAGCATACGGGGCTAAAGTAGCTAAGGCAGCTATGTATAAATTCAGCATTCTAGTAGATGGGACTGAAGTAGCAAGTGTGCTGAAGTTTTTGTTTTGTAACTGGCGAACTTTAACTCTAGAGCTGAAGTTTTTGTTTTTATAATTGAGGAATTTCAGCTCTATTTGTTTGTAACTGGTGAACTTCAGCCTTCTTAGAGTTGAACTTCGGTCTACAACATTGTGAATGCTCCATATATCTTTTCAGCTTCTTAGAAGGTTTGTCTCTTATTTATGTCTTTTTCTTTTTCAGTATACTCTTTTATCAATTATTTCTCGCAAATATAGTAGAGATTACATGTTTTGAATGACTAAAATTCTCTAATCTGTTGTAACATATGAATTCATTAGGTCGTTAAGCCTCTGTTGCAGGAGAGGACAAGAAAAAAGCTGAAAAGCTTTGAATTGCTTCTAATGGAACTATAGGATTGAGGGCAGATATAATTTTGAGAAGAAGACGCGGGAGAAAGAAGACTGAGTTGTTTAAAAAGTAGGTACAAATTTAAATTTTGTAAAAGAATAAGTATAAATTAAATAGGGATAATCAAATAAAATGCCACGTATAACTTTTACTCCTAACACCCTAAGTACCCTAATCCCTGAGGCCTTAGTCTTAGAGACAGTTACGGACAGCAGTACTAGCTACTGTTGAAGCCTTCTTACCGGGAATGTTGAAAGCGTTTCCAGTGCAGTGTTGGTCACTTGGTGCTGAGTTTGTTGACTGTTGAAACTTGAAAACATTTTTAGCAATTTAGTGTATTAACGTTTTATACTAATGCAAAATTTATTTTAGTCTAGTTTGGTTGGATACTGAAACTGTATCGAAATTGTACTAAACCAATTAAAAAATATCGAATCGTACCGAACTATTTTGATACAATATTTTAATATGCTTAATTGATTTACCGAATATCATATCATAGTTTTTAATATCGTATCGAAGTACCGAACGCCCGAGTGTGTACAGGGTTCGTCGAATCTCCTTTATTGAAGATTTACATTGTATATATAAAATTAAAATTATGTTTCATACACACATATATATAACCCAAGAGATGTTTTACTAATTATATTTTAAAATATTCCCTTAATTAAACTTTTGATTTTGCCACTGGGGTGACCGTAAGTGTGGAGAGTCTGGAGGGAAAAAGTTCTATGTGGATCGCTGATCATAATTAGTTATAACTCATAGACACAAAGTTTATACAAATGGAGTTACTCCATTAGTTTTTCTTGCTAGCTGTTTTTTATTTCTAGAAAGATAGTCAATAATGAAAGCTGTGTTGGAAATTCTCGGCAATATTGTTCTGAGATAGTTTAAATATAAAAATATGATTATTAAGGTATAATTATTGTTGTAAAAGAAGTCATAGGGAAAATTAGTCCAGACCAATAAATTGAACTGACACACAAACGGTTTGCAATCTCAAAGATGTGAATAGAAGCTAACTAAACTTCTCATAAAAAGTGATGGAAATATTGACACGCCGTACGTTATTATTCCCTTGACTTAGTCTGTTTTTCACGCGGAAAATTATGAGATATTAGAATTTAAATTTCAGTAGAAATAAAAGATTAGGGGTGATTTCTGCATTATGTGGATGGATATACATATTTATTTATAAAATAATTAAGTACATGCAAGTTAAGCATTGCTATAGAAAAAGATAATGGGATCTAAATTCCTGTACACCTAGCTGTAATTAGTCAAAAAATTAAGAGATTATCTTTAATTCCAGTGTAATTTATATATTTCCCGTAAAAATGGTAACAACAGTTAAATTTATAAACGGAATTCTAAAAATACGTGATCTATTTTTATGTTAGTTGTTAAAGCAGATGATGCTAAGAAGATGGAGTTCAATGATGAAATGCAAGCTTAAACGAGGCAGTGATCGAACCGATAGGTCAGCTGCCCGAGTGTAGGATTGGTCGATGGGAGACCTCCGGAACGATGTCTGGGTCGAGCTCGAGCTATCGGAGGCAGTCGGGAATGGGATAAGAGTTAAGATATGATTAAAAATGCTCTTTATAGCCAATACCAAGCGAGTGACCTCGAACCAGTGAGAGCGAGCCAGTTAGAAAGAAGAAAGAGAGAGAGAGAGAGATATTATTGCACTCAAGGAGAAATAGTTGGAGCAACATCATCCATTTACGAAGTGGCATAGATTCCCCTTACATAGAAGAGTGAATACAATATAGTACAGAGTATTATAAGTGTAAAGGCAAGGGGATGGGACGGCTAGGCACAGTGCTAGTGCTTGCTATTCTAGCTGCTCACCTCGGGAATCCTCCGTCCACGCAATCTTCGTTGGATCGCGGACGAACCTCGAAGGAGGGAGCTCGATCGTAATCCTGCAGCCTCGAGATGCTGATATGACTCCCCGAATGCACCTTATCGGCAAGAAATAGACTCCTCCGATTTCAACGCATAAAATATATTCAATTCCAATGTGATTCATCCCTACCTATGCTTCCATTTGCTTGGATTACAAGTACTTCCTTTATTTCTAAAATTTGAGGCGGAGGCAAAATGCATTAGTTAATTTCTTTCTATTTATCCAATCAATGCTAGTATATGGTGGCAGATGCTCTGTAGACCTAGTTACGGTGTACAAAAATTATATCGGACACCACCATTATAAAAAGAACGAAGAAAGGTTAAAAATGTTCCTAAATTATTGAAAAAAATTTAAAAATACATTTCATGCACATATTGGGTTAAAAATATCTCTCCATCTATCTTTTGGTTCAATTATACCATTTGACCGCTAGGTCAATGCTGATTTAAAAAAAATAATTATTTAAATTTTACGTGGAAATTTCTTATTGGTTAAACTTAAAATATCCAACTTATTAGAAAATCCCGCCCATATCTTCTCGTTTTTCAAACTAACTCGTCCTAAATACTAATCCGACCCGAATAAAAAGTTTAACTAAAAAACGACAGCTCCACTTCCATCTAACTCGGAGTTAGATGGAAGGATGACCGCAATAACCCTTATATTTTCAACATGCTTATCTTCGGTTTGTCAAAAATTTAAAGAAATAATATAATATGAGTGACAATTTCAATCGGTCATGCTAGTGCAAACTTCCAACAACTATAAGTAGTAGCATTGCATTGCATCTGGTGAATATGAAATATCTTTACCTTAACATGTCAATGAGTAAGTTTTTTTCCTAGGTTTGATAGCTTCTTGATATTTATTAGCAGTAACATTACTTAAGGGCTAACAGGTCCTAACTAATAAGCCCTGTTACCCACATAAGCTGAAAATTCATTTTCTCCAATTTCAGTGCTAAATCCTTTTGTTGCATTGGCATTTATTCAACGACTTTCTCTGCCTCTTGTGGTTTCCCAGATTGGTCAAGAAAGTTCAGTAGTGAAGCATAATTTTGATCTCCTGGTTTCCTAATGTGCTTTTTGTAGCAGTTAACCCGGAGTTAGATGAAAATAGAACATCTTTTTTTAGTTAAATTTTTTATTCAGGTCGAGTTAGTGTTTCGGGTGCGTTAGTCTGAAAAACAGGTAGATCTGGGTGGGTCTTTCTAATATGCTAGATGTTTTAATTTTGACCAATAAGAAGCTGTCACGTGCAATTTAAATAATAATTTTTTTTAATTCGGCGTTGACATAACAGTCAAAGGGCATAAGTATACCAAAAAGGTAAATGAGGGTATTTTTAGCCCAATAAATAATCAAAAGATATTTTTTAACATTTTCCAATAGCTTAGGAGCATTTTTAACCCTTTTTCGTAAAAAGAAATACATAATTATGGATTACCAATATGTAAAACTTTTAATACACATGGTTTCCATGTATGTGGTGTAATGTACCATTAGTTTACACTAAAGGCAAGAAAGTCTCTCTTGAGCACTAATGTTTAGTCAAGTTAAATGTGTCAAAAGTCATAACTGATAGGTTATATTAGAATATCTAGTATAGTAGCTACAATTCTACCCAAAACTCGTCTCAAAGTCTTTTTCAGCTGCGATTATCCATGAAGTCTTTTTCTTCCCCCATTCATCCTTCTCAGCCAGGGTAGAAGCTCATTCCTTTTCTTTTATTCTTTTTTCCTAATTTGAATGGTAAATACAGAATTATGCGGGAAGTACATGCAAAATGTTGTCACTTGATAACTGTGATTAAAATATAATTTTATAATAAAATTTTATATTATTTCAAACAATGTTTAATTGATATTGTATGCGGGTAAAAGCGGGTTAATGAGCACCCCAATTTCTCAATAGGGAAAACGAGGCAAAGACGTGACTACAAGAAATCGACGTCGAAGTTGGAAGCCTTCATTATCAAGGCCCGAACACAACACCTACCCTCGGAGCCATTGTGACCATGCCCTCCCCCCCCCCCCCCCCCCGAATTCGGTCCGAGTTCCGAGATCGGGAAGCAATGCCAAACAACCACACATGATTAACAAAAGGACTGTGATATACGTGTTCAACCGGATATCACGGCATAGATCTCAGTCACCATCAGCGGCATATCAGTAATTAACAAGAAGAAAGATTTTTACCTTTTTTAGGATTGTACTTAGGGTAGAACTCCTCTATTATATAAAGAGAAAGTCTATTATTCAATAAATACTCTATAACACGCATACCAAGGTAATATACATATGTTTTCTCTATTTATAAAAGTTATTCAAAGTTCTTGCTTTTGTTAATAAGTTCTTCATAAGTGTTGCTTCAAAACGAAGGCAAGCTTCTTGTTAAGCTTTTTACACTGCCGGGACTCAATATCGATATTGGTTAGCCTGTTTTATTCTATCTTTTATTTTGTGTACCCAACTCATAAATCATTTGGATTGAATTAACCCACATATCCTTAAAATCGCATATAAATTCAATTGTTATTCATTTTTAAGGGTTAACAGTTTGGCGTCCATCGTAGGGCTAAAGATAATAATGGTAGTTTGATATAAATTTCCATAAAATAGTATATTTTACGCTTGTTCTTTAAGATTTTGATTTCGGATCCAACTAAGATTGTCAAACCCTCAGCCTGCTCACTTGAAAATTGATGTTGAGTCTGGTCATCATGGCAAAAATAACAATATTGTACTTAGCAACGAGGTGCCCCTGTTGATCCCAACAGAGTCCTAGTTGCAGACGTAATCGACGCCAACTCACATGTGGCCCTCAAAGCCAACCTTTCGACCGACCTTGATAACAACATTCTCGGAGGAGCCTGGCCAATGGCTCTAGGTGTGCCCAAAGGTGAATGAGACAAGATCAATCGCGGGTAATATTTGAAATGTTACATGCCTAACAAATGGCGATAGCATAGCTACAAAATCGAAGCTTCGTCCCCAACGTAGCAGAACCATAACCATCCGGGGAAAAGAAAACACTCGAAGAAACGAGCAAGTCACAAAAGGCCATGGTGAAAGTGAGCCCGGGGCCAACCCCAAAATAATAAAATGCTTGAGGAATTGACAAAGCAGGTGGAATTAAGGAAAATGAAAGTTGTGACCAACGGCAATAAGGTGGAGACCTATATATCCATAGTTGATCAAATCCCAGGAACTCCCCTGATATTGAAACGCCTGGACTCCAAGAAATTTGTCCAAAAGCCTTGTCCTCTGAGAGCAGTACCGAAGCCAATCCCAAAGAAGTCCGCATGCCTGATATCCCGAAGTATAATAGAGCCACAGATCCAAATAAGCACTTGACCTCATATATGTGTGCCATCAAGGGGAATGACTTAGAAAATGATGAGATCGAGTCGGCTCTGTTAATAAAGTTCGGGGAGACCTTGTCAAAGGAAGCTATAATATGGTATCACAACTCACCCCAAAATTCTATTGATTCATTTGCTATGCTTGAAGATGCCTTTGTAAAAGCACGTATCAGGGCCATAAAGGTCGAAACCATAACAGACCTTTTCAAGGTAAAACAAAGTGATAACTAAATGCTCAGGGAATTCTTATTGAGGTTTCAAATGAAACAGATGGATCTGCCTCTGGTTGCGGATTATTGGGTTTTTCAGGAGTTCACTCAAGGACTCAACCCCCAAAGCTCCTTAGCATCGCAATAGTTGAAATAGAATTTGGTAGAGTATGCCGGTGATAACTAGGTCGACATCCATAACAGGTACTAGACAAAAATCAGAGTCAAGGACCATTATCTCGGGGGGGGGGGGGGGGTCCGGGTATTTTTATCCCATTGGTGGTAATGATAGATCTAAGAGAATCATCAATCATGAACCAAGTCGAATAGAGATCAGTATCAGTCTTACATCGGAGATCGAAGGGTTAACCGATTTGGGTGTAACCCTGCAAGAAACAAAAGGAGGAACGATCAGGGCCGTAATAGCAGGGGACTTATTGTTAAAAACGGTTTCAACAGGAGGCTTGAGGCTAGGGAGGAACTAAGGTTATCTGAATATAACTTCAACATCGATGCTTCCATCATCGTATCTGCCATCGGGCACATCAATGATACCAAGTGGCCTCGACCTTTACAGTCCGACCCTGAGCAAAGAGACCTTAACCTAATGTGTAAGTATCATGGAACTCATGGCCATAGAATCGAGGACTACCAACACTTAGGAGAAGAAGTAGCCCAGTTATTCAATTACAGGCATCTCTAGGAGTTTCTAAGTGATCAAGCCAAAAATCACTTCAAGAACAAGGAATCCAACAAACAAACCGAATAGGAGGAGCTATAGCATGTCATCAACATGATCGTTGGAGGGGTCGATGTCCCCTAGGGACTTATACTAAAGCGCTCAAGTTGTCGATCACAAGGGAAAAATAAATGCGAGATTACATCTCGGAAGGAACCATTTCATTCAACGACGAGGACGCTGAAGGCATCATACAACACATAATGATGCACTAGTAATATACGTAATTATAAAAAAATTCAAGTTAAGCTTGGTTTATTAATCTAGGTAGCTCAGCCAACATCATCAGATCAAGGATTGCGGAAAAGTTGGGTCTACAAGACTAGATAGTGCTGGCAGTTCGGGTGTTGAACGGATTTAACATGGTATGTGAAACTACTAAAGGGGAGATAACCTTACTGGTAAACACTGCCGGAACCACATAGGAAACAATATTCTATGTGATCAAAGGGGATATAAGATACATTGCTCTAATCGGAAGGCCATGGGCTTACAATGCGAGGGCAGTACCTTTGACCTTGCACCAGGTATTGAAGTTCCCTACATCGGGATGAATCAAGATAGTGTATAGAGAACAGGCGACCGCAAATAAAATGTTCGCAGTCGATGAAGTACTCCCGGTTCCCGTTGTTTTGACGATAAAAGTTGGGGAGTTGGCCAGAAAGGACGAAATCAAATGGCAATCACCGACACTAGTCCCCGCCAAACCAAAGGGTCAAGAAGTTGATGAGGAAGATGATTACGGAGTTCCCAGATCATTCATAGCTCTTGATGATACCGTCACCACCAAATCAACTGTCGAAGCACTGGAGCAAGTTATATTGACCGAACAACTACCAAATTGAAAGGTATACCTAGGCATCGGGTTGATTCTCGGGCTCAGAAAACAACTCACTAGTTTCCTTAAAATTAACATATCTTGTTTTTCCTGGTCCCATCTTGATATAACGGGGATTCCATCGGCGATAACCACTCACAAGCTGAGTTTGGATCCGAAGTTTCACCCAGTTAAACACAAGAGGAGGCCTCAGTCTGAAATCAAATATTATTTCATCAAAGACAAGGTATCTAAACTCCTTAAAACGGGTTCTATTCGGGAATTTAAATACCCGTAATGGTTAGCTAACGTAGTGGTATTGCCTAAAAAGGAAAATAAATTAAGAATATGTGTAGATTATTTAGACATTAAGGTATGTCCTAAGGATTTTTTTTGCCTAGCATCGATCGCATGATCGATACGACACCCCAACATGAGATACTGAATATTCTCGACGCTTATTCTCGGTACAACCAAATTCGGAAGGACCCAGGCGATCAAGAAAAATCTTCCTTTATCACTAAGCTCGGAACCTACTGTTACAATGTAATGTCGTTCGGGCTAAAGAACACTGGTGCCACTTAAAAAGCATAGTGAACTAGATGTTCGAAGAACAAATAGGATAATATTTGGAAGTTTATGCAGACGACATATTAGTTAAGTCCCTGGAAGCAGAGGACCATTTGAAATATTTTCAGGAAACCCTTGGCATATTAAAGTATATATAATATGAAGATGAACCCCAAAAATGGGAATTCGGGGTCAGATCTGGAAAATTACTTGGGTTCATGGTGTCAAACTGAGGGATCGAGATCAATCTTGATAAAATCAAAGATATAGAAAACAACGCCATAGTGGACAATGTAATGGCCATTCAGAGACTAACCGGGCACATCACCGCCCTAGGCCGGTTCATAGCAAGGTCCTTGGACAAAAGACATCAATTCTTCTCGCCATTGAAAAAGAAGAATAACTTTTCTTGGACTCCGGAGTGCCAACAAGCTTTGGAAGAACTCAAACGGTACCTTTTAGGTCTACACCTGCTGCATACTCCGATGGCGGATGAGTGGCTATACCTTTACTTAGCGGTATCTACAGTGGTAGTAAATGGAGACTTAGTAAGAGAAGAGGAAGGTACATAATTTCCTACATACTATGCCAGTAGAAATCCAGACGAGGCCGAACAAGGTATCTTCACCTAGAAATTTTGGCGCTCTCTTTGCTAAGCGCTTACAGAAAGTTGAAAATTTAATTTCAATGCCACCCTATGTGCGTCGTAACCTCTTACCAACTAAGGAAAAGTATGCACAAAAAATATAAGCTCTTAGGTCGGTTGGCCAAATAGGTCGTAGAAATTAGCGAGTATGATATCGAGTACCGACCCCAAGCCTCCATCAAATCATAAATCTTGGTAGACTTTGCGACCAAATTTACCTCGACTTTAATACCCGAAGTCGAAGAGAAATTGTTGTTAACCTTGGGGAGTTCCTCGAAATCTGGACCCTCTTTATGGATAGTGCTTCATACACAAAGGCGTTCAGAATCGACATTGTGTTGAAGATGCATACAGGAAATGTAGTTAGGCAGTCTATTCAAACTTTGAAATTGACGAACAATGAGGCTGAGTATAAGGCCATGATGATAGGCCTCAAACTGTCTAAAACTTTTGGAGATGAGGTATTCGAAGCTAAGTGTGATTCCCTCCTTGTGTTAAATCAAGTTAATAGAACGTTCGACGTAAAGGACAAACGAATGTGAAGGTATTTAGGCAAATTGCAGGTTACGCTATATCAATTAAAGGAATGGACTTTACAGCACATGCACTACGATCAAAATAGTGACGCTGATACTGTGGCCAACTTGGGTTCAACGATTGATGACGGTGAATTCAGCTTAGGAACATTCGTACAGCTCATGAAATCGGTGTTGAAAGAAGGCCTTTGCAAAGTAAATTCAACAAGTTTAACTTGGGATTGGAGAAAAGAGTACATAGACTATTTGAAGACTAGGAGTTTCCATTGGATCCTAAAGAATTGAGAGCTCTACGCCAAAGATGTCCAGGTTTATCTTGTTCGTAGGGACTTTGTTCAAGAGAATGTTCGACGACCCACTCCATATGCTTGAGGCTGGGAGATACCAAATGCGTCTTGAAAGAAGTTCATGAAGGCACATGCATAAATCATTTGGGGGCAGAATCTTTGGTTTGGAAGATAATCAGGGCCGGCTACTACTAGATCAGTATGAAGAAAGATGCGATGGACTTTATACGAAGATGAGATGACTGTCAAAGCCATGCACCGATGAGCCATCAACCCGGAGAGTTGCTCCATTAAGTCTTGTCCCCGTGGTCGTTCATGAATTGGTGAATGGACATCGTTAATCCTCTACCATGGGCACTCGGAAGGCTCCATTTATACTGTTCATGACCGATTATTTTTCTAAATGGGTGGATGCTTAGGAGTTCAAAAACTTCTGAGAATTGAAGCACTAATATCAGCTGAAGTGGAAGAATCGAGCCTCAAATTCTAGTATGAAAATGAAGAATCAAACGATGAGTCCGTGAGCACGAGCCTGAAACTATATGATGAAAGGCGTAGGGTCATCCTAGTACGGTTATCCATACAAAAAAAAGCTGATAGAAAGATATTACAACCGAAGAGCCAACCTCCAACCCTTCAAATTTGCGGATTTGGTGTTAATAAAAGTGATATTGCATACCCAGAACCGAAATGAGGGAAAGCTGGGACCAAATTGCGAAGGACTATATCGAGTCATCGACATTTCGTTCCAAGGCTCGTACAAACTTGAAGCAAGAAACAGTGCACAACTATCAAACAACTAGAACGTGACACACTTAAAGAGGTACTATTGCTAAGGTACGATCTCATTTACATTTTTATAATATTATGAATTGAGGTAACACTTGCAAGCAACAACCAAAGGAGAATGTGACTATTAGGTCTAAAAGAACGCGCTCTTTTTTCCTTGAACCAGTTCTTTTACAAATAGTTTTTCTTGCAAGGTTTTCAACGAGGCAATATGGATTATGCTAACTTAGATTTGAAGATCCATTATAAATAGGATTTTATGGTCACATCAACAATATCCGACCCTTCTCAAGATCGACCGTGAATACTGGGGGCCATCAGCCTTGGCCTAAGATTTTTTAGCAAGAAAGGAAAGGAACTTTGTACTTGAACATCTTAGGCTCGATGGTTAGTATTTATTATAAAGGCCAAACGGTTAAGTGGATCGTGCCTGCATAGGCCACCTTATCCATAATATAATCTTCTACGCATTTTCGTTCATGTAATATGCACATAGAAATGAAAGAAAATTTCTTCCTTAATATTACATATTTTTGCCACTTAAAGTATCGAGCCTCAGGTTTATCCATGCTTAGAGACTATGAAGCCAAAGGGCTATCCCTATTTAAGGACTATCGAGCCTAACAGGTTATCCCTACTCGAGGATTGTCATCTTAAATAAGTTAGGACAAATCGGGCTAACAAATCTTGGAGGCACAAATGTGTAACGTAGTGCCTAAACATAAAAGGATACAACCACCCTCAAAATGGATCTGCGATATCCGAAGCACGTAACCAAAACATAAGGCCTTCGTAAAAATTCAAACCCTGCTACAAGGTTACCCTCAGCAAAAATATCGTCTAACAACACTTAAACACCTTGGGAAAACATCCGGCTACTCCGGTATTTTGAAGCCTCGAGCAAATAAAGTAGCATTAAAGTCAGATTCTATTCTGACCTTGAAAAAAAATGACTTACTACTACGTTTCATTCTATGCTAAGGCATTATAAGTATTTGAGAAAATGGAAATTGTGTAAAGATGCTAAACAAATATTGACTCGAAATTGCCAAAAATAGGAATTTTATATATTCCGGAATGTCTTTATAAAGGCCTAACAAAAACAATCTCAAAATAGACAAAGGATATACAAAACAATATAAAAGCTAAAGAAGATCTAAGGCATTTATGCCTGATCTTCACCGGGGAGCTGTCACACCTTCTTTTTACACACCCGAAGGGGTATAACAAATTTTCCAATTAAAATGACATTATTCGAAATGGTATTATTTTATTTATTAGAGTCGCCACTTGGAATAGTTTATTTTGTGTCCCAAGTCACCGGTTTATTTTAAAATCCCAAATCGAGGAAAATTTTATTTTTGAAGTCTGCGAACCAGAAATTCTATATAAGGAATATGTAAACCCGGGAGAAGGTGTTAGGCATTTTCGAGTTCCGTGGTTCTAGCACGGTCGCTTAGTAATTATTACTTGGCTTAAATTGTTTAGCTACTCATCATTAGATCCTATATGCATTTACCTTTAAACCGCTTATAATCACTTGATAGATCATGCCACACAAACATGTGCACAATTAGTAACACTTTGTTTATTTTTTAAGAAAAAAGTTTGGTTGAAGTTGCACGAACGCATACTTTGATTTATTTTGGGAGTCATAATCATGCCACGCGAACGTGTACACAATTACGATGATATAATTAATAAAGTGCAGGCCTAAAGCATTCTAGCGTATTCATGATTTATTTCTTTCCTAAGTTTGAGATTATTGTTAAGGCTACGAGTTATGGAAGAATATCTTTGTGGAAGAAAGACATTTTAGCCATTTGGACCAAATATAACAATTACACACTTATAGAAGAAATGAGCGTGATTTTGATTTATTAACCTTGGGTCAGTTCTCATGCAAACAACCACGCCCAAGCATTATTAGTGTTAGTCCAATCTTTATCGTCCCTTATTTAGGTAACTTACTGCATATTGAATCTAATATCCAATTTAAATTAAATAAAAAATTTACTGTGTTCATGCGAAATCCACGTAACTTATTCAAGATACCAAATCAACAAATGTTGAGGAAATGTACAGTTTAGATGTGAATTTTATTTAAATAGTAAGACCAAGTCTTTTTATAAATGTTTCCATCCCATTTTACTATTTAAATGCATCCTTCACTAAGCAACTGCAATACAATTACTACAGACCATATGACTATTTAAATATAAAAATCTTAAATTTAAGCAATAGAACATTAATAAAATTGAAGAGAAAAAATAGCAAAAATAGATAAGTTGATAATGAAAGCAAGAAAGAAAAAGAATGACTTTATTTACAAAAGTTTTATTCCTTTATTAATAGGCTCCTCAAAATTCATGAATTAGTATGGAAATTGTTCACACATATTAAATATTACATACAAAGAAGAAAACAAAATTTAACCAACTTTTTCTATCTTATCATATTACAAAATAAGATCACAAATATATGATTCTAGGAAAAATAACAACCGAATTAAAATAAAATTCAAACTTTAAGGGAACATATATCTCATATATCATGTTTATTCTATATAACAAGATTGAGTGTTACCTTTTGCGAAAATTCTACTCAATAAACGATTTATTCTACTAATTATCAAACTTCTAGAACCCGCGGACTCGAAACCACGAAAGAAATTCAGAACTCCAACTTCAGATTCAATAACTTAGCCAAATTTTTTTTTCGTTCTCTCTACCCTTTCTTCTCCCTCTTTTTTCTCAATTGTCTTTCCTTCTTTTTCTTTTTACGATTCTGTTTTTGTCAGATCCCCCCTCTTTTTTTTTGTAACAGAAGTCTCTTTCTCTTTATATAGTGAGTATGAGTAGTTTTATAACTTCTAAGGAAGTGGGGAAGTGGGGATTGGGATGTTAGGAACGTGAGAGTTAGTGGGAAATGAAGTTACGTGAAGTGGGAAGTTGGGTTGTTTTATTTTATTTTTTATATATTTTTTAAACTTTATATATATTTATTTAAATTTTCCTAACCCCTTTTTTAATTAAATAAAAGAAGATGAAAAACGCACACACGCATATAAAACTTACTTTAGATTTAAAGAAAACCTAATATTTACATTATAGTTTAAATTATACAATGAAAAATACTATAGCTTACATTTAAAATTAGAAGAAACCAAATATATTTATTTTTTGTAAATTTTCTTCTATTTAAAAATAGGAACAAAAGTTATACTCTAAAAATGCAAATAATTTTATTTTATTTTTGTATTTTTTTTTTAATTTTCATAAATGAAACCTATTAAGAGAAAGATAAAAGTTTATATATTAAAATTTAAATATTTACACTAAAATAGTATAGAATTTGGGCGAGGTCAAAATTTAGGTTTTCACAGCATGCCCCTCTTTGCTTGGAAACATGAAGAGTTTTCAAGCAAAGAAAATGAACAAGGTGACTGATTTTTGACCTCACAATTATTTAAAAAGGAAAGAAGAGAAGAAAAAGATGTGACCGAGCCTTTGTTTTAGGTAGCCTACATATCCCGTGTTATAAGGAAATCAGGTCACGTGTAGTTAAAGTGAAATAAGAGTGACAGAGTATTCTCGGAAAGAGAGTAGAGCGAAGTTCTGTCGAGGTTATGATCCGCGGTTCCTTCAATACATCAAAATGAAAAGAAAATTACATACTCTTGAAATCTAAGAGTTATAAAATTCCTATCTAAATGTCGTCTGGAGTCTTGTCTTGATTATTGACTTGCTTCTCTCGTTGACTTTAGACTGAAACTTGATGCACTTGATGCAACAGACTATGAAATATTCTTGCAGGCTTGTTTCTCAATCAGATGATAGGAAGAAAGATCTTGTCCATATGTCTCTACATGCATTACGTCAAAGCTGGTTGCGGCTGGTATTGAGATCAAACGTTCTATTTTCTCTGGCGAGAGCTGGAATCTTACCTTTTGCATATCCAATCCGTGCTTCGCAGAAAAACCTACAAGCCATCACAAACAAACAAAACAAACAAAAATTTTCTGCCCCAGTTTGCACTAGAAAATTTTTGTGAGTTATTGAAAGCACATTAAACTATCATTGCTATTTCAAAAATAAAGAATTGAAAAAGAAAGAAAAAATAACGCAACCAGGGATGTTGTACCCTGTGTTGGCAAAAAATAATGCAACCAGGGGATGGTGTACCCTGTGTTGACAGAAAATAATGCAACCAGGGGATGGTGTACCCTGTGTTGAAAACAAGATGAGACAACAAGGGGATGTTGTACCATGTGTTTACATAAAATAATGCAACCAGGGGATGGTCTACCCTGTGGACATAAAATAATGCAATCAGGGTATGGTGTACCCTGTGTTGATAACAAGATGAGGCTGGTAGCACTCTGGAATGCTACTAGGGAATGTTGTACCCTACGTAGAAAATAATTCAACCAGGGAATATTGTACCCTGTGTTGACAGAAAATAATGCAAATCAGGGGATGGTGTACCCTGTGTTGAGAATAAGATGAGACAACCAGGGGATGTTGTACCTTGTGTTGACAGAAAATAATGTAACCATGTGATGGTGTACCGTGTGTTGACAAAAAATAATGTAACCAGGGGATGGTGTACCCTGTGTTGACAGAAAATAATGCATCCAGGGGATGGTGTACCCTCTGTTGACAGAAAATAGTGTAACCAAGGGATGGTGTACCCTGTGTTGTCAACAAGATGAGGCTCGTGGCACTCTGAAATGCTACTAGGGAATGTTGTACCCTGTGTAGAAAATAATTATTCAACCAGGGGATGTAGTACCCTGGGTTGGATATAAAATTAGGCTCGTGGCACTCTAAAATGCAACTATGGGATGCCGTACCCTATGTAGAAGAATAAAAATGCAACCAGGGGATATAGTACCTTGCGTTGGGAATAAGATGAGGCTCGTGGCACTCTAAAATTCTAGTAGGGGATGTCGTACCCTATGTAGAAAATAATGCAACCATGAGATGTAGTACCCTGTGTTAGATGTAAAATGAGACAACCAGGGGATGTTGTACCCTATGTTGACATAAAATAATGCAACCAGTGGATGGTGTACCCTGTGTTGACAGAAAATAATGCAACCAGGGGATGGTGTACCCTGTGTTGCCAGAAAATAATGCATCCAGGGGATGGTGTACCCTGTGTTGACAGAAAATAATGCAACCAGGGGATGGTGTACCCTGTGTTGATTGAAAATAATGCAACCAGGGGATGGAGTACCCTGTGTTGACAACAAGATGAGACAACCAGGGTATGTTGTACCCTGTGTTGACAGAAAATAATGCAACTAGGGGATGGTGTACCCTGTGTTGACAGAAAATAATGCAACCAGGAGATGGTGTACCCTGTGTCGACAGAAAAATAATGCATCTAGGGGATGGTGTACCCTGTGTTGACAGAAAATAATGCAACCAGGGGATGGTATACCCAGTGTTGACAACAAGATGAGGCTCGTGGCACTCTGAAATGTTATTAGGGAATGTTGTACCCTATGTAGAAAATAATTCAACCAAGGGATGTTATATCATGTGTTGGCAACAAAATGATGCAACCAGGGGATGTTGTGCTCTGTGTTAAAGATGGGGTGTTGATTTCCTATAATGAAACTAAAAATAACTTGTTTACCTGTATATTGGAAAGAAATCATGGATTTTAGAACTCCATTTGGTGGTGTTCGTCTTTCCATGAACTGTTTCACTAAACTATTCTTTTCATGTTCTAAACAAAGAAAGATTAGTTAGTTTTAAAATGCTGTAGAGTTTGTGGCTTTGATTTCTTGGGCGACTTAACCTTGCGTCCATTACACTTTTTAGGAGAACCATCATGTCAATGATTGTACAAATTGTCGAGAGATTTTGAATTTACTCTCTGAAGATCTTCTTTCTCAACATCAGCACCTGACTTTTTTGTGCCTATCATCCTTTGTGTCTATGGTGCAAACAACTTTGTTCCCCAAAATAACTTTTGATGAGTAACCTTTGTTGAGCCTTGAAACATTGCTAAGTCTTTCAAGCCTTTGTTTGACAAGGGATATCAAAGTCGACTTTATGGATTTTCCTATACTTTATGCCTAGAAACTTTTTCTTCATGTAACGGGGAAAATGTAACCAATTTTTGTGGCCTTTTCTTTGCTTTGCTTTGACAAAATTAAACCGAAAGGGACTTGAGAATAATAGTACGAAATAAAACAAGTAGGTGAACCAATAAGCATTACAACTTAATCAAGAAGCGTCCCTTTCAGGGGAAAAATAAGAAAGTACTTATCTGGGGGAATATGTTGACATCAATGAACATCATATGCAAAGCACCAGGTGTGGATGGATTTCCTGTGGAGTTCTTTACTGGCAACTGGGAGATAGTAAAGGAAGATATTTTTGCTGCTATTAAGGACTTCTTCTCTACTGGCATTCTGCCCCATATGATCAACACTACAGCTATTGCACTTGTGCCTAAGGTTAGAATTCCTTCAACTGTCAAAGACTATAGGCCTATTGCTTGCTGTACAACTGTTTACAAAATCATTTCCAAAGTCATTACAAGGAGGATGAAAGTTGTAATTGGTGGTCTAGTTGGACAAGCTCAATCAGCATTTATTGAAGGTAGAAGCATTATTGATAATATACTGCTTAGTCATGAAATTTTCAAGGGGTATTGAAGAAAAGGAGTATCTCCCAGATGTGTACTCAAGGTGGATCTAAGGAAGGCTTATGACACTCTTGAATGGGGCTTTCTTAAACAGGTCCTTATTGACCTTGGATTTCCTGCTAAATTTCTAAACTTGATAATGGCCTGTGTTTCTTCTGTTTCCTATTCCCTAGTGCTGAATGGTGGCCTAACTAAGCCATTCACTGCTAGGAGAGGTATTAGGCAAGGTGATCCCATGTCTCCTTATTTGTTTGTTCTTGCTATGGAGTATCTGAACAGAATACTGGGACAGTTGCACAAAAATGGAGATTTCAACTTTCATCCCAAATGCAGGAAGCTAAACTGTGTACATGTTTGCTTTGCTGATGACCTTCTTATGTTCTGTCGAGCTGATGTTATTTCTATCCATCTTCTTCAAGAGGCTTTCCTTGAGTTCTCTAAAGCATCTTATTTGCAAGCCAGCATTAGCAAAAGTTCTGTGTACTTGGCTGGAACACAGTAGTCTGCCAGTGAAGAAATAATGGAAAAGCTGGGATTCATTGAAGGACAGCTTCCTTTCAAGTATTTAGGGATTCCTCTCAACTCTAAAAAACTTGATATTTATCATTACTTACCACTGATTGAGAAGATCACTGCCAAAGTCAATTGCTGGTCTGCCAAAATGCTGTCTTTTGCAGGAAGGTGTCAATTGATTAAGGCTGTTATCTTTGGCATTGAGACCTATTGGGCACAAGTTTTCATATTGCCAAAGAAGGTTTTGAAGACAATTGAAGCAATATGCATGTCTTTCCTGTGGCAGGTAATGCTACTGTATCCAAGAGGGCTTTGGTTGCATGGGAGAAAGTCTGTAAACCAATTTCTGCTGGGAGATTGAATATCACTGATATGGCTGTATGGAATAAGGCAGCTGTTACCAAGCTGCTTTGGGACCTGGCTAGGAAAAAAGAGTGTCTCTGGATCATGTGGCTTCACTGCTACTATATAAAACAGTATGACATTGGCTCTATGTCTCTGCCCAAGTCTGCTTCTTGGATTGTTAGAAAGATTCTGGATTGCAGGATTGCTGTTATGGAAAATCAGCAGCTTCAAGGGGATCTCCTTAACAGATTACAATCAATGTGCAAACTAGACAAGTTTCAGATCCAAAAACTTTATTTTGCAATGCTGCCTAGATATAATAAGGCAGAATGGAAGAATGTGATGCTGACTACAAACGTGAAACCTAGACACAAATTCACAGTGTGGCTAGCTGCTCATCACAAGCTGCCTACTATTGAAAGATTGCAGAAGTATGGGATTCAGGTGCCTACTGATTGTATATTCTGTCAG
Source organism: Nicotiana benthamiana (assembly GCA_034376525.1). NCBI lineage: Eukaryota > Viridiplantae > Streptophyta > Magnoliopsida > Solanales > Solanaceae > Nicotiana > Nicotiana benthamiana. Next base: position 76,496,853 of record CM067324.1, on the reverse strand, counting down.
CAGCATGCTGAGAACTTTGAGCACTTGTACTTTGATTGCCAAGTCACCAGCCGATTATGGACTAGAATATGCTGCTGGTTGGGATACAAAAGAACAGTTGGAAGGTGGGAAAATGAGCTTCAATGGATCTGTAGCATAGCTAGAAGCAAACAATGGCACAAAGCAATCACTGCTTCTGCCTTTGTGACTGCTGTAGCACTGATATGGAGGGACAGAAACTGCATTCGTTTTGATGGCAAGGCATTTATAGAAGACCAGTTCTGTAGGGAGGTTGCACTGTTATTGCATATACGAGGCAGAAATTGTAAAAGATGGAAGGATGGTTTATGGCAACTAAACTACTACCCTTAGCTATAGCCTGCATTTTCATACATAGATAGCTTGAATAGAAGTGAATCGTTTAGTGGAATTTGTAAATAAGTAGTAGCTAGTCCATGCTACTACTATAGAACTCACTTTATAAATTCTTTGATATCAATGAAGTTAACAGTTACATTAAAAAAAATGAACATCATATGCACTTTGGACTGGATACCCGATCCGTCTAAACCATCTAATTCTCATAATCTGTTGTAAACTTCTCTTTGAAACTGAGTTCTTTAACCATGCTCATGCCGGGATATAAGAAGATCTAAAATCAATCAACGATTCCCTATGTGTGTTTTCACCAATTGACCTCTCTTACTTTCCTTTTTCTCAACTTTACCATCACCTTATAGTGCGCGTATGGGTTTTCACCAATAAGACTCTCTCATTTGTTTTCTCAACTCACCATCGCCTTATAGTGCCCGTAAGGGTTTTCACCAATAATACTCTCTCATTTGTTTTCTCAACTCACCATCGCCTTATAGTGCCGGTAAGGGTTTTCACCAATAAGACTCTCTCATTTGTTTTCTCAACTCACCATCGCCTTATAGTGCCCTTGAGGGTTTTCACAAATAAGACTCTCTCATTTGTTTTTCATTATTTGAAATGGTTGAAGCATCACTCGCAGTGTACTGACTTAGCATTCTCAAAAGCTGAGCAGAAGGTCTTAAAAGGGAAAGGTAATGAGAACTACTCATCTGAATTACAACTTAAGGAACCATCTGATAGAACATCGTCGAAAAATAAAAATAAAAACATGACCCAGTTTCTTTGAATATTTGGGAAATATGGATTTTTTGTTTGGTGTGACTGAACCTCAGAGAGAGGCTGCCTACGTATCCTTTCGGAATCAAGTCGGACGTAGTTCAAGGACTCATTTTTTATTTTTTATTTTTTTTTTGTGATTTGATTTGATTTTGATTTTTTTTCTAAGTACATTGGTTCCAAAAGAGGGTAAAAAAAAAAGAAATTTAAACAAGACTTCAAAAGGCTAACTAGGGTTGACCGGTGTTTGGGTAGTGAAATTAATAGCCTTTCGTCATCCAAACCTGAGAATGCTAAGTATAAACCAAATGCCCCCAACCAAAGCATATGAGACGTAGTATCTTTTGACCGTATATGCATTGACGGATATGTCTGTCACCTTTCCTTCTATATCTGCCAAGTGTAGAACTCCTTTCGAAAATATTTTCTTGATGAGGTAAGGACCATGCCAATTTGGGGCGAACTTTCCTTTTGCTTCTTCCTGGTGTGGTAGATGCGTTTCAAAACAAGCTGTCCTACCTCAAATTTTCCTTGGCGCACTTTCTTATTGTAAGCGTGTGCCATTCTTTTTTTGGTATAACTGACCAAAACAAACTACTGCCAAAAGCTTTTCATCAATCAAACTCAATTGTTCCAGTCGTGACTTCACCCATTCAGTGTCTTCAATCCCAGCTTCAACAATTATTAAGAGAGAGGGAATCTCAACTTCAACCGGTATGACTGCTTCATTTCCATAAACTAACAAGTAGGGCATTGCGCCAACTGATGTACGGGTAGTTTTCTGGTATCCCAAAAGAGCAAAAGGCAGTTTTTCGTGCCATTGTCTAGACCCTTGGACCATCTTCCTAAGAATTTTCTTGATGTTCTTATTTGCAGCTTCAACAGCTCCATTAGCTTTGGGTTGGTAAGGAGTAGAATGGCGATGCTCAATTTTAAATTTTTCACATACCTCTTCATCAGATAACTATTCAAATTAGCAGCATTATCTGTGATAATGATTTTTGGAATACAGAAACGACAGATAATGTTGGAGTGAACAAAGTTTACTACTTCTTTCTTGGTAACTGTTTTCAATGTAATGGCTTCCACCCATAGGTGAAGCAATCAATTGCAACCAAGATGAATATGTGCCCATTTGAAGCTTTTAGCTCAATTGGGCCAATGGCGTCCATCCTTTAGAACCAATAGGCCAAGGAGCCGACATAGGATACAACTCTGAAGGATGCGAGTGAATCAAATCATTGTGAATCTGACACTGGTGGCACTTGTGAACAAAACGAAACCAAGCTCGCTCAATAGTAAGCCAATAATATCTTGCCCGAAGGATCTTCTTTGCTAGAACATATCCATTCATGTGCGTACCACAAGCTCCCGAATGAACCTTATTCATAATAGTTTCAGCTTCTTTGGCATCCACACATCTCAACAAATTCAAATCTGGGGTTCTTTTGTATAGGATTTCCCCACTCAAAAAGAAACCATTAGAGATTCGCCTAATAGTTCTCTTTTGATCCCTATTAGCATGTTCCGGATATTCTCTTATTTTCAGAAACTATTTAATATCACGGTATCATGGCTCACCATCTAGTTCTGCTTTGATTGTATTGCAATAACCATGTTGATCCCGAATTTGAATTTCTAATGGGTTAATGTGAGTATTACCAGGATATGGAAGCTTTGAGGTCAGGGTGGCTAAGGCATTAGCTAATTCATTGTGAAACATGGGAATGTATCTGAACTCGATGGACTCGAATCTCTTGCTAAGATCTTCCACACATTGCTTTTATGGAATGACTTGATGTCTCGAGTTTCCCAATCGCCTTGAGCTTGCCTAATAAGCAAATCTGAGTTTCCCATCACCAATAGTTCATGCACATTTAGGTTTATTGGCATGTTTAGACCCATGATGCAAGCTTCATATTCTGTTGTGTTGTTTGTATAGAAGAAACGAAGTCGTGCTGTGGTAGGGTAATGTTGCCCAATAGGTGATACGAGAATTGCTCCAATCCCTACGCCTTTAATGTTAACAGCCCATCAAAGTATAGTTTCTGAATTTGACTGTCATCTTGGGGTACTTGTTCAACTAAATTAACTTCTTCATCTGGGAAGTATGTGTTCAAAGGTTCATAATCATCAACAACTGGATTTTCTGCCAAATGATCAGCTAAAGCTTGTGCCTTCATGGCTGTACGAGTGACATACACAATATCAAACACTGTGAGCAAGATTAGCCATTTTGCTAATCTGGTAGTGGGCATCGGCTTCTGAAAGATGTATTTCAGAGGATCCATTTGGGATATGAGGTAAGTTGTATATGCCAAAAGATAATTCCTAATCTTTTGAGCGACCCAAGTTAAGGCACAACATGTCCTTTCCAACAGACTGTATTTGGTCTCACAAGTGGTAAACTTTTTCCTCTAATAATATATTGCATGTTCCTTTTTGCCTGTGGCATCATGTTGACCCAGAACACAACCAAAAGAAGTATTATTTACTGATAGATATAAAAATAGAGTCCTACCAGGTTCCAGCGGGACCAAAATAGGAGGATTTGACAAATATTCCTTGATCTTATCAAAAGCTTCTTGGCACTCATCTGTCCACTTGATAGATGCGTTCTTTTTCAACAACTTGAAAATAGGCTCACATGTGGTTGTAAGCTGTTCAATGAACCTACTTATGTAGTTTAACCTCGCGAGCAAACTCATGACTTATTTTTTATTCTTCGGGGGAGGAAGTTCTCGAATGGTCTTTATCTTGGAGGGATCTAACTCAATGCCTCTTCGACTAACTATAAAACCCAAAAGCTTCCCGGAAGGAACTCCAAATGCACATTTGGCTGGATTGAGTTTGAGATTGTACCTTCGTAGCCTTTCAAAGAACTTTTTCAAGTCTTGCAGATGATCATCTTGTGCTTTAGACTTAATGATCACGTCATCAACATACACCTCAATATCTTTGTGCATCATGTCATGGAATATGGTAGTCATGGCCTTCATGTAAGTTTCTCCTGCATTTTCAGATCAAATGGCATGACCTTATAATAGTAAGTTCCCCATGGAGTGGTAAAAGCGGTCTTTTCTGCATCTTCTTCATCCATTAAAATGTGGTGATACCCGGCATAACAATCCACGAAAGATTGGATCTCATGTTTAGCACAATTGTCCACAAGGATATGAATGTTGGGTAAAGGAAAGTTGTCATTTGGACTTGCTTTATTTAAATCCCTATAGTCAACACAAATTCTAATTTTCCCGTCCTTCTTTGGCACTGGCACAACGTTCGCTAACCATGTAGTATATCGAACGACCCTGATCACATTTGCACTTAGTTCTTCGTGACTTCTTCTTTAATCTTATGACTCATGTCTGTCTTAAACTTCCTTTGTTTTTGTTGGACTGGTAGTAAATTAGGATATGTGGGAAGCTTATGGACCACTAAATCGGCTCTCAAACCCGGCATGTCATCATACGACCAAGCAAATACATCTCTATACTCGAACTAAACTTGAATTATGGCATCTCTCGTCTTTTGTTCGGTATGAATGCATATTTTTGTTTCTCTGATTTCTTCAGGATCTCCCAGGTTAATTGCCTCAGTTTCATTTAATTTAGGCTTAGGCTTATTCTAAAATTGATCCCATTCTATTTTTATTTCCTTAAAAGCCTCATCTTCATCATACTCAACTTCTTGATTTGTTATTTCGAGATTAGACAACTTTTTAAGATCTGGGCATGAAATCCACGTGCATGTCATGTTTTTAAAGCCAACATTAACAAAACTGAAAAATGATGAGAAATTAACCAAAATTAGGGAAAGGAAAATATGGAATTCTACTATGAAACTGGAACTTCATTTCATTGAATTTGAAAGGATAGAAGAGTTAACATCAAAGAAAATCAATTAAACTCAAATATATGGATTATAACCCTGAAAATAATCCAAATACAGAAAAAGCAACAAAACATACTACCAAGACTCCTTCCTAATGGGAAGAGGAGTTGCCTCCCAGTTGTTGAGCGAGGTATCTGGACCAATCAGCTGAACACTTGCACGGCAAGAGCCCTCACCAACTTGAAACATATTGATCCCACAGAACATCTCCTTGAGACCTTAGCAAACTTCGTCAATGTCATCCTGAGTAGAAGGATTTTGGACTTCTTCAAATTGTGGCTTGACAAAAGAGTAGGCAATGCGAGGGATTGGTTTTGACAATTTCCAACCATTCTTTTGGCTGGCCTTGCCTCTGTTTATGTCAGCCGATGTTGGTTTAAAGCACAAGCCAAAGGAATCTTTCTTCAAAAAGGGATCAATAAGGTTCACAATTCCTTGCACAAATGATCCTAATCCTTTTCCTGGTTCATAGCCGTTCCTCAACATCAGTGAAGCTACCATCATAGATATGGCTGAATGATTGGGATGCAGAATTGGTTTTCCTTCTTCCACTTGGTCTACCTTAATCAACTCAAATGTCTGATATATAAGGGATTCACATCCTTCCTTGGCCTCGATACATGAAATGGATGGGTCATTATAGACGGATGGGTCGTTCTCCCCATGAACAACAATTTCTTGCCTGTCATATTCAAATTTGACCATTTGATGTAGGGTGGATGGTATAGCTCTGACCATATGGATCCACGCCCTTCCCAGAAGAAAATAATAGGATGTTTTCATATCCAACACTTGAAAGAAAATGTTAAAACTAACCGGGCCAATTGTCATGGTGAGTTCGATTTCCCCAATAGTGTCACTTTTTGAACCATCAAAAGCTTTGATGCTGACACTACTAGTTCGAATTGTGCTAGTGTTAATGTTCAGTTGGTGTAGAATAGAAAGAGGGCATACATCTACACTTGAGCCTCGGTCAGTCATGACTTCTTTCACGTAATGCCCTTCACATTTGACCATAAGATGCAAAGCTTTATTGTGCCTAGCCCCTTCCTCAGGTAAATCATCATCGCTGAAAGAAAATTTATTCACCTCAAAGAATCTTTCAGCCATTCTTTTTAGCTGATTCACTGTAGTCTTTTCTGAAACATATGCCTCGTTCAAAGTTTTGATCAACACACGGCGATGTTATTCAGAATGCAAAAGCAGAGATAACAAAGATATTTGAGCGGGGGTTTTCCTTAGTTTATCGATCATTGAGTAGTCTTGCATTTTCATCTTCTTATGGAATTCCTCTACTTCTTTTTCTAAGACAGGTTCTTTCACCAGAAAGTGATTTTCCTTGTCTTGCTTGACGTTTCTCAATTCCTCTGGTAAGTAGCACCTTCCAGAGCGGGTCAAGCCTCCCATTTCGTCAGTTTCTTCCATTATCTCTTTTCCTTTGTATGTCATGACACTCTTGTTATAGTTCCAGGGAATAGCTTTTGTGTTTGACACTGGAAGTTGTGTAATAGGTCGGATCACAACTGGCTCTGGTATATTTCTCAAAGCATTATTAGGAACAATCTTTTGAATGCCCCAATGGATGTAAAGTTTTGGCCCACCCAATTGAACCACAATCTTTTTTGTGCTTCCAGGGACATAGAGAACCGTTTTTCAGAACCTGCCAAGTTTGAACTAGAACTCGCACCCTTCACAAATAATGGTGTCGATTGAGGCGGGCTTACTATCACTTTTGGCTTTTTCCCCATGGTTCCAACAATCATCTCTGTCTTGCCAGATGGCTTATAATCCCGATCATCACAAATCATCCCAATAAAATGTGTATTATCATGAACAGGGAGGGGATTGTTTGCGATATTAGGAGTGTCATCATTGTTTTCCACCACAATTACCTTTGCTTCGATCAATTCTTCAATGACTTTCTTTAATGTCAAAAATTTACAGTACTATGTCCTTGGCAGTTAGAGTGATACTCACATCTCGCATTGGATTCAAAACATTTTGAATTTTGATTCGCATAATGCGGCTTGATGGGTTCAATCAACTTCAGCTGCATTAACTTTTGAAATAGGCTTGTATACGATTCTCCAATTGGGGTGAACTCTTTCTTTGGCTCCTGTTCTCTCACATATTCCTGTTTGGGACGAGGATCATATTGAACCTGAAAATTCAGCCGGATTTGATGGGAATCTTGTTGAATCGGTGCTCGCCATTGTTGGTAATTGGGAGGCCTAACATAAGCCTGAGCATTAAACACTATGTATTGTTGCGAGGGAACAATGTACCAGGACCTTGAGTCGAATAATAATGTTGAGGAGAATTGGATTGTCCTTGTTGGAATTGCACGTATGAAGGAACTATTCCTCTTAGCACTCCCCCAAACCCAGATGCCATCATGGATCCTTCCTCCTTCTTTTTCCGATTTCCAAAACTGCCTGACCTGCTTTGAATTGCTTGTGTGGTCGCCTTAATAGCTGCCTGACTCATAATTTTTCCCGACTACATGCCATTCTACACTATTTCCCCAATCTTAATTGCCTCAGCAAAAGATTTACCAACAGCGGCCAACATATAATAGAGGTAATCAAGATCTTGAGCTTGGAGAAAGTAGTCAATCATTTATGCCTCTTTCAATGGTTGTTTGACCCTAGCAGCCTGCTCTCTCCACTTGATTGCATATTCTCTGAAGCTTTCTGCTTGTTTCTTCTTTATGTTGACAAGAGAGGAGCGGTCTGGCACTATATCAATATTGTACTGAAAATGTTGGAAAAAATCTTGAGTCATGTCATTCCAAACGTGCCAGTGAGATATGTCTTGATCTATGAACCACTCCGAAGCAATTCCTGTCAAACTTTCCCCAAAATAAGCCATGAGTAATTCTTCTTTACCTCCTGATCCTCTTAACTGGTTACAATACCTCTTCAAATGGGCAACGTGATCACCATGACCGTCATATTTGTCAAACTTGGGGGTCTTGAAGCCTGGTGGCAAATGAACATGGGGGAACATGCATAGATCATTAAACGAAACACTCTTGTGGCCTCCCAAACCCTGTATGTTTCTCATGTTTTGTTCCAAACTCTTCATTTTTCTAGTCATTTCCTCTTGTTCCATATTCTTATTGGGCTTTTCGATGTCGACTGGGAGAATGTACTGAGGAGTATGGTTGTATGAATCTGGAACCTTGAAAGTCATTTCTGGAGGGTAATGTTGGGTATCATGATCATTCAATTGTGGATCATTGTTGAGCTTTTGAGTGAGAGCCGTTTGAGGAACGGTGAGAGTCGGTACGATTGGTACAACATGTGGGTCATTTTTTAGGGGTCCCATTGAAGGACGTGGAATGGAAGTACTGGGGATAGTGGGAAGGTTAATTCTTGGACTGAATCCAGGTTGGTACAATGGGTTACTTGTTATGGAGATGGGCACTTGGTTTGTTACGGACACATTGTGAAGATTATCCAAAGACCTTATGAGTAGTGAGGGCGGTGCCTGTCCATTCACCCAGGCTTGGTACATATCTGCCAGTTGTTGTTTCAACACTCTTACTTCTTCAACAAGTCAAGAACCTTGTTCGACCAATTGTCCATGGACATCATCATTATCTGACTCATTCTCACTGTTGTTTGCCATTCTACTTTTTCCTTTTGACCTTGTGTTGTAAGGGTGAGTTGCCAATTTAAACCACAAACCAACCACCTCTGTTTACTTTATCTCTTTTGAATGACAAACAACAAACATGTTAGAGTTAGGCATTTTGCGGATATTAATCACACATTGTATGTCATGCACCTAACGCCATTTTCATTTTAGAATGAGTTTGAAAGGCTTCATGCTTCATCCCGGCTTATTATTTAATTAGTTTATTTACATCTTGAATTTTATTTCTCTTTTTTTTTTTCTTTTTTTTTACCACTTTATTCTTTTTTTATTTTTTAAAATGATTCGATCGAACCTGGTGTGGGTTGCCTACGTATCATGTGGAGACATGAATCCACCACATCTGAAGCTGAAGTAGAAATCAATCTACATCTGTCAATGGTGTGTTTTGGATAGTGCTCATTTTGTACCTGTGGGTGATTAAGGTTAGGCTTGACACTAACCTCCAAAGACAGAATCAATGCACTCGTTTTGAAAAACAATCTTTTGTACGGAACTCCATTTTAGGAAAAATCAAAGAAAGGGTGGTTATTTTTTCAATTATGGCCCTTTCATACTTCCAAAGATAATTTTAGGGTCGGGATGGGCATGATGATAAAAGTGATGCTATTTTGAATGTTCTAATACTATTCCGAAAGAAAATAAAAATAAAAATAAAAAAATTGGTGATTAGACGAAACTGGATCGGCTAATTTGTTTTTAATTAAAAAAAACACTAGACACATTTCCCTTTTTTTAAATTATTATTTTTAATTTTTTAAAAAAAAATGGGGCCGAACCCTGTGGAGGTTGCCTACGTATCTCACATCCAGTGAGAATCAGACCCCCGTAGTTCTTATATGTTTAGGGAATAGGATGACACTTTTTTTTGAAAAACAATTAGGCTTATTTTGTAATAATCTTTTTTGGGTAAATATTGACAGTTTTCAAAAACCAGGTAAAATTTCCTCCCTTCTGGTTTTTCCTCAATTTATATATATTTATTTTATTTTGTTATTTTTTAGAAGCCGGTCAACATGCACAAGCCGAATCAAACATAATTCACAAGTAGCACATAAGATGCATTAGGATGGTCTTGTAATTCTCGGGTACACCTGTCCTAGACGGACCCAACCCCTGTGTTGAGTCCCCAAAGTCAAATGCACATGATTCAAACAAATGTTCCTACTAGGAATCCGGCATGAGGCTATGTTATTCTAGGTTTAAATCCTGGGGGAGTGTTTTAGACCTGGCTTACCCAAGCGGACAGCTCGAGCCGAGATGGAGGCAACGTACCGGGAGCACGAAATTCTACCCGGCCTAGTTACTTGACCCAGCCTCGTTCTAATTGGTATGACTTCTAACAGAAAAGTGGGTCACACGCACGTGTGCACCATAAATTTAGAAGACTCAGAAGGGAGGCGTAAGATGGCAGTCTAATACAATTAAAATAATATCAAAGTAGTAAATAAGCGGCAATAAACACATTAGGCCCAATAACACAGTAATAACATAAAACTAATAAAGCCAAGTATAGATCACATTACAAGCTAGTAAACCCTGAACAGAAGTTCTGGGTTATTTTCCCCAGCAGAGTCGCCATCGCTGTCACACCTCCTTTTTATACACCCGAAGGGGTACGAGAGTTTTTCCAATTGAAGTGACATTATTCGAAATGATATTATTTTATTTATTAGAGTCGCCACTTGGAATAGTTTATTTGGTGTCCTAAGTCACTAGTTTATTTTAAAATCCCAAATCAATTACTTTTAAAGTCTGCGAACCATAAATTCTAGATAAAGAATTCTGTTAACCCCGGAGAAGGTGTTAGGCATTCGCGAGTTCCGTGGTTCTAGCACGGTCGCTTAGTAATTATTACTTAGCTTAAATTATTTGACTACTCATCTTTAGAGCCTATGTGCATTTACCTTTAAACCGCTTTTAATCACTTGATAGTTCATAATTAAAGAATTGAGTTACGCGTACGTATACTCTTATCCATTGGCACGTTAAAAATCATGCCACACAAACATGTGCACAATTAGTAACGCTTTGTTTATTTTTTAAGAAAAACATTTGATTGAAATTGCGCGAATGCATACTTTGATTTATTTTGGGAGTCATAATCATGTCACGCGAACGTGTACACAATTACGATGATTTAATTAATAAAGTGCAGGCCTAAAGCATTCTAGCGTATTCATGATTTATTTCTTTCCTAAGTCTGAGATTATTGTTAAGGCTATAAGTTATGGAAAAATATCTTTGTGAAAGAAAGACATTTTAGCCATTTGGACCAAATATAACAATTACACAATTATCGAAGAAATGAGCGTGATTTTGATTAATTAACCTTGGGTCAGTTCTCATGCAAACCACCTCGCCCAAGCATTATTAGTGTTAGTCCAACCTTTATAGTCCCTTAATTAGGTAACTTACTGCACATTGAATCTAATATCCAATTTAAATTAAATAAAAATTTTACTGTATTCATGCAAAATCCACATAACTTATTCAAGATACCAAATCAACAAATATTGAGGAAATGTACAGTTCAAGTATGAATTCTATTTAAATAGTAAGACCAATTATTTTTATAAATGTTTCCATCCCATTTTACTATTCAAATGCATCTTTCATTAAGCAACTGCAATACAATTACTACAGGCCATATGACTATTTAAATATAAAAATCTTAAATTTAAGCAACAGAACATTAATCAAATTGACGAGAATAAATAGCAAAATTGATAAGTTGATAATGAAAGCAAGAAATAAAAAGAATGACTTTATTTGCAAAAGTTTTATTCCTTTATTAATATGCTCCTCAAAATTCATGAATTAGTATGGAAATTGTTCACACATATTAAATATTACATACAAAGAAGAAAACAAAAACTTTAGCGAAAATTCTACTCAATAATCGATTTAATCTACTAATTATCAAACTTCTCGAACCCGCGGACTCGAAACCATGAAAGAAATTCGGAACTCCAACTTCAGATTCAATAACTTAGCAAAACTTTTTTTTCGTTCTCTCTGCCCTTTCTTCTCCCTCTTTCTTTTTAATTGTCTTTCCTTCTTTTTCTTTTTACGATTCTGTTTTTGTCAGATCCCCCCTCTTTTTTTTATAACAAAAGTCTCTTTCTCTTCATATAGATGATTATGAGTAGTTTTATAACTTCTAAGGAAGTGGGGAAGTGGGGATTGGGAAGTTAGGAACATGAGAGTTAGTGCGAAAGGAAGTTACGTGAAGTGGGGAAGTGGGAAAGTTGGGTTGTTTATTTATTTATTTTTTATATATTTTTTATACTTTATATATATTTATTAAAATTTTCCTAACCCCTTTTTTAATTAAATAAAAGAAGATAAAAAATGCAGACACGCACATAAAACTTACTTTAGATTTAAAAAAAACTATAAGAAAGCCTAATATTTACATTATAGTTTAAATTATACTACGAAAAATACAATAGCTTACATTTAAAATTAGAAGAAACCTAATATATATATATTTTTTGTTAATTTTCTTCTATATATTAATAAGAACAAAAGTTATACTCTAAGAATGCAAATAATTTTTTTTTTGTATTTTTTTTATTTTCATAAATGAATCCTATTAAGAGAAAGACAAAATTTTATATATTAAAATTTAAATATTTACACTAAAATAGTACATAATTTGGATGAGGTAAAAAATTAGGTGTTCACAGGAGCGGTTCATTGTCAGAACCATCGGATCCTTCGGAACTCTCAGAGTCCTCCGCACCTTCGGGCTCAGATAGATTCTTTGCCTCAGCCCAAGAATTTTACCTCCCTGATCCTAGCTGATAGGTCAAAGCCTCAGGCATGAATCTCTTCGAGGGTCTCCCTTTAAGCCAGCCACCTTATATATTCACCATTGACCTTCAGGCGGGTTTCGGTTGCTTTGACATCGGCCTTGTACTGGGCCACCATCTATTCGGCATTGCAAGAGATTATGTCCAACTTGGACTTTATTGCTTCATATTCTTTACCGAGGGCATCTCATCTGCTAGAGTCGAGCTGTTCTCGGAGGTTGTCATTCGGTTAGGATTGCTTGTCGACCTTCTCCTTCGCCACCTAAAGTTGAACCCCTACCGATGCCAGTTGTTCCCGGGTGGTTTCCTTCATCGAAGCCAACCGGTGCATTTTTCTTTTCCACCAATCAGCCATGGCCTAGACCTCATTCAATTCGAATTGGAGTTGAACAACTAGATCGGTCTTCTAGTGGACCTGCTAAGTTTTGTTGTTAGTCACCATGACTAGTTCCTCATTTTTAACTTCAAAGACCTTTACCTTTTTGACTAGATCGACATGTTCCCACCTCAGGGTCTAAGCTTCTTTATGAGCCCTATCAAGCTTGGCCTTAAGGTCCTTGATGGCTCCTTCTTGTTGCTCACTGAGGAGCTTGTACATATTCCTTTTTTGGGCTTGCTCTCTGTCCTCAAGCTAGAGCAAATCGACATTGACCCGATATCGGAGAAAGCTATCATGATAAAGTACCAAGGCCTGAAAAATAGTGAAAGATGTGAGAAATATCAAAACAAAAGTAGAGTTCAAAAATATATAATGATGCCTTACTCGGTTCAGCGCCTGTTGCGCCTCATTGAAAAGGCACGACACGTTCATCTCATTCATTTTTTTCCTGGTCCTCCTCGACCACCAAGCATCGAATATATCTAGCTATCTCCACGGGAATAGACAGAACCTGGGCATCCTTTGGGATGGTATGAATAACTGATCTCTTGGGATAGGGCTTGCACTCAAAGCGGGGAATTGATTCGTTAATTTTGGGCTCGAACTCGGCCCCCAGCTTCAGGAACTTCCAAGTCGCCCAACCCATAAATATCCTCCAAAGTGGACGAGTCCACACTCAAAGAAAGAGTGAAGACGATCTTCTGCACCATGAACCCCTTCTTTGGACTTTTATTTCACTGCTTGGGCCTACTCGATCATGGACTCAGTATAGGAGGGTGTCCCCATAATTGTTATCACACCGGGCAATTCCTTCGGAGTGGAGTCGGTATCTCGGGGGCTTTAGCCCCCGTCTACATCCCGACCTCTTGAATGGAGGAGCGTTGGTCTTACGACTCGACCCCTCGGCTATGGTGTGCTCCCTAACAAGGGTGGATCGGTGAGCCACAAAAATGTCATCTTCTTCGGACTCATCCTTGAGCTTTTCTTTTTCTTACGAGCCACTCTTTTCTTTGGCTTCCTCTTAGAGCTCACGGAGCCCGAAACCTTCCTCCTTTTCTTCTTATTTCCCCTGTAGCAGCCCAGGTTGTCCCATGATGGAGGGATCAATAGACAAGGACGCGTCTTTTTCCCTTCCAAATGCCTAAGTTTAGTGGTCTTAGGCAAAACTACAATGGAAAGATGAAAGGTTAGCGTGATGCAAGTTAAAAAGCATGGTAATAACCATTCAGATGAGGACCTTACCATGCAAACGGGCCTCCCATCGGCCCTTCGAATGCTTACACCAAGAGAGCTTGGAGTACGACATCTACATACAAATTCCCTTGATCCATTCCTAGAGACGAGGAATAGTATTTGGAACCCGGGCAATAGCTCCACAACCACAAACATGAATGATAAGAAAGATAATGAAGAAAAATTGATACTTAAGAGAGGTTGCACTTACGAGATACATTCTACTTTTTAGGGAATGGCATGAACTTGAGAGGGATATAGTCTTTGGTATTCACATGTATGAAGCACCCTGATAGCCTTGATCCCAGTTTTCATAAATGCTCGAAATGGGGGCCTTGCTGGCCTGGCGGTTAAGACTTATTAGTCACCCTTAAAAACTTAGGGGACTATATAGGACAAGCAGGTGGTCGATGGTGAATTGACGAGACTCAGTGTTATTCACGAATTAATAGAGGAGGATCATGATCACCCATAGAAACGGGTGGATCTGCCTAAGACACACCTCGTATCTCTTGCAAAAAATCTGAAATAACTAGGTCTACCCGGCCAAGTATGAAAGCATAAAGGTAAATAGTTAAATACCCCTCCAGGTGGATAGTAACACCATCTTCGGGCCTGGGGACTACTACCTTATTGCCTTCCCATTTACAGTCCTTTTGGACCACAAGAAGGACGTCTTCGATAATGGAGCATATATACCTCGATGCTCTTTCACCTCGGTTCTATTTTGACGAGGGTTTTTCGACCTTGAAGTCGTCTACAATTGAGCAGACCTTGGAATAAACATTTTCAAGGGAGGCTCGAGGTTTGATTCGTTGGCATCCACCTCGAGAGCAGTCATCTCAAGGACAACTATTTTTGGAATGACTGCCTCGGTATTAGTGGTCAATTTGGAAGATGAAGAGGCAGCCTATTAAGGAGCCAATTTAGATGTTTTTGTCGTTACTACTTGAATATGTTTGAAGATCTGAAGAAAAAGGAATAAGTATTAAGGATGAAGAGTTGAGCATACTGATTTGAGGAAAACCTGGGTAAAAACCTGGAAATTGCTATGGATGTTTAAAGAACAAGGATGAAGAGATGAGGGTTTGAAGAAAGTTCATGATACTTGAAAGTTCGAAACTAGAAGCTTGGTCGGAAATTGGGAAAAGAACAAGGGATATAAGTAGAAAAAGTTCGTGTCCCTTCGTATTCGAAGGCAACCAATCGATGGTTGACACATGTACAAAGCCAGAACAACGTGACTGACGGGACTTTTCAGCTTTTTGTTGTTTTTGTTATAACGTACGGAAGAAGGAACTAGAGAAAGTCTATCATTTCTCATTGTTTTGGCAAACGTTCTCTATGAGAAACGTGGGGACTATCTGTATACGGGTAAAATCAGGAATAATGAGTACCCCCAGTAGGGAAAACGAGGCAAAGACGTAACTGGGAGGAATCGAAGTCGAAGTTGGGAGCCTTCGGTATCAAGGCCTGAACACAACACCTACCCTCGGAGCCATCGAGACCATGCCCCCTCCTCCCGGACCCGGTCCGAGCTTCGATACCTTGGGAAGTAATTCCAAACGACCACACACGATTAACAAAGGACTGTGATATACGTGCCCAATCGTATATCACGGCATAGACCTCGGCCCATATCAGTGGCATATTAGTAATTAGCAAAAAGGAAGATTTTTACCTTTGTTAGGATTGTACTTAGGGTAGAACTCTTCTACTATATGAAGAAGAAATGTATCATTCAATAAACACTTGTAATACGCAAACCAAGGCAATATATGTGTTTTCTGTATTTCTAAAACTTATTCAAAGTTCTTGCTTTTGTTCATAAGTTTTGGCTCGGAACCGAAGGCATGCTTCTTGTAAAGCTTTTTACCGTGCCTGGACTCAATATCGTCATTGGTTTAGCTGTTTATTCTATCTTTTATTTGCTTACCTAACGTCATAAATCATTTGTATTGAATTAATCCATATATTCTTAAAACTGCGTATAAATTCAATTGTTATCTATTTTTAAGGGTAAACAATATTTCTTTTCCGTATAAGCAATACCAGTATAATTTGTCCAATAATTCATTATTTATACCAAATTTAATATGAGATAATTTATAAAACACCTAAAATCAACACAACCTTGATACCGTTTCTCTTTCTTTCATTTATTTTTAAAAAATAAAGGTAAATTTTAAAACTTTTATGTATGTACCATATATCCAATTTTAATGCGATAACTACTAAATCTATACATATGTTACTTTTAAAGTTTATATGTGTTGCAATATTGAACACTAGATTTATACTTTTATTTTATGTTCGGAACAACTAAAGTTACACTACAGATTCGGAAGCAAAGAATGAGTCATAACAGACTGCTCTTTTTCAAAAAAATATTCTATTCAAGACTCAGCTAAAGTCTTTTTCTGCCACCATCGTCCATAGAGTCAAATAGACCAGAATAACGTGTGATGTGACGAAGAGCATACACATTTGTCATACTTCCCCACTAAGAATAAATTATGAAATCATACATCCCAAGGTTGACTTTTTCCTGGAAAACTAGATCCAAAATTCTACACCCCACTTCAATTTACTCGCTATAAATACAACTCTATAATCACCTTAACGAAAACCAAAACAAGTAAAACAGAATGATAAGGTTTTGGTTAGTGTCTTTGTTTTGTCTCGTGTGCCTAAAATGTGCTTTGGCACAAGATGTTGGTGCTCTTGTTAGTAAAAATCTGTTCGACAGAATACTACTGCATCGCAATAATGCTAATTGTCCTGCCAAAGGCTTCTATACATATGAAGCGTTCATAACAGCTACTAGATCCTTTGGTGCTTTTGGAACTGTTAAAGCTAGTTAATGATTAAAGCTAGCTAAGTTGGTGTGAATGAGAAATGGAGGGAAGAAGACAATAGAAGGAAAATGAAGTTTCAAAGCAAAGTTCCTTTGAAAAGGAGCTTTGTACCACATTGGTGGTAGAAAGGGAAAGTTATGTGCTTATATTAGAAAGCACTTCTTCCAGCTCTTAAAGGGTTAAGAAGAGGGACTCCCCTCGCGCCGTCGTCGTCGCTCGGCTCGGCTTCGGATTTGGTCTGATTGATTGATAATCTTTTTGGACCAAATTTATTTAAAATTCAATCTTCATTTTCTGAAATTATTTTTAATTCCCGCGGGAAAAATATTAATTTGTTAACTGTAAACTTCCCAACGTTCTTATTTTTCAGAAAAAGGCATGGCCTTTCCCGAACAGGCACCAAGCCTTTCCGAACAGTCACAATTCGAGGCTATATAAACTGAGGCAATGCCTCATTTTCGAGTACTGAAAAAAAAAATATTCGTGCATTAAAAATTCTGCATTCTTTTCTGCAAACTGAAACATATCGAGTCATAGTGTGATTTCGTTCCCGAATTTGAGTTCGTCGAAGTCGTAGGCATTTGAGGTACCGCCACTCCTACGACAGGTATATCCGTTATATCCTGGGAGGAAATAATCCACAACCTCGGGTACAGTGAGGGGGTTAAATTCCTTAAGGACACACAGTGAATTCTGTGGTCTCGGATTTCTTCATTTCTGTGATTTTTTTTTTTAACGTTACATACGTTCTGTTTTTTTTTTTTGTGTCTCTTCTTCTTACTGGTTTCCAGTTTCTCGTTGCTTTGAACACGGACAATCGATAATAAGCTTAAGGAATTTAAGTTATTATTTCCGTAAATTGTGACTGTCCAGAAAATAAAAGAAACTTGTAATTTTGTTGTTTGCATGTAACGAACTTGTATGTTGTTTGGAGACTAAATCTTCGGATTTTCTACTCCGGTTGAGATTAAAGTTTTCAGAACTTTCTACTCATTTGGGTACTTGATTTGAAGATATAAAAACTTCATCAAATATACTACATACAGTTTATTACATTCTATTTGAAGTTTGTTTTAATTCTGTTTGTGTAAATTTGATTCGGTTTGAAGAAATAAAATCTTCACCGATTATTAAAGTGTTCTGTTATTTCCTACGACAGAAATGGGAGACCAAACTCCAAATTTGAATGCTACTGCTACTGTTACTGCCACACCAGCCCCCGTGGTTGGTTCTACGAGCAATGCTGCATCCTCCAGTCGTACTGCACCAGCACCGGCTCCGGCAGAGAAGCCCGGAAAATTCACCGGGATTGATTTCAAACGATGGCAACAAAAGATGTTCTTCTATCTAACTACTTTAAGCCTTCAAAAGTTTATTAAGGAGGATATTCCGGTTCCGCCGGAATCAACACCTGAAAATGAACGATTTGTTGTAATTGAGGCGTGGAAGCACTCAGATTTTTTGTGCAAGAATTACATTCTTAGCGGACTGGAGGATGATCTTTACAATGTCTATAGTAATGTGGGAACATCAAAAGAACTATGGGATGCGTTGGAAAAGAAATATAAAACAGAAGATGCTGGCTTAAAGAAGTTTATCGCTGCCAAGTTTTTGGACTACAAAATGGTAGATGGCAAGTCTGTTGTGACTCAAGTTCAAGAGTTGCAGGTTATCATCCATGATCTCCTCGCTGAAGGTTTGGTGATTAGTGGGGCGTTTCAAGTTGCGGCAGTGATAGAGAAGTTGCCTTCATGGAAGGACTTCAAAAATTACTTGAAACATAAGCGAAAGGAGATGACATTGGAAGATCTCATCGTCCGATTGAGAATCGAGGAAGATAACAAGGCAGCGGAGAAAAAGGCAAATGGGAGATCAACCATAGGGGGAGCACATATAGTTGAAACTGCCCCAACCAATATGAAAAAGAGGAAAAAGGCATCGGGACCAAGGAACTATCCCAACAAGAAGAAATTCAAGGGAAACTGCCATAATTGTGGAAAAATCGGACACAAAGCTGCAGACTGTCGTGCTCCGAAAAAGGAAAAGAAGAAGGGTCAGGCTAATATGGTTGAAACAAACGAGGAGGTTGATGACTTGTGCGCTATGTTGTCCGAGTGCAACCTAGTGGGAAGTCCGAAAGAGTGGTGGATTGACTCTGGCGCCACTCGCCACATTTGTGCTGTTAGAGAAGCCTTTGCTTCATATGCTCCCGCCGGGCCCGACGAAACAATATATATGGGAAATTCTGCAACGGCCAAGATTGAAGGTTATGGAAAGATACTGCTGAAGATGACCTCTGGCAAGGTGGTGACTCTCAACAACGTCTGTCATGTTCCTGAAATTAGGAAAAATCTTGTATCTACCGGACTTCTAGTGAAGAACGGTTTTAAATGTGTTTATGTTTCTGACAAGGTTGTAATAAGTAAGAACGAAATGTACATAGGAAAAGGCTACCTCACAGAGGGCCTTTTCAAACTGAATGTAATGGTTGTTGCTAATAATAATAAAGTTTCTGCTTCGTCTTACTTTCTTGAGTCAAATGATTTATGGCATTCACGTTTAGGACATGTCAATTATAGAACCTTGCGAAAAATGATTAGTTTGGAAGTATTGCCTAAGTTTGAGTGCAATCAATCAAAATGTCAAATCTGTGTTGAATCTAAGTATGCTAAACATCCTTATAAGTCAGTTGAAAGGAATTCAAGTCCTTTAGACTTAATCCATACAGATATTTGTGACATGAAGTCAATTCCATCTCGCGGTGGAAAGAAGTATTTCATAACTTTTATTGACGATAGTACGCGGTATTGCTACGTTTATTTACTTAATAGTAAAGATGAAGCAATTGAAGCGTTCAGGCAATACAAAACTGAAGTTGAGACTCAACTTAACAAAAAGATTAAAATGATAAGGAGTGATAGGGGCGGTGAATATGAATCTCCTTTTGAACAAATATGTTTGGAATATGGCATTATTCATCAAACAACTGCTCCTTACTCGCCACAATCAAACGGAATTGCGGAAAGAAAAAATAGAACACTGAAAGAAATGATGAATGCCCTGTTAATAAGTTCTGGTTTACCCCAGAACTTGTGGGGGGAAGCCATTCTAACAGCTAGCCGAATACTCAATCGAGTGCCCCATAGCAAAACAAAATCTATTCCATACGAAAAGTGGAAAGGAAGGAAGCCCAATTTGGAATACTTCAAAGTGTGGGGGTGTTTGGCCAAGGTGCAAGTTCCTAAACCCAAAAGGGTAAAAATAGGACCTAAAACCGTTGATTGTGTTTTCATAGGATATGCCACAAATAGTAAGGCATATAGATTTCTGGTTCACAAATCAGAAAATCCCGACATTCAGGTGAATACGGTAATTGAATCAGATAATGCTGACTTTTTTGAAACCATATATCCGTATAAAAAGGAATGTGCGTCGTCTAGCAAAGAATCTAAACGACCTCGGGAAGAAATAAAGGAAAACATTCCTGATGAGGAAAATCCAAGACGTAGCAAACGTCAAAGGACGACTACTTCCTTTGGACCAGAATTTTTAACATTTTTGTTGGAAAATGAGCCTCGAACGTTCAACGAAGCTACGTCTTCATCGGAAGCTCAATTTTGGAAAGAGACAATCAATAGTGAGATAGAATCCATATTGAACAACCATACTTGGGAATTGGTTGATCTTCCTCCAGGGAATAAACCTTTAGGTTCCAAATGGATTTTCAAGCGGAAAATGAAAGCTGATGGCACTATTGAAAAATATAAGGCAAGACTAGTTGTTAAAGGGTTTAGACAACGAGAAGGACTTGATTACTTTGATACATACTCGCCGGTAACGAGGATTACATCTATTCGGGTGTTAGTAGCATTAGCCGCCGTGTACGGTCTTGAAATCCATCAAATGGATGTGAAAATAGCCTTCTTAAATGGAGAGTTGGAGGAAGAAATTTACATGGAACAACCCGAAGGGTTTGTAGTTCCAGGGAAAGAGAAGAAGGTATGTAGACTTGTTAAGTCTCTTTATGGACTAAAACAAGCACCAAAACAGTGGCATGCAAAATTTGACCATACGATGCTGTCAAATGGATTCAAGATAAATGAATGTGATAAATGTGTCTACATTAAGAACACTCCGAACCACGTCGTCATTGTTTGTTTATACGTGGATGATATGTTAATAATGAGTAACAACATTGCTAACATAAATGCTACTAAGCGCATGCTTGCTAGTAAGTTTGATATGAAAGACTTAGGAGTTGCCGATTTAATTCTGGGAATTAAAATCCATAAGACTCCTCAAGGTCTAGCATTGTCTCAATCTCATTATATTGAAAAAGTACTTGAAAAGTTCAAGTATTTGGACTTTAAAGTTGCAAATACGCCAATTGATATGAACCTTGCTCTTGCAAAGAATAAAGGTGAAAGTCATTCTCAATTGGATTATGCCAGAGTGTTGGGAAGTTTGATGTATATTATGAACTGTACGCGACATGATATTGCGTGTGCTATAAGTAAACTAAGTCGCTACACGAGTAATCCCGACCAAAATCATTGGCTGGCAATGAAACGAGTTTTGGGGTATTTGAAACATACTCAAAACTTTGTTTTGCATTATAACAGGTATCCTGCAGTTATTGAAGGATACAGTGATGCAAATTGGATCACCGGTTCAACTGAAACTAAATCCACAAGTGGATACGTTTTTACTATAGGTGGAGGAGCAGTGTCTTGGAAGTCATCCAAACAGACATGTATCGCCCGCTCTACAATGGAATCTGAGTTCATAGCTCTAGACAAAGCCGGTGAAGAAGCTGAATGGCTCCGGAATTTCTTAGAAGATATTCCATTTTGGCCCAAACCGTTGGCTCCTATATGCATACATTGCGATAGCCAAGCGGCAATAGGAAGAGCCGGGAGCGTTATGTACAACGGAAAGTCTCGTCACATACGACGAAGACATAATACCGTTAGACAACTACTCTCTAGTGGAATTATCACAATTGACTATGTTAAGTCAAGAGATAATGTGTCGGATCCACTAACTAAAGGCCTAACTAGAGAAGTGGTTGAAAGATCATTGAGGGGAATGGGACTATGGCCGAGGACAAGTCATCGTGGCGGTAACTCTACCTAGAAGACATGAGATCCCAAGATCTAGGTTCAAAGAGATCAAACAAAGTCATTGATGACGGTTCAACATTGTCACAATAATTTTTTGGTCCATTCTCGTGATGAGACAATGTTCAGTACCAGGATAAAGCATTAAGGCTTTTTAATGGTTTCTAAGTTTGATACGGGGTATATCAAATAGTGTATCTACGGGATGACACATTTAGGAATCACCTATGTAAGTGTGAAGTGTAAGCCGCTTCAAGGAGAACTCTGTAAGGCCAGCTCTCTACGCACTTATGAACCAGGAAGTGTTCATGGCTGAAACGAACAAAACAATGAGAACCAAAAACGGTTAAAGGGTTAATTGTGTGACATGTGGTTGTCTAGGTATACACCAAAGCTCGACGGTTCAAAGTTATCAAATCTACCGATTGACCGAGTATATCCGACATATGCTCACTACGGAAAGTTCAAAGAGAAATCTACTTATCCAGATGCAATTAATCCTTGCTTACGAATCACACAGTTTTTTTTTTGTCATGCATGTTTTTCATCATATAGCCATTCCCCATTCATGTGGGGGATTGTTAAAGCTAGTTAATGATTAAAGCTAGCTAAGTTGGTGTGAATGAGAAATGGAGGGAAGAAGACAATAGAAGGAAAATGAAGTTTCAAAGCAAAGTTCCTTTGAAAAGGAGCTTTGTACCACATTGGTGGTAGAAAAGGAAAGTTATGTGCTTATATTAGAAAGCACTTCTTCTAGCTCTTAAAGGGTTAAGAAGAGGGACTCCCCTCGCGCCGTCGTCGTCGCTCGGCTCGGCTTCGGCTTTGGATTTGGATTTGGTCAAATGATCTGATTGATTGATAATCTTTTTGGACAAAATTTATTTAAAATTCAATCTTCATTTTCTGATATTATTTTTAATTCCCGCGGGAAAAATATTAATTTGTTAACTGTAAACTTCCCAACGTTCTTATTTTTCAGAAAAAGGCATGGCCTTTCCCGAACAGGCACCAAGCCTTTCCGAACAGTCACAATTCGAGGCTATATAAACTGAGGCAATGCCTCATTTTCGAGTACTGAAAAAAAAAATATTCGTGCATTAAAAATTCTGCATTCTTTTCTGCAAACTGAAACATATCGAGTCATAGTGTGATTTCGTTCCCGAATTTGAGTTCGTCGAAGTCGTAGGCGTTTGAGGTACCGCCACTCCTACGACAGGTATATCCGTTATATCCTGGGAGGAAATAATCCACAACCTCGGGTACAGTGAGGGGGTTAAATTCCTTAAGGACACACAGTGAATTCTGTGGTCTCGGATTTCTTCATTTCTGTGATTTTTTTTTTTTAACGTTACATACGTTCTGTTTTTTTTTTTTTTTTTTTGTGTCTCTTCTTCTTACTGGTTTCCAGTTTCTCGTTGTTTTGAACACGGACAATCGATAATAGGAATTACTGGGGACACCAATACTCGTAAGAAGGAAATTGCTGCCTTTTTGGCTCAAACTTCTCACGAAACTACAGGTATTTAATTTATTAATTTGCTCCTTCACGCTGTACATTCACCTGCATATAATTTATCAGATGGAAGTCAATGGCATATTTGATTGACGCTACTATTTTTAATACGAAACATATATATATATATATATATATATATATATATATATATATATATATATATATATATATATATATAAATTACTCAAATTTAAAAAAATATTAAATTCTGAACTTATAATTTCAAAATTATCATTAAGTTGTGAGTACGTAGAACTTTAACAGTTGAACTCGTTAAGTTTAGATAGTGTACTATGATTGGTATATATATGAGAAATGATACATTAGTTCAAATCGTATCGTCTATATATGATATACAGGTGGATGGGCAACAGCACCAGATGGCCCATACTCATGGGGATATTGCTTCAAGCAGGAACAAGGAAGCCCTCCAAATTACTGCGTTGCAAATCAGCAGTGGCCTTGTGCTCCTGGCAAAAAGTACTTTGGTCGAGGTCCTATCCAAATATCCTAGTAAGTAATTAACGTTCATTTCCCTCATTTTCGTCCGTATTTGTTAACTAGATTGCGGCTCCAGGACTTATTGTACGGATAATTTGTCACTTTTTTTGAGCAATTACATGTCATTATCTTTGGTTTAACTTTTGCACATTGACAATGTAAAATATTTTTTTTTACTTCAAAGATAAGGCAGTTTGCTTGATATATTCTAATCATGTAGATTCTTTACAATACGGATGTAAATAAGTTGATTAAGTCCATTATCATTTAGATGATTTGACAGTGCTAATGATTTTTATACTGTCCGTACTTAAAAATCACATAAAATAGTACAAAATAATTATATATGTTATGCAGCAACTATAACTATGGACCAGCAGGGAGAGCAATAGGAAGTGATTTGTTAAACAACCCAGATTTAGTAGCCAATGATCCCGTAGTGTCATTCA
The DNA here is from genome assembly GCA_034376525.1 of Nicotiana benthamiana. Lineage (NCBI taxonomy): Eukaryota > Viridiplantae > Streptophyta > Magnoliopsida > Solanales > Solanaceae > Nicotiana > Nicotiana benthamiana. Next base: position 76,472,294 of record CM067324.1, on the reverse strand, counting down.
AAACAGCCTTATGGTTCTGGATGACACCCCAACAACCAAAGCCATCAGCCCACGATGTCATAACTGGAAGATGGACTCCATCCGCATCTGATTTGGCCCCGCGCGCGCCGCGTACCCGGCTTCGGTGTAATCACCAACATCATAAATGGTGGAATTGAATGTAACAAAGGTTCAAACGCACAGATGCAGAGCAGAATTGGTTTCTACAGAAGATACAGTCAGATTTTGGGAGTGGACCCTGGCAACAATTTGGACTGTGCTAACCAAAGGCCTTTCGGCCAGTAGGGACCTTAATCAATCGTGTAGTAGTACTTGACACACTAATAAGGTTTGGTCCATCTAAAAGTAATATAATCTCTTACCTAATATGAAGCCTGAAAAGAGTTTCTTGTCAACTATCTTTTTTTATTCGTGTTCAGTGTTCCATATAATTATTGAGCTAATGATCATGCATCCCAAAAATACGTTTAAGTCAGGTCACTTAAAAAACAATTACAGGTATTTTATGTAATAAGCATTATAAGTAACCTAAACAAAATGTATTACCATGAGATAACAAATTAAATTATATATTGATTGTGTAAAAATTTGTTACACTATCAATTAGGGGTGTCAATAAATATTTAAAAATCGATTAAACCAACTAAACCGTACCATACCAAATTGATCTTTAGGTTTCTTTTATTAGCTCCGTAGGTTTTATATAAATCTATAATCGTACCGATAATTAATGTATATTTCTATTTTACGAAAACAAACCGAGAAAATACCGAACCGTACCAAATAAATTAACATGTGAAAAATATATTTATAGATTAAGTTTAAAAATAATAAAGCATTAAATTTTTCCTTGGGTCTTGGAATTATGAAAACAGTTACATTAAGTAATTAAACTCAAAATTCTAATTCTCAAGCCTATTATGCTACTCATATTGAGATTAAATTATTTTCAGCATATTCACTAGAAAACACAGCATATAGTAGCGATTATGAGTAGCAAACTACAATGTATTAAATATGTTTCCTTTTGAAATATTTAGATTTAGCTTTCTTCTACAGTTTTTATTCTTGAGTCCCAGTCCCAAAGCTTAATTAATATCATTCCACTCGTGTGATTTATATTTTTTTAATTAATTTTCTTTGTTTCTTTTATGTTGTTATAGAATAGTTGATGGACCTATACTCTAGCCATCTTTCATATTTTCTTAATTCATCATCCTTTAAAATGTAAAAATATCTAGAGAGTTTAGGTAAGTCCTAAAAAAAATACGAATGTTATTGCATTCTACATCTACTAGTAACTTTTACATGATAGTTTTAAAAAATTATAGAAAATTAACAAACAGTATCGCTATCAAAGAGAAATCGATATAATTAGGACGGTTTCGAAAAGTTTAATTTTGGTGTTATATAATAGAATAACTAAAAAATTAGTACGGTATACATTTTACAAAATAACCGACCGAATCGAACCATTGACACGTCAACTAAATCCAACCCCTTCCCCAGGCCCCATCTATCTGTAATAATCCGACCGGTCGTTTTGAGTGTTGTAGTCATGTTCCATCATTTACTGCTCATTGTATGCTTAATAGTTGCTACGTGACTTTCGAGGGTAGTTGGTTTGGTTCCGGGGAGATTTCATTATGAGTTGAGACACTTACTCCCAAGGTTTGGAGCTTAAGTTGTAAAGGTTGACGGAAATTTACTTATGTGTAAATGGCTCTTTTTGATAGTTCTGTTAGTTCCGTCGGGTGATTTCGGACTTAGAAATATGTTCGGATAGTGATTTGGAGGTCCGTAGTTGATTTAGGTTTTAAATAATGAAAGTTCAAAAATTAGAAGCTTTGGAAATTTAGAAGTTTGACCGAGAGTTGACTTTGTGGTTACCGACTGGGATTTTAGTTCTCGAAGTTGGAGTAGGTCCTTTGTGTTATTTATGACTTGTGTGCAAACTTTAAGGTCAATCGGACATGATCTGATAGGTTTCGGCATTGAATGTAGAATTTAGAAGTTTTAAAGTTCATTAGGCCTGAACGATGCGTGATTCATAGTTTTAGCGTTGTTTGATGTGATTTGAAGACTCAACTAAGTTCATATCGTATTTTAGGACTTTTTGGTATATTTGGTTGAGGTCCCAGGGGCCTCGGGTGGATTTCGAATGTTTATCGAAATGGAATTTGATTTGGACTAATGGCTGAAGTTTTCTAGTGTCTCTCTCTAGTTTCCTTGTACGCGATCGTGTGGACAGGTCCGCAATCATGTAGGCTATTATTTTGCCCCTAGAAAAACTTCACATTCTTGCATTCTTGTTGTGCGAATTTATTGACTCCGAGAGCTAAAATTTTGTTATTATATTCTCTCACAAATGGTGGGGACGCGTGCTAACGGACCAGACAGACAGCCACCAGTACCACCGGCTAGATGAGGAGCAGAAGAGACTAGAGAGATTTGAGAGGATTGAGCCTCCATCATTTAGTGATGCTGAGTCAGAGGAAGCTCATGACTTCTTGGATAGGTACCAGTGGATTTTTCACATAGTAGGTATTCTAGAGACTAGTGGGATCTCATTTACTACTTTTTCATTAACTGAGGAATCCGTCAAGTGTTGGGAGGCGCGCAGGACAGTCAGTGCAGCACCACTTTCATGGCATGAGTTCTCCATTCTCTTCTTGGAGAATTTTGAGTCCAGGCTTACGTCCTACAAAAACATGGAAATCTCTTAGAACTAGTGGATCCATGTAGACTCAAAGAGCTTAATTTTTCTAGAGGAGGCATGAAGAACTTCCTGAGCTTGGATAAATTCTCGAACTAGTTCATCTGCATACACTTTTTTTCTATCCATATGTTCTTTCAATCTTCGAATCACTTCGGTTGCATTCGAATATTGCTCAGTAAAAGTAGCCTCCATCCTGGCTTTTCCCTTCTCTGCTTGAAGATCTGTTGATGCTTCCACCATTGCCAACTTAGCAATTGCTAGCCTGAATTGTTGCTCCAAAGCTTCATTATCACCGGCCAAGACATCATTCTCCAAGTAAAGGCTCTCAATTATTCCTTCCAGTTTTTAACTTCCATGCCTAACTCTACAACATGTTGCTTTGTCCAAGCTAACCTTTTCATTAGCTATGTACCCGTTAAATTGATCTACAAAAAAGAAAAAAGAGGAAAGATGTTATATACCTAGAGGAAGGGAGAAACAAATGATTAAAGGTAGAGAAATATACCTTATGAGCATAATGAATCATGTCTCTCGTAAGGGTGATAGATGAATGAGAGTCTAGCTTTTTCTTTTACAAGAGGGCCAATCAAAGTTTTCAACCAAACAGTAACCTAGTTATGTTTCCTCAGCAGATTGATACCCTCGGGGCCTTCAGTTGTAACTTGCTTCATTCTACCCTTGTTGGAATGGCCAGCTTCATCTCGAGGGACTGCTGCAGCTTCATCTCAAGGGACTGCTGTCACACCTCCTTTTATATTCATAGCCTCAAAAGACAGTATGTAAAGGAGTTTTTTGAATTTAAATGATATTATTCAAAACTTAAGGCACATTCGAAAGCTAATCATAAGAAGAACTAAATCAAGCTCTTATAGCAGAATAAAGAAACTCACTTCACTTCCACATGTTACACAAAATCAAAGACATACATCATATGCTTAATGTAAAAACAACTACCCAGTATAGTCCCACAAAGTGGGGTCTGGATATACTTAATGTAGGAACCAAAAAATAAATTAATGATTCCCAAAACAATTTATGGAGACAAAAGAATACCTAAAATTGATTTATTAATACAACTCGGAAACTCTCAAATAAAAAAGTATTTCTTACAAACACTTCTTACACTCAAGCTATTGATCACTTAATACTTGCTTGAAAACTTGATAATAACCAAATGAATTACGAGGTCTATTTATACTAGTTAACCCCTAGTGTGAACAAATAATGTGAAACAAAGAACCAAAAATCTAACATACCATGGCCGGTGCCTAACCTTGGTAGGTGAAGTTTATTTTAAAATCCCATTTTAACAACTAAAACATGTGTTTCAAAAGACATGGCCGGTGGTCAATTTTTTTTGGATAAATTTTCAACAGCCTCCCTTAATTTATCAAATATTACCTATATCAAGCATTGACTTCAGATTCTCGAACAATTCTGCTCTCAGCGGTTTTGTAAGAATATCCGTTATTTGATCTTCAGATCTGCAGAACTCAAGTTCGATTTCACCATCCTTAACAAGATCCCGTATGTAGTGATACTTAATTCTGATATGCTTACTCTTGCCATGAAATACCGGATTCCTGGCTAATGCGATTGCTGACCTGTTATCACACAAAATTCTTGTCGGACCAATCTGCTCGTGTTTCAGCTCTCCAAGCATCCTTCGAAGCCAAACTGCTTGACAAGCCGCAGAAGTCGCTGCCATGTACTCTGCTTCTGCTGTAGAAAGATCAACTACTTATTGCGTCTTTGATGACCATGAAAATACTCCTTTCCCAATAAAGAAAGCATAACCTGAAGTACTCTTTCGAGTCTCCACATCACCTGCCCAATCACTGTCTGTATATCCTACTAGACTGCAGTTGTCAGAGTAGATATAGGAAATTCCATGATCATGGGTACCTTTAATATACCTCAAAATCCTTTTTTCCGCTTGCAAATGTGACTGATGTGGTGTCTCCATGAATCGACTGACAATTCCCACGCCATAAACAATATCTGGCCGAGTTGAAGCCAAATAAGGCAGACTTCCAACTATGCTTTTGAAATAAGTGGGATCGACCAGCTCACTGCTTCCTTCTTTCTTCATTTCCAAGCGTTCAGCAACTGGAGTTCGGATTGGAGTCGCAGATTCCATCTTGAATTTCTTCAAGACATCATTGGCATATTTCTTTTGCGAAATGAAAATGCCATCTTTACGTTGTTGTACTTCTATGCCCAAGAAGTAAGACATAAGCCTCATGTCTGTCATTTCGAACTGACTAGTCATGGCCTCCCTGAATTCTGCAAACATTGATTCACAATTGCCTGTGAAAATCAAATCATCAACATAAAGACATACAAACATCATGTCGCCATTCACTTTTGACTTGATGTATAATGTATGCTCATAAGGACACTTCTGGAATCCTGCCTGCAACATGTAAGTATCAATGCGCGTATACCAAGCTCGTGGTGCTTGTTTCAGTCCGTATAATGCCTTCTTCAATTTTTAGACCTGATTCTCCTGTCCTTTTCTTACAATGCCTGGTGGTTGCTCAACATAGACCTCCTCCTCAAGAAAGCCATTCAGGAAAGCTGACTTGACATCCATTTGATGGATCTTCCACCTGTTCTGAGCTGCAAGTGCTACTATCATGCGAATAGTATCCATTCTGGCTACTAGTGCAAAGACTTCATAGTAATCAATTCTAGGCTTTTGCCGATAGCCTTTGACTACCAATCTTGCTTTGAATCGGTCCACCTGACCATCGAGTCGATACTTGGTCTTGTACACCCACTTGACACCGATAGGCTTCTTTCCGGCTGGCAAAGAAGTTAATTCCCGTGTGTCATTTTTTTTAATGGAATGAATTTCTTCATTCATTGCCTTGATCCACCTTTCATTATCAGCAGCATCCTCGAACGAAACTTGATCACAATCTGCAAAAAGACATAAATTTACCAATGTTTCATCGGTAAAGTCAGGATTGCTGTCATTGTCAACACCTTCTTCATTTCTCCTCATATCAAAATCCTTGAAACGTGGTGGCATGTTTGTTTGTCGACGAGGCCGCTCTTCTCGTTCAAATTCTTCTTCTGATTATGAAGATGGAATCTCTACTGCCTGCGGAGATGGAATATCTACTGGCTCCGGAGATGGAATATCTTCTGATGGTTCTGGGGTTAAGACATTTTGCTCATCTGCCTCTTCTATTTTCATTAGCACACCTCTTCCAGTGTCATCTTTTCTGCTCCAGTTCCAAGCTCCATCTTCTACGAACTGCACATCTCTGCTTACGATGACTTCTCTGCTGACAGGATTATAAAGTCTATAACCCTTAGTCCTTTCGCTGTAGCCAATAAAGATGCACTTTTGACTTTTATCATCCAGCTTCTTCCTACGTTCGTCTGGTACATGTGGATATGCAATACACCCAAATACCCTCAACAAAGAAACATCAGGTTTGTTGCCACTCCATGCTTCTTGCGGAGTCCTCTCGAGCACAGCTTTTGTCGAACACCGATTCAGCACGAACAACTGCACAAGCAACAGCTTCCGCCCAAAATTCCTTTGGTATGCTTTTTGCCTTCAACATGCTTCGTGCCATCTCAAAGATCGCCTTATTCTTTCTTTCTGCCACACCATTTTTCTGCGTGTATACTGGCAGTTAACTGACGAAGAATTCCTTGGGACTTGCAGTAATTATAAAATTCGTTAGAGGCAAATTAACCGCCTCTATCAGATCTCAGAGTGTTCAAGCTAAAGCCGTTTTGCTATTCAACAAAGGCTTTAAACTCTTTAAACTTTCCGAATGCTTCATATTTTTCACGCAGAAAATAAACCCAAGTTTTTCTTGTAAAATCATCTACGAAACAAGCATGTACTTTTTATTTCCAAAATATTCTACCTCAACTGGGCCACACAGATCCGTGTGCACTAGCTCCAATGGTTGCTCTGCCTTTATGGATTTCCCTATTGGAAACGCGTCTCTGTGCTACTTCCCAAGTAGACATCCTTCGCACGTTGGATCTGGAACATCAATCACTGGTAAACCTGTCACCATCTTCTTTTGCGCCAACAACTTCAAGCCTCTGAAGTGTAAGTGACCAAACTGAAGATGCCATAGCCAATTGCTATCCATTGCCACAGCTTGAAAATCCATTACTCCCTTCGTATTAAGAGTAAGAGCGAACATTCGGTTTTTGGCCATTTCTACCTGCGTGATTAACTTGTTGTTCTTGCTACAGATCGTGCAGACTCCGTCTTGGAAAAGAATCTTATGCCCCTTTTCTGAAAGCTGCCCAATGCTTAATAAGTTCCAGAAAAGCCCAGGTACGAAGAAAACATCAGCGACAGTAACATCTGTACCATCCTTTGGCTGGATTTTGATGTCACCCTTACCTTTGACACTCACATTCGTCTTGTTGCCAAAGTTGGCTTCACCGCCTTCGTACTCCTCTAGCTTCCTAAACAAGTCCTTGCGTCCGCACATATGATTCGAGCAACCGCTATCAAGAAACAAAATATCTGAGTGATTTTTATTTGGTTCTCCAGCGTTGCATGCTAGAACCATATTGTCACTTGCCTCTGCAACATGCGCCTGCTGCGTTCGTCCGTGTCGGTTGCCACGCGGACATTCCCTTTTGTAAATGCCCAAATTGTTGACACCGGTAACTTTTGACTTTGGACTTGTCAATTTTACCAGAAGAATTATTTTTCCAATTTCCTCCACCTTGCCCGCTACCTTGTCCACCACCGCATCCATGGCTGTTGTTGCCTTGACTGCCACCGCGATTTCCTGGGACATAGCTGCTTTGCAAAGCTTGTTTTTGGTTACTGCTACTCGTTGTCTGGTTCATTCTCTGCTCATGAGAACTTAACGAACCCAACAACTGGTCTGCCGACATAGTTGTTGTATCTTGACCTTCTTCGATTGCAGCTACTACGTAGTTAAATCTTGTGCTCAAAGAGCGTAAGATTTTTTCTACCACCCTCTGCTCGTCCAACGATTCACTGTTAGCCAGCCATAGGTTTATGACTGACTGCACACGGTCAAAGTAGCTCGCAACATTTTCCGAGTCCTTCATGCGCATGAATTCAAAATCTGCACGGAGTGTTTGTAACCGGACCTGCTTCACTCGATCTTCACTTTTGTAGGCTTTCTGCAGAATAACCCACGCTTGGTTTGACGTCTCTGCAGTTGATATTTTTTGGAATACCAGTTCATCGACAGCCTGAATGATAGCGTACAATGCCTTCTGGTCCTTTTTTCGAATTTAAATTAAAGCGTCTTTTTCCTCCTTCTTCAACGCCTCGAACGCTTTGGCGTCAGGAACTTCGGTATAGCCATTTTCCACCACTTCCCATAAAGCCTGTGGTCGGAAAAATACTTTCAATTATATAACCTAATTGTTGTAATTTTTGCCTTTGAGTTTTGGGAGTTGAAACTGAATCGAGTTATTGCCTGACATGACTCAATTTCCTAACACCTCACAAGACTCAAACTAGCTCTGATACCAAATGTAGGAACCAAAAAATAAATTAATGATTCCCAAAACAATTTATGGAGAAAAAAGAATACCGAAAATGGATTTATTAATACAACTCGGAAACTCTCAAATACAAAAGTATTTCTTAGAAACACTCCTTACACTCAAGCTATTGATCACTCAATACTTGCGTGAAAATTTGATAATAACCTAATGAATTACAAGGCTTATTTATACTAGTTAACCCCCTAGTGTGAACAAATAATGTGAAACAAAGAACCAAAAATCTAACACACCATGACCGGTGCCTAACCTTGGTAGGTGAAGTTTATTTTAAAATCCATTTTTTAACAACTAAAACATGTGTTTCAAAAAATATGGACGGTGGTCAATTTTTTTTGAATAAATTATTATTTAACACTTAAGACTAGAATTTTAAATAAATAGAGTGAAAAAAACCTTAGTGGTGGTTGTCGAGAAGAAAATCGACTCCAATCAACAAAAGGACAGACAAAATGGGGCTTTGAGCGAGAACCTCGAACCACCTTGAACCTGCCGGAAACTCAACAAAACTCGACTAAACCGCCTCGAACTCAGCTTGTTTATTTTGATTGACAGAGCAGTTAGGAGCAGTTGGTTTTGGATGAGTGACGACAGTTATGGTGATGGTTTTCAGATTATTTTCTGAGGGGAAGAAGGGGTGATTTCCTGCTGTTGTGAGGGTCGTCTTTTGTGTGATTATGCAGCTATTTGGAGCTTTTTTTTTTTGGGCAGAAACTTCAGCTGCTATTTTGGGGGCAGTTTTTGGTGGTTTAACAAGTGATTATGGGGACTGATTAACAATAGAGGAGGATGGTCATTTTAGCAGATCTGTTAGCTCTTGTTGGGGTTGTTCGGCAGCTTTTAATAGTTGTTTTGAGCTGAGAAAAATGGAGTTATTTTAGAAGGTTTTAGATTGATTTAAGGTGCTTTGTTGAAGCTTTTTCTACTTCATTTGCTGGCTGATATTTTAGGATGAAAATGGAGGGGGTTTTTTTGTAGGGGTCATGGGAAGATCAGTGTGTGCTTTTATATAGTGTTGGATCTTGATGAGAAAGTTAATAGGTGGTCACCATAAAAATACCAAAATTAAAAATATAATCAAAAGGAATCAAATTCTGTTATGAATGGAACGAAGTCACGTAATTTTGATAGAAGTTATGGATGAAAATTAATTTAAAGGTGGGACATGCTAAAGAATAAAAAATTAAGAAAGGACAAAAAATGGAGCCATGTAAGGGAGATCTAATTTTCGTTCCATTTTTATTTCACGTTTCTTTTTTGGCTTTTCCCTTTTTTTTTCTTGTTCTTTTTTCTATTCTTTTGTTTGTTTTCAATTTTAATCTTTTGAAGATGAAACAAAATTGTTAGTTTATCTAAATTAATGGAATATTAAAAAAATTATTAAAAAAATCTAACTACTCAATATATCATTAGTGGGCTACAACTTTTAAATTAAACCAAGTAAATATAGATATATTTTTTGAACTTTTTCTTCTTAATATTTTTGGAAAATAAAAATGCAAAAAATATTTCTATATTTTTTCAAAAGTAAAACTAAATAAACAAATTATCAACTAGTCGTTAAAAAAACAAGAGAAAATATTTTTGTAATTTTTATTTTTATGATAAAATAAAGTAAAAAGAGCAATAATACATCTATACTGCATATTTACGCAAAAATATGTAAAATCCTTGGGAAGGTCAAAAATCACATGTCTACAGCTGCCCCTCTTTGACTGGAAACGCGAAAAGTTTTCACACGAAGAATGACTAGACAGGTTTTTGACCTGACCCTTATATGGAGAGACTAAAAACTAAAAGAAAAGAGAATGTGACCGATCCCTGATATTTGAGCTATCTACATATCCTTGGATATAAAGGAATCAGGTCACGTGTAGTTCAAAGGTGAATGAGGTGATGGAGTACTGAGGTTGAGAGCCAAGCAAGGTGCCGTCAAGATTTTGATATGCGGTCTCATTATTACATAAAAATCAAAAATGAAAAAGACTAGCTAAGCCTATCAACTATGAGTTACAAGATTCCTATCAATAAATCTCTTGAAGCTTGATATTGAGTCTTAGTTGATTTTGCTGTGGACCCCGATCTGAATCTTGATGCTTGTAAGGTGTAGGCACTGGTTCTTTCTTTAGCATTTGGATCAAAGTGGGACATGCGAAGCTTGTGACTTCAATCAAATTTCGAGCAGTATGCATCCTTCTCCATTTCAAACACTTTGATTTCACTTCTTTTTGTTCTTTTCTTCTTTTCTTTATTTTGGAGCGAGGCTCATTCTTTCGGCTACCTCGAATCCTGTGCCTTGAAGTAAAACCTGTTCGGGCACCAAAACAAACAATTGAACAAAATTATTCTGCCCTAATTTTCACTAGAAAATTTTTGTGAGTTATTTACAACACAAATTTAAGCTATTTTTTCATTGAAAGCAATAAAAATCACGATTGTATATCCTTGGGAATGAAGCCTTAAATTGGGAGGATTACCAGGTTATGCTGGAAAATGACCGGGTTATACCGAAAAAACAAAAGGTCCTCGGTTTATGCCGGGGGGATCTACGTGTTATGCCGGAATAATTGAAAAAGGGTCCTTGGATTATGCTAGGGAGGTCCACGGGTTATACCTGGATTAAAAGAAAAGTCTCCTTGGTTATTTTAGGGAGGTCCGCGGGTTATGCCAGGATAAAATAAAAAGATCCTTAGGTTATGCCAGGATAAAAGAAAAAGGTCCTTGGGTTATGCTAGGGAGGCCCGCGGGTTATGCCGGGATTAAAAGAAAAAGGCTCCTTAGGTTATGCCAGGGAGGTCCATGGGTTATACCGGGAGAAAAGAAAAAAAGCTCCTTGGGTTCTGCTAGGGAGAAAAGGAAAAAACTCCTCAAGTTATGCCGCGGAGGTCCAGGGTTATGCCGAGATAAAAGGGAAAAGGTCATATGCTACCATGATTTTGGATTTTTTTTTTTTTTGAGAAAATCATTATCTTAAACAAATTTCCCCAACACCTCTTTTTTTTAAAAAAAAAATTGAGACATCCCCTTTTTAAACTATCCTAGGAGAAATTCATCAGACTAGATTTTCTTTCTTAGGAGAAAGATTCATCAAACTAAGATTTTGATCCTAGAAAAATTCATCAGACTAGGTTTTCTATCTTAGGAGAAAGATTCATCAGACTAAGACATTAATTGGGCGAAACATCCATCGGACTAGGAATTTTATCCTAGGAGGAAAAATGTAAAATGGAAACAATAGCAAGACAAATAAAGGTAATTATTCGAGAAACTTCCCTTTGTCGGCTCTTCTCTTCTTTTCTTTTTCTTCTCTTTTTCCCGTTTTTGTTGTTTGTTTTTTTTCTCTTTTTTTATTTTTTTATTTTTTTGGTTTATTTTTCTCTCTTTTTTCTTTTTTATCCACTTTCCTTGAACTGCTTTGTTCCTGTTTCACGCCAAGAAAAACTTGTCAGTTTTGAAAATGATGGTCGGTATGTGGCTTTGAATCTCGGGCAGCTTGGCTTCTGCTTCAATTGGCTTGACTCGATTTCAAGAGACCTTTGTTCTGCATCAACCCTAGTTGTTTCACACTCGGTACCATTTGTATTTGTGGCTTAATCAGCCTTTTCCCGATTGGAGATCTTGGCTCAGGTGGCCTTTCTTGATATCTTCAATGACTTTCTACTTTTTGAGCAATTTGTTTGTTAGAGAGAATCACAAGTTATCTTTACTTGCGGCAAGTAGGCTGACAAGAGTCTTTTGGGGAAGCCCTTGCATGAATCCTCAAGGCATGCTGACAGTAACAGCTGAGTGCACTAGCCAAATTTACTTTGTGCAACTAAAAAGCTGATAGCAGATTTTGAAATCTTTTCTTGCTTGTTTTGACAAGGATGGACTCAAAGTGAAGGACACAATGATACAAAGAAACAAATACTAACAAGAAATTCCCCATGTTTGAAGAATAGAAGGAAGAGTTGTTTTTTTTTCAATAACTCGCCTTAATGGTCATGACATGTATTTTCGATTCAACGGCCTGATCTATCAAAACTAATCCAATCTTCCATTTTACAATTCTTATGAACTTTGACGTCGGGCTTGTTCTTGTTAATCCTTTGCATTAGCTTTATGCTCACTTTCGACTAGTGGTGCCCGATGAGTTTTCACATGCAAGTCTCTCTCACTTATTCATCTCAGCTTACTGTCGTCTTATAGTGCCCATGAGGGTTTTCACTAATAAAACTCTCTCATTTTTTTTTCTTTTACTTTTCTTTCCCCTTTTTTGGTGAGCAACTTGACAGTGTTCTATGTCGCGTGACAACCGTTGCTCATTGCCTTCTTTTCTAGGCATTCTTGAAGGCTGATCATGAGGTCTTTATTTGGAAGGTTTTTGGATATGGGAAGGGAGAAAGGGTCGTTATGACGGCTCAAAGTTTACTCAAAGTGAGGGGTTGTGGACTTACAATTCCCAATTATTTCATCTCTTTATTCATCCACAAAAGTGTCACACCCCAAACTAGGGGAGGCACGACTGGCCCTCGATACTGTATTTGACCGAGTTAGCCACAAAACATAATAGCTTACTGAACAGGAGGCCCAACAGATCGGGCATCACAACATTTGAAATATTAAGCCTCGACCATTAAGGTCATGACCTGAATAACAGTAAGCCATATAACCAAAAGTAGACGAGCCAAAATAATAAAGTACTAGCTGGCCAGCGAGGCCGCGATTGGAGAATTACATTCCTACACACCTATATATATACATGCCAAGCCTATGGGCTAGAGACTGGAAGCTGCAAAGAGAAACCCAGATTACTAAGTCCACAATAGCCTCTAAAAGTGTCATAAGCACTGTTGAGACAAGGCCCCGACTATACCCAAACTGTACAGCAAAACCAACTATCCTATGAAAGCTCTAGGAAGAGGTGGAGCTTACTAACTCAAAGCTGAGCCTCGAAATCCTAGCAGAGGGGTCGATCAGAGTCCCTAACTGGACCTGCACGCATGAACAAAATGTAGTGTCCCCAGGCAACGGGACATCAGTACGAATAAAAACGTACTGGTATGTAAGGCAGAAAGTAGAATCACACATAGCTGATGTAAAACAAATAATAGAGATACCACCTGACACTGAAACTCTGATAGCCTCCATGGACAACATCCGACCTTATAGTAAACAAATATGCATAGTATGCTCGTGTAATCGTATGTCGTGAATATATATATATATATATATATATATATATATATATATATATATATATATATATATATATATATATATATATATATATATATATATATATTGATGCAAAAGCATGACATACCCAACCAAATGCTAGCAGTGGCGGACTCTTCCAGTAGCTAACCAGTATCATATTGCTAACATGTGGCCATCTGTACAATATATAGTTTCCGCGAATGGGTCCAGTCAATTCCTTGGTTTCATTTCTTTTCCACTAATACGTTATTTGAGAGGATATGTTTGTTTCATTTTCAAAGCATAAATCAAATTCTAAAAATTCCAATTACTAGGCTTCATATAGCTATCTCGCAATAATATATTTAAATTACACTTTCAAGTCATTCAAAATCAAATTCAGTAATTGTAAAGAAATAATTTCCAACTATTTAAATGCGACTCACCTTAAGTCGTAAATAGGTGGGGGGGGGGGGGTACTTCTTCCTCATTTCCTCCTCAGATTCCCAGGTAATTTTCTCGATGTTTTTATTTGGCCATAACACTTTCACGGAAATCATTTCTTTAGTTCAAAGCTTTCTTACCTGGCGATCTAAAATAGCTACTTCTACCTCTACATAAGATAAGTCTTCAGCGATGCGATTATCCTCATACGTGAAGGTTCTCCAATGCACTTCCGCAACATAGATACATGAAACACATGATGGACTGCTTCCAATTCTAAAGGCAAGTCAAGCTCGTACACCACCTTACCAATCCTCCAAATAATCTTATATGGTCCTACATACCTGGGGCTGAGCTTCCCCTTCTTTCCAAATCGCATGACACCCTTCATAGGCGTTACTTTCAGGAAAACCCAATCTTCTACATCAAACTCTATGTCTCGTCGTCGAACATCTACATAAAACTTCTATCGACTTTGTGTTATATGCAGCTGGTCTCTGATAAGTATTACATTTTCCATTTCTTACTGGACTAAATTAGGACATAGCAACTCTGCTTCCCCGACCTCAAACCAACCGATTGGCGACCTACACTTCCGCTCGTATAGTGCTTCATAAGGGGCCATCTGAATACTAGCTTGGAAGTTGTTATTATAAGAGAACTCAATAAGAGGTAGATGATCATCCAAACTTTATTTAAATCTAGCACGCAGGCACGTAACATACCCTCAACTGTCTAAATAATATGTTCTGCCTGTCCATCAGTTTGCGAATGAAAAGTGGTGCTAAGATTTACCTCCATGCCTAGACCCTTCTGAAAAGAATTCCAAAAATGTGTTGTAAATTGAGCCCCTCGATCAAAGATAATAGATTATGGTACTCTGTGAAGGCGAATTATCTCCCGAATGTAAAGCTTGGCATAATCCTCGACTGGATATGTCACCCTGACTGGCAGGAAATGAGCATATTTTCTAAGCCTATCAATAATTACCCAAATAGAATCATACCTCCGTGGAGTGCAAGGCAAACCAGTGATGAAGTCCATATTTATCATATCCCATTTCTATAATGGAAGTTCAATATACTGAGTTAGGCCTCCAGGCTTCAGATGTTTGGCTTTAACTTGCTGGCAATTGGAGAATTAGGCTACCATCTCCGCGATATCGTTTTTCATTCCATTCCACCAATAGATCTGTCGAAGATCCCGATACATATTTGTCGCTCCGGGGTGAACTGCATATCTAGAATAATGGGCCTCTGAAAGAATCTTGGCGCAGAGCTCTCCGACTATCGGCACACATAAGTGACCAAGGTATCTAAGGACTCCATCTCTTATTAGCTCAAATAAAGGTTGTCGCTGCTGTGGAATACTTTCTCTTAGTTTTGTAATCTCAGGATCCTCGTGTTGTCGCTCTTTTATTTAAGTAACAAAAGAAGATTGTGTTGTATTCTGAACGAGAATGCGTCCACTCTATGCGTCTACCAAACGCACCTGCAAATTAGCTAGCTGGCATAGATATTTGGTCATCTTGACCTTATTAGCTTCAACATGGCTTAGACTGCCCATGGACCTCCGGCTTGGGCATCAACAACAATATTAGCTTTGACGGGATGATTTAAAATAGCAACATCATAGTCCTTTAGTAATTCTAACCTTCTTCTTTGTCGTAGATTTATCTCCCACTGTTTAAATAAATACTGAAGGCTCTGATGGTCAGTGAAAACATCAATATGAACCCCATATAGTTAATGCCGCCAAATCTTTAGGGCAAAGACAACTGCGGCTAACTCAAGATCGTATGTAAGATAGTTCTGTTCATGTTTCCACAACAGTCTGGAGGCGTACACGATAACCATACCACATTGCATAAGAACACACCCTAGGCCAATTCTCGATGCATCACAATATATAACATAATCCTCGGTGTCATTCTAAAGAGTCAAGATAGGTGTTTTCATAAGCCTTTTCTTTAGCTCCTAAAAGCTTTGTTCACATGCCTCTGTCCACTGAAATTTAGCTCCCTTATGTGTAAGTTTATTCAATAGTGTAGAGAGATAGAAGAAAATCCCTCCACAAACCTTCAGTAATATCCTTCCAAGCCTAAAAAACTACGAACCTCTATGGGATTCAAGGGCCTCGGCCAAGTCTCACAACTTCAATCTTTTGGCTATCAACCTTGATACCACCACCGGTAATAACATGACCAAGAAAAGCTACAGAAGTTAGCCAAAATTGACATTTAGATAATTTAACATATAACCTGTAGTCCTGGAGATTCTGCAATACAACTCGCAAGTGGTCTGCATGCTCGGCTTCTGATCGTGAATATATCAGGATGTCGTCAATAAAAACAATCACAAATTCATCCAAGAATGGTTTGAATACCCAGTTCATAAGATCCATAAAGGCTGCTGGGGAATTTGTAAGCCCGAAAGACATGACAAGGAATTCAAAATGGCTATACCTCGTCTTAAATGTTGTTTTTGGGATATCAATATCCTTGACTTGTAGCTGATGATAACCGGATCGCAAGTCGATCTTTGAAAAGCATTTGGCACCTTGTAACTGGTCGAACAAGTCATCAATCCGTGGAAGAGGATACTCATTCTTGATAGTGATTTTATTTAGTTTCCCGTAGTCAATACACATCCGCAAGGAGCCATCTTTCTTTCGAACAAAGAGCACTGAACCACTCCATGGGGATTTACTTGGACTAATAAAGCCTTTATTGAGCAATTCTTTTAGTTGTTCTTTCAATTCCCTTAGTTCTGCAGGAGCCATTTTATAGGGAGGGATGGATATAGGCTGCGTATCTGGAAGCAAATCTATAGCGAAATTGATTTCCCTTTTGGGGGGAATTCCTGGAAGCTCGTCAAGGAATACCGTCGGGAATTCATTCACAATATGAACTGATTGAAGAGTTGTTGGCTCCTTATCTATATCTCTGACATGAACCAGATCGTATATACAACCTTTAGGAATAAACTTCCGAGCCCTAAGGTATGAAATAAACTTACCCTTGGGCGTGGCTGTATTACCTTTTCATTCAAGAATAGGCTCACCAGGAAAATGAAATCGAACCAACTTTGCACGATAATCAATATTAGCATAACAAGCTACCAACCAATCCATACCCATAATGACATCAAAGTCTAGCATAACCAATTCAAATAAGTCAACAAAGTTTGGATGGTCATCAATTAACATTGTACAACCTCGATAGATACGATTAGCTATAATAGAGTGACCAACTGGCGTAGACACCTCAATTAACCGTGGAAACAACACACATGTCATGTCAAGCTTACCAGAAATAAATGGAGTAATATATGAAAATGTATAGCTGGGATCTATCAATGCATAAATGGCATAAGAATGTATTGTCAATATACCCTTGATAATATCTGGGGATGCCTCTAAATCATGTCGGCATGTGAGTGCATAAAAGCGGTTCTGGCCACCACTAGAACGTGAAATGACTCCTCCACCTCCCCCTACCCCTGAGTAGTCTATGGACCTGGTCAGGGAGAACAGACTGAGGGCGAAGGGGATGATGTGGATCCTGAAGGCTGAGTTGGTGCACCTCTGCCTAATCCCCGGTACCGTCCAATAAAATGTCATGTCCGTCCACAATGATAACATGCACTCAAACCTTGTCTACACTGCCCTTGGTGTAGCTTACCACATTGAGTACATGGAGGAGTAGGTTGTCTCATTTGTGAGGAACACTCCTGCCGATGGCCCTCAGGCTGGCCTGAGCTCTGCCCCGGTCCTGACTGAATATATCGATCAAACCGTTGGCCCTGCATCTGTGGTGGGAATCTACCTACTGACCGAGGTGGATATCTATGGATTGGGGGCCTAAAATCACCCCGTGGCTCCCTATATGACCCCGTAGTACGAGCCCTCTTACTCTGCTCCCTATCCCTACGAGTATTACGAATCCGACGGGAAAGGTCCTCTGTAGTCTGAGCGAAAGCTTGTATGTAGGAAATATCTACATCATCCGATAGGGATGCTACCCTAAAGAGTCTAATAAGATAATCTCCAAACCATCCATATAATGATGAACTCTAGCTCTCATAGTGCGTACGATATCTGGTGCATACCTCGCCAAAGAATTAAACTTATGGCTATAATCCTTCACACTCATATCCCCCTGCTTCAGGTTAAGAAACTGGTCAAGACAGGCCTCCCTAACCTCCCGTGGCAAATAATGGGCTAAAAAGCCTCAGAGAAGTCCTCCCACTCTGTTGGCGGAGCATCAGGTCCTCTAGATCTTTCCCATGCCTCATACTATAGGACTGCTATATCACGTAGTGGAAAAGAAGCCAACTTCACAGCCTCGGTAGGCATGCATCACCGTCAATACTCTATACATCTAACTATAAAGTCCTAGGGATCCTAAGTGGATCTGGATCCTGTAAATAATGGAGGGGCCAAGTGAAGAAACTCTCGTACTGTTGAGCTTCCTGTCTGATCTCTTTGGACATCTGCTCCTGACTCTAGCTCTCGCTCATGTATAGAAACCATCCTAGTCAGCAACTGAACTGCCTCCCTCATCCCCTGCTCCCCAGTCTCTGATGGGGGAACAAAAGGCGCTGGAGGTCTTATATCTCTAGCTGCCTCAGGTACTAATGGAACTGGTGAGGCTGGGGGTACTACATCTCCCTGGGCTTCAACAAGTGCTGGGGAAGCTGAAACTCGGGGTACTGGAGACTCACTGTGTGCCTCTAAGGGAAATCTATCCCTCTGACCCGGTGGGGAACGACTGGTACCTTCCCCCGGATCCATACCTATCTCTCGTTGTGCCATCTCCTGAGCGTAGGTAGCCTGTTAGATAAGAAACAAAAAGCACGATTTAGATTTCATATGTTCTTATAACTTCGCTATATAGCACGATCTATTAATTGAAATAAACGTAACCATTCCTAAATGCCTCA
Source organism: Nicotiana benthamiana (assembly GCA_034376525.1). Taxonomy (NCBI): domain Eukaryota; kingdom Viridiplantae; phylum Streptophyta; class Magnoliopsida; order Solanales; family Solanaceae; genus Nicotiana; species Nicotiana benthamiana. The sequence continues at coordinate 76,453,472 of CM067324.1, read as the reverse complement.
TAGCCTCCTGATTATAAGTGTGGTGCACAACACACCCATAGGCAAAACTCTACTAGACACGACTTGTGGACTCCCTAGGATACGACCTTCTCTAATACCAAGTTTGTCACGCCCCAAACTAGGGGAGGCATGACTGGCCCTCGATACTATATTTGACCGAGTTAGCCACTAAACATAATAGCTATCTAAACTGGGGGCCCAATAGATCGGGCAGCACAACAGTTGAAATACTAAGCCTGGACCATTAAGGACATGACCTGAATAACAATAAGCCATATAACCAAAAGTAGACGAGCCAAAATAATAAAGTACTAGCTGGCCAGCGAGGCCGCGATTGGAGACATACATTCCTACACACCTATATATATTCATGCCAATCCTATGGGCTGGATACTGGAAGCTGCAAAAAGAAACCCAAAATACTATGTCCACAATAGCCTCTAAGAGTATCATAAGCACTGTCGAGACAAGGCCCCGACTGTACCCAAACTTTACAACAAAAGTAACCATCCTATGAAAGATCTAGAAGAGGTGGAGCTTACCAACTCACAGCTGAACCTCGAAATCCTAGCGGAGGGGTCGATCAAAGTCCCAACCTGGACCTGCATGCACGAACAAAATGCAGTGTCCCCAGGCAACGGGACATCACTACGAATAAAAATGTACTGGTATGTAAGGCAAAAAGTAGAATCACACATAGGCTATGTAAAAAAAATAATAGAGATACCACCTGACACTAAAACTCTGATAGCCTCCATGGACAACATCCGACCTTATAGTAAACAAATATGCATGGTATGCTCGTGTGTCGTGAATACATATATATATTGATGAAAATGCATGACATACCCAACCAAATGCTAGCAGTGTCGGTCTCTTCCAATAGCTAACTGGTATCATATTTCCAACCTGTGGCCATCTGTACATTATATAGCTTTTCGGGCAAATAGGCCCCTTACCTCCAATTATAGCTCGAAGTCCATGCATAATATGCCATGTATACTATGAACTTTGAATGCACATAATATGCCATAACAAGATCTTAGCCAATCTTGGCTCATAGGTACTCTTATTCTCATGTACTCATAACCACCTTCGTATTGCATACAATAGTCTCGTGGAAACTCATATCTTTCTCTTCTTTTTTTTGAATAAGCTTGAAATGTTAACTCAACTTTTAAGAAGATAATTTAATTCTGAAGATATTCATAAAAAGCTTAAGGTGCTCACTTAGTTCTTATACCCTATTTCATGATATTTAATAAATGGAAGTATTTTAAGAAAATAAGTGTTTTAGTAGTTTAAATAAAAATTTATATTTGAGATTACTGGAAATCGACGTGTCACTTCAGAGATTTTAAAATACACTTTAAAAAGGAAAAAAACTGATCGCAAATACTAAATGCCTTTATTTTATTTTAGTTACACAACCCAAAGACGAATAAGAATTCATATATATAGACATATAGTTAAGAAAGCCGACAAAATGACATATATAGATGTCGAATACCCTATTTAACCGAATGAGTGGAACATCAACCTAATAGCATTATGAAAATACCTCAGCTATGATCCCAATGCCTTCCACAGAAGGTCTTTCTAGCAATAGAATAGTAAAATATCAAATTTGATGTCTTAGGGATTTCCCAGAATTCGTGCTAAAAGAAAGGACGGAGCTTAGCCTGAACATACCTTTCCAACGAACGTCTGAATGCCTGTAGTTCCTTCACGAAAGTTTTTCCTTACGTCTTAAGCTTCGCAATCACTATATATATGCAGCTTATACGCACCTATAAACAATTCATAATTGAGTTTAAATCGGCAGATTTTCCATATGACCTAACTTGACGAAACGTCCGTAGAACTTTGTAAAAACGATCATAAAAGAGTCCCTAGATGATTACCTTGGCAAACCAAGTATAAATCCTGAAGAACCGGCAAGAACAACACATTCCTACCTTCCAAGAATAGCTCCAAACATTGCTAGTAGAAGGGGGAAACGATTGTAAAGCGTAGAGATTGCGTCTCTAGGCACGGGGGCAAATTTTAACGGTAAAAATCGCTAAAAAGCACCTTAATCACTTAAGAACACCATGGAACCCTCTTTTCAGCTTTCTCACTGTCTTGGGACTGAAATAAAAAAAAATTAAGGGCTTCAACGTCGAGTTTACCGACTTATAACACTTGTTTGACCCGACCTGCTTCGCGACCCGGTTTCAGCCTGGACAGTCCGGGGTAAAATAGTCATAACATTTTACTCCAATATCCGTTTGATGTGAGGTTTTTTTGGTTCACAACTAGACTCATAGATATTCGATTCAATAGGTCGGGGTCTTATAACTCTTTATATATTAGGATAAATAATCTTAGACCCAAAATTTAGAAAATTTATTAGAGAAATTTATGATAACTTTTGCCGACCTTTATTTCACAACTTGCTTGACTCCAAAACATAATATGTGACCAGTGTGATGCAATACCCACTCATATATACCTAATATAATCGTGGCACATTATGTATATTACGTAAGAGAAGAGGAAAAAAAATATGGGGTCTCACAAAAAGTGCTTCTTCTTTTTTTAGTTATCCAATTCTGGATTAAATCAGTTTCTAAGATCTGGTCAAAATTTCCGCATACATGTCATGTTATTAGAACTAGCACGAAAAGAACTAAGAATTAAATGACACAAAAGGACAAACTGTATTTTATTGAGTAAAGGATGGAAGGGTTTGACAATAAGACAAACAACCTAAGATCTGAGTTAAGAACCTAAAATAACCCGAATAATAAAAATAGCAACAAAACATACAAACATGACTCATCCAAACAGAATAGAACGTTAGAAGGGTTTGACTTAATAAAGAAAATAAAATCAGGATCACAACCATGAAATAACCCATATAGCAGAAAAAACATCAAAACAAGCTACCAAGATTCCTTCTTAATAAGGAGAGGAACTTTTCAATTTTTAAGCTTGACCTTTAGCCACAAATTTACTCATTAGAATTACCATGGCATTCTCCCATTTCAGTCTGCAAGTTTCTGAGAGGATGCTCATACTCCATGTCACTATGCATCACCCCTATAAAGCGTGCATCATCATGTACAGGTAAAGTACTATGCGCGATACTCCAAGTGTCCCTATCTTGGATTACAATCAGGTTTTCCTGGATCATCCTTTCTATTTCTCTTTTCAAATCTCGACAACTTTCAACATTGTGCCAATGGGCATTAGAATGGTATTCACACCTTTTGGAAGGGTCAAAGCTTCTTGCACGTGGGTCCACATGATTTGGAAGAATAGGTGCAATCATGTCATAATGCTTTAACTTCTCAATTAAGCTTGCATAGGACTCTCCTATCGGTGTAAAATTATCCTTCAACCTTTGTTCCCTTCTATAACCTTGGCTTGGATGTGGGTTATAAGACACTTGAAAATTTTGTGGAGGTTGGTGGAGATTTTTCGGTGCTCGTGCTCGTCTTTTAGGGTGTCTTGGTGGCCAGGCATCATACTAAGGTGCAGCAACAGAGTATTGAGGGTTCTAAAGTGGATAATAATGCTCAGGTGAGTCATGGAAAACCTTAGGAGACTGATTATACCTTCGAGATGTTCTTCTGGGACCTCTTCTCGACCATGATGTCATCATGATTTCTTCAACCTTCTTATTCGGGTCACCAAAATTACCAAAATTATCTGATTCAATCTGGTCAACTTGAGTTACAGCTTTGAGAACTGCTTGACTTATAATTTTACCTCTCTTAAGACCATTCTCAACTATTTCCCCCATTTTGATTACTTCCTAGAATGATTTACACAAAATGGATATCATGTTTTGAAAATAATTCGGCTCTTGAGCCTGAAGAAAGATAGTGATTAGCTCGTGGTCATCCATGGGCTGCGTAACTCTAGCTGTTTGTTCTCTCCATTTAATAGCATATTCCCTGAAACTTTCACTTGGTTTCTTCTTTAGGTTTGAAAGGGAATTGCGGTCTAGGGCAATGTCAATGTTGTTTTGGAACTTCTTGACAAAGGCATGTGTCATGTCATCCCACACGTACCAGCGAGATGTGTTTTGATCCAAAAACCATTCGGATGCTACTCCCGTGAGGCTTTCCCAAAAATAAGCTATCAGTAATTCTTCATTTCTTCCTGCACCTCTTATATGATTTCAATAACTTTTTAGGTAGGCTATGGGTCTCCATGTCCATCATACTTTTCAAATTTGGAAGTCTTGAAACCAGGCTACAAGTGGACATCGGGGAACATACATAGATCTTTGAAGGAAACACTCTTTTCACCCACCAAGCCTTACATGTTTTTCAACTGTTGTTCTAAGCTTTTCACTCTTTGGGTCATTTCTTCTTGTACCATCTTTTAGGCAGGCCTCTCAATGTTTGCATGAACATCAAACGAGTACGAGTGGTATTCAGGAGAGTGGTAATGCTTTTGCTGTGTAGCAGATTGTGACTCCCGGCAAGGTTCTCCTTGGCCATTGGCCATGCTTGACACATTTTGGTCATTTGCTATTTTAGTATTCTATTTTCCTCATCCACATTAGACTCTTGTCGAACCCTCTGACTTTGAGTCTCTTGAGCACTTGTAACAACTTCGATGTCAGTCATCATTTTTCTTTGGATATTGCGTTGTCCGCTTATCACAAACCGGGCACCTCAACTTTCTTCACAGTTCAAAACAAGACATGTTAGAATGGACTCAGTCAGTCCTTATTATTATCAACAATTTCTCACTTTTGTTCTTTTTCTTCTTCCTTGTTTTTTCATTTTTCTTTTCCATGGTCGATCGAACCTGATGTCGGTTGCCTACGTATCATGACGCCGCATGAATCAGATCTTGCATAGTTCTGGAAGATTAGGAATAAAGGAAATAAACTAAATTTATGTTTTTCTGGATTTCTAATTTTCTCTATTTTTCACGTTTTTTTTCAAAAGAAAGACTTATAAAAAAAGAAAGAGAATATTATTAGATTTTGATTCTCTCCAGGATTTTGCAAAGAAAAACTTCTAAAGAAGAACAATTTTTTTTCTTTTTTTTTGACTTTTATTGCTTTTTTGGGGATTTCAAAAGAAAACTCTACAGAAGAAAGAAAAAAATCTTTTCATTTATGGATTTTTATTCTGAAGTTAGGAAAGGAGTACTTCTAAAGAAAAAGAAAGTATTTTCGAACCTTGAATTTTCTTTTCAGTTTTCGAAAGAAGAATGAAAACATTTTTAAATTTTTAGATATTTTTTCGAAATTTTGAAAGAAAAACTTCTAAAGAAGAAGAAAAATATTAGGTTTTTTTGGATTTTTTTTAAGTTTTTGCAAGATATACTTCTAAATTAAAGAGTAGATGTTTATGAATCTTGATTTTTCCTTTGAATTTTTAAAAGAAAAATAAAAATATTTTGTATTTTTAAATTTTGAGAAGCAACTAAAAAAAATATTTTTTGTATTTTTAAAAAAATTGGGGTCCCAAAGAACAAACTTTTCTAAACAAGGAAGTGAAAGAATTGTTTTTTGGATTTTCGAAAATTGGGAGTCGGAACCGATGAGGTTTGCCTACGTATCATGATATAACCCACATAGTTCTGGAAATTAGGCAAACCAACTATTTTTGAAAACCTTTCTTTTTCTTTCATTTTCTCAAAATCCGGCAGAATTTTAGTACAATTTTGGTATTGGTTTTTCAAAACAGATGATTACCCTCATTTACCTTAACATTGCTATTTTCTTTTCAACTCTGTCCCATTATTTACAAGCAAGCCAACATGAAAATCCGAAGCAATAAATGCACAAGTAGCAAGTAGGATGCATCAGGATGGTCTTTTCAATTTGGTTACACCTGTCATAGACGGACTCAACCCCTATGTTGAGTCCTCTAAGTCAAATGCACGTGATGCAAATAAACGTTCCTACTAACGATACGACATGAGGCTTTGTTATACTAGGTTTAAAACCTAGGTTTATTGTTCTAGACCTGGCTTACCCGAGCGGACAACTTGAGCTGAGGGGGGCAGCATACCGGGAATACAAAAGCTTTGCCAGCTTAGAAACTTGTCTGAACCGCGTTCTAAAATCGGATAAGACTCTAAACAGAAGAGAAGTCACACGAAGTGCACCCTTCTCAATGATGTAGAAGACTTAGAGAGAGGAAGGGTTTCGTAGCAGTTTATATATACAATTCACCAAAATATCAAAGCGGTAAAAGCGTTTAGCACATTAGGCTCAAACATGTAGGAAAATCATATAACAGATAAAGCCAATCACAACAGCTATTCTAAGCTCGAATTCTTGAACCCTGAACCGAAGTTATGGGTTCTTTATTCCCAGCAGAGTCGCCAGAGCTGTCACACCTTCCTTTTTACACACCACCCCAAAAAACAGTGTATAAGGGAGATTTTCCAATTTAAGTGACATTATTCAAAATGGGATTATTTATTCAATTTTGTTCAGAGTCGCCACGTGGGATGGTTTATTTTCTGGTGTCCCAAGTCACTGGTTTATTTTAAAATCCCAAATCGAGGAAATTTCGACTTTCCTTTAGAAGTCTGCGAACCAGAAATTCTAAATCAGGAATTCTGTTAAACCGAGGGAAGGTGTTGGGCACCCCCGAATTCCGTGGTTCTAGCATGGTCACTTAAACTATTACAATTGGCACATGGCCTGATTTTTAATACATATTTTAACCTATGGTATAATTTTAACTTATTAACCGCTTTAAATTATTTTTAAAGAAATATTTCAACGTCATCTAGAATGCGTCTTTGGACTATGCCACATGAAATGCACCCGTAGTCTGAGACACATTTTATTTAACGTTGTGAGATTTGGATTTGGGTGACATGAAATGCACACCCGAGTTTAGGCATTTTTAAGTTTGTGAGGGCCGTGGAAGATTCAACTAAATGGCACGCCTCGATTTCTAATGTATTGCAATTAGTTAAGTGAGGGCCATGGATTTTGGGTTTTTATTTGGCATGGCACACCTCAAATTATTCCAAAGGATTTTACTCAACCAAAACAAACTATGGATGTTCAAAATTATCTCCTAGACTACTTTAAGATTATTGTAATGCCAAGAATTATGAATATAAAATTGGTAAAAAAAAAAACCTAGTTAACATACCCAAAATAGTTCAAAACTTCAACTCAACTATCCAAGTGTTGTGATCATACGACCCAAATGAGCTAACAAATAACGTTTCCAATTAAATAACAAAGGATATGTTTGATCTAAAGTCCAAAATTGTATCAATTCTTATAGACCCATTAACTTACAAAGTTCACATGACTCGTCATTCTCAAGATTCAGTAATCCAAAATAGTTAAGCTCTAAGTAGAGCGAATATGGTTAGATAAAGAATCACTAAACAGTAAGAGCCAAATTATGATTTTACAATCCAATAAAAATACCATGATTTGGAACCAAGAAAAAATTAATTCACCTAATACGTTTTGGTTACTGCCACAATTATTCTAAAGCTCAACAATAGTCTAGCAAAATCATCTTACAAAAATAAAGAACAAGAACTTAAGATAGAAAAAAAAAGAGTTTTCATATAGCACAAACAAATAAACTAGAGATGAGGTAAAGAGAATTAACACAACATTCAACCAAAACAGAGCAAAATATATTCACCAGATTACTAAAATCATGAAATTAAGCCCATATAGTAAAACAAAGAGAAATGAACCTCAATGGCGAGAGTTTCTTCCAGATTAGAGGAACTTCGGGCTTACAATTTATCCAAATGAAGAGTGACAACATTCATCAATAAAAATCGAGTATCAACCGAAAAAATCAACAGGAACGCGAATCAGACACGGAACATCGATTTAAACCAGCTCCATCTCACCAATGAAATTCAAACCCGAAATCGGACTTAAAAATCGGAATCGTTGACAGAAATCGGCTCATCGGACCTTTTGATGGAAGTCGTGTACTTGACTGATTTTAGCTGGAGTGAATGGGTGTTCGGATGGATTGAGGGTGGTTCAGATAGCTATTTTGCTGGAGAAGAAGAGTTATTGTAGTGGAAGTTTGTTTCTCACAATTAAAGAACAACGCTCTTATGCTAAAAGAGACGAAAAAGCTATGGAAGTGAAGGTGATAGCTGAGTATTCATGGAGCCTTTTTTGTTCCTTTTCATGGCCAAATTGAAGAAGGTCAAATTCCCTTTGTGCTAAGTTGGTCCCGTTCTTCGGTTTTTTTTCCTTTTTCTTAGAGGTCAATTGTAAGTATTATTATATAGGGGTAGGGATTATGTCAAATGGGTAATGGGGTATGGATTCAATATTTTGGGTTATTTCAAATTGGGTCTTTTTAATTAAGACTAAATAAAACTAGCCCCAAATTTCATACTTTTTCTTTATAAACAAGATAAAAATACTACACCATTTATTAATTAATCCTACTTAAATAAATAACTATTAAAATAAAACTATCCATTAAAATAAACCTATTTTTTTTATATTTTTCGAATATCATACTAAAAGATAAAAAAATTTAAAAAAATCATTGTAAAATTAAAATAATATTCCTAAAATTAAAGCCAAACTATTTTTTGTATTTTTATTTGAATTTTATATAAAGTAGATAAAAAAGAAAATATTTTTATAATTTTTATTATTGTAATAAAATAAAGTAAAAGGGGCAAAACTAGCTAAAATATCGATATTATCACTAAATTGAATATTTATGTGCTAAGATATAAAAAATCTTGGGGATTGTCAAAAATCATACAACTGCAACAGCAACAACAAGACTCATAGGAAGAGTGGCAAGAAATGGTTCTTCAGAAACAAAAGGTCTTCGTCGCCTTTAAACCCTTGAGTAAAAAGCTTCTCGAATGGAATTGTATGGAGGTTTAAAGGTGGTTCAGTAGCCCCCTACTCTGAAATCACCAGCAGTGTATCTTCAGGCTCATCAACCAAATGGAAAGGTATAGATTCCAAAGGCTAGGTTTGTGGGGCACTTTATTCATGTTCCAAATAACTTGCCTCTTAGATCGAGGCTTCTTCACAAGAGAACCTCATCCTCCTCCTCCTCCTCCTCCTTCTTATTCTTCTTCTTCTTCAGCAAGAGGTTATTTATTCTTCCTCTGCGAAAAGGATAAATTCAAAATACGCTCCTAGGCAGTATTGACACAAATTCTAATTGCGAAAACGAAAGAGGGATGAACTCCATCGATTCAAAATCCTGAAAGCCAAAAGGAAGGAATGTCAAAAGAAAAAATGACAGCAAGAATACATGCGGTAAAATAAAGTAGCATACCGTAGGTTTTATCAATATTAGTAAAAGATAGACTCGCCACGTGAATCTATTACATGGTAACACGTGTCAGCAAACATATGAGAAAAGTAAAGAATGACATATAAAAATAATATGTGAAACACCCTCAGGACCGAATATACTCGTACCATATCTATTAGTCTCGGAACTGATCATTATTGAAAAGCCCTGGATCAAGAATGGGAGAATAGCTCATAATTACAAATGAGGAAAGGATCAATTAGTTTTAGATTGCACATGATTTATCATCATTACGTCATCAGTTATAAATCAATTATGTAACGTACGATAAATGCAATAAAGGGTTTTAATGGATAGAACAAGGCAATCAAATATGAAATTGACTCAACTGGTACGTGAGTGGCTCAACAGGTATGCGATTGATGCAACAGGTACGAGATTGACTCATTAGTTGCGAAATTAATACATCAGTTACGGAATTGCAGCATTTATTCAGTCATTACATGTCTTCCAAAAGTAACGAATGGATTAAGTAAATGCTCATATTGGACCAATAATTCAATGATTACTCAGATCTAGCCTTATAATAGATACACTTTACCACCATTATAATCATCTAATTTTCTTCTTTACAATTATATACATTGTAATTCATAGTAATTTGTGCCAAAGTTTGCTATAGTTCGGCCCTTCAAGCTATGTTCGACTAATTATCCTATCAAGGATCATCCAATAAGAATTATTTCTTCTCTATTTTATTTTTACTATGTTATTTATCATTAAATTTATTTTTTATTTCTCTATCACATTGTAATAATGAAAATTTATATCTTTCGGATCAAATCGGTTGATGTGGCCCATCATATAAAATTAATTGCTTTGATCTTGAAAGATAATTTTTGGATTAAACAGTGTTACCAAACTTTTGGGATTTGTATAATAAAACCAATCTATTATCTTAACCATGGTTATGACTTTTGATCATGCCAAGCTATGCGTATTGGTCATTACAAATTTAATCTGATTTACAAGTCTGAAATGGAATCTCATAGGAAATTAACCTACTAATCACAACCACAACTTTCACAAGAATTCAAATAATCGACCTTCGAAAATATTATATAATGATTTGAGTATTTACTAACTAAAAGCAAAGTAATTAAAATGGAGTAAATTTATAACTGTAAACAAGATTGAAAAAGTCTATGATGATGATTTTTCCAATTGTCGGATTTCCTCTGCTATGTTTCCTATAAATTTATACAATTTTTCAAGAAGCATCTACTAAATAGGTACAATTAATTGAGATTACATCAATCAATAACGAAGAAAACATAGTTGAATAAGTAGAGAAAAATCAATAACGAACTTATATTAAGTGTAAAGTTATCCTCCAATAGGTTCCATTAAACCCTAAATTGAAAAATTTATCTACTAAAAATTGTATAAACAATCATAATAGTGTTCAAAAGCATTAAACTATTTGATTTCATAATAATTGACGGGTTTCATTAATGAAAAGAAAAGCGGAGGCTAGCCATCTTCTAGCATTGTGGTTTTCCATCGTATCTTTATCAATGACCCATCCTTTTTTAAATCTTGTCAATGATTGAACTTAAATATATGAACTGAATTCATTTGATGAGTAAACAAAGGAGATGGATATGAAAAAAATAAAGTAAGGAAAGAGGAAGTCAAAATTAAAGAGGAATTGATGAAAAAAACTATTTTAATTCCTTGCTCCCTTGTGTTCCATAGCCTTTATTCTTCTCCAATAATGTTTACTCTTGCTCAACTTGTTTAGGTAGTATTTATATGTTTTGGGTACGAGGTCCTTCAGTCAAATTCGAGTCAGAGTATTTTTAATTCGTGAGCAGATGGGCACCGGGCACCGGGCACCTGACCTCGTTAGGTCAGGCCTATAGCATACCTGGAACCTCGCGAGGCTAGGCTCAATGCGAGGAGGAGCAAAGTTGAATCGTGGCAGCGGGACCCTTTTCTTAAACTCCCAACTAGGCAAATATTAACCCAAATATTAAAGATCCATGCACCATGCCCATTTGTTTGACCAACTTATAAAAACACCTTATGGGTCCCACCTTTCTCTATCTCGCTCTCCATTTCTCTGCCAAAGCTCGCCGACAAACCAGACCCCCCAACACACCCATCTCTCATGCCATGCCACCTGCCCTCTCCACCAGACAAACATAAAAATTTGTTTCCCAGATCGTCACCTTCCATCTCCCCTTCCGCCCTATATTTTCTTTTCTTCTCTTTTTATTATTCTCAAATCTTAAAAGCTTATAGTGTGCTCCAATAAGATGTTCAAGCATGATCAGGACCTATCAGTGAAGAAACTCATTGGAGTTTGGTCGGAAAAAGCTTCGGCAACTTCTCCTTTCTCTATCTTGCCTCAGTGAAGATAATCATCGGAATATGGTGGAAAATCTGGCTTCATTGGTGGTTTTAGATCTATTGGGACCTTTGGTTCGTTAGAATCCATTTATGAATCCAATCTGATGATTTGAAGATGGAGAGACCAACACTTGATCAGATATTCTTTAATCATTTTTACCCTTTTATTAGAGTTTGATCAGGAAAAAAAGAAGAAGAGTATTTTGTCCACTTTTTCTGATCTGCCAAAGACATTGCAACTTGTTGTTTAAATTAAAATTGGTTAAATATTTGTGCCTTTAATTTGGAAAGTTAGAACTCCGGTGATGAATTTCTTATCATTTCATTTTGTCAGAAAGTTTGCTTGAATTTTTGGTTTTAAATGGGATTGTGCTAAGAGAAGGTTGTAAACAAAAACAAATGAAAATAAAAAGAATAAAGAATAAACAGTTGAGAGGAGTGGGTCGGGTATGAGTTTGTAAAGAGAAATCAGTATAAACGGGAAGGGAGGGATAAAAAAATAGGCATGGAAAATTAGCAGGGTTCTCTACAATGCGGGTTGATATTTGTCAAGTTGGCACATTAACTTAAGGGTCCTACTGCCATGTTAGAAATTTGTTATAGTTAGGAACATATATACTTTACTAACGATAGGCATATATTTAAACCGAAAATAAAAATGAATATAAATATTACTAATTTCAATAGTATAGTAACAATTTTGGCCGTTTTCCCTTTATCCTATATGTAAGTCCATGATGTAAGTAAAACGGGGAAATCATAATATTAAAAAAATTTAAAAAAATAAAAAGAAGATAAATAATTAAATTAAAGAGAGTAAAATAGATATTTGGCAATCTAAAATTTGAAATCTAGTTGAATGATTTTTTGAGTGCAATAGGCATAGTTCAGTGAAATTGTTGTTACAAATGAAAGAAAATGACTTTAGGAAATAATTTCGGATAGTTGAATGACCATTTAACTCCAACTCTCGATGGTATAACTGAAACGTCATATTGGCGTTGCATAGTATAATATCCTTCCCGTCTTATCCAATGGAGCGAACACATGTCAAACGGCTATTAGTAACCAGTCTTAGTATCATTTAAGGGTGTTAAACGGGCCGAATACAGTTCCGAACCAGCCTAGACTGGTTAAAATCGGAACTGGCTCGGACCGATAAAGGGGAGCTGGGTTGGGCTAGGTTAAGGGTATTTCGCGGGTTGCACCGTTCACATTAATTATACCGGTTACCCGGACCAGTATAACCGAGAAGATGAATAGGGAGAAGAAATCAGTTAATCGGCCCGACCCAAATCAGTTTAACGGTAAAAAAATATTAATTATTTTAATGTGCCCAGATCTGACCGTTGGCAATGGTCCATTTTAGAAAATGGTCATTACCCAACGGCTGAATTGCATAATTAGCCCAATTTTGGATTTTTTTTTTAAAATTAACCCCCCTTTCAAAAATTATAAATACCCTCCCCCTCTCCATCTTCCTCATTTCTTTTTTTTTTTTTTTGGCAAACCACTAGGCAAACGCCTAGGGATAATTTTCATTAAAAACATAAAATAAAATTACAGCAAATAGGAAAAATAAAATAAGGGGGGACACCGTTATTGTTACCCATATAACAATAACCGGCGAAAACTTTACCTTATTAATTCTATTGAGGCCAATAAAAGCCTCGAGAAAACATTAAGGAAAGTATGATCATCCCAGAGTTTATAATGTTCTGTGATGATATTACAATGAAAAATATAAAAAGATGAAGAAACCATCATGGTGGTCCCATTTTTTCCACTTCCAAAATCATGCTTTGTTCCTCGATCGATTGGCCTTTGTAATAATAGTTTGAGTGACCTGTATTTGTTTTGCATTTCTCATTGGAGTTCCTCATTTCTTCACTCATCTCTCAGTCCTCAATCTCAATTCTCATATTCTCTCATTCTTCAATCTTCAATCTTCACCTATTATAGTGAAATCAACTATTTGGATCCTTTTTTTTGGAATTTAATTTATCGTAGTATGCCACGACCTAAATTTCCAACCCTCGGGAGTCGGTGACGGCGCCTATAAATGTGAGTTAGGCAAGCCAATCCCTTAACTACTTATATCATTATCCGATTATTTTTTTAGCAATTATAAAGTGATGACATGATAACAACGAAAATTCAAATTTAAGTAGAAGACCACGATAAAATATATGAAGACTATATCTATTACAAGTATCGGAAACTTAACCACCCAAACCTGATATGAGAGTGTCACAGTCAGTCTAAGATTTACTACATACAAAAGTCTGAAGAATAACATTACACTGTCTCTGAATAAAGGAAAATGAAACAAGAAATAAGGATAGAGGAAGACGCCAGGACCTACGGACACCTGCAAGTCTGCCTTGGATCTCCACGTGGACTGAAGGTAGTCTCCAACAGAGGTCCAAAAGCTGCTCCGGGATCTGCACATAGTGTAAAGTGTAGTATTAGCACAATTGACCCCATATGATGGTAAATGTCTAGCCTAACCTCGGCGAAGTAGTGACGAGGCTAGGACCAGACTACCAAGTAAACGTGTGCAGTTATATAATATACAAGTGAAAGGAAAGTAGAATAAACCAATAAAGGTGGAAAGGAAAACATGATTCAAGGAATAACAGGTAAACAAAGTATCTAGAGAATTATAGGGAACCAAAATCCAACTACTAACAAGGAAAAGGAAAACAAAGGCAGATGTCAATCCCAGTTTACATCTTGTTGCAAGCATGCAATCTGGTCCCATTTCTCATATTTTGTTATAAGCGTGCCACCGGCTCCCATTTTATTTATCTTGTGACACACATGACACCCGCTCCCATTTAATGTATCATGTGCTAGGAGTACCACCCACTCCCATTTCAATATATCTTGTGGTAGACATACCACCCGCTCTCATTTTATTATATCTTGTGGTGGGGACGTACCACCCGCTCCTATTTCATTATATATTGTGGTAGGCATACCACCCGCTCCCATTTTATGATATCTTGTGGTAGGCATACCACCCGTTTCCATTTTATTATATCTTGTAGTAGGCATACCCTCCGTTCCTATTTTATTATATCTTGTGGTAGGCATACCACCCTCTCCCATTTCATGTATCTTGTGATAGGCGTACCACCCGCTCCCATTTTGTGTATCTTGTGGTAGACGTACCACCCGCTCCCATTTATAAGCCAACAATTATCACAAGGAATCCCGACAAGGGAACAATAATATCAAACTAAAATACCTGCAAGGGAACAATGATATCAAACAAACATTCCGGCAAGGGAATAATGATATCTCCATAATATCTCTACAAGGGACAAACAAATATAAACTAAACTTGCTACAATACCTAACTACGTCAGCTATAACCAAACCTGTTACAACACCTAACTGCCTCAGCTATAACCAAACTTGTTACAACACCTAACTACCTCAAATATATTCAAACTTGTTACAACATCTAACTACCTCAGCTATAACCAAAATTATTCCCACATCGAACTACCATATCTATAACCATAATCTTTCCCCAACATAAAGAATCATCAACCTAAGCATTCGCAGTATCAATTAAGAACACAATTCAAGGGAACCATAACTCAGCAATAGCCCAGCAAGGGGCAACATAATGATCTCTTCTCTTTCTCACATTTACGTCACAATTCACTTCACAACTCGAGCCAATGCTCTAGAGTTTCAATTATCACTTACACCTCCACGATTCATTATATAACTAGACCCAACCCTCCTTAATGTTTATAGGCCACAATTATTTCCACAACTTTACACGACAAATAGAAATCTTCACCAAGGCATGAATAATATGACAAAGTCATGAAATTCACAATATAAGACTCAAGGTCATGCTCGACACCAACGTATAGATACTCGTCACCAGCCTATATGTCGTACTCAACAAGAAACAAATAGCAAGTAGGACACAACTCATAATACCTCAAGCTAAGGTTAGACCTAGCACTTACCTCAGAACTTCCACGGCCAACTCAAGCCTCAAAAACCGTCTTTCCTTTTGAATTCAGCTAAAAATCAATTGTACCTATACATAATCCACTTCATAATATCAATAAACGCTAAATAATTCAATTCCAATGCCTGCTTACAACTTTCTAATCATTCTTCCCAAAAATCCAACAATCGACCCCGGACGCGCTTGGTCAAAACACAAGGTTCGAATCAAAATCTGATCCCCCATTCAACCACGAGCCCAAATATATAATTAATTCCAAAATCAACCCCAAAATAAGGTCTAAATCACAATTAATCAAGAAGCCCTAGCTCTACCCAAATCCCCAATTTTCTACCTTAATCTCATGTCTTAGTCCTAGAAATCTAGCGGGTGTTGATAAAAATGGAAGAAAATAAGTTAAAGATTACTTACCCAAGAGATTATGGTGATCAAATGCTTCAAAAATCGCGTAAGAGCTTCGGAGAAGAAGAGGTTTATGAAAGTTTATGAAAATCCCGTAAGTGTTCTGTTTTTGAGACGTAAAAAGAACTGGGCGAAATTACTCTATGGGTTCACGACAGACACACCGCGTTCGCGAAGAGTCAGGCCTGTAAACCTTCGCATAAGAGGGCTCGCGCTCATGTAAGAGTCTCGCGTTCGCAGAGAGGAATATCCTCGAGTCCTCGCGTTCGCATCCAATAGGTCGTGCTCGCGTAGAACAAATGCCCCACCCCCTGCCCAGGCTCAATTAGCCTTCGCGTTCGCGTGGCCAGGAATGCGTTCGCAAAGTGATAACCCCTTAGTGCCTCGTGTTCACGACCTGTGCTACGCGTTCGCGTAGAAGGATTTCCCTTTGCAAAAATTAATACATCGCATTCGTCACACCTCCTTTATAACTACACCACCACCAAAAAGGTATAATAAAGGGAGTTTTTTCCAATTTAAGTGACAATCGAAACGGGATTCATTAAAAATCAGAGTCTCCACTTGGGGGATTTATGGTGTACCAAGTCACCGGTTTTAATCCCGAATCGAGGAAAAGAATGACTCTGTTATAATAGTCTGCAAATCATAAATACGGATAAGGAATTCTGTTAACCCGGGAGAACGTGTTAAGCCATCCCGAGTTCTGTGGTTCTAGCACGGTTGCTTATATCCTTCTTGGATTGAATAAATTGTTTAATTACTGGTTTTATAACCTATGTGCTTATGCCTTTTACCGCTTTTAATTAGAAAATTATCTTGAAATAGGCTACGCGTACGTATACCCGCCTGTTTGGCGCGTCAAAAATCATGTCATGCAAACGTGTCCACAATTAATAACACTTGATTATTATTAAGAAAAGTTTGGGCCGAAGTTGCACAAGTGCATACTTCAGTTTTGTTTTTAAAATCATAATTGTGTTACACGAACGCATACACAATCACAATAGTATTTTACGGTGGCCCTAAAGGATATTTTACGAAATATTAATCATTTTACCTATATTATGAATTCAAGCAAGGGTCACACGCTATTTATCTTCCAGTATATCCCACCTTCACTATTTGAAAGAAATTAATTGCCTCAATGTAGAAGGGTCAATTAATTTGAGACCGGACTATTTTAATGGGCAGCTACGAATCAAATCCAAGTGGACTACTTTCAAGCTTGGGCCTTAACACAAGCTCGGTTTGGAGGCGAGCTAGAAGTGGGGACATAAGACCAAGTCCCTAGTGATCCACAAATTGAACCGGTTCAGAAGGCTAGTAACACTTGACTTTATTAATAAATGTCTAGGCCCAACACTAGGCCCAATCTTCATGGTCCAAATAATAAATATGAACCCAAACGAAAGCAGTACTAATGCATGAATATGAGATCAAAATATGTGAGTTCCTAATAGAAAACTTTGACACCAATTAACATTGGTCCAAACCCACAGGCTAACTTCCTTTAGACTTTACTTTGCAAATATTAGATAATCAAACAATGATATACTTGTTTACGAAAATGTACATGACTTTTATTTTATTATTTCCAACACCTATTAAATCAACAGAAAACAAAACTAGTACAAGCCACCCAATAATTCTGTGATTTAACTTCAAATTCACATGGAACTTAAACTAGAATTTGAAAACCTGATTGTTAGGAGTAAAAAAAAATTCCACACATAATAACAGGGGTAAGCATTGATGAATCCCAAACCCGTTTTTGCATTCAAATTAATATTAAATTATCATAACTGAAATAAACAACTAGGAACATGTCATAGTTCACAGTCCACAATTAATTACAAAGCTAAGTCATGAAACAAATTGAAATACAATAACTCATTGAAAAAAATCGGCAACAGAGATCACACATCATTTTCATTTCATTTCATTTCCAACTTAAGAGCTACATCGAAGTGGATTCAGGATGTGTACATAGAGTTTTAAGGAAATGTAAGAAGAGGGAAGAGTTAGCAATAGTAAACAACAGTCAGCAACAGCTTAAGACCAATTTTAAACCCAATACAGGGGGGAGTTTCAACCAAGCAACACTATTAAGCATCAACCGAGCTTAAATGACCCAAAACAAACTCAAAACAACCCCAGGATCTCTGAAACTTCGACTGCTAAAATCACAAAGGAACTTAAGCCATTTACAACCTCAAGTGAGCTAATGGTTTGATTTTAGAACTCAAATACACCCTAGAAAATTCAATGGAACAGTAAGTTTTTTTTCCAGGTTCTCGGCCTCAAGTTTTCAGGGTTTTCTTTTTTATGCTCCTCCTCCTTTTCTTGAGCCCTAAGTAACAATGCCTTTATAGGCAAGTTACTAGGGCAAACTCGGATCTTAAGTCTTTAACCATTAGTCCCTTTAGTTTTCTGTTATTAGCCAATTTGTCCTCAACTCATGACTTGTTGATCAAGCTAGACCTACAGTTTACTATCAGACCCCTCCCAGAAGCTTCTAGGATATTACCAAAATATCTTTTAAGCGTATTGTCCAATTTATCATTCAAGACCCTTGTTATTACTTTACTAACCCAAGTATTGGGTCAAGATGACCCAACTCGAATTGGTATTGGGTATGCAACTCAAACTGGACTTCCTATGGGCCTTTCGATTATTAGAAATCAATTAGAGACAAAAGGGACTCCCAATTTGAGATCTGGCCCACAATTCCCTAAAAGAAAAAAGAAACATGACCCTCAAAATGCAATCAAATATAGATAAAAACGGGTGAACTGACTACCCTATATAGCAGGAGCTTGTTAGAAACTACGCTTAACGCTAGAGGGGGGGTGAATAGCGTTTTAATGAAATTTAGCGTTTTCTTGCGGAATTTAAATTTTACAGGAAGTAAATAAGTGCAATAAAAAAAACTTACACAAGGATATATCCTGGTTGGCCACAACAGTGGTTAGTCCAGTCCCCGAGAGACTCTCTCGAGATTTTCTACTAACTTGTTAAGCTTACGGGTGCTTAACAAACCTTTACAGTTGCTCGGAGATACAATCTCAAAGACTTCACTTGCTCGGAGGTTCCTCACCTCAAAGACTTCACTTGCTCGGGGATACAATCCCAAAGACTTCACTTGCTCGGGGATACAATCCCAAAGACTTCACTTGCTCGGGGATACAATCCCAAAGACTTCACTTGCTCGGGGATACAATCCCAAAGACTTCAACAGAGGAAGCACAAGTTCCTCAACACAAGAGAATCAAAATTCTCTTACAAGTATTTGAAATACTTGAACACTCACTTAACAAAGGTACTCCTTGATGAGTAGATATGAGTAAAATAATACGCTCAAGATCACAACAACTTTGAACAATAATATGGCTCTCAAAAGCTTTATGAAATGAGTAGAAAATGATGAACAATTGAATGAAAGCTTAAAGCAATGTAATGATCAGTTAGTGTATGTTGTTGTGTTTAAAACACTGAGTTGAAGCTGTATTTATAGGTGCAAAACTTGGTCTTACCGTTGTCTAATTGCCAATTAAGAATTGCTGAATTTACTCAGTGACAATCGATTGTCAAGACCAAACAATCGATTATCTGCCAGTCAGATCAAAAATCAATCCCAGATTTTACGCTTAATAATCGATTACTTACAATCCATAATCGATTACTGGCAAAATTCAAATTCAGATAATCGATTATACCAAATCTATAATCGATTACTTCAGCAACGTTCCAAAAATCATTTACAGATTTTAATCAAAAACATCGATTTATAGCAAATCAATAATCGATTACCTCATTAACGTTTTAAAAATTATTTCCGGATTTTGAGCAAAACATCGATTACAGAAAACCAATAATCGATTACTTTGAGGTATTTGAAAATCATTTGACAACGGTCAGCTTCAACAATCGATTGTCCCTTGCAACAATCGATTACTTGTCATTTTCTGAAAATCTCAAATCACACTGTTTCAAGCCAAAGTTTTTGCGACTAAGTATAAACTTTGACAATCGATTGTTGGACATAGACAATCGATTGTTAAACCCAGTTAACTCAACATAATCGATTACTATTAGTTACTAATCGATTACTTAAGTAATTTTAAAATCACTGGGAGACATCAACTCAACATAATCGATTACCATTAGTTCATAATCGATTATTCTGAGTATTGGAAAACTTTACCTCATCAATAATCGATTGTCATTAGTTCACAATCGATTATCTTGCAGATTTGGAAAAACCTGATGTTAACTGTCTTATTCACAATCGATTATCATTAGTTCATAATCGATTGTCATGCAGTCTTGGCTTATAAACAATCGATTATCATAAGTACATAATCGATTATTCTTAGCCCAGATTTCTGAGGTATGTTTAGAAAACATTTTGTCTAATGTAAATATGCATCATTTGAAATCATTTGATACAGAAATAAGTATGCATGATTTTGGAAAATAGTTTTATGAGAGAAGCCATGTTATGGAGTCAAGTTATAGGATCAAGATCACATTTAAGAATAACTCAATAATAACAATTAAAAACAACGTCTTGAGCTTCAATCTCAACATTTGTGCTCTTGTACTTGAACTCCGTCATATATCAATTTGTGCTTTGTTTGTCATTCATCAAAACCTACAAAAGAATACACGTTTAGTATATCGCATTGAGAACGTGTTTCCAACAATTTCCCCCTTTTTGATAATGGCAAACATTAAGCGGGATATGCAATTTTGACAAATAATATTGACGATTCAAGACAAGTAACAAGTATGCATATTTGTTCTTGTTCCCCCTCAATTTAAGAATTCCCCCTCAATTTAAGCTTATAGGCAATTAAGCAATTTAGAGGTGGTGCAATTTAGCAATGTAGAGGTGGTGCATACCCGTTATCCCCGTTATCCCGTTATCTTCCCCCTTTTGCCATTAGCAAAAAAATAGTAAGGAAAGATACACAAAGACGAAATAAAACAAGGTTTATTTATTGAAAATTAAAGGGGTACAGCAGAGGGACATCCAACAATACAATTAAAAATAGAAAAAAAACAATACAATATCAATTATCTCCGTCACGATCCGCCTCGTCATCCGGCGCAGCTTCAAAGGGAACGAGACCCGCATAGGGATAATGGACATGGTCAAAATAACCATGGATCTCGTGTGTCAACTGAGAGAGCTGGTCGGATATAGTTTGGAGAGTGGGCTCCTGAGATGGACGAGCACGACGGGCAGGACGGGTAGGAGGAGGAGCTGGAGCATGATCACCATCATGATGGAAGGATGATTCCGAGATTTCCCAGATTTTGGTACTCCTTTTGAGAGGACCATTTTCAGTGACAAATCCGGATGCTTCAAGAAAATTCATGATGAGGAGAGAATAAGGAAGGGGCATGTTATCGGCGACGGCATCGAGCATGTGCATTTTAATGAGCCGACACCAATTGATCTTGGCTCCAGTGACAATGGCATGTAAGAGCTTGCTTGTTGAGAAGCGAGGAGGAAGAATAAATCGCTTCTCAAACTTGGAGAGAAACCTAGAAAGTTCAGCTTGAGTTTCGAAGAACAAAACGGACTCGTCTTCATATGGGAAGTTTAGAGGAGGAGGGACTGTTGAGGCTGAGGCACCTTGCCTGGAACGAGAACGTTTGGAGGAGCGTCCAGACATATTGGAAATTTTTACTGCTGAATTTTTGAGACTAAGATGCAAGGAATTGACCTTTGATTTTTAGAAATGGTGCTTGAGTGAGTGAGAATGATCCTATATGAGGGCTATTTATAGGAGAAGGAGTGATCAGCCATTTACTAAAGATACCTGCTAAAAATTGAAAGTTGGAACAGTCAAAAACGGTAAGAAATAAATTTACTGACCGTTAGATAATCGATTATTTGGCAGAGATAATCGATTGTCTTTACTGTTGGATTGAATTTTGAAACTGACAAATCGATTTAAGAGACAAACGGTAAAAAAATTTGAATGAGATAATCGATTATCAACACAAAATAATCGATTATGGAGCATTTATGTCCTGACAGCAATCGATGTTGGAGCCAAACGGTAACAAAGTTTAAACAAGAAATCATCGATTGTCAATTTTGGTAATCGATTATTATTGAAATATGGTTGATACAGAGAACTCGGAGAATTTCTGAATATGACAACTAATCGATTATAGGAAGAAATAATCGATTGTCTGGAAAAGTATTGCTGAATGACTGAGACGGAAATCGATTATGCAATATAAGGAGTTAACAAATTAAACACATTTGCATAATAAAACTAATCAGTCGAAACAATCGATTATTGATACTGATAATCGATGTACTGCACAGTAGATAATCGATTATTTTCTTGGGATAATCGATTGCGGTGTGCTAAGACTTCATAATTTATCTTACCTTTGGGGAAGTACCTGCAAAATGGAATTAAACGTCTCCGACGCTCAAGTCAGTAAATTATAGTGACGTGAATAAATTACACTAGTGTTATCAAGTGATATCGTGAACTCTTAAGAATTGTGTCCTAGAGTGTTCTTAAGAGAGTTTCGGGTACTTACCTTTCCTCCGACGTCGCCAATTACCTGATCAAGAGGGTGATCTTTGATCGTCCTCCATTCATTTTGTTCTTTTGTTTCACTCCCCAAATGTGGAGTTTCTTCCGTTGATTGTTCCACAATTTCATCATTGATTTCCTTTGATGCCTTTTCTTGTATTTTGTTTTTCAAATTGCTTAAAATATCAACCGATCTGAATATGATTGTTTCCAAATATGACGCTTCCTCCTTCTTTGTGCTCTAGTTGAAGGGATTTAGATTCATCTCCCGTCATGTGTTTGGAGCATCCACTATCAAGGTACCATAGTACGCTTGATCCCTTCAAGCACACCTACAAAACAAATTAATTTTCTTTGGGTACCCATGCCATCTTGGGTCCTTGAGGGTTAGGCATATTGTAATAATATGTTTGAGTAGCATGTCTATGACGAGTAAAACATGCGGGAGCAATATGACCAATGCGTCTACAATAATGACATGTCACATTCGGATTATGCATTCGTCTAGGTTCATAGTAGCTAGATGAATGAAGGTTGCTTACCTTATTTTGAACGCTATCATTTCTCCTACTTTGATCTCTAGGATGGGTAGTGTTTCTAGAGTGATGATATCTAGGTTGAGGACCATTTTGGGGTCTTCTAGGAGGTTCACAATTTTTCCTAAAATATGCATCATGTCTATGGTGACTATTTCTAGGAGAAGGGTCATTTCTTGGTCTAGCATGCAAATTTGTTCTAGGATAGCTATTTCTAGGATACACATTTTTGTTGTTGTTCCTAGGTTGAGCTCTAGGTTTTTGAGGTTTAGCATCAACCTTTTCTTCATTTTTAAAACCTATTCCGTGCTTAGTTGATTTTAGGTTATCAAGAACAACATTCAAGTTTTTATGCGAGGAATTAAACTTATCTAGTGTGCCTTTAAGTCTACCTACTTCATTCTTAAGGTTCACACAAGAAACACAACCTTTAGTAGAACTTTCAGGTTTGTCGGCACTTCTCTTTCCATAAAACTTGTTTTGTTCGTGTAGCTTCTCATTTTCCAAAACCAGTTTTTCTAATTCCTTTTCTTTTAAAGAAATCTGTTTTTGAAAATCCGTTTCTTTTAGAGAAGCGTTTTCTCTTAAGCTAGTGACAGTTTTTGAAGCCTTTAAAAATTCAGTATATAACTCATCAAAAGCATTACGCATTTCATCAAGTAAAAAGTTTTCAGACGAAATTTGACGTACCTCATTTTGGTTGTCTTCTTGTGCCATGAGACAAAGGTTTGCAACTTCGTCGTTTTCTTCTTCACTTGATTCATCTCCGGAGTCGCCTCCCCACGAGATATATGCCCGTTGCTTTTTAAAGGATTTCTTCTCCTTTTTGATGTTTGGGCAATTTGTTTTGATGTGTCCAGTTTCTCCACATTCATAGCATTTTATTTGCTCACCTTGTTTTTTCCCTTTGCGCTCATATTCCTTGCGCATAAACTTTTGGAATCTTTTAATGACTAATCCAAACTCGTTGTCTTCTTCCTCTTCAATCTTTGGTTGGCTTGTGCTTGCTTTTAGAGCAATCTTTTGCCTTCTTTGATCATCAACAAACGGGTTAAGAATAGTAGATTCATAGGTTTTAAGATTACCTCTTAGTGCGTCGATGGTGACGTTTGAGACTCCAATTGATTCTTGGATAGCATCGGCTTTGGATCGCCATGCCGGTGTGAGGCTTCTAAGAACTTTTCGAACAAGTTCTCTATCCGTGAACGTCTTCTTGAGGACGTGTAGATCATTTACTATTGTTGAAAAGCGCTCAAACATCTCATCTAATTTTTCTCCTTCCTTCATATGAAACAATTCGTAAGCATGAGTAAGAAAATCAACTTTTGCTTCTCTTACCTGGTCAGTCCCTTCGTAAGTGACTTCTAATTTGTCCCACATTTCTTTTGCTGTTTTGCAACATGAAAGTTTCCTGTAATCGTTAGCGTTAATAGCACAATACAATAAATTTACAGCTTTATAATTATTTTGAATCATTCTATTGTCCTCTGTGGTGTACTCCTCTTCGGATTTGGGAATCCATTCGCCTTCCACTTTCTTGACTGGAATTTCATTTCCCTTTGTGTACACCTTCCAAAGGTAGGGACAATTTAACCGAATGAAGATTTCCATCCTCTCCTTCCAGTATGAGTAATTTGTGCCATTGAATAGAGGAGGTCGTGTAGGGCATTGTCCTTCTTCAATTCCTGCAAAAGAATCTAGAGTAGAAGCCATGGATGGTTCTCTCAAACTGTTAAGTTTTTCAGAGAGTTGGGCTCTGATACCAATTGTTAAAAACTACGCTTAACGCTAGAGGGGGGGTGAATAGCGTTTTAATGAAATTTAGCGTTTTCTTGCGGAATTTAAATTTTACAGGAAGTAAATAAGTGCAATAAAAAAAACTTACACAAGGATATATCCTGGTTGGCCACAACAGTGGTTAGTCCAGTCCCCGAGAGACTCTCTCGAGATTTTCTACTAACTTGTTAAGCTTACGGGTGCTTAACAAACCTATACAGTTGCTCGGAGATACAATCTCAAAGACTTCACTTGCTCGGAGGTTCCTCACCTCAAAGACTTCACTTGCTCGGGGATACAATCCCAAAGACTTCACTTGCTCGGGGATACAATCCCAAAGACTTCACTTGCTCGGGGATACAATCCCAAAGACTTCAACAGAGGAAGCACAAGTTCCTCAACACAAGAGAATCAAAATTCTCTTACAAGTATTTGAAATACTTGAACACTCACTTAACAAAGGTACTCCTTGATGAGTAGATATGAGTAAAATAATACGCTCAAGATCACAACAACTTTGAACAATAATATGGCTCTCAAAAGCTTTATGAAATGAGTAGAAAATGATGAACAATTGAATGAAAGCTTAAAGCAATGTAATGATCAGTTAGTGTATGTTGTTGTGTTTAAAACACTGAGTTGAAGCTGTATTTATAGGTGCAAAACTTGGTCTTACCGTTGTCTAATTGCCAATTAAGAATTGCTGAATTTACTCAGTGACAATCGATTGTCAAGACCAAACAATCGATTATCTGCCAGTCAGATCAAAAATCAATCCCAGATTTTACGCTTAATAATCGATTACTTACAATCCATAATCGATTACTGGCAAAATTCAAATTCAGATAATCGATTATACCAAATCTATAATCGATTACTTCAGCAACGTTCCAAAAATCATTTACAGATTTTAATCAAAAACATCGATTTATAGCAAATCAATAATCGATTACCTCATTAACGTTTTAAAAATTATTTCCGGATTTTGAGCAAAACATCGATTACAGAAAACCAATAATCGATTACTTTGAGGTATTTGAAAATCATTTGACAACGGTCAGCTTCAACAATCGATTGTCCCTTGCAACAATCGATTACTTGTCATTTTCTGAAAATCTCAAATCACACTGTTTC
Source organism: Nicotiana benthamiana (assembly GCA_034376525.1). NCBI lineage: Eukaryota > Viridiplantae > Streptophyta > Magnoliopsida > Solanales > Solanaceae > Nicotiana > Nicotiana benthamiana. The sequence goes on along the minus strand of CM067324.1, from coordinate 76,427,380 downwards.
AAGCCAAAGTTTTTGCGACTAAGTATAAACTTTGACAATCGATTGTTGGACATAGACAATCGATTGTTAAACCCAGTTAACTCAACATAATCGATTACTATTAGTTACTAATCGATTACTTAAGTAATTTTAAAATCACTGGGAGACATCAACTCAACATAATCGATTACCATTAGTTCATAATCGATTATTCTGAGTATTGGAAAACTTTACCTCATCAATAATCGATTGTCATTAGTTCACAATCGATTATCTTGCAGATTTGGAAAAACCTGATGTTAACTGTCTTATTCACAATCGATTATCATTAGTTCATAATCGATTGTCATGCAGTCTTGGCTTATAAACAATCGATTATCATAAGTACATAATCGATTATTCTTAGCCCAGATTTCTGAGGTATGTTTAGAAAACATTTTGTCTAATGTAAATATGCATCATTTGAAATCATTTGATACAGAAATAAGTATGCATGATTTTGGAAAATAGTTTTATGAGAGAAGCCATGTTATGGAGTCAAGTTATAGGATCAAGATCACATTTAAGAATAACTCAATAATAACAATTAAAAACAACGTCTTGAGCTTCAATCTCAACATTTGTGCTCTTGTACTTGAACTCCGTCATATATCAATTTGTGCTTTGTTTGTCATTCATCAAAACCTACAAAAGAATACACGTTTAGTATATCGCATTGAGAACGTGTTTCCAACAGAGCTTACCTAAGTTGAGGCTTAATTATACCAGCAAGGTGATCAAACAAATGATAAAATGAGGAATAGTAATTATGCTATTAACACCAAGGGATTAACAAACAAAACAGGATCAAGGGATGAAGTAAAAAAACAAAGGATCGGGCGTTTCAAAAAGAAGAAGAAAAAAAAAGAAGAAAAGGAAATAAGGACAGATGATATAACACACCTTGAACTTGGACGGTCCAAACGAATTTCAAACAAAATAAGGCAAAGGGACAGAGGAATAGAACAGTGGAAGAAGGGAGAACACAAGAAAGGAGGAAAGACTTAAAATATATGAATTTGAAACATAGTGGAGACCCAACTTTTTCATCCCTTGCACACGATCGACTATCCCTCTACTTAGCCTTTACTTGCATGCGAATTGAGCGGAAGCTTGATTTGAGCAGAGCTCAAAAGAAGCAAGATGAGGTGAGTTGCGGTGCTACCTTTGACCCGCGATTCAGAGAGAATGAGCAATTTGAGGGCGGAGACAAAGGTGGATTTTGCATGGGATTGTAACAGTGATCACATGGTCCAGTTTTGAGTTTTATTTAAAGGTGGCGCCGCCGTACGCGATGGGGCGGCTATAAGGATTTGAATTATTTGAGCAATCTGGGTGGGATTTGATGGAAACACGGCTCGGATTTGGGAAGAGGAGGGTGAGATGCTTGAGTGGTGCAGGTTTCAGAGGATTTGGACGCCGGCGCCACTGTGGACGATTTCCGGCGGACGGCAGGAGTGGGCTTAAGGCGGCATTACGTTTGATCTCTGGGAGAAACGAGTGAGGGCGTGTGTTTGAATTAGGTTCAACCATTCTGACATATTAACTAAAAGTGGGTTCGGCATTTTGAGCCATCTGATATATTGGATAAAGGGTCGAGATTGAATTAAAAATCGATAGGCTCTAAATGACGCCGTTTCGACTATTAAAAGGGTGGGCCGGGTTTGGGTGCATTTGGTCCTAGAGAAATTTGGGACTGTTTTTCGGGTATTTTTGACTTGGGGTAGGACAAAAAAGGTTCAAAATTATCCCAATCCTTTCTTCTTCTCTTCAATTCCTTTTCTTTTCATTTTTATTTCAATTCTTCTATTTTTTTCTAATTTTTTTTTATTCTCTTATTTCAAAATTAAACTAAAACCCTAAATTAATTCTAAAAACTAAATTAAACTACCAAATCAAATCAATTAACTCTAACAATTATCACAACCTAACCAAATATCCAACTAAATGAAAATTAGCAAATTCAAAGCTACAAATTAAACAATGCCAAGATAAAATATTTTGTTATTTTTTTGTGAGACTCCTAATTACTAATTAATTCTCAAAATATGTATAGTTAAACCCTAAATGCAATGCATACTTTTTTTATTTTCATATGAATTAACATGCACGGACAGAAATGCAAGTAATTAACATAAAATGCAATTAAATTCTAAAAATCTTACAGATAAAGAAAATACCTATTTTTTACAAATTTGTAGGAATAATTTAAGCTTAGGCAAAAATCACATGCTCACAGCTGCCCCTCTTTGCTCGGAGACACGAAGGGTCTCCGGGAAAAGATAAGTGAGCAATCATGAGAGATTTTTGCCTACATAAAACTCCATGAGAAGCAATTTTGAAAAGCTTGACCGCACCCAGCTTCAGAGGTTTCTTACATATCCTTGGCAAAAGAGGAATCATGTCAGCGCAGTTCAATAGTGTTTGGCAGCTGGGACTACCGAAGTTGTGATCTCACTGTTATTGTTGTTGCTGCTACTGCTTGATAGACCTCCTTATTATACCTTGTGTTTAATTTTCCGTGCTGATGATGAGTTGCCTGAGTTTCTTGGCTAACCTCCGAACCCTTATGGCCTTATTTTGCTCGCCCATTATTGTGTTACACTCATAGCCCTTTTGCCAGAATTCTTGCACCTTTCCTGAGATTACAAAGTCAATATACTATGCTCGGTTAACCCTTCGACCCTCGTGGATTTACTCTGCTCCCCCATCTTTGTGTTGCGCTTTTGACCCTTTTGCAAAACTCTTGCCTCTCGAGTCAATTTTATCATTGAAGCTTTCATATATCCTTCCCCTTGTTGTTTCAACCTTTGTTGCCTTTGTTGCGTTTTTGGCCGGCATGTGCTTTGTTCCTTTTGGAGCTTGGTAGTAAGCTTTGAAATTTATCTCCTGCTTGCTTAAACAAAATGACTTTGGAGACGCGAAATAAAAATGAAATGAAATGACTCTGAACTATTTTAGAATAAAAGAATTCTAAATTTGGCGACTATTGAGGGAAAAGAAAAAGAAACTTATCTGAGGAGGAATAGCAGGTTTTCATGATCATGACATGATCTTCGTCTTAGTCGACCCAGTCTGTCGAGATGAACAGAGTTTTAACCCACTTTTTAACCCACTTCCTTTAACCAAACCCTAACTTTGCTTGACTTACGGTGTTCTGAACAGATCTCCACCAACAGCCTTTTTTCCAATTGTTCGTTTCTTGCCCTGACTTCACCTCATGGTGCCCATGAGGGTTTTCACCAATAAGACTCTCTCATTTTTATTTCTCTCATCTCTCGTCTCCTTATGGTTCCCATGAGGGTTTTCACCAGTAAGACTCTCTCATTTTTAATATTTTCATGTTTGAACTAGAGTGTTGTCCTGAGGTATGGCCCACTTCTTCTTGCTTGCCTCAACATTTCTTAAAGGCTGATCGAAAGGTCTTTCTTTAGACTGTAATGTAGGCTTTTGGATAAAGTTAGAAAGAAAGAGGTATAAAAAGCTCAAAATAATTCCTGTGGATTCAGAATTTACAACTTTCGGAATCCAATTTATTATAACAAACACAATTTCTGCCCCAGTTTCCTGCTTGGGGCCTTTGGATTTTATTCGAATATGACCGAGACGTGAGGCCGCCTACGTATCCTTAAAATGAATCAGGTCAAATGTAGTTCATGCTGATTCCTTGTTTTTTGTTGTTGTTTGTCTGTTCTCTTTTTTCTTTTCTCCTTTTGATTTTCTTTTCTTTTTTTCTTTTCTTTGTTTTGTTTTCGTTTTCTTTCTTTCTTTTTTTTCTTTCTTTTATTTTTTTCTTTTTATTTTTCTCTCTTTTCTTTTTTCTCTCTTTTAATTCTTTTCATTTTTCCTTTCCTTTCACTGTCTTCTCACAATTGCGTTTCTGACTTTCATTACTGATTCCGAAAGAGGGATATGAAAAGAAAGTAATTGAAGCTCAAAAGGGTTAGCAAAGGGTGAAGTGTTTAGATATCTGGATAAATGCCTTCGTCATTTCAATTTCTAAAACATGTCAAGTACAAACAAACATGCCAAGTAAAAACAATGATTCAAACAAAACAAAGTCATACATAATATCTTTTAACTACATCTGAATTGATGTCCATTTCTACTCATTTTCCTTCCACATCTGTTAGATACAACGCCCTTTGGACAACACTCTTGACACGACAAATGGTCCTTGCCAGTTTTGGGGCGAACTTGTCCTTTGCCTCTGCCTGGTAAGGGAGGATGCATTTCAATACAGCTGGCCCACTTCAAATTTTCTGGGACGCACTTTCTTGTTATATGCTCTGGCCATTCTCTGTTGATATAACTGGCCATGACATACTGCTGCCAATCTTTTCTCATCAATCAAACTCAAATGCTCCAGACGGGTTTTGACTCATTCTTCATCATCAATTCGTGCTTCGACCATGATCCGAAGGGATAGGATATAAACTTCAGCTGGGATTACTACTTCTATGCCATATACCAACAAATATGGGGTTTCCACTACCGAAGTAAGGACGGTAGTGCGATTGCCTAGCAATGCAAAGGGTAATTTCTCATGTCATTGCCTGGACCCTTCCACCATTTTGTGAAGTATCTTCTTTATGTTCTTATTGGCTTCCTAGACTGCTCCATTCGCCTTGGGGCGGTATGGGGGTGGAATTGTGATGTGTAATCTTGAACTGCTTACATAACTCTTTCATCAAATGACTATAGAGATTTGCTCCATTATCAATGATGAGGGTCTTCGGGATTTTAAACCGACAAATGATATTTGCATGTAGGCAGTTGACCATAGCTTTCTTGGTCACTGCCTTGAAGGTTTTAGCTTCAACCCACTTGGTGAAATAATCAATATCAACTAGGATGAACCTGTGTCCGTTAGAAGCTGCTGGCTCGATGGGCTCGATGACATCCATGCCCCAAGCGACGAAAGGCCATAGTGCATACATTATATGCAATCAGATGACAGGGAGTGAATCAAGACTCCATGCACCTGACATTGGTGACATTTGCGCACGAAGCTGACACAATCCTGCTCCATGGTTAGCCAATAATATCCTGCCCTGAGAATCTTCTTTTCTAAAATATATTCCCTCATGTGCGGCCCGCAAACTCCAGCATGCACCTCATTCATGATGGTTGTAGCCTTCCCAGCATCTACTCACCTTAGATCTGGTATTCTTTTGTATAGAACCCCTCCACTGAGGAAAAACCCGCTTGATAGGCGACAGATTGTTCTCTTCTGATCACTTGTGGCTTGTACTGGATACACACTCATCCTGATATATTCTTTGATGTCATGGAAGCAAGGTTCACCATCAAGCTCTTCTTTCACCATATTACAGTAAGCATGTTAATCATGGACCTAGATAGGTATTGGGTCAACATAAGCCTTATTCGGATGATGTAACATTAACGCCAAAGTACCTAAGGCATCATCAACCTCGTTGTGAATTCACGAAATATGCCTGAACTCTACTGACCGGAACCATTGACAAAGTTTATGGAGGCATTGCAGTATGGTATGAGCTTTAAATATCTTGTATCCCATTCCCCCTGAATTTGGTGTACCTGAGGGCAGAGTCCCCCAAGACCAAGACTTCCTGAACACCTATGTTTGGTGCTAACCTCAAACCCAAAATACATGCCTCATATTCTGCCATATTGTTGGTGAAATAGAAACAGAGCTGAGCTGTGACTGGGTAATGGTCCCCCTCTTCAGAAATGGGCACTGCTCCTATCCCGACGCCTTTCATGTTGGTGGCCCCATTGAAAAATTATTTCCATCCTAGCTTCTTTCCCTGTTCCATTTCATCAATATGCATCACTTCCTCATGTGGGAAGTATGTCTTTAAAGGTTCATATTCTTCGTCTACCAAATTCTCGGCCAAATGGTCAGCCAATGCCTGTGATTTCGTTACGGTCCTAGTCACGTAGACAATGTCAAACTCCGTGATTAAAATTTGCCATTTTGCAAGCCTCCCCGTGCTCATGGGCTTTTGAAAAATGTACTTCAGTGGGTCCAGACGTGAGATGAGGTAAGTGGTATATTATGAAAAGTAATTTTTCAATTTCTGGGCTACCCAAGTCAGGGCACAACATGTCCTTTCAAGATGAGTATACTTAACCTCATAGATTGTAAATTTCTTATTGAGGTAGTATATGGCCTGCTTTTTTCTGCCGGTGACATCGTACTGACCCAACACGCATCTGAATGAGTTGTCCAAGACTGTTAGATATAGGATCAAAGGCTTTTCTGGTTCCGGTGGGACCAATATCTGTGGGTGCGACAAGTATTCTTTTATTTTATCTAAAACCTCATGGCACTCTCCTGTCCATTTAACTGCAGCATCATTTTCCAACAAATTAAAGATAGGCTCATAGGTTCTCATGAGCTGTGCAATGAATTGACTGATGTAGTTCAATCTCCCTAACAGACAGATCACCTCTGTTTTGTTCCTCGAAGGCAGTTCTTGTATGGCCTTGATCTTCGACGGATCTAGTTCAATGCCTCGACTGCTGACTATAAATGCACATTTCGCTAGGTTGAGCTTGAGATTATACTTGCGGAGCCTCTGGAAGAATTTCTTCAGATCTCTGACATGGTCGGATTGCTTTATGGATTTCACAACTACATCATCCAGATAAACCTCAATCTCCTTATGTATCATATCGTCAAAGATGGTTGTCATCGCCCTCATATATATTGCCCCAGCATTCTTCAGACCAAAGGGAATGACCCTATAGCAATACGTTCCCCGTAGTGTGATAAATGTTGTTTTCTCCACATCCTCCTGATCCATCAAGATCTGGTGGTAACCACCATAACAATCCACGAACGACCCGATATAATGTTTTACACAGTTGTCAATCAGTATGTGGATGCTTGGCAGTAGAAAGTTGTCTTTTGGACTTGCTTTGTTGAGGTCACGATAATCGACACACATTATAGTTTTACCATCCTTATTTGGCACGGGTACAACATTGGCTAACCAGGTGGGATATCGTGTGACTCAGATAACCTTTGCCTCAAATTGCTTGGTAACCTCCTCTTTGATTTTCACGCTCACATCAGTTTTAAACTTTCTCAACTTTTGTTTGACGGGAGGGAAAGCTGGGTTGGTGGGCAATTTGTGAACCACCAAGTCAGTGCTCAACCCGAGCATACTATGTAAGACCATGCAAAAACATCTTTGTATTCAAGAAATACTTTAATTTTTTCTCCCCTAAGTTGTGGCTCCAGATGGACACTTATTTTGGTTTCTCCAATGTTATCTGGATCCCCTAAATTGATTGCCTTTGTATCACTCAGGTTTGGCTTGGGTTTCTCCTCAAAATGTCTCAACTCTTTACTAATTTTATCCAATGCTCTTTCCTCATCATCCCCCGACTCATCCTCGTGTTCTATTTCTTGAATTATTACTTCTAAATTAGACCAATTTTTAAGACTGGGCCGAAGAGTACATTTGCATGTCAGATCATTTGAGCCAACATAAAAATAACAATACAAAAGAGAAAAGAAAAACAAAGGAAAATGAAAGCTATTAGCACTAAGAAAAAGGGAAATTGCATTTCATTGAAATTGGAAAGATAACAGGGTTTACACATCCAAACGGACGGAACATAACATCTAAATTACAATTCTGGAGATAATCCAGCTTAAACTGAAAGAAAAATCAAAGACGACTACCAAGACTCCCTCCGAGTAGGAAGAAGAGTAGCTTCTCAGTTGTTGACTCTTGCACGGGGTCCCACAAACTGCACATCTATCTTGCTTTGTCCTTCCTCGGCCTCCACCATGTCACATTTTCAAATAACTTTTCAAACTTCTTGAGCAACTCTTTGTTAGGGTCAAACACATCATTGGCACTCGCTGTTGTTAAACACTTCTTGGCGTCAGGTTTCACAAATGATTTGCAAAGGCGAGGCACAGAATTAGGGAGGGCTCATGCTTTCTTTCTCATCTTTCTGGCTCTCTTGATATCTGCACTTGTAGGCTTGAACCCCAAACCAAAAGTCTTTAGGTTTGTGGGAAGAGCAACTGGCTGTATGATACCCTGAAGTGAGGCCCCCAAACATTTTCTAGGAACAAACCCATTCTTTAGCATTTCAACCGCTACCATAACTGCTGTAGTAGCTAACCTTGCTGTTAAAACATGCTTCCCTTCTAGGACCTTCTCCACTGCTGCCGAGTCATGAAATTGATACACCCAGGGCCCTTTATCATCATCTGCTTCAATGAAGGGCACGATAGCATCAGTGTGAGCATGCAGAGGGTATTCGCCATGCACCACTATTTGTTATCGATCCCATTCAAATTTCACCATCGGGTGCAAGGTAGAAGGCACTGCCTTGGCTGCGTGAATCTAGATCCTGCCCAGCAACAGGTTATAAGAGACTACCACGTCCAGCACTTGAAACTCCATGGTGAACTCAACGGGACCTATTGTCAGCTCCAGCAATATATCCCTTACTAAGTCTTTGCCTCCGCTATCAAATCTTTGAATGCAAATGTTATTCTTGTGGACCCTTTTATCGTCCACCTTCATCTTGTTCAACGTGGAGAGCAGTCAAATATTCGCACTGGAACCATTGTCAACTAGAACCCGGGTGACCACAATATTTTCATATTTAACAGTCAAGTAAAGAGCCTTATTGTGCTCGGTGCCCTCCATGGGTAGCTCATTGTTAGAGAAAGTGACTCGGTTTACCTCAAATATCTTGTTTGCAATCTTCTCCAACTGATTCACTGTTATCTAGTCAGGAACATGGGCTTCGTTTAATATTTTCATCAACGCTCGGGGGTGTTCATCTGAATGGATTAACAGGGAGAGCAAGGAGATCCGAGCTGGCGTTTTCCTGAGTTGCTCTATAATGGAGTAATACTGCTCTTTCATTTTCTTCAGGAATTCTTTTGCCTCTTCTTCTGATATAGCTTTCTTTACCGATTCTTGATTATCCTTGGGGATCCTACTTTTCCTTAACTCTTCAAGGGCGAAGTATCTCCTTGACCGGGTCAAACCCCGGGCTTCACAAAATTCTTCTCTAACTCCCTTCCCTTTGTACATCACTATTGCTTGTTCATACCTACAAGGAACAGCTTTGTTGTTGACTACTGGTGGCTGGATTACTGGTTTTACAATAACAGGCTCTATGCGATTACCTTCCACGACTATGACAGGTTCCCTAGTTGCCCTGTGCACTACCACTTTGGCCTTTTCGTGTTTTAGTACAACCATGCTTGATGACCACCGTTGAAACACAATAGGTTTGCTGTCTATTTCCTTCATCTTGATTGCTGACTTCTCACTGCTCATACTTTCAGCTAGCTTGACTTTACTGGATTTGATCATCATTACAGTTTGTAAGGGCTTTTTAAGCTCTCCTCCCTTGTTCACTATCTCAATCATATTTGTCTCGTGATGAGCCGGCAATGGGGTTTGGTTAATGTTGGGTGATTCTGGAGCTTGCACTTCAATCTGGTTGGAGTCGTTAAGTTCCTGGATTGTGTTCTTCATATGCCAACACTTTTCGGTATCATGCCCCAGGGCACCAGAACAGTATTTACTACTGACTGAATAATCTAGATTTCTCGGGGGATGGTTTGGCAATTTTGCTTCGATTGGCCTCAATATGTCTAGCTGCCTCAATCGGTGGAACAAGATGGTATATGACTCTCCCAATGGCGTGAAATTTTCTTCTTCTGCACTCTCTCAGTTTTTAGAACTTGGATGGCCCGTAAAGCTACTCTGGGGGGGTTTTGGTAGGCTCTTGGAGGGTAGTTATTTGGTGGAGCTGGGTAATTATTTTGTGGAGCTGCTGCATGCCATTGTGCGTGGGCGGGAGGTTGGGTATATGCTTGTGCATGATGGACTGAGAAACGGGGTTCTAACGGTGGATAGTAATATTGTGGTGGTCCATATGGAGTGTGTGGGTTTGTTTGGTGGTAAGGACGGGGTTGGTTGTAATGGGATGGAGCCCGAGGCCTGAACCAAGTCTTTGACTCAGCTGTCACTACATCCTCCTTCTTCTTCTTTCCAAATGTCCCCCCAGTTCCACTTTGGATAGCCTGATTGGTTGCTTTGATTGCCGAGTAACTCATGATCTTGTTGGATTTGAGTCATTCCTTGACCATACTTCCCATTTTAACTACCTCATTGAAAGATTTACCCACTACCGACACTAGATGATAGAAATATGTAGGCTCAAAAGCTTGCAAGAAATAATCTACCATCTCACTCTCCTTCATTGGGGGCCAAACCTCGCGGCATGTTCCCTCCAACGGAAATTGTATTCTCTAAAACTCTCATTGTGTTTCTTTTCCAGTTTTGTCAAAGATAGACGGTCCGGGACAATTTCGAGATTATATTGAAAGTGATAGGCGAATGCTTGTGCCAGGTCATCCCAAGTGTACCATCGAGTGTGATCCTGCCGGGTGTACCATTCCAAATGTCGATCCACTTAAACTTTGCTTGAAATAAGCCATTAGAAGTTCATCCTTTCCCCCTACTCCTCTCATTTTGCTACAAAAGCCCTTTAGATGCGCGACTGGATCGCCATATCCATCATATAAGTCAAATTTAGGCTTCTTAAAACCTGGAGGCAACTGAACATCTGGGAATAAACAAAGGTCTTTGAATGCCACACTCACCTGGCCGCCTAACCCTCGCATATCTCGGAATGATTGTTCTAAATTTCTGACCTTACTGAGCATCTCCTCTTGCTTAGGAGTTTTGACTGGTATTCCAACCTCAGTCGGGATTTCAAAACGGGGAGCATAGGAGTAAGGTTCATGGGCTTTGTAAGCAGGTTCTGGTGGGTAGTACTGATGGTCGTCAGCTTGAATCAAAGGCTCACTTGATGATCTGTGGAGTGTGGGGGGGAGGTGCCACATAAATGAGAGCAATTGGTAAGGGGGTGAGGAACAACTTTGGGTAGTGGAGCTGGGTGTGCTTGAGAGGTCGTACCCTGGTATTGCGGGTAGATGGGGAAACTTGGGGGTGGATCAGTGGTGGAATGGTCAAGAGATTTGGCCAGTGGTGGGATGAAAGTCGGATTAGCAGGATAGATTGGTAGTGACTGTCCCCTCACCCATGCCTGATACATTCGGCCATTTGGTGTTTCAGTTTGTACATTTCCTCCTTCATTGCATTAACGTCCAATTCTTCTACCTCTTCCGAGGGGTCAATGATGCTGATACGGTTTCCTGATTGGCCATGATCTGCTTGATCTTACACCACGTGTTGTAAGAGTGGGTTACCAGAATGCCGCAAGAACTAACCACCTGTCTGGAAATGAAAAGACAACACCGACACTAGTTAGTTGTTAGGTTTCAACACATAGGTGGCCAAGTGTTTGGGGATGAATGAACCTAAGCAGTTATCCGTTTCTATAATGCATAGGCGTGATTTCTTGTATCATCCTGGATCTTAACTTGTGTCATCTTTCTCTTCACTCTTTTTTTTTTCTTTTTCTTCTTTCCCCTCAATTTGTTTTGCCTACATCCTAGTTTCTTTATTTTCTCCTTTATTTTACCACTATTTTTCTCATTTTCTCTTTTTTTCTTCTTTTTTTGGGCTTTGGTCGAATCTTATGGAGATCGCCTACTTATCATGACCCCGCATAAATCAGACCGAGCATAGTTCTGGAAAATAAATACAGGAAATACATTTTTGGATTTTCAATTTTCATAAAGTAAAACATTTGATTACAACTACTAAAATGAACAGACTCTGACTCAAGTGCAAACACAAGACTCTGACCTAAAATAGAAATAGCTGACCCGACAACCTATTATAGACTCAAATAAAACAAACTACAGACTCTCAAACGGATAAAAAATTTTGAGCAATCATGAATACATTAAAGACTCTAATGCTCCTAGGGCCCGGGGTACATCCTTCAGTCTCGTCGTATGCTTGCGTGCTAAATCCCATTGGAGGTGATGTAGGTATTCCATTACTTGACGAACAAAGGTCATAGAGGTGGCAAAGAATATAGATCTTTTCATATCCTTGCAGTGGTTGCACTTTGTGGTGATGTAGTCAGCGATCATCCGTACCCTCTCTCTTATAGCTCCCTTTTCTTGCAACAGTCGCCCAATTTGCTGGGCCCTCACCTCTAGAGGTCGTTCGGCTGCCCGGTTTAATTATTGACGCAAATCTTTCTCCAACTGTGCTATTGCTGCGTAACAATGTTCTCTCTCGTCCTTAAAGTCTTAGTATGCTTGGCCACTCTGCTTTCAACCATGATTACCTTCCTATGTAACCCAACAACCTCGCCATCATGCCTCTCCTTTAATTGTTCGATCATGCAGGCTCATTTCTCTGCATTTTTTGCCATCTTGGCCCGAGAATGCTCTAACTCCTTTTCAGTTTTCTATAAATCATCCTCGAAATCACGTGCCTTCTGAGTAAGGTTGTAGATGAGCTTCTCATCTTTTCTACTCCTGCTCGGGTTGTCAATTGCTATTTTGATTTTTCGGATCTGTACTATGAGAGCTTCATTTTCTTAGATCAATCTTCTTTTCTCACCTTCAGCTTCCTGAGGCGGGAGATCATTGTAAATTCCATGTTTCTCAGCTTCTATTTCAAGGCATGAATCTCAGCTTGATATGCTTTTTCCTTTTCTCCCCATGCTAATCTTTCTTGGATTTTGTCATTGAAAGCTTGAACATGAGATCTTTTGGCGGGTCTCTCAGGTTCGGGTTCCGGCTAAGTGTTCAGACAGGACCTCTTCTCAAACCAAGCAGCATAGTATGGATCTACTTCTCTTTTTGCGGCATCTGGCACTTGGGTTCCATTTTTATGATACCAGCAACCATTCTAATGCAGTTGAACTAAAGCTTCAGGCAATGCGGCTTCTGGATGCAACTCTATAACTTGAACCTCCGCTAAAGGCAAAAACTGATCCCACGTGCCTCAAAAGTCAATGACACAAGCTCGGAGCATATCCTCCAATATTTGAATAGTCCGCTCAGACTGCCTGTCTGTCTGGGGATGAAATGTTGTGCTCCAACTCAAACTGCATTCCCAATTCTCACTGAACCGCCCTCCAAAAATGTGAGGTAAAGTGCGTACCTCAATCTGAAATGATAAACACGGGCACACTATGAAGACAAACAATCTCCCGGATATAGATCTCAGCTAACCTCTCAAAAGAATAGGATACAGCCATAGGACTGAAATGTGCTGACTTGGTCAACCTATCAACAATGACCTATACTACGTTAAACTTCTTCTAAGTCTGCGGAAGTCTAAGAACGAAATCCATATTAATTCCCTCCCACTTCAACTTGGGAAGCTCAATCCTCTTAAATAAACCATTGGGCCTCTGATGCTTGTACTTAACCTACTGGCAATTCAAACACTGAGCTGCATATGCAATAATATCCTTCTTCATTTTCTGCCACCAGTAATGCTGTTGCAAATCCTAATACATCTTTGCGACACGTAGAAGAATAGAGTACCGGGAACTATGGGCCTTCTATAAAATCAACTCTCGAAGTCCATCCACATTGGGCACACAAACTTAACCATGCAATCTCAAAACTCCATTATAGCCTAAGGTATCCTTCTTGGCATCTCCGTGTTGCACCGTGTCTCTAAAGACACACAAATGGGGATCATCATACTGTCGATCTCGAATACGCTCCAATAATGAAGAGTGAGCGACTGTGAAAGCTAACATACGACTAGGCTCATAAGATTTGTCAAGACCTGAACATCCAAAGAAAGCGGTCTCTCACCGACCAGAATATAAGCAAGACTGCCCATACTGGCAGACATCCTACTCAAAGCATCGACTACTACATTGGCCTTTCCCGGATTATATAAGATGGTGATATCATAGTCATTTAATAGTTCCAACCACCTTCTCTGCCTCAAATTCAACTCTTTATACTTTAACAAATACTGCAGACTCTTGTGATCCGTGAATACCTCACATGCCATGCCACACAGATAATGCCTATGATTTTTCAATACGTGAACAATGGCTGCTAAATCTAAATCATAAACCTCATAGTTCTTCTCATGAATCTTCAACTGCCGTGAAGCATAGGCAATGACCTTACTATCCTACATCAACACTACACCAAGCCCAATACAAAACACATCATAATAAGTTGTATATGGCCTTGAACCTGTGGGAAAAACCAACACAGGATACGTGGTCAAAGCTGTCTTGAGCTTCTAAAAGCTCGTCTCACACTCGTCCAAACACCTGAACTGGACACACTTCTAGGTTAACCTGGTCATCGGGGCTACGATAGATGAAAACCCCTCCACGAACTGACAATAGTAGCCTGCCAATCCTAAGAAACTCCGAATCTCTATAGCTGATGTTGGTCTAGGTCAGTTCTTGACAGCCTTAATCTTCTTCGGATCAACCTGAGTACCCTCTGCTGATACAATATGACCCTGAAATATAATTGAACTCAACCAGAACTCACGCTTCAAGAACTTAGCATATAACTGACTATCTCTCAGTCTGAAGAACTACTCTAAGATGTTGCTCGTGCTCGTCGTGGCTGCGGGAATATATCAATATATCATCAATGAAGACTATCACAAACGAATCCAAATAAGTAAGGAACACTCAATTCATCAAATCCATAAAATATGCTGGGGCATTTTTCAACACGAATAACATCACCACGAACTTATAATGCCCGTACCGAGTGCGAAAAGCTATATTAGGGACATCGAATGCCCTAATCATCAACTGATGGTAGCCAGATCTCAAATCAATCTTTGAAAATACCTTGGCACCCTAAAGCTGATCAAACAAATCATCAATCCTCGGTAATGGATACTTATTCTTGATCATAACATTGTTCAACTAACAACTAATGGTACTCAATACACATTCTCATCGATCCATCTTTCTTCTTAAGAAACAACACGTCACACCCCAAGGTAAAACACTCGGCCTAATGAAACCCTTCTCAAACAAGTCTTGCACTGCTTCTTTAACTCCTTCAACTCAGGCGGGGCCATACAATACACCAACCAGAACAGTACCTGCACATCCACCTTCAATACCTTTACCTCCACCTCTAGCATCTCTACCTCTACCTCTAATACCTCTACCTCCACCTCTAGATACATTAGCGGGCTGGACGAGTCCCTCAATGAACCTACTCACTCTCTCTCCCCGTGGGAAGTATGATAAGAGCATGATGAGCCAAGTCAATAAATCTGATGTCGTACTGAGTAACAGTCATAGAACCCTGCTGGAGATGCTTGAAAAGCCTCTGATAGGCCTCTCTCTGAGTGATGGGGAGAAACTCCTCCAAAAAAAGCTAAGTGACCGCTCCCAAGTCAAAGCTGGCGATCCGATCCAACTTGTCCATCCAAACAGTAATCCTTCCACCAAGTCTTGGTGGATCCATACAAGCGAAAAGTAGCAAAATCGACCCCATTGGTCTCTATGATCCCCATGTTACTGAGAACCTCATGACCGCTGCCTATATAATCCTGGGGATACTTAGTATATGCATCGCTGGAAGTAGTAGTAAAGATCTTGGTGAACCTATCCAGCCTCCACAAAGCATCGGTGGACATAACTGCTCCATCACTAGTCTGTGATGCTGTTCGGTTGAAGAAACAGTACGTGACCTTACCAATCGTGAAAGGACAAGAGTAGAGGTTTTAATTTAGCATTGAGAGATCAAAATCGCACGACATACAAGAATAGATGTGAAGTTTTTCATAACTGTGTAGCCTCTGGGGATAAATACATACGTCTCCGTACCGATCCCTAATACTTTTAAGCTTGTTTGTGAACTATGAAACCTATGTAACCTAGAGCTCTAATACCAACTTGTCACGACCCGAAATTCCCACCCTGGGGGGTTGTGACGGCACCTACTAATATGGTCTAGGCAAGCCAATCCCGTAACTACTTATCTCATTATCCAATTATTTCTTTTTAGCAATTATAAAGCAATAACATGATAATAGCGAAAATTCAAATTTAAGCGGAAGACAACAATAAAAAATATGAAGACTGTATCTATTACAAGTACTTAAGACTTAACCACCCGGCAAGAGAACAATAATATCAAACAAACATCCCGGCAAGGGAACAATGATATCAAACAAACGTCCCGGCAAGGGAACAATGATATCTCCACAATATCCCAGGAAGGGAGAAACAACTATAACCTAAATTTGCTACAACACCTAACTACCTCAGCTATAACCAAACTTTTTACAATACCTAACTACCTTAGCTATAACCAAACTTATTACAACACCTAACTACCTCAGCTATAACCAAACTTGTTACAACACCTAACTACCTCAGCTATAACCAAACTTGTTCCAACATCTAACTACCTCAACTATAACCATAATCTTTACCCAGCACAAAGAATCATCAACCTAAGCATTCGTAGTATCAATTAAGAACACAATGCAAGGGAATCACAACTCAACAATAGCCCAGCAAAGGGCAACATAATGATCTCTCCTCTTTCTCACTTTTACTTCACAATTCACTTCACAACTTGATCCAATGCTCTAAAGTTTCAATTATCACTTATACTTCCACGATTCATTATATAACTAGAGCCAACACTCCTTAATGTTCATAGGCCACAATTCTTTCCACAACTTTACACAACAAATAGAAATCTTCACCAAGGCATGAATAATACGACAAAGTCATGAAAATCAAAATATAAGACTCATGGTCATGCTCGACACCAACGTATAAATACTCGGCACCATGACTATATGTCGTACTCAACAAGAAACAAATAGAAAATAGGACACAACTCTTAATACCTCAAGCTAAGGTTAGACCAAACACTTACCTCGAACTTCCACGACCAACTCAAGCCTCAAACACCGCCTTTCCTTTCGAATTCGGCTCCAAATCCATTGTATCTATACATAATCGACTTGATAACATCAATTCAAATGTCTAATTATAGCTTTCTAATCATTCTTATCAAAAATTAAAAAATCAACCCCGAGTTCGCTTGGTCAAAATACGAGGTTCGAATCAAAATTATATCCCTATTCGCTCATGAGCCCAAATATATAATTAATTCTAAAATTCGACCCCAAAAGGAGGTCTAAATCACAATTATCAAAAATCCCTAACTCTACCTAGCTCCCTAATTTTCTATCCTTCATCTCATGTTTTAGGCCTAGAAATAAAGTGGGTGTTGCTAAAAATGGAAGAAACAAATTAAAGATTACTTACCCACGAGATTATGGTGAGGAAATACTTCAACAATTGCTTATGAGCTTTGGAAAAGAAGAGGTTTATAAGAGTTTATGAAAATCCCTTAAGTGTTCTGTTTTTGAGACTTAAAAATAACTGGGCAAAATGACTTCACGCATTCGCAACAAACACACCGCGTTCACGATGAGTCAGGCTTGTAGACCTTCGCATTCACGTAAGCGGGCTCGCGTTCGTGGAGAGAAATATCCTCGAGCCTTGCATTCGCGTCCAATGGGACGTGTTTGCATAGAACAAAGTCCCCACCCCTACCCAGATTCGATTAGCCTTCGCGTTCTTATGGCCAGTACCATGTTCGCGAAGGGATAACCCCCCAATGCCTCGCGTTCGGGACCTGTGCTACGCATTCGCGTAGAAGGAATTTCCCTCAGAAAAAATTAATACATTGTGTTCGCAGGAGAATTCGAATATAGACATGACAAAATTCTAACAATTGAAAACCTGCAAGTTTTCCTAAGACCGAAACCTTCCGAAACACACCCGAGCCCTTGGGGCTCCTAACAACTATATGTTCTACCTCAATGACCTCATAGGAACTTACCTGTGCGATCAAATCACCAAAATAACCTCAATAACAACGAATTAAACCTCAAAATCAAAGATTTTTTCTTAAACTTCATAAAACATTCACTAAATTCAATTGAAACGTCTTAAATCATATATAAGACCTTTAACGGGCATCGGAACAAAAATAAGGGCCTGATACCATCATGTTCTAATAAAATTTCATTTCAAAATACTTTAAATAATTTCAAAAAATAATTTTCTTAAAAAATTTATTTCTCGAGCTTGGGACATCGGAATTTGATTCCGGGCATAAGCCCAAGTCCCGTATTTTCCTACGGACCCTACGAGACCGTCAAATCACGAGTCCGAGTTCGTTTTCCTAAACATTAACCGAAGTCTAATTTATTTATTTTATAGTCAAAACTTATCATTTTTCACAAATTTTTACATTTAGACTTCCCGGCTACACACATGGACTATGCACGCAAATGGAGGTGACTCTATATGAGGTTTTTAAGACCTCAAAAATATAAAATTTAATTTAAAAGCAAGTGATGACCTTTTAGATCATCACATAGTATTTATTATTTGAAGTTTGAACAACTGAACTTCAAAATTAGAACAATTGACGTTTCTTCGTGGTAACATTGGAGTTGCAAAACCATCAAGTGCTCAACTTATTGTCGAATTCGGTGCACTCCCTCCAACTCTTTCTCTTATTTTTTTAATTTATTTGCATATTTATTTATTTTGTTGCTAGTAGTTAAATTTTTACAATATGTTTAATGCTGCAAAAAAGAGTTTGTAACAAGGTTACTAATATGAAAAATAATAAAAGAGGTAGTATTTCAGATTCAACATCTGGTAGTAATTTAAATACCTTTCCAAATATTTCTGAAACATTACCTGATAATAATATAGATAATGAATAATTGCGGGAAGATTTTGGTATTGATGATAATGAATTAGAAATGGAAGATGAAATACCACTTACACCAAGTAGTGTTGGAGCTGCTAGCAGGGGTAGTGGTCGTGGTGCTAGTAGTAAACCACATGTGGCCTCAACTAGTAATCGTAGAAAAGAAGGTATGGTTTGGAATTATTTTTTGAGAAAATAGAAGGTACCAATAGAGTTAAATGCAAATTTTATAATGATACTTTTAAACATAAGACTGGGGGGCAATTAGGGGGGACTGGGACACTTAGTAGACATATGAGAATTGAGCATCCTATATAATAGGGATCTGATGGAGATGGAAATCAATCAACTCTACACCCTACTACTGGAGGTCTTGTGAAATATGATAAAATGAAGGATCGTGAGGAGTTAGCATAAATGATTGTTTTGGGTCGTCTACCTTTTTCTTCTGCTTCTTCATCATATCGTATTACGCATATTCAAAGAATTTACAATCCTTTATTTAAATGTATCCCTAGAAGTACTTGTAGATCTAATATCTTTAGACTTTAGGGACAATATCAAACATACATACGTTATTTGTTTAGCCACCTTCCTTGTAGATTTTCTCTAACTTCTAATATTGGCCATGCTATTAATGAAAATGATTATTTGACAATAAATATCATTGGATAGAGGATACTACTTGTATGCAAAAACGTATTATCATTTTAAAATATGATGAAGATCAGAGTTATACTGCCGAGTTTATAAGTAGTACTATTTGTGAAGTTGTTGAATTTTATAATCTCAAGCAAAAAATATTGTGTGATACTTCTAACAATAATAATGCAATTTCATGTTTATAAACGATGACTTTTAATTGTTAAAAGTGGCCTTGATTTATAATTTCATGAAATTTCATGAAATTTTTTATGTTAGGAATGCATGGCATGTTTATAATTTAATTGTTAAAAGTGGACTTGATTTATTTTTAACTGAGATTACTCATGTTAGAAGAGCAGTTGGTGTTGTTCAAGGAAATAATAAATAATTTAGAATAAAGGAATTTAAGAATAAGTGTGTCCAGTATAACCTTAAACCCAGATTCATGCCAGACGAAATTGTTTCTAGATAAAATTATATATATATATATATATATATATATATATATATATATATATATATATATATATATTTCTACAAATACAGATTTTCAATAACTGGAGTTGATAATGCGCATTAATAATGTTATTAAATTTTTACATTAATTTTATACAGCTACTATTGAGTTTTCTGGAGCATATTACCCTAATGTTACTATGACTTTAGTATATAGGGACATTTTAATTAGCATGCACGGAAAATTCAAAAAATATTTCTTTCGAATTCCTTCAATCTACTTAATTGGTGCTATTTTCAATCCTTCTATTAAGATATCTGATTGTCACCAATTAATGAACGCTTTATATACTTATATGGAGATGGGACAAATTGAAACCCATGATTTATATAATTGAATGAACAAGCGAAATGAATATTTATATAATTATTATGCAAATGTAATTGATGATGATGCTCGTAGTGTAGGCAATGTTAATCCCACTATGCAGTGTACCATTTATGCTACTGTGAATGATGATGAAGGCCTTGATAGTTTTAATATTTTTTCTACATTTTCTAACTCTCAAACCAGTAGTAGGAATATTGATGAACTTTAATTCTACTTACATAAGCAAAAAGATCCTCACACAAAGAAATTTTAACCGCTGGGATGGTGGCATGAAAATGAAAAATAATTTTCTATTCTTTTCACTATGGTTCGGGACGTTCTGAATGTGCCAATTTCAACTATTGCATCAGAGAGTGCGTTTAGCTAAGCAAGACAACAACTTGGAGACACCCGTCACTCATTGGGAAGCAAGACTTTGGAGTATGTTTTAGAGATAAGATTAGATCGGAATGAAGAAATCAAGGACATAAAGATGTTGATAGCCTAGAAGATGAGGAACTTGGAAATATATTAACACATGGTAAAACATCCGAATTTAACACTCCAAAAGAAGGTCACTTAGTTTATATTGATTATGAATAACTTACTACGGCAATGCAAAACCTTTGAATTTACTCTTTTTTTGTTAATTGCTTGTTGTTACTTGTTAAATGTAAATCTTTCAATTTTTAAGTTTAAATTTTGAAATAAATGTAGCACTTGCAATTTATAAGTGCAAGTTTTTTCTCATATTTCTTGTATTCTTTATATTAATACAACTTACAATAGTTATACAATATACAAAAAAATAAATAAACCCGACCCGGCCCGACCCCTTCAACCTTTAATCCTTACGATTTAATTTTTACTCGAATGAATCTGAACCCGTTAAATCGGTAAGCCCCAACCCGTAACAGATCCGGACCATAACCTACACGAATACAAAAATCCTTATCCAGCCCGACCCGATCCACCCATTAAACACCCTTAGTATCATTATCAATATGAGATCTTTGTATTGTGAATTTGTAGTGCCTCGTAAAGAAGGAAAATAGAAAACTACCATATTAGAGTACATAACTATAGGGATAGAAGCGTTACTTAATTCCTCAAAGTAGACTCTTTAGGTAGTCGTTCCTACCTAATCGGAAAAAAGTTGATGTGATATATCTTATATTAAAAGCACGAAAGCTTTTAGTAAAATATTATTTATTTTTTTATTTTATATTAGATAAAATAACCATTTGATTATATTTCTAATATGTAAAATTAATCATTTAATTAATTCTATATTGTTTTGGAATAGCCATTTAATTATTTTTCCAATATATAGATCTTTTTAATCTACTAAAATTTTGCTTATTAATAATTTCCTTTTCAATTTTCTGATATTTAGGAATAGTCACTTTAATACTTAAAAAGTTTAAATCAAATAAAAATTCACCTAACTATTTTTTTTCTTGTTTGACGATGTAATATAAAGCAAAGAAAAAGATATCAGCAATTCCACCATTGACAACCATTAAAAACTTTGAAGCTTTGAATTCGAATTTGGATTTTCAAAAATTATTATTTGTTAGCATTGGGTGCTGTTGCAAATAACTAGAAATATAGTTTGCAGTTTATATCTCACTTTTGAGGAGTTTTGGTGAAGATTAGACTTAGTTTTGGCTGAATTTCAGATTGAAACTCAAAGAAGAAGAAGAAGAAGAAGAAGAAGAAGAAGAAGAAGAAGAAGAAGAAGAAGACATGACATACATTGTATTGCAAAAATTGTAAAAAAAATTATTTTCCGTTATTTATTTATTTTTCTTTTATTCATTAACTATTGTATGAAAGTTGAACAATATTGTATAAAAATTGTATTTAAGTGGTATTATGTTGTAGTTGTATATAACCGCGTAGAAATCATGTACGAAAATTGTAGATAAGTTGTATAACATATAACTAGTTGTATGAAATTTATTTTTACTATGTATGAATTAGATACAAATATACAAAAGATATATTGTATAAAGTTTAAATTTAAGTTTGTAAAAATGGCCTTAAATACAATTCCTTATAGGGCTGAGTAGGGGCGGGCATATTTCAGTTTGAACCGAAAAAACTGATCGAACCAACTTTTTTATTATTTCGGTTTCGGTTATTCGATTTTTTGGGTTGATTTTTTAAAAAAAAATTCAAAATTCAATTTTTCATTTTGATTGTCAGTTATTGATATTTTTATTTCGGTTAACCAAAAAACGAAAATATTTGTACATGTACTATTTAAATAGTATATAGACTATATCAAATTAGTTATTAGGCTAAGGCACAAACCCCAAACCCAACTGCCTAAAATTATATCCAAAATCGTTAGCCTTAGCCCTTAACTCATTCTTAGTTAATCCAAAATACTTTAGGTCTTATTCTCTTCTAACTTCTCCCTCTCGCAGTTACAGTCTCACTCTCAGTATTCTCCCTCTCGGCTCTCGCTACCAGTCTCTCTATCGGCGGCAACTAAGCTTCATCTAGAACGGGTCCGTTGACAGCCTCATATCTAGGGCTCCTTTCTTGTGCCAGTAACTGGTAAGCTTCATATGTTTCGTCTCTCATTTCTTCAATTCCTGTAATTCTTTGAATGTACTGAAATTCTTACACTGTTTCATCCATTGGTTTCTTGGTGTATGGGTGTTATACGAATGGCTCAAACTATTTCCATTATTTGGCCACATTTGGGATTGGTGCTTAATTTTTGTGATTGTTTCCCTTGTATTTTAAAAGTATTGTAAGACTTTTATTGGTTTGGGATTTGACCAATATTTAGCTTCATCATTATTCTAATTATACCAATTTCTCCCTGATATTGTTGCATTCAATAAATTGTTTCTTTATTTGATGATTCTGACATGTAGCTTTGGGTTTTTTTGTAAATTTGCTACTTGTTCAATTGTTCTGCTCGTATTGATATATTCAATTCTTGTCCAGAAATTTTCTATTTGTTCTTCATGTATTCAATTCTTGTCTAGAATACCCTATAGCCTTAGGTATTCAATTCTTGTCCAGAATAGTAAGCTCAATATTGTTCTGCTTGTATTCGTTTTTGAAGATGGAAGAAAATGAAAGTAGGGTAAGCGAAGCCTGCGAATGTGGGGGTTCAAATGATAGCATACCCAACACTAAAGGTTTCATTCCGGACAATCTTGATGAAGCTCCAAAGAAAAGGAAAGCGATGCAACCTAGATCTGAAGCTTGGAACCATTTTGAGAAGTATGATGATCCTAGTGTAGTTTAAAGAGCAAGATGTAAGTACTGTCATAAAACTTATGCTGCTGCTACGAAATTTAATGGTACTACATCAATGAACAATCATCTTGTTAAGTGTCCCAAAATGCCCCGTAGCGTGAAAAATAGTCAAACACAATTAAGTTTTCTACCAACTTCAACTGGGGAAATTGAAGGGGTGCTTACCACTTAAAAATTTGATCAAGCACTTAGTAGGAAAGCTTTAGCTCAAATGATAGTTTTGGATGAATTGCCATTTAGTTTTGTTGAAAATGAGGGATTAAGAAGTTTATTGGAGTCACAATACCCCAATTTCAAGTTCCTTCTCGTTATTCATTGACAAGAGATTGTTATGAACTTTATTGTGATCAAAGGCAAAGTTTGAAGAAGTCCTTCAATAAAGCACGTCCTAGAATCTGTCTTACAACAAATACTTGGACTTCTATACAAAGAATAAACTATATGTGTCTTACTGCTCACTTTATTGATAGAGATTGGAAATTGCATAAAAGGAGAATAAACTTCTGTCTCATCTCTAGTCATAAGGGTGATGATATGGCATCAGTTATTACTAATTGCTTGCTTGATTGGGGTTTGAAGAATGTATTTACTATAACGGTAGATAATGCTAGTTCCAATGATGTCACAGTAAGAGAAGTGTCTAAACAATTGACTGCTTGGGGAAGTAATATAATGAATGGTAAACACTTGCATGTTAGATGTATGGCTCACATACTTAATCTCATTGTACAAGATGGGTTGAAAGAAATAGGTGTCGCTATAAGAGAGTTAGACAAGCTGTGAGATACATTAGACAATCTCCCACTAGGATTAGAAAGTTTAAAGAATGTTGTGAATCTCAAAAGTTAACTTCCAAGAGAACATTATGCTCAGATGTTTCTACACGATGGAACTCTACATACATGATGTTACACAACACAATAATTTGAGCTTGCCTTTGACAAATATAGTTTCTTTGATATTGGATTGTTGCATCATCTTCGTACCTATGTATGTGAAGATGGAACTAGTGCAGGTGATCTCACAAGTGCTGACTAGGATAATGTGATAACAATGGTAACATTTCTGAAGCTTTTTATCTGCTTACTTTGAGGGTCTCTGGTTCTCTTTATGCCACTTGCAATGTGCATTTTGTTGAAATTTGTGAACTTGATCTTATTTTGAAAGAATGGATGGAAAATGAAGATGCTAGTTTGAAAGAAATGGAAAAAAAAATGAAAGAAAAAATTGCCAAGTATTGGGGTGAACCTGAAAAAATGAACAAGATGATTTTTATTGCATCAATTTTGGATCTCGTAACAAGCTTGAATATGTTCCTTTTGCAATTGTGAGGATGTTTGGAGAAAAAATAGGGAAAAATTGAATTTAGAAGTGAAAACTTATATGAATTCTTTGTATAATTATTATGTAAAGAAAAAATTCAAAATGATCTCCATCTGCTTCATCTGGAAACACAACAGCTACTGTCAATGGTTACAGTAGCTTTTTGAAAAGGGGAACAATGAGAGCGAAATTTGAATTTTAGAAACATAAGGAAGTGACAGGAGGTTTAGGTACTAAATCAGAGTTAGAAAGATATCTTGCTGAAGATCTTGAGCCTGAAACATAGGACTTTAAAATCTTGAAGTGGTGCAAAATCAATGAGCCTAGATTTCCATTCTTGCAGAGATGACTCGTGATGGGTTAGCAATTCCTATTTCAAGTGTTGCATCCGAATGTGCATTCAGCACATGAGGTCGCATTCTTGACCCGTTCAGGAGTTCGTTGACGCCTAAACTGGTGCAGTCTCTTATTTGTCTTCAAGATTGGATTAGAAGTGAACCTATTCCTATTAAAGTTGAGGAAGACTTGGAGTATCTGGAACAACTGGAACTTGGTAATTATTGTGTTTTGCATTTATTATATTACAAATAGTTTATTTAACACTAATGCATGACAAAGTTTTCTTCAATATTTTCCTTAGATTTGGCTAATTGTGCAAAAGATTCAACTATTATTGACATATAGTTGCAACCTATGGCATGTGTGGTAAGAATCAACTATTTTTGAACTTTGCTTACAGTATCTTTATTTTTGAGCTATGAATCTCACAGTACCTTCATTTTTGAGCTATAAATCTCACAGTCCCTTCTTAACTCTAAATAGGTAGCAGACTAGCAGTGGATGTTTTTGGTGCTGGAGCAACTGTCTTGTGTCTTTTATGTCATGTACTAGTAGTGTTGGTGTCATGTAGTAGTAATGTTGGACTAGTAGGAGCTATTTTTTGGTTATGTAATATAAATAATGTAATGCTCTTTTGGTTGTAACTACTAGTAGTGTACTAGTGTTAGACTAATATACTTGCAATCAAAATCTTGCAATGAATTCAAATCATTGTCTAATATACTAATGTAAAATGGGTTATAGTGTAGCAGTTTATATATGGGCTTAGCCTATATAGTATATATAGTTTATGACTATGTAAATAAAAGAATAGATTTATGACTTATCACATTCAAAAAGTCAAAAATTTTGGAAAAAACCAACAAACTAGTCCAATTTTTACGTAGAACAAGCCCAGCCCAATATGATAATGTTCAAATTGAAAAACGACACAAAATAAACCGAACCAAAATTCTAAAACCGAACTAAACCTAACTTATTTCAGTTCGGTTTTTATTACTATATTTGTAAAATCGAAAACCGAATAATCGAACCGAATTTCATCAAACCAAACCGAACAGATCGAACGCCCACCCTAGGGCTCAAAGTGCTTGGGTTGGGCTCTATAGATCTGGACCTTTCTGGGCTTAAATCCGGTTCAATCCCGAGGCCCATATTAGCAGAACCAAAATCCAAGAGCCAGGAAATGAAACTCAAACACCAATCTTATTATCCCCAATTCCCACTTCTCAAAATTACACAACTTTCCTGAAGAAATGTCGAGAAGGTTCGGAAAGAGAAAGGAAGAGGATGAGTACGCTTCAGAAGGCGACAATCCTCCTAAGAAATCTTCCAGAACTGATGATTCTGACGATGCTGATGGCATCGTCGTGTGTGAGGTCTCTCTTTTTCACTTCCCCAAGCATTTTATGTCTCACTTACATTTCTACTGTTTTTCTGATTTTTCCGTTGGTTTCAGATTTCTAAGAATCGGAGAGTATCAGTTAGGAGCTTTCAAGGGAAGATAATGGTGGATATTCGTGAGTTTTATGTTAAAGATGGCAAGCAAATGCCTGGCAGAAAAGGTACCTGCTGCCTATTTATTTTTTATTTTTCTTTTCAGTTTATGTATGTGATTTTGGGCGATGCTAGCTACATTTGAAACTCTAATGATTCTAACTATGTTGCTTTAGGGTTTTTCTTAAAATACTAGTTTTTATTTATTTATATGATGACGAGAAATAAGGGATACTTTTAGTTTTATCAACTCTGTAGCATGGGATAGCAGTGTAATGAATTTCTCGCGCGAGGATTGAACTTTCTGCTGGTCTTTATATATGGTGAATTCAAGATGCGTCTTTCACATAAACATCTATCACTTAAGAATAGTTAATTGATATGCATTTTAATTTTAATTTTTAACAGTCAGCTTAAATTACTTGGTTTGCTGTAAACACTTACGTGCGTATAAGTATTTACCCCTGATACATCTGTATATAAATTTTAGTTTTTGTTTTTCTTTTCTTGGTTTTTTTGTTGATCGTGACAAGTAGCATAAAAAATCTTGGGTTTCTAAGTTTCTTTTGTTATCTTTTCTCTTGTTCCTCATGTTTCTTTTTAGCAGGAATTGTGTATCTTGGTGTTCCTCTTAGATATCCAGTATTTTCAACATCCTTAAAACAAAGCATATATGTCATGAATTGCTTTTCGTCGAGACGTTCTTTAAAAAATTGTAACTATGATTTCCCATATCCTATTTTGATTGATGACCGAGAAATTCTGGGTCAATGGCATACGGTTTAAAACGTGGTGGATAATGGGCCCGCCCCTCGACCCTTGTCCGCTTAAATGCCAGACTTTTGTCCAGGTTCTAACTCGTGGCGTCTGCCTCTATGCTCCTTTTTGCCAACCATTCTTTTGCACCCTCCTTAAATGCATAGAAGTCGAAATTTTTTCGAAATTCTACCGAATTTCTTACCTAGACTCTAATATAATTATGCTCAAGTTAAGGAGAAGAGGTTGTTTCTTTCATAAATAATGTGCTTTTTCCTATGAAACGATATCTATGTTCGCACTTCGCACATAGGTTCATATATATCAAATTCAAGGCTAGCACTTGTAATATTTCAGTTTATCAAAATTCTGGGACGACAATAAAAATGTTGAAGACTTGAGGACGAATTTCGGTAATCTTGGATATGGAACGGGTTCAAGATTAAAAGTAACTTAGGGAGGATATTGGTTTTTTTTTCTTTTTTGGGTTTGTATTTTTCAATTTCAGTCGTTTCTAAGAATTACCAATTCTCATTGCAATTCCCATATGAAGCTGGTTGATGAAAGGAGCATCTGTCTCTACATGCGAGCCAATTCGGAAGTATATCTTTTCACAGGTTTCTGTATTAGCTTAGGTAATGGCCTATAAACTGTACGTAATCTGCAGTATGGAAAATTGCTGACTGAATGCTGTTGGTCTTACTAGCTACTCATTACCGTTGCGTTGTTTGACATGTCACATAGTTTTCATGCTGGCACGTTATTATCGCATTCTGACAGATCAACTCAAATCATATCATTGTGGGTCGACTCTGGCAATACTATGCAAATGAAGAATCTGCAGGATTTACTCCATTGTGTAGAAAGCAAGATATGCTTTGAATGTGGCTTTTATGGTCAGAAGAAGAGTTTTGCTCCTATCGTTCTTGCCTTGAGGTCTACCAGAGCTTTCTGCCACCAGCTAGAAAACTGTTAATATTCTTTATGTTAGCCTTGGTGGCTCTGTTCTTCCAAATGTCAGATTTCTTCTTCAGAGTTAGTTCCTTTTCCCACAGGGCTGCCTCTTAGAAAGGTCAAGAGAAAAATATTAAGTAAATGATGAAAGGTGACATTGTAGGATGTGGACACTATTTTCATAAGGCCCGTGGTTGTATAATTCAATTTGAAAAGGAAGGGATATTACCTAGAAATAAAGTTATTACTCTTGTAGTGCCATTCAGTCACATTTACAAATGTTAACTGTAGTTCTGAACTTTTTCAAAACTGACATACTTTGAGATGCATCAATAGTGTTCTTAAAATAGTTACCATCCGCTTTCTCTTTACCATTGATGTTAGAAGTGAACATTGTTAATTGAGCTGAATTGGGGCATAGTGAACTAGTAGAAAGAGAGAATCAGTTGGTTTATGCGAGAGGCTAGATGGAACCAGCTCATAGCTGAAATGCATATGTATTAACCAAACTTGCATTGCGCGAACATGGGCAAATAGAATTTAAGACATTGTGCAGTTCTGAAACTCCTCTGACTCAAACTTAATTTGTGTTGCCTCTTTGGTTGATCTCTTTAGGTTCCTCAGCATGTCCTGAAGTTTGCTCTTGTACTTTATATATGTACTGGTGCATCTCCATGGTGCTTTTCGTTCTTTAAATACATTCCTTAATTAAGTGAACATCAAACAGCTCTCAGCTCCTGTACTGCTTTAAAAGAATAAATAAAGAGGGAGGGTGGGAGTGCGAGTTCTTGCCCACAGACCAACTGTTAACTGCTTTAATTATATCTTCTATTCTCAACACAAGTTTACTTATATTTTTATTCATCTTGTGTCTTTCTTTGAATATAATTTCCAAAGTCCATGTATCGGCAGACTTAGAAACCATACCTAACAGTGGTGCTTTTCCTTTTTCCTATTTCAGGCATCTCGTTGAGTATGGATCAGTGGAATGTACTCAGAGATCATGCAGATGAAATTGATGAACTTGTCGCGAACAGTTAAACGTCGGAGATGTGGTGTATCACTAAGTTGATGTATAATTTTATTATGTGTAAAAGACAAGTTGACTTGGAACTAGGAGACATTTTCCGTTGGTACAGTTTCAGATTACGGACAAATCAACCTCTGTTTATTTTGCTATTAAATGGCTTTAGGATATGTACTTTCTGAATGGAATCTAACATGCATGCTTTGTGGCTAAAAAGAATGGCCCTTCTCTGAACCATTCTTTTTCCTCTTCCCAATCTTGAAACTCATTGCTAATAAACATTTATCTCACCTCGTAAGCACGCATAGAGTCAACAAAGATGTCTGTTAGAGACAAAAACAACAACACAACAATTCAGTATAATCCCACTTAGTGGGGTATGGGGAGGGTAGTGTGTACGCAGACTTCCCTACCCTTGGGTAGAGAGACTGTTTTCAAATAGACTCCCGGCATCCTTCCCTCCAAGAACTTCCCACCTTGCTCTTGGGGATACTCGAACTCACAACCTCTCGGTTGGAAGTGGGGGTTGCTTACCATTAGAGCAACCCCTCTTGTCTCCGTTAGAGTCAAAAGCGACACCGGAAAATAAAACAAAGCACTTAATTGAATTCATATTTTCCATGGTATGTGCAAGGTTAGCTGTAACAGTCGTAAGAAAAAAAATTATATGCTTGGAGAAGGCTTTTGTAACCTTGTATGAGTTAAATTGTTCAACCAAACTGAGCTGCCTTTGCATTCACCTAAACTCAAAATTCTTAGGGGAAGTGCCCAGATTGCTGCTGCAGACATTTAAATTTGATACCTTGTCGCTGAAGTTGATACTTGCTTGTGCAGTTCGAACCGCAGACATTTAAATTTGAAGTTAAGCTTGGCAATTTCCCAACATCAACCTAGCAGTTTTTTCTTTCTTTTTTTGGTGCAAAGAAGCATATGTGCCCTTCAATGTAATTGTCTGCTGCAAAAATCAGTAAATTATTCCGGCAGAAAACCAAAGATTTCGAAATACTTTCGTCATAGTCAAACACCAGAAAACATGTCCAACTCTTATTCTCCGATCATGCATATTCGGCGTAAGATTGAATTTGAAAATTTGAAGTTGGAAGTTCATTAGTTCGCGAACATCGTTGCTATCCATGGATGTGCATATTTTGCTACCTGGTGCGGAAGGTTGTGGGAGTATCTCTCACAAGATGATTGTGTAAGTGTGACGTGTCAGTTATTTAAGTGGTAGAGATTTAAATCAGGTATGAAAATTCTGGTACTACCGCCGATTGGGATTTATGTCTTGGAGACTCTCAATTCCTTTAGTTGCGGATTGTGAAAGTTTGTTCTAGATTTGACGGTTGATCGCATGTGTCATAGGTCATTATAGATCTTTGGAAGGTTATTGACCTATTTTGAAATGATCGTAATCGGCTGAGGTCGTAAGTATACCAAATATGAATGTATATTTTACACCAAATCGGATATGCTTATTCAGCATAGCATTACTTACGGATGAGTCTTCGAGCGTGGTAGATGTTATTCCTGACGTCGTCTATTTCATGTGTTACTCTTTTATTCCATGTGGGTTGCGATACAGCTTGTTATCCGTGCGTATGTTGTAACTATGGGTGGCTTGTGGTACAATCGATCTCATGTACTCAAAAGTAACAAATCTAAACTTGAGCTGAGAAAAGTGACGAGCTCACAAAAAACAGTCAGAGACTAATATTAATAACCAATAGTAGCTCAAGATATAAAGGAAATAGTTTAAGTAAATAACTCAATGATATCATGTTCCTCGTTAACATTACAGGAATTTTGAAATACTTTCCAAGTTTGACACTTGAGCCCTTTTATAAAGTGTCCATCTCTGAAGATGGAAACTTTCTTCAAACTTCCCTTGGAAAGTGTCTACACAGTGATGTCTTGCGTATTATATATACTCCCCCGTTTCAACTCACGTGAACATGTTTGACTGAGCATGGAGTTTAAAAAAAATATAAAAATTAGAATTTATGGTCTTAAACAGATTAAAAAGGAATCCAGAGTATTTATATGGTTATAAATACTTTTCATTAAAGGTAGAGTTAGAAATTTAAGTTAAATTATTTTCAAATATTAAAAATTTTATTTTTAGACGAATTGAAAAGAAAATAAATTTTCATAACCTGAAATAGAGGGAGTTTTCTTTCAAGTTTGTACAACTTTCATGATCCAGTATTTTCCATTGAAAAATGCACTTCTTAAGATTGTATTTTCCATTCCTTCAAGAAAATCATTGGATGTGGTGAACTCATTACCTTTTTATGGGCAGCAACTATAATTCCTACTGACTATGATTTGCCCCTAATTTCAGACCATAACCCCATGGTGTTGACACTGTCTTCAACTTCCTGGCATGAAAAGAAGAACTTCAAATTCTTTAATGTCTGGGCTGATCATGAGAACTTCCACCAGATTGTATCAAGAGTGTGGCAAGATGGAAAGGCAGACACAATGAAAGCAATATGAGGTAAACTCAAAGCACTGAAGAACCCTTTAAAGACCCTAAATAGTAAGGAATTCAAGATAATTTCACAGAGAATTCAGCAGTTTCGACAGGATCTGGAAACAGTGCAAGTCCAGATGCACCAAGCCTACACTGATCACCTACAACAGAAGGAGAAGGAACTGGTCCTGAACTTGGAAAAATGGTCACTTATTGAGGAGAGTGTTCTGCAACAGAAAGCAAGAGCTAAGTGGATACAACTCGGGGACTCCAATACCAAGTATTTAACTGCAGTAATGAAAGAAAGAAACCAGCACAACCAGATTACTGAGCTTACTATTGCAGTGGGCACCAAACTCACTACAGCTGAAGAGATCAAAGAGGAAGTCATGGGGTTCTACAAGGCACTGTTGGGCACATCCGCAGGGAATCTGCCTGCTAAAAACCAAATGTATATGTCGAATGGGCAAAAGCTGACACAGCAACAGAGACAGGAACTATGTGCAACAGTTTCTGATAAAGAAATAGCAGAGTGTCTTAAGGCTATTGGAGATGACAAAGCACCTGGGATTGATGGTTACAATGCTGTCTTCTTCAAAAAGAGTTGGGGTATCATTGGTAATCAAGTCACCACTGCCATTAAGCAGTTTTTCACATCAACTAGGATGTGCAAACCAATCAATTGTGCAACTATCACCCTCATTCCTAAATTACCCAAACCAACTACAATCAAAGAGTATAAACCTATTGCTTTTTGTTCTGTCCTATACAAAATCATCTCAAAAATAATGGCTAATATGCTGCAGAAGGTCATTGCAAGTATTATCAGTGAAGCTCAGGCAGGTTTCATCCCAGGAAGAAAGATTCAGGACAACATCATCCTAGCACATGAGCTTGTAAAAAACTATACTAGGCAGTATGTATCCCCTAGATGCATGATTAAAATAGACCTCCAGAAAGCATATGACTCAGTTGAATGGGTATTCCTGCAGTAGGTTATGGAGCAGATTGGCTTCCCCAGCATCTTCATAAAATGAATCATGGAATGCATCTCAACAGTCAGTTTCTCTGTGTTAATTAATGGTGAACCTACCATGCCTTTTACTGCTGCCAGAGGACTGAGACAAGGGGACCCCATCTCCCCCTTCCTATTTGCCTTGGTCATGGAGTACCTAAGCAGATCCTGCACCTCACTAAAGGATGATCCAGCCTACAAATTCCACCCCAGATGCAAGAAACTGGACATTACACATATGTGCTTTGTTGATGACCTACTTCTATTTGCCAAAGGAGACCTTAACTCTGTCAAGGCCCTGTCCAATTGTTTCACACAATTCTCAGCAGCTTCAGGACTTCAAGCCAATATGAGCAAGAGCTCAATCTATTTTGGAGGAGTACCATTACCTATGCAGCAACAGATCCTTGATCACCTGGGTTATGAACAAGGCCAATTGCCTTTCAAGTACATTGGAGTTCCACTGTCCACCAAGAAAATCACACTGCTGCAATGGCAACCATTAGTGGACAGAATCACTGCCAAGATCACATCCTGGACCGCCAGGACACTGTCTTATTCTAGGAGGATACAACTTGTACAATCTGTTATCTTTGGTGTCCAAGCTTACTGGGCACAGCTGTTTATACTGCCTGTGAAAGTACTCAAAATGATTGAAGGCATCTGTAGGAGTTTCATTTGGTCCCGGATGAACATTGTCACTAAGAAAGCATACATCTCTTGGGATAAAATGTGTACCCCAGAAACATTTGGTGGGATGAACCTCACTAACCTAAAGCTCTGGAACAAAGCTTCCATTGCAAAGACCTGCTGGGACCTAGCCCATAAAAAGGACAAGCTGTGGATTAGGTGGATCACTGTATATTACATCAAAGACAGACCAATAGAATCCATTCCAATTCCTGTCCAAGCTAGTTGGATGGTGAGAAAGATCATCCAAGCCAGAGATATTCTACAAAGGATTCAGAATTGGAAGGAATAGAAGTGCTCGAGAAGACAGTTGTACCACTCACAGATGCAAACAGTGCCGAGAGTTCCATAGAAGAATTTAGTCATACACAATCAAGCTAGGCCAAAAGCAACATTCAACCTATGACTATTCCTCCAGGATAGACTCCCAACAAAGGACAGACTACACAGCTGGGGAATGAATATTGATCAACAATGCACCTTGTGTCAAAACCACCCGGAAACAAGAGATCACTTGTTAATGAACTGCCCTATGACTTTGGATTTATGGGAAAGAACAATGAACTGGCTGCAGGAAACCTACACACCCAGCTCTTATTGGAACCAAAAAATGCAATGGTTGATTGGCAAAGCCAAAGGTCGAACAGCTCGAGCTGCCACTTTCAAATTGGTTACAGCTGAATTTGCATATGCTATCTGGCTAGAAAAGAATGCAAGAGTCTTCAACAAAATATTCCGATGTAACACTGCCCTACTAAGAGACATAGTGTATAATTGTAATGTTAGAGGTACCCCAAGAATTAGACAAATATTACAACACCTTCACATATAGTAGTGCTAGATAGTTAGGAAAGTAGAAATAGTTTATATGTTAACCCCTAGACAGTCAGCTGGGTTGAAGCTCGACTGTGATTTTGTAAAGCTACTTCATTAGTGATTAATGAGAAACCTTAATTACAAAAAAAAAAACTATCGCTAAACCGTCAAGATGTTCGCAAGAAACTGGGCCACCTCAGAAAGATCCTCAGTCAGTGAGTGTACATCAGAAAGAGTAAGGTAATCCTAAAGAATTCAAAATAGAACCATAAAAATAAAAAAAATTAAAAAAAATTAAAAAGCAGCACAAAGTATCTGTCCAAAAACCTATCACCTCATGAATTGGTTAATCTTAGTAACTATTTCCTTTTTCTGTTATTGACATGAAATATTGAATAGCACTATCTACTTGTTGAGTCAGGTGGAATTTGAGCTTTTTAATATTCTTATATAGTCTTGGGGAATTCTGGTGGGGATATACCCCTTACATAAATAATATTCATAATAATAAAAGTGAAATATAACATAATGCTGAGATACGGTAATTAACAAGAATAAAAGAGTGACAACGACAAGATTTTTAAGTGGGAAATCCTTTTAAATGAGGGAAAAAATCACGGCCCCGAAATGAGCAACTGATATCACTATAGCAAGAAATTTTACACTTTGTAAGTTCGAGTAAATACTCCAAAGACTACTACTACACTCGAAAGAAATAACCATCTTTTAATAGTCTCACCTCACTACAATATCGCTCACTCTCTATTTTTTTCACGAAGTCTGTGATGCCTCACTCTTTCTTTCTCTCTATCTTGGTGTGATGAAATGAGAGTCAAACTCTCCTTTTATAACTGAAGTCCCACTCTCTGAAACCTACTATATTTGATAATTTGCACATATTTTTCCTTCTTTTTCTTCAATGTCAACAATTCAATAATGTTGACGGTAAAACCAAAGAATTTCTCAGCCAAATATTTTCCTTAGGCACATGCCTATTACTTTGGATTTTGATAGACCACATCAATCTCCCCCTCTAATCTCATTCATCTAGAGGAGGTAATATTGCATACTAGTTTGAGTGCATACCGACAAGTTCTTTGCATAGCTCAAACTTGTCTCTTGGTATCCCCTTGGTCAGTATATCCGAAAGATCCTCACTTATATGGATCTTCTAGACCTGTATAGATCCATCCTCTATTATTTCCTGAATCTAGTGATATCTCACTTTGATATACTTCGTCCTTTCATGATACATGGTGTTTTTGTTTAGGTCAATTGCACTTTGACTGTCACAATAGACGACATACTCGTTTTAATATAGTCCAATCTCTCGAAAGAACCGTTTCAGCCAAACCATCTCCTTGACAGCTTCAGTAGTGGCAATATACGACTTCAGTTGTAGAGAGTGCAACAACCTTCTGCAACTTCGACTGCCATGATATAGCTCCCCATAAAAACATGAATAGGTATCATGTAGTAGATTTGCGATTATCAAGATCACACGCCATACCAATATTCGTGTAGCCCTTCAAGATTGAATCAGATCCGCCAAAACACAAGCAATATCCTACAGCACCTCTTAGGTACCTAAGTATTCACTTGACTGCTTTACTATGTTCTTTTCCAGGATTTTCAAGAAATCTGCTCACAGTACCAACTGTATTAGCAATATCAGGTCTGGTGCATACCATTGCATACATTAAGCTTCCGATTGTTGAAGAATAGGGAACTCTAGACATATTCATTTTCTCATATATTGTTATAGGACATATCTTTTGCTCAACTTCAGGTGACCAGCAAGAGGTGTGTTGATTGGCTTAGCACTTTTCATGTTAAAGCATTGCGGTACGCGTTCAATGTACTTCTCCTGATATAGCCACAACCTTTTGCTTATCCGCTATCAAACTATTTTCATTCCCAAAACTTGTTGTGCTGGGACCAAGTCCTTCATATTAAATGGCTTGGACAGATCTCTCTTCAACTTTGCAATCAGCTCATTGTCTTGTCCTATAATCAACATGTCATCCACATACAACAATAATATAATAAAGTTATTATCAAAAAATCTTTTAAAGTATACAGATGGATCAAAATAGGTCTTTATGTATGTTTGACTTTTCATGAATGAGTCAAACTTCATGACCACTGTCTTGGTGTCTGCTTCAATCCATAAAGACTCTTATTCAATTTGCACACTATGTGTTTCTTTCTAGCTATTTGAAATCCTTCTGGCTACTCCATATAAATCTCATCTTCCAGATCTCCATGAAAAGAAATGAAGTTTTCACATCCAACTGTTCCACTTGAAGATCTAGGCTAGCTGATATGCACAAAGTTGTTCGAATAGAAATCATTTTGACAACAGGTAAGAAAATTTCGTCAAAATCAATATCTTTCTTCTGTGCGAAACCTTTTAACCACCAATCGAGCTTTATATCTGACCAGCTTGCCATTTTCATCTTTCTAAAGCTTAAAGACCCACTTACATTTGAATGGTCTTTTACTCTTTGGAAGTTCAACCAGCTTGTATGTTTCATTTTTCTGCAGAGAGTTCATCTCTTCTTGCATGGCTTTTATCCTCTGGTTCATTTCTATATGGGAAAACACTTCTTTAAGACTTTATGGTCCCTCTCAACATTGATAAGGACATATTCTGTTTAAGGGTACATGCATGACTCTATCCTTGGTCATTCTGATCTCGTTAGAGTTTGAGGTTGTTCTTCTCCCTGAGTGGGGTGCTTCACTTTCTCGACACCATCATCAAGTTTCTCCTCATTCTCAATAACCTCACTAGGTTGCTCCCCCTCCTTGGAAACCTCGTCGATCGTACTTTCATTCTTTGTCTATCATCTACAGTTCCAATTTCACTTTATCAGAAGATTGCATCTCTGCTTCTAACCTTCTTCTTTATAGGATCCCACAATTTGTACCCGAACTTTTCATCTCCATATCCGATGAATATGCATGGAACGGATTTATCATCCAGCTTTGTTCTCTGCTCCTTTGGTATATGTGCAAAGGTTCTGCTACCAAACATTTTTAGATGTGAGTAGGACACTTCCTTGTTGGACCAAACTCTCTCTAGGATGCAAACTCTAACGGAACTAACGGACTCCTATTGATTAGGTAATAGGTTGTCTGAAACTGCTTCACCCCAGAATGACTTAGGCAGTTTAACCATTCTGAGCATGTTTCTCACATTCTCATCAATAGTGCAGTTCATCCTCTCGGCTATGCCATTGTGTTACAGGGTTCCTTGAACTGTCTTTTCATATCTGATCCCATGACTTGAATGGTACTCTTCAAATTCCATTGAAGTTTACTTACCTCCATTGTCACTTTGTAGACGCGTTAGCTTTCAACCCGTCTACTTTTTCACCAGAGCATGAAACTTCAAGAAAACTTCAAACACCTGATCTTTGGTTTTCAGGGTATAAACCCATAATTTACGTGATCCATCGTCAATACAAGTAATAAAATATTTGTTACCACCCATTGATTTAATTTCTGCTGGACGACAAACATCAAAATATACTAAATCAAGCATATTTAATTTTCTTCCAGGCGATGTCTAAAATGATACTCTATGATGCTTACCAAATAAAGAGTAGTCATAAGGTTTTATCGATGTACCTTTGGCAAAAGATATGAGTGATTTCCTGGAAAAAATTTGCAATCCCTTCTTGCTCATATGACCCGTTCTTTTGTTCCACAAATCTCCAGAAGTCTCATCTTGTGTCGTGTTTAATTCACCTTGGCATATTTATGTATTTATCATGTACAACGTGCCACGATCAATTCCATTTGCAATCACCAACGATCTCTGGGTGAGTTCACTTATTATTTGTAAAATAGTTCTCGTATCCATCTCGGTCTAGAGTAATTCCTGAGATCAAGTTCATCCGCAAATTAGGTATATGTCGCACGTCCTTTAGGACCAATGTGCATCCAACATTTGTCTTGATACAAATGTCAGAGATCCCCCCAATCTTTGAGTAACTCGTGCTACCCATTCTCACAGTTCCAAAATCACCTGCTATGTATCTGCAAAAAAATTCTCTTACCGGTGTGGTATGGTAAGATGTTGTTGTATCAACTACCCATTCCGACTCTAGACCTGACACGTTCATGCATTCCTCTTCCTTATTTATAAATAGGACAATATTATCATTATTTTGTACCATGGTGGTTGTATTATCATCATTCTTCTGGCCACTGCTTTCACATTTACCCTTCCTTTGATTGGGCAATCTCTTTTGAAGTGACCTAGTTGATCACAATTGTAGCAATTTATGGCTCTTGATTTGGATTGGTTTTTAGACTTCTTACGTGCTCCGGATCTACCATAGTTGCTCGAATTCCTTTGATAACTCCCGCCTCTACCTTCTGTGTGAGAGCATGTCCATAATTTTCAGGCTTCTTTCTCATCTTCTCATTGAGTAGAAGAGCCGATGTAACGTCTTTCAAATCAATGGAAGTCTTATCGTGCATGATGGTTATTGCCAAATTATCATACGACAATGCCAACGAGTTCAATAGCAATATCACTTTATCTTCCTCCTCGATTTTTACTCCAACATTGGCAAGCTGTGTGATTAGTCTGTTAAACACATTTAAATGTGACAAAAAATTCGTACCTCCACCCATATGTAGGGCGTGTAACTACTTCTTCAGGTACAATTTATTTGTCAGCATTTTTGGATATGTATAAGCTTTCCAACCTTATCCAATGCCACATGTGGTGTCTTCATCAATG
The DNA here is from genome assembly GCA_034376525.1 of Nicotiana benthamiana. Lineage (NCBI taxonomy): Eukaryota > Viridiplantae > Streptophyta > Magnoliopsida > Solanales > Solanaceae > Nicotiana > Nicotiana benthamiana. The sequence continues at coordinate 76,388,287 of CM067324.1, read as the reverse complement.
ATGTTATTTATCACATTATTTGATAAGTGCAACCTGATTGCACCAGTAGCCTTTCATCTAAGTCAGCACAATGCTCAACTTTCATGGTATCATGCTTTTTGGCATCAACATCTATTTCGTTGTGTAATCCTTGTTAGATGAGCAGATCCCTAATTCTTCTTTACATGGTTGAGAAATTGTTATCTTCATTGATGTTTTCTACCTCATACATTACTTCGGATATTTTTTTCCACCGTGTATAGTACTACCGATAGTGAATAGTATTTATGAGCAAGCAGAACATGTGCTCTACTAGTTGTTGGAAATAAATTCCCTACAAAAATAATATTCACTGTAATAAAAGTGGAATAATAACGTAGCACCGAGATACTGTAATGAACAAGAATAAAAGAGGGACAATGACACCAAAATTTTTACGTAAAAAGTCCTTTTGAATAACGAAAAAAGTCACGGTCCCGAGAGGAGCAACTGATATCACTATATCAAGGAACTTTACACCTTGTAAGTCCGAGTAAAATACTCCAAAGACCATTACAACACTCAAATGAAATAACCCTCTTTTGATAATCCCACCAATGTCATCCATTCTCTATTTTTCTCACAAACTATTTTTGTTATACCATGTCTGTGATGCGTCACTCTTTATTTTTCTCTTTGTTGGTGTGATGAAATGAGAGCCTAAGATCTCCTTTTATACCTAAAGCCTCATTTGCTGAATCCTACTATATTTGACAATTTGCACATATTTTTCCTTCTTTTTCTTTAGTGTCAGCAATTCAATAATATTGGCTGTCAAACCAAAGAATTTCTCAACAAATATTTTCCTTATGCCAGTTACTTTGGATTTTGAATGAGATAGACCCCATCAAATTCTCATCTATTGAGCTACCTTTTGGGTTTGTATTAGGTGTTTTTGAGCTTGACTTGCCATATTTTTTGGGCTAAGTCAAAGTCAGATCTGTCTCACGACTTCTCTATCACTCTTTCTTGAATGAAGCCTGACTAGTATAGTAACAACTTGTTTGTCAACTTCTGCAGCAATAAGAAAATGAAGAGGATGATATCACTGGTGACCTTATAATTAGTAGGAGAGGAGATTACTGAGTTTTGTGATTTGTGAAAGCATATAGAGCCAGCTTTCATATTTATTTTTTTCCGATATTTTGCTTTTTTTTTAATTTTTTTCCCACTATTTAAGATTTGCTTTCTTCAACTTAAACATCAATAAAGGAAAGCGGCCGTTGGCTGCGATAATTTAATGTCCAAGAAGGTAACGTTTTCCATAGTTAATGAAAATAAATATGATAGTCAATGTAGAAATTAACAGCTTCTTGAATAATAATTAAAACTTATTATTTGTCTTATTAGATAGTCCAAAACTGATCTGATCATCAAATCAAATCAAAGGAGAAATTAAGGAATCCTTGAGGAAGACAGGAAGTCGTGAGGGAGGTGTATTGGGAAAATTTAGGTAATATATCGAATAAATTATGTGTTGACATATCATGACACGTGGATCAGTAAAGAAATGATAGCTTGGCGAAAAATAGTTGATTAGGCACGAGAAATCAGAAGGAACGCATACTCGAACCTCTTGATAAATTGAAAAGGCATCAGAAGAATGAACTTAAATAGGAAAAGAGTATAGATACGTATTACTGGTAATTAATAAGCATCAATTACAAAAAATGTTATAAAATCTGTATTGAAACAGTTACGATTTCCAATTATAACATTACATTAAATGTCACTAGTTGTCCATAAAGACCCAATTATAAAAGGAGAAACGTATTACTTAGAAATAGCTGTAAAAGATGAGGAATGAACATTTGTACGGACACGAAATACTATTGGAATATTCAGATTTACTTTGCTTTTTATTTAGCTATTATTCACACCAATAATTCATATTTCTGTTTGATTATCTATAACCCGAGTTCTTCTTCAAAACAAGCTTTGACCAAAATTTTTGTTTTTGGTTAAACAAATTGGTTTCGTTGCTGGGAATCTGATAATCTATTACTTTCTAAATTAATCTTTTTGTCAAATAAATCATGTCAAATGTCAATGAAAATAATCAAGGAGGCCGTCAATTCCAGGGGAATTCTCAAGGTGATGCAACCCCGGTCCCTTCCCTACAAAATTCTTCTTGACAATCTCGAGAAGGAACTCCTGATGGATCTCAATCAAATGCGAATGATCGGCTTGAAAATGATGAGGCTATCAACGAAGCTCTGCAAAAGTTAATCGCTCAACAGGTCAGCAAAGGTCATGAGGCTTTCGCTAACCAGTTACCAGTTGTACCACCGACATCAACTCCAAAAAACAACACCATAGAAAACCCTCGCTCAGGACTCGTTAATTTGGATAGTGGAGGAACTCCTATCAAATCTCGTGACAGAGGATGAGGTAACCCAACTTATTTTGATTTACAAAATTTAGTACAAACTTTGCAGAAATAGCTCAAGAAACAAAGCAATCGCATAGAGCAACTACCTGGAGTACCGCCTGTAATCAAGGGGATAGATATGGACAAATACTCGCAACAACTTTGGAAGTGCTACTCCTTTACCAATTCTGAAGAAATTTAAGATGCCTGAATCCCAATATTCCAAAATAGTACAACTGATCCACGGGATCACATGACTGCATCCACAACAGGTGAAAAAGGCAACGACTTGACAAAGCAGAAAATTGAGTCCATTTTGGTCAAAAAATTCGGAGAAACACTCACTAAGGGAGAATTAACATGATACTCTCTTTTACCTAAAAATTCTATAGATTATTTTGGTAAACTTGTAGATTCATTCATCAAAGCACATTCGGGAGCTCAAAAAGTTAAGAAAAGAATAGAGGACATTTTTAAAATAAAGCTACAAGATACGGAGCTGCTCAGGGAATTCGTAGACAGGTTCCAACGTGAAAGAATGATGTTGCCACATGTACCAGATAACGAGGTAGCCATGGAATTTGCCAACAATCTAGACGAAAAAAGTTCACAACATGAGGATTAAGGAAAGCCGACAAGAACTTCTAGCTACAACTTGGAATGATGTTTATAACAGATACAACACGAAGCTTCAAATAGAATAGGATACCATCATTTAATCTCAAAGGGATGAAAAGGTGAGTTCAAGGCAAGCTGAAACTGAAAAATGTCCTGTAAAAATAGGTACTAACCTTAAATGGGACCAGAAGGAAGAGACTCACGACCAAAATAGGATAATCCCAGATATGATCATAGATCAAGAGATAGGAAGTCGGGTTCATCATCAAGGTTTAGGAAAGAACGAAACACAAAAGAGACGCATGGTGATTACAAAAGCTCTAAGGCGAAGATCGATGGTTATAATTTTAATGTAAGCACGTCCGAATTGGTGGCTATTTTAAGGAGCATGGGCGACAAGGTATGTTGCCAAAAGAAATGAGATCAAATTCAAATAGGCGAAATCTTGATTTTTGGGTACGAGTTTCACCATAATCACAGTCACAAAATGGTGGATTGTAGATTGCTGCAAGGTGAAGTGGAACATATATTGAAACAACGGTATCTAATGAAATTATTTAGTAAAAAAGGGAAAGCAGGAACATATGAAAAACAGACAGGAGCCTGTAAAACCCCCTTCACCAAAAAGGATAGTTAATGTCATAAGTGGAGGAGAAAAGATCAATGGCATAACATCAACAAGGAAGGTGTAAAAAATCATGGTTACACATGGGACGCGAGTTCGACAGATTGTGAAAGAAGATAATATTGCATTTGATGATGCAGATGTAGATGGCATGCTAACACCACACAATGATGCACTGGTAATTTCCTTACTTGTACATGACACTAATGTGAAATGAGTTTTTATTGATACAGGTATTTTCGTGAATATCATTCTATTAAGAGTGGTAAATGAGATGCAAGCTGATGATAGTTAATACCCAAGGCTCAAACGTCATCTGGTTTCGACAACTCGAGCATCGTAGCAAAAGGTGAGATAACACTCACCACATTTGTTGATGGAGTATTCAAAGATATAAAATTCCAAGTGGTAGAAATGGATATGGCTTACAATATGATTCTCGGTAGACCATGGATTGACGAAATGAACATTGTTCTATCTACCTTATATCAAGTTCCCTTCACAGTAGGGAATACAACAAATCTGTGATGACCAGCAAGTATTCAAGAACATTAATTTCGTAGTAGATTCAAAGAGAAAAAATGAAGAAAAATAGCAATCACAGAATTCAATTGAGGATGATGCAACACAAACCTCAACTGAGCCCGAGTGAATAGATGTAGACTCGAGGCCCCATACCATCCAAGAGCCATAGGAAAATGAAAACATCAAAACGATAATTGAGGAATTAGAAGTTGTAGTACTATTTGCACCCTGGCCTGAAAGGAAAGTCTACCTTGGGGCCAACCTCAGCCAGGAAATAAAAGGTAAGTTGATTGAATTTTTTAAAACTAACGTGGATTGTTTTGCCTGGCCTCATTCTGATATGATTGGAATACCTTCGAAAGTGATGACCTACAAGTTAAATTAAAATCCATCATATCTTCCTGTCAAATAAAAGAAAAGAAGCAAGGATCTTTCAAAAATCAGCTGATTCAAGATGAGGTAAAAAAACTTTTAAAAATCGGGTCAATCCGTGAGGTAAAAATATCCAAACTGGTTAGCTAATACTGTAGTAGTATCGAAAAAGAATGACAAGTGGCAAGTTTGTGTAGATTATACTGACCTAAATAAAGCTTGTCATGAGGATTCTTTTATGTTACCGCATATAGATCAATTAATTGATACTACTGCAGGACATAAATCATTCAGTTTTTTAGATGCATAATCAGGGTATAACCAGATAAAAATGGATCCTATAGATAAGGAAAAACTTTATTTATAACAGACATGGGTACTTACTGTTACAAAGTAATGTTATTCAGTCTCAAGAATAATGGGGCCACATATCAAAGGTTTGTGACCAAAATGTTTCAAGAACATCTAGGAAAAACTATGGAGATCTATATAGATGATATGTTGGTCAAGTCACAACAAGCAGGGGATCACATTCAACATTTGTTTGATACATTTCAGATTCTTCGTAAATATAACATGAAATTAAATCCTGAGAAGTGTGCATTTGGAGTTTCGTCAGGTAAGTTCTTAGGATTTCTTGTTTCCAACCATGACATTGAAGTAAATACCGCATAGATTAAAGCTATTGAGGAAATCCTTGATAGACTAACAAGTAAAACAGAAGTACAGAGACTGACTGGAAGAATAACAGCTTAGGGAGATTTATTTCCAAATTATCAGAAAAATGCTTCAGGTTCTTTTCAGCACCATCAAAGCAGGATCAGTTCGAATGGTCTGTGGAATGTTAGCAAGCGCCTAAAAATCTGAAAGTATACTTGTCAAACCCATCGTTGCTTGCAAAACCAAAAGATAGGAAGAAATTACTCATCTACCTTGATGTTTTAGTAGTAGAGGTGAGTGCTATGTTAGTTTGTGAAGACCAAGGTAAACAGTCTCCAATTTACTATGTTAGTAAGTCATTATTAGATGCTGAGACTCGGTACCCTCATCTAGAAAAACGTGCACTTGCATTAATTATGGCATCTAGGAAATTAAGACTTTATTTTTAATGTCATCCCATCTCTGTAGTAATTGCTTATCCCCTATATAATATATTGCATAAACAAGAGTTATCAAGTAGATTAGCCAACTGGGCCATAGAACTAAGTGAATATGACATTACGTATCAACCTAGAACTAGAATAAAGTCGCAGGTGTTTGCCGATTTTGTGGCAGATTTTAGCCAAGGGATACAACTAGAAGCATAAAAAGAACTACAGTTATTCAATGGGTCTAATCCAGAAACTTGGACCTTGTTTACTGATGGTTCATCAAATGTAAACGGGGCAGGCATAGGTATTGTTTTGGCACCGCCTACGGGAGAAACCATACGACAAGCCATAAAATGTCACCACATCACTAACAATGAGGCAGAGTATGAAGCTGTGATTGTAGGTTTAGAACTGGCACAAGAGCTTGGCATAGAACATGTTGTAATTAAAAGCGATACACAGCTCGTGGTTAATCAAATGCTGGGACTTATATAGACAGAGAGGCAAGAATGCAGCAGTACCTGGAAAAGGCACGTAATATGGTTAGGCAATTCCAAACCTGAAAATTCGTGCAGATACCAAGAGAGGAAAATACCAAGGCAGACACCCTAGCTAATCTTGCATCTACTGTAGAAGTAACAAATAACAAAAATTCTTATGTAGTTCATTTATTTCATTCAGTACTTGATCAAAATAAAAACGAGGTAAATTTCAATAATTTAACTTGGGATAAGAGGAATGATATTGTCATTTTTTTTGCAATATGGAATTTTACCTGAAGATAAGAAAAATACTCAAGCACTTTGCAAAAAAGCTACTCGATACTGTTTAAAACAAGGTAATCTTATCGTAAAATGTTTGGTGGTCCTCTAGCAAGATGTCTCGGTCCTTCTCAAACAGAGTATGTGATAAGAGAAATATACGAGGGACATTGTGAAAATCACGCGGGAGAAAGATCTTTAGTAAAACTATGATTAGAGGCAGTTATTATTGGCCAAACATGGAAGAAGATGCAGAAACTTTTGTGGCTTAATGTAACAAGTGCCAAAGATACGGTAACAACATGCATAGACCTGGTGAATTATTATATCCAGTCATTGCACCGTGGCCATTTATAAAATGAGGGAAGGATATCGTGGCTCTACTACCGCAAGCCAAAGGCAAGGTAAAATTTTTGCTAGTACTCACTAATTACTTTACTAAGTAGGTAGAAGCAGGAGCTTTTAAACAGGTACGAGAAAAAGAGGTTAGAGATTTCATTTGGCGAAACGTCATATGCCGATCTGGGGTACCAAAGGATATCGTATATGATAAGGTTGTATTTTGGTCCGGGCCCGGGCCTAAATGGGCCAGGCCAAACGGAGCTGGGCATTGGCGGTCCCAGGCCTAACGATCCAAATGAGTAGAACCGACCCACTGCGGTCCTAAGCCCACATGTTCCCAGCCTAAAAGGGATGGGCCCACGGGCTTAAATGGGCTTTTTCGTTCCGGGCTATTTTTATTAAATTTTTTTATCTAAGGTAATTTCTTATAAACCATATATGTATATATTAATATAAATTTCTTATATATAGCGCTCTCTCTCTCTCTTTCTTTCTTTCTCTCTTTCTCTCTCTCTCTCTCTCTTTCTCTCTCTCTTTCTCTCTCTCTCTCTCTCTCTCTTTCTCTCTATCTATATATATATATATATATATATATTTGAAGATATCTACCTTTATCTATATGGTGTTTCTTTATGTGTCTAGTTAAACTACATATACCGCTACGGTCTCTAGTAAATTAATGAGCCAACAAAGATCCACAAGTTTTACACTTAGCCTTATTTTGTTCAAAAAGTTCCAAACAAGTGATGTTTCGGGGCATTTTGAACGTTTCCTATTAAAAGTAGTGATTACTACAGGAGGGTCACGCGGGGGATCTGTTGGATTATTAACAGGACTAGTAGGTGTATCATCTAAATTTGGTTGTGTTTCATCTAAATCATCATTTTCCTCACCATTTTCAAAGATAGTTTGATTAGGATAAAGAGTATTCATAACTTCTTCATTTAATTGTTGACCTGGTGTAACATCATGGCAAAATTGACTATTGAAAAATTGAAAACAATGGTTATCACTATCAAGAATAACAGGTGGAGGAGGACGAGTAACAAGTCTAGGAGCCGGGGGAATTTTAGATCACCAATTTTAGATTTTTCCTTACCACCAAATATTTTTTTCAAAGAAAATGCCATATTAAATATAATTATACAAGCTAAAACAAACAAAACTATAATATTAAACTTAAGAGTTGGAATGAGTTTACCGAATTGACGAACAACTTCTTAAAAACTAAATATCGTTGAAAACTTGAATACTTCAATTCATCAACTTCACAAATTTTCATGAAATTGCAATAATAAAGTAAGCAATTATAGAAGAAAATTAGAGAGATACTGAGAGAGATTAATGAATTTATGAGTAAAAATGAAAGAATGAGGGGGTATTTATAGTTGAGAATAGGAAAAACACGTAATTATAAAAAGTTTGGGGTTAATAAAGTTTGGAGGCCAAATGGCTACTTTTTAAAGTTTCAAAGGGTTAAAAATTGACGGCCGATAGCTAGATTTTAAAAATTTGACCGTTGGCCCTTTTAAAAAAAAAAATTAAAAATAGTCATTTGGCCCATTTGAACTGGCCCAGGCTCGCCTGCCGGTCCCGGGCTAAACAATTTCGGGCTCACGGGGTTTTTGGTTAGAACCGACCCGTTATGGGCTTTTGCACCACTAGAGACTGCCCTGTTTGAACCGGCCCATTTGGCATGTTTGGCACGCGGGCCCGGGCTGGGCCCGACCTACAATACACCTTTAGTATGTGATAATGGCCCGCAATTTATAGTCACGCAAATCAAAAAAAAATTTCAAAGTTAGCAACGCCATCCGGTGGGTAATGGGAAAGCTGAATCAACAAATAAAGTCATTATCAATAACTTGAAGAAAATGTTGGAAGAATCTAAAGGCAAATGACCAAAGGTGTTACCTGGGGTCTTATGGGCTTATCGAACAACCGCAAAAACAAGTATGGAGAAAATACCATTCTCACTTGCATACGGAGTTGAAGCTTTAATTCCAGTCGAGATAGGGGAACCAAGCATGAGATATACACAAGCTACCGAGGAATAAAATGAAGATATGCAAGTAAACCTAGATTTGCTTGAAAAAAGGAGAGAAGTTGCGTTAATAAGGATGGCAGCATAAAAATAAGTTATGGAACTATACTATAACCAGAAAGCTTGTCTCAGATACTTCAAGATTGGGAACTTCGTACTTAAGAAAGTTTTCTAATCCACGAGGGTAGCTAATGCAAGAAAGTTAAGTCCAATCTGGGAAGGACTTTATAAGATTCATGGAATCACATGAAAATGAGCATACAAGCTTGAAACATTGGATGGAAAGATTGTACCTTCAAATTGGAATGATGTTCACTTGAAGAGATATTATTTATGAGGAAAAGAAATACCCACAGGAAGGTATCCCTATTAACTATTTTTATTTTTGAATTTTACTAACGATTTTAGATGATAGGCAAAAAGCTGGACCGTACTAAATGATAAATTATAACCTGCAAGACACACGGAAAAAATATAATTCCCGGTCTAGGGTTACAACTATTCTGATAAAAATTTAAAAGAGTTAAGCACTCTTCATCTTAAATCATACCTCCGAGTCCCGTTTATTTTTCCTTTTCAGGAAAAGGACCGCATAGAATGAATAATAGAGTGCTAGAGATTTCATACTTCAAAGTTCAACACTTGGGGGACTATATAATATACATATGATATATGTATAAAAAGGCAAAGAAGACTTTTATAATTAAATTTCAATTAAAGCCCAAAAGTCTACTCATCAAATGAATCGAGTTCAGAGCAAAGTCCCGAGCCAATAACACAAGCCAATCAAAAACCTTCATATAGATTTTAAGTCTTACGATGTCTAGGTTAAAGGCAATATTTAGCCATGGGTTATAAAAAACCCTTGGATTTTGTTTTCTTTGTTACAAATATGTTGTAAGAAAAACACTTACGGAAAAATAATAGAAGATATTTAAATACATGTAATATGTTATTTAAACTTGACAAAATTCAAATGAAAACTTTGTCAAAGTTATTTTAAGAAAACATGTGTGTTCCTATTTCTTTTTTCGTATATTTACACCATTGTAAAGTTGAGACGTCTTCATCATTAAGCGTCATATAAAAGGGACTTCTTTTATAAATTCATGTTTGACTCAAAAATCCATGAAGTTAACAAAACATTTAAAAAAATAAGAGAAAAATGCAAAAAGGGTAAGGCAAAAACCCAAGAATTAACAAATAAGACCTTGAATATAAAGACAAAAAAAGAAGAGCAAAGCAGAAGATCAAGACAATTAAGTTAAACAAAGCTTCCATAATATTACGTTTAGACTAAGTAAGAACTTGTCCATAAACTAATTGTCATTGTTTTACAAAATATCTCGAAAAGGTCTAGGGACTTGTCATTTCCAAAAATTAAACCCCCAAATGAGACCAGCAGTAAAATCACATTCCACCAAGAAAAAAAAGGGGAGTCACATTTCATAAACTTTCACTAAGGGGAAGAAGAAGAATCTAAAGCGGCATCATTAGCAGCAGAAGACTCGAGTTGACTTGAAGGAGCTGGGGCATTCACCGTACCTATATCAGCTTCAACATGCTTAGTAGTATCGGCCATGAGACAAGGAAAACTTTGGCCTTGCTGAGTTTTTTCAATGGTCTCTTTTATCTTGGCTAACTTAGCATCCAAGTTAAAACCGTCTTGGATAGCCTCCACAAGGGTATCATAGCAAGTGTTTAAAATAGCCCAACTCACTTTAATAGCAGTCTTGTCCTCAAGAATCTCATAATCTCTCTCTCATTGGTCAATCTCGTTTTTAAGCTCTTATTTCTCAACCAAAGCAACATCATATGAAGATTGCAGAGGAGCAAGTGAACTTTCTAAAAATCTAACTTTATTAGAAGACTCACGAATATCTTCTTGGGTCCGGGTAAGTGTTTGAATAAGTTCATGAGCGTAATCCTCCTTCTCGTTTAGCAATGCCTTCAACCCTCTAATCTCTTTGCTAGCTTTGGAGAGTTTCTCAGAAAATAACGTCTCGAGGAGATTTTTATCCTTGTAAGCTTGATTTGAGGAAGCCTTCTCAACTACTAACTCTAAAGTCAAAACCTTCAACTCTTGCTCTAAAGTGCACTTGTTGTCTTCTAACAATTCCATATCAAATTGAAGGATTTTATATTGTTCTTTCTAATTGTATGCTTCAATGTGATTGTTGGAAACACGTTCTCAAGGCATTATACTAAACGTGTGTTCATATTTGTAGGTTTTGATGAATGACAAACTATGCGCAAATTGACATATGACGAGGTCCAAGCACAAGCGCAAAATTGATATATAACGAGATTCAAGCACAAGACAAAGATCGAGATTAAGTTTTATATGAGTCGGTATTTAATTGTGATCTTGATCCGACAACTTAAACTCAAGACTTGGCTTCTCTCGTAAAAATATTTTTAACAAATCATGCATATTTAATTTAGAGCAAAATGATATTAAATAATGCATATTTACTTTAGTCAAAATAATTTTTAAACATGCCTCTAAAATCTGGACTAAGATAATCGATTATGTACTTATGATAATCGATTATGTTTAAGTCAGCTGCTTGACAATAGATTGTGAACTTATGACAATTGATTGTGTTAAGGAAGTGAGCATCAGATTTTTCAAATCTGCATAACAATCGATTGTGAACCTTATGACAATCGATTGTGATGAGGCAGTGTCCATCAAAGTTTTTCAAAGCTCAATATAATCGATTGTGAAGCTCATGGCAATCGATTGTGAAGAGACAGTGTCCATCAGATTTTTCAAAGTCACAAAATAATCGATTGTGAACTTATGACAATCGATTGTGTTGAGGCAGTGTCTTCCAGACTTTTTCAAAGTTATTAAATAATCGATAACAATCGATTGTCAAGAGGCAGTGTCTAAATTGATTTTTCAAGACTGATATATAATCGATTGTTAACTTAACATAATCGATTGTATAACTGACCGTTGCCAAAATGTTTCAAATACCGTCAGGTAATCGATTATTGATTTCCTATAATCGATTGTTTTAATTAAAATCTGGAAAGGATTTTTTGAACGTTGCTGAGTAATCGATTGTAGATTTCTGACAATCGATTGTTTTATGTAAAATCTGGAAATGATTTTTTGAACGTTGCCAGTAATCGATTATTGATCTTAGATAATTGATTGTTATACGTAAAATCTGGGATTGATTTTTGGAAGAACTGGCAAACAATCGATTATGGTAATTTGACAATCGATTGTCACAGAGTAAAATCAGCAACTCTTAATTGGCAATTAGGCAACGGTAATACAAAGTTTTTCAACTATAAATACAGCTTCAATTCAGTCTTCTAAACACAACAACTGATCATACAATTGCTAAAGCTTGCGTACTTTATTGCTTATCTTTTTATATTCATTACATAAACTTTTGAGAGCCAAATTCTTGTCGAAAGTTGTTGCGATCTTGAGTGTATTCTTTTTACTTATATCTACTCTTAAAGGAGTGTCTTGTTTGAGTGCTAAGTTTTTTTGTACACTTGAAGGGAAGTGTTAGTCCCTTGTGTTGTAATAAGGAACTTGTGTTTCCTTGGTTGAAGTCTTGGAGTGTTGTATCTCCGAGCAAAGGTTGTTGAGGCTTGTGTCCTCAAGTTGTAACGGTTTGTTGAGCACCCGTAAGCTTAACAAGTTAGTGGAAATCTCGAGAGAGTCTCTCGGGGACTGGACTAGCCACGGGTTGTGGTGAACCAGGATACATCGGTGCGTTTGTTCTAATTTATTTACTTATCGCACTTATTTAATTCCTGCGATTTTTAAATTCCGCAAGTTTACGCTAATTTTTATTATAACGCTATTCACCCCCCCCCCCCCTCTAGCGTTAAGCGTATTATCTAACAATTGGTATCAGAGCCCAACTCTCTGAAGACTTAACCGTTTGAGAGAAACATCCATGGCTTGTACTCGTGATTCTTTTGCATGAATAGGTGAAGGACAATGCTCCACCCGACCACCGCTATTCGATGGTACAAATTATACATATTGGAAGGAGAGGATGAGAATATTTGTACAATCAAATAGTTTTCATCTTTGGAAGGTCATAATGAATGGAGAACAAATTCCAACCAAGAAGGTTGAAAATGAATGGGTCCCAAAGTCCGAAGATGAATACGATGCGGATGATATCCGAAAGGTGCAAAATAATGCTAAAGCTATTAATTTATTATATTGTGCTATAAATGCTGATGATTACAGGAAGATATCTTGTTGCACAACGGCGAAGCAAATGTGGGACACGCTGGAAATTACGTACGAAGGTACGGACCAGGTAAGGGAAGCCAAAATTGATTTCCTAATCCATGCATATGAATTGTTTCACATGAAGGAAGGCGAAAAGGTCGATGAGATGTCTGAACGATTTTCAAAAATCGTAAATGATTTACATGCTCTTAAGAAGACCTTCACGGATAAGGAACTTGTCCGAAAAATTCTCCGAAGTCTCACTCCGGAATGGCGATCCAAGGCCGACGCGATTCAAGAATCCATTGGCGTTTCAAATGTCACCATCGACGCATTAAGAGGTAATCATAAAACTTATGAATCTACTATACTTAACCCTCTTGTTGATGATCAAAGGAAGCAAAGAATTGCTCTCAAGGCAAGCACAAGCCAACCTCAAAATGATGAGGACGGAGACAACGAGTTCGGACTCGTTATCAAGAGATTTCAAAAGTTCATGCGAAAAGAGTATGAACGAAAGGGCAAAAAGCAAGGAGATCAAATAAAGTGCTATGAGTGCGGAGAAACTGGGCACATTAAATCAAATTGCCCAAATGCTAAAAAGGAGAAGAAACCCTTCAAGAAGCAACGAGCATACATATCTTGGGGAGGCGACTCCGGTGACGAGTCAAGTGAGGAAGAAGAAAACGAAGCCGCAAATCTTTGTCTTATGGCACAAGAAGACAACAAAGAAGAGGTATGTCAAATTTCTTCCAAAAATTTCTTTTCCCTTGAAGAAATGCATAATGCTTTTGATGAGTTGCATAGCGAATTTATTAAAGCTTCAAAAACTGTTAAGAGTATAAAAGAAAATGCTTCTTTAAAAGAAAAAGATTTTCAAAAACAACTCTCTTTTAAAGAAAAGGAATTGGAAAAACTGATTTTAGAAAATGAGAAGTTGAAAGAGGAAAACAAATTTTTTGGCAAGAGAAGCGCCGACAAACCCGAGAGTTCTAGAAATTGTACTTCTTGCATGCATCTAAAAAATGAAGTAGAAAGGCTTAAGGGCACCTTAGATCAGTTTAACTCTTCTCATAAAAATTTGAATGAAGTGCTTGTTAATTTGAAGTCGACCAAGCATGGCATAGGTTTTAGAAACGAGCCTAAAGAGAAAGTTGAAGCCAACCCCCAACCACCTAAGGCTCAACCTAGGATAAATAAAACAAATCTTCATCCTAGATACAACAAACCTAGAAATGGTTTTCATCAATCGCAACCTAGAAATAATCATAATGCACATTCTAGGCCAAACACTAGAAGGAATTTTGAACCTTTTAGAACACCTAGAAATGACTTCCAACCTAGAAACAACTATTCTAGAAATGATGCATATCCTAGAACAAGTGGTAGGAGAAATGATTTTCATGATTTGCGCAATAGTTATATTGTCAAGAATAGAGTAAATGAATTTCGTCCGTCCAATTACTATCAACCTAAAAGGATGCATAATCCTAACGTGACTTGTCATTATTGTAGACGAATTGGACATATTGCTCCTGCTTGTTTTACACGACATAGACATAACACTCAATCACATCACTATGATTTGCCTAACCCCCAAGGACCCAAAATGGCATGGGTACCTAAAACTCATTAATCTGTTTTGTAGGTATGTTTGAAGGGATCAAGTGTACTATGGTACCTTGATAGTGGATTCTCCAAGCACATGACGGGAGACGAATCCAAATTCCTTCAACTAGAACACAAGGAAGGGGGAAGTGTTATTTTTGGTGATAACAACAAAGGAAAGATTATCGGCATCGGATCGGTCGGTAAGGATGAAATTTCTTCCATTAAGCATATATTACTTTTGAAAGGTTTAAAACATAATCTCTTGAGCATAAGTCAATTATGTGACAAGGGAAATCTTGTTTTATTTGATTCGGATGAATGCTTAGTTTTTAGACGTAGCGATTTTAAAATTATCCTTCGTGGTTTTAGAATGGATAACATTTATATGGTTGATCTTGCAAATTCTTCACCCGAATATGTGAATTGTTTAATGAGCAAAGAGGATGATTCTTGGTTATGGCATCGTAGAGTAGCTCACATCAACATGCATCTTTTGAACAAATTGGTTTCACAAAATTTAGTTGTTGGTCTTCCAAATTTGAAATTTGAAAATGACTCTATTTGTGATTCTTGTCAAAAAGGGAAGCAAACAAAAGCATCTTTTAAATCAAAAAATATTGTTTCAACTACTAGACCATTGCAATTGCTTCACATGGATTTGTTTGGACCATCTCGCATTGAAAGTCTTGGTAGAAATCGTTATGCTTTTGTTATTGTTGATGATTATTCCAGATTTACTTGGACTCTATTTCTTGCCCATAAAAGTGATGCTTTTCAGAATTTTAAATATTTTCTTAAACGTGTTCAAAACGAAAAGGAAACAACCGTCACTTCAATTAGAAGTGATCATGGGGGAGAGTTTGATCACAATCTCTTTGCGGACTTTTGTGATGAACTCGGTATCGAGCATACCTTTTCCGCTCCATGAACACCACAACAAAATGGGGTGGTGGAAAGGAAAAATAGGTGTCTCGAAGAGATGGCTAGAACCATACTCGAAGAGGCTAAGATTCCCAAACATTTTTGGGCGGATGCCGTGAGTACCGCATGCTACGTTTTCAATAGAGTAGTCATAAGGCCAATACTCATGAAAACCCCTTATGAACTCTACAAGGGAATGAAACCAAATATCTCCCATTTTAGAGTATTCGGTTGTAAATGTTTTATTCATAACAATGGAAAAGATCAATTGGGAAAATTTGATGCCAAATCCGATGAGGGAATTTTTATTGGGTATTCTTCACGTAGCAAAGCATATAGGGTATTTAATAATAGAACCCAAACTGTGGAGGAATCCCCTCATATTGTGTTTTCCGAAAATAATGCTCGCTTGGCGAGAAAGGATTCTTGTTCTGATCTTGCAGGTATTTTAAATAGTTTAAAAGACAAAGTACAAGAGGAAACTCCTAAGGAAATTCAAGATGAAATCTTGGAACAATCAACGGAGGAAACGCCACAATTGGAGAAAGAAACGAAAATGCCTAACGAGTGGAGGACAATCAAAGATCACCATCTCGAACAGGTAATTGGCGACGTCGGAGAAAAGGTAAGTACCCGAAACTCCCTTAAGAACACCTTAGGACATACTACTTTTGTTTCTCAAATTGAACCAACAACCATCTCCGAAGCAATTGGGGATGAATTTTGGACCTTGGCAATGCAAGAAGAGCTTAACCAATTCAAACAGAATGACGTTTGGGATTTGGTGCCAAGACCCGAAAATCATACCATAATTGGTACGAAATGGGTTTTTCGAAACAAACTAGATGAAAATGGTGTAATCACTAGAAACAAAGCTAGGCTTGTAGCAAAAGGCTATAATCAAGAAGAGGGTATTGACTATGAAGAAACATATGCTCCCGTAGCTAGATTAGAAGCTATTCGTTTATTGCTTGCTTTTGCCTCTTCTATGAATTTCAATTTATATCAAATGGATGTGAAAAGTGCTTTTCTAAATGGTGTTATTCAAGAAGAAGTTTATGTTGAACAACCCCCCGGTTTTGAAGAGTTTAAATCTCCCGATCATGTTTTCAAACTCAAAAAGGCTCTTTATGGTTTAAAACAAGCTCCCCGAGGTTGGTATGAAAGATTGAGTAAATTTCTATTGGAAAATGATTTCATTAGGGGGAAAGTTGACACCACTCTTTTTATTAAGCATAAAAACAATGATATTTTATTAGTTCAAATCTATGTGGATGATATTATATTTGGTGCTACTAACAATGTTTTGTGCAAGGAATTTTCCGATTTAATGACAAGCGAATTTGAGATGTCTATGATGGGTGAGTTAACATTCTTTTTGGGATTACAAGTAAAGCAAATGAAAGAAGGTACGTTCATTTGCCAAGCGAAATATTGCAAAGAACTGCTGAAACGATTTGAAATGGCCAATGCAAAAGCAATGGCAACCCCCATGAGCACATCCGATCATCTAGACAAAGATGAGAAAGGTAAGGAAGTCGACATCAAAAAGTATCGAGGTATGATTGGCTCTCTCCTTTATCTTTCTGCTAGTCGTCCGGACATCATGTTTAGCGTGTGCTTATGCGCTCGTTATCAATCGTGTCCGAAGGAGTCTCACCTAACTGCGGTGAAACGGATATTGAAGTATCTTGTTGGTACTGTAAATATGGGTCTATAAGGTTCTTCATGCCAACTTGTTGGCTATTCCGATTCCGATTTTGCTGGATGCAAATTGGACCGCAAGAGCACTAGTGGCACTTGCCATTTGCTCGGTAGCTCTCTCGTTTCTTGGTTTAGCAAGAAACAAGTAAGTGTTGCGTTGTCACAACCGAGGCTGAATATGTAGCCGCGGGAGTTGTTGCGCTCAAATCCTTTGGATGAAACAACAACTCTTGGACTATGGCCTAAGTCTTGATCATATCCCTCTTAGATGTGACAATACTAGTGCCATATGCTTGACGAAGAACCCCGTTCTTCATTCGCGAACAAAACACATTGAAATTAGACATCATTTTATAAGAGATCACGTTCTCAAGGGCGATTTCGAAATTGAATTTGTTGAAACCAAAGATCAATTGGCCGACATCTTTACAAAGTCCTTAGAGAAAGAGGCCTTCTTCCGAATTCGTAGTGAACTCGGGATCCTTGACTCCACGTTGATCTAAGTCATGCATTGCATTTTCCCTTTCACATGTTTTCTAACTTGAGCGTTGGAGACGTCTAACGTATTTTTGTAGGTATCGCCCTAAAGGCAGGGGGAATTATAAAGCCTGACGCACAGAACAATCGATTTCTCTTTCATATAATCGATTATCCAATATCAATAATCGATTGTCTTGACATTATTTGCGTTATTATTTCTGAAATTGCAGATTTAATAAATAAACAAGTTTTTCTAATTATTCTATATTTTTTTTGCTAATGGCAAAAGGGGGAAGATAACGGGTATGCACTCTCAATACTTATCGGCATAAATTGAGGGGGAATTCATATATTGAGGGGGAACAAAATTGCATATCATATACTTGTTGCATATCTTTACTTGTCTTGAATCGTCATTATGAATTGTCTAATATGCATATCCCGCTTAAAGTTTGTCATTATCAAAAAGGGGGAAATTGTTGGAAACACGTTCTCAAGGCATTATACTAAACGTGTGTTCATATTTGTAGGTTTTGATGAATGACAAACTATGCGCAAATTGACATATGACGAGGTCCAAGCACAAGCGCAAAATTGATATATAACGAGATTCAAGCACAAGACAAAGATCGAGATTAAGTTTTATATGAGTCGGTATTTAATTGTGATCTTGATCCGACAACTTAAACTCAAGACTTGGCTTCTCTCGTAAAAATATTTTTAACAAATCATGCATATTTAATTTAGAGCAAAATGATTTTAAATAATGCATATTTGCTTTAGTCAAAATGATTTTTAAACATGCCCCTAAAATCTGGACTAAGATAATCGATTATGTACTTATGATAATCGATTATGTTTAAGTCGGCTGCTTGACAATCGATTGTGAACTTATGACAATTGATTGTGTTAAGGCAGTGAGCATCAGATTTTTCAAATCTGCATAACAATCGATTGTGAACCTTATGACAATCGATTGTGATGAGGCAGTGTCCATCAAAGTTTTTCAAAGCTCAATATAATCGATTGTGAAGCTAATGGCAATCGATTGTGAAGAGACAGTATCCATCAGATTTTTCAAAGTCACAAAATAATCGATTGTGAACTTATGACAATCGATTGTGTTGAGGAAGTGTCTTCCAGACTTTTTCAAAGTTATTAAATAATCGATAACAATCGATTGTCAAAAGGCAGTGTCTAAATTGATTTTTCAAGATTGATATATAATCGATTGTTAACTTAACATAATCGATTGTATAACTGACCGTTGCCAAAATGTTTTCAAATACTGTCAGGTAATCGATTATTGATTTCCTATAATCGATTGTTTTAATTAAAATCTGGAAAAGATTTTTTGAACGTTGCTGATTAATCGATTATTGATTTCCTATAATCGATTGTTTTAATTAAAATCTAGAAAGGATTTTTTGAACGTTGCTGAGTAATCGAATGTAGATTTCTGATAATCGATTGTTTTAAGTAAAATCTGGAAATGATTTTTTGAACGTTGCCAGTAATCGATTATTGATCTTAGATAATCGATCGTTATGCGTAAAATCTGGGATTGATTTTTGAAAGAACTGGCAAACAATCGATTGTCACAGAGTAAAATCAGCAACTCTTAATTGGCAATTAGGCAACGGTAATACAAAGTTTTTCAACTATAAATACAGCTTCAATTCAGCCTTCTAAACACAACAACTGATCATACAATTGCAAAAGCTTGCATACTTTATTGCTTATCATTTTATATTCATTACATATGCTTTTGAGAGCCAAATTCTTGTCGAAAGTTGTTGCGATCTTGAGCGTATTCTTTTTACTCATATCTACTCTTAAAGGAGTGTCTTGTTTGAGTGCTAAGTGTTTTTGTACACTTGAAGGGAAGTGTTAGTCCCTTGTGTTGTAAGAAGGAACTTGTGTTTCCTTGGTTGAAGTCTTGGAGTGTTGTATCTCCGAGCAAAGGTTGTTGAGGCTTGTGTCCTCAAGTTGTAACGGTTTTTTGAGCACCCGTAAGCTTAACAAGTTAGTGAAAATCTCAAGAGAGTCTCTCGGGGACTGGACTAGCCACGGGTTGTGGTGAACCAGGATACATCGGTGCGTTTGTTCTAATTTATTTACTTATCGCACTTATTTAATTCCTGCAATTTTTAAATCCGCAAGTTTACGCTAATTTTTATTATAACGCTATTTGCTCCCCCCCCCCCCCTCTAGCGTTAAGCGTATTATCTAACAATAATCATGCAGTAACTTCTCCGTCTGAGAAACCCCATTCATCATCTCTGTGCTAATAAGATTAATGTAGAAAAGAAGAAAAAGGTAAGAACCATAATAAAAGAAGAATGAAATAAAGTGTAAAACAAGAAAATACCTTTAATGATGATTGCACTATACCATTCATCCAAGTCAAAGAGCGATGCCTCTCGAGCTTGGAATTTTCAACTAGACCGATCATAGGTTTCAACCTTACATATACTCGAACTGACTTTTTTAAAAGATTACCATCGATAGGAACCTCAATGATAATCTGCTTCATCGTTCCACTTCCACTCGTGGAACCAACTTCAGTACGAGGAACGGTAGTAGGGGGAATTGTGGAAGAAGTCATAACAGCTTGGAACGGAGCAACAATGGTAGCAGCAGAACTGGCAAAAAATGCACCACAGGGACATGCATGGCAAAGAGGCAAGGGGTACTTCATAAAAAATTAAATCCAAAATTTCATTATCAAACCCACGAGAAAAAAGCTAATTATCAGAGTCACGAGCTACCGCAGGAGTATCATCATCAGAGCTCACCAAGGTGGCTTCAACAGGCTCAGTAATAGGAGCAGAACGGGGAGGAGTCGCTTCATCATCTAAAAAGACGCGTCTTCTCGCCACTAAAGTAAAAATCCCATGACGAAAAAGCTTGGGGGAGTAGAGATGGATCAAATGGAAAAAAGTGAAAGACAAGTTAGCCAAATTTGTTAAGTGCCTTAAACAAGCAATAACCCTCCACACAATGAGGCCAATTTGCCCTAGACAAATGTCAAGAAAATGACAAAACTCAATGATAACAAGATCAATGGGGGATTTGAAATTCAGCGTAAAAGAATATATATACACAAACGAAAATACGGTCATATAAGATATAATTCTTTGGTTTTCATTAGGAATAATAATAGGGAAGTCAGGTCTCCAGTGGCAATCCCTACGAACAGGAGAAACTAAGCCTTTGGTAATTTGAGTAGGATAGATGTCAGCACGATCTAAAGAAGATATAGAAGAAACTTGTTTCTGATCGATTCTCTATCAGTGTAGAAAGATAGTTAGAAGGAACAATCTCATCTACTAAAAGCTCACGAATTGGTTCATTAGAATCTCTATTTCTAGAAGGAGAAGTATAACTCACTGAAGGAATAGAAACACCCTTTATAGGTGAAAACCCTAAACTACGCAATCTTCCGCCTCTTCTAGTCATAATAAGAGCGAGAGGAGTTTATCGGCAATATGAACTCTTCGAGGTTTATGTTTTGAAGAAGACATGGTTGCACGAGGAATAAAAAACAAGAGTGAATATTCTAAGGTAGGTAATTTTTATGAGAAATACAAATACAATAAATATATTTATTATACTCAGAATCAACCGTCAAAGAAAAAGGCATAATGATGAAAACATCATGATGAAAAAGGATATATATATATATATATATATATATATATATATATATATCCTTTTTTCATTGAAAAGGGCGTAAAATTATGTGAATAAATATTTAAACTTCTTTGAAATTCTGAAGATATCCATGATCAGTACACTTTACAAAGATTTATTGGATAGTTATCTTTAAAAATGTTAGACACAGGGCATTTTCTCTTAGCTTGATATTATCACATTCGGCCTTTTCTCTTCCTTTTGTTATTCATCAACTTATTGTTCATTTATTTGAGATGTAATAATTCTTTGCTTTACTTTGTATTATTTAGTTTGGTATTAAATAATTGTCGTTTATCGAGCTTCTATATATATTTTACTTTCTTTCTTCTCAGATTGTAGCACTAATTTATTTCGCATAACGTCGATGGAGTAGTTTGGAAACTTTATTTTTGTCATATATCTTAATTGTTCATATATTAATCCCGATTCATTTTTTTTTTCTTGATGACTTTTAATGGTGTAACTCACAAATTTGTTCTATACATCTTGCCGTGCCGAAATTCTTATATATAGTTTTATTAGAGATGATATACGAGGAACCGTCTAATGACACATATCTATGATTCTTTCTTAAGATGAAGCAGCCGTAGGTTTGATCATTTGACTTATTTTCTCATTAAACGAAAGGTGCGAAATAAATTAAACCAATAAAAAACAATAACAATTCATTGCCATATTACCAGTTTCAGTTGATGAGTGACTACTGAGCTTAGCCCATAACTGGCCATTATAATTTGCAAGAGGAACTTAACTGCCACATGTAAATTGGAGAATTCAAATATTGATGTTGTCTCCATAATCGAATTTATTTGTCAATATACAGAGAGTTTTTCGAAAGATATATATCAGTGCTTGTATGATTTTTATAGTGAGCAAATCATACTAGAAATGAGTGTTAAGTATCTTGATCAACGCTCCCTTTTTGCATGGGGGGTGTGTTTGAGACCTGATGGTGGTCCAGGTCCTGCTGGAGTTAGGCTTGGAGATTCAAATCTTGACCAAACTATTAGCTAAACTGTTGAGTCGACTGATCATGAAAATCACAGGCGGTCCAATCTTTTAATGCTAATATTGAGCCAGATTGGCCCAGGGCGTATGTAAGAATTTTCGTAAAAAGAGTAAAAATTTATAAAATAACGGGAATAACAACTATAATTATTATACTTTTATACAACAAATAGGTTTAGTCTATTAACTTTATTGAGTCTTGAAAAGATCATAAGTTCAATTCTACTTAATCACAATTTTTAATCACGTGCTCTCTCAATTTCCTCACATCTCACCAAAATCTAAATAAATGCACGCAAAGTTAGCAATAGCCAAGCATATGGCTGATCCAAAAGAGATCCTACCTATAGACTAATATCTATTTGGCAAAGCTGTAAAAATTAGTTTATTTTGAAAAGTGTTTTTTTAAAAGCGCTTTGCTCAAAAGTATTTTTGGTGAAAAGCAGTTGGTATTTGGCTAATTAGTTTAAAAAACACTTTAGAGCAGCAATTAGTATTTGGCGAAGCTTTAAAAAACAGTTTCTAAGTATATTTTTCTCAAAAGTACTTCCCAAAAAGTGTTTTTAGGGAGAATCTACTTTTTTCTGCTTCTAAAATTGATCTGCTTCTCCTCAAAAGTACTTTTTTTCCTTCCAAAAGCTTGGTCAAATACCTCAATGTTTGATCAAAAAGACTTTTGGTAAAAAAAAAAAGCCACTTCTGATAAAAAATAACTCAGTTTCATTTTTATTAGATCACGAGAAAATGTTATCTAGGCTTCATTTATGTTAGATCTCAACATTTTCACTCTCGAAGAAGTGTGTAATTCGATCTACTATTTTGAGTGTTAAAGTGAGGTATTTGCATCTATATTCGTTTTTTGTGTCTCGTTTGAATTTGCGTTCGCCTTGCAAAAAAATTACAAACATACCTGTTTTTCACATAACTTCAGCATATGGGGCTGAAGTAGCAAAGACAGTCACACAAAACTTCAACATTCTAGTAGACGGGCCTGAAGTAGCAAGTGTTCTGAACCAAGTGTGCTGAAGTTTTTGTTTGTAATTGTTGAATTTAAGCTTAATAGCAGAAGTTTTTTCCTCTATTTGCTAATTGCTGAAGTTTTTATTTTTATAACTAGCGAACTTCAGCTCTAGAGCTAAAGTTTTATTTTTATAACTGTTTTTATTTTTGTAACTGGCGAACTTCAGCTCTAGAGTTAAAGTTTTTGTATTGTAACTGACGAAGTTTTTATTTTTGTATCTGGCGAACTCAGCTCTAGAGCTGAAGTTTTTTGTTTTTGTAACTAGCGAACTTCAGCTCTAGAGCTGACGTTTTTGTTTTGTAATGTAACTGTCGAAGTTAAGCTTTAGAGATGAAGTTATTTAGTTCATTTCTAAAAACTTCAGCACTATATAAGCTGAAATTTTTGAAAAAGCCTTCTAACATACTAGATAAATAATCAGATTTCCAACAATATCTAAATCATAAATTTTGGAAACAATAAACGTGAAAAGAATAAATTATCATTGTCTACTAACTTACGTACGTGGAAATATTCATAAATTATTGTTTATTAATTTACGTCATTATTTATAATTTATTTTTAATTAATCTGATAAACATAGTTATGGCAATCATCCCATGAACTGAAGTTCCATAGCAGTGCCAACAGCAGCAGCAGCAGCAGCAGCAGCAGAAGAAGAAGAAGAAGAAGAAGAAGAAGAAGAAGAAGAAGAAGAAGAAGAAGAAGAAGAAGAAGAAGAAGAAGACGATGGAGAAGAAGGGGGAGGAGAAATGGGGCTGAAATTATTTAAAAAGTGGTTACAAGTTAAAAAAAAATAAAAAATAAATATATGTTAGATAAATGGGGTGACCAAATAGGGCGCCCTATGCATATTTTTACTGCTAAGGTGTATTGCATTTTCATGCTTGCACTAGAACGCTAAGAGCCCGTTTGAACATAAGAAATTTTTTTCTTTTTTCCAAATTTTTTTTTATTTTTTTTCGAAATCAGCTTTTTTTCATATAATTTCCAATTTTTCATTTGAAGATGCATTTCGAAAAATTTTCGAAAATTTAAAAAACTCCAAGAACCTATTTTTAAATTTTCACTCATAAAACTTCAAAACAATTCAAAATTATATTCATGTCGAAACACAACTCAAAGTAGAGATGACAATAGGGCAAGGCAACCCTGGCCAGCTAAGATTTCGACCCGCCTTGCCCTGCCCTATCCTATTCCATTTAGCATTTTTCAAATTCTTTGCCAGGTCCTGCCTTGTCCCACCCTGCCTTGCCCCGTCCCGTTTATGTTATCTCTCATTTCTCCACTTTGTTTTTTCAATTTGCAACATGATTTTTTTAAAACTTCTTTTGAAATATTTTTTAAACACTGCTACTGCAATTCTTTTATAAATTTGTTTAAAAGTAAATTGGATGACTTTCTAAATATCTCGTAAAAAGAACCCAGTTATGTGATTTTAATTCTTAAGGGTTTTTCTATTTGAGATGAAGATTTTTAAAAAGAAATTAGAATATAATCTTAAATAACGGAAAATAAACAAATTTCAGTTAAGTTACATATCTTAACTGGAAAAGAAAAAAGAGGATAAGAAAGAGTACTTTTGACACTCAAAAATTCAGTCTTCTAAATAGAATTTCAACGACAGACGACAATACAAAATTGATCACATACTTGTATACATATGTAAAAAAGTTTAATGCACAACTGGGCAGTGGCCGATGTACATTATGGATCATGGGTGCTTGAGCTTTCATTACTTTTGGAGCCAAACTTTATAATTATATAGAAAAAAATTAGTAAATTATACAAATATATTAATTAAGCATCCAATCTCGATAGTAATTTTTAAATTAAAAATAATTAAGTATTCATAATTTAAAAACTCTGAATCCGCCACTGCCAACTGGGTGTATCAGACTAACAAAAGTATATGAGCCCTTTTCTACTGGTAGCATAAAACTACATAAATTTTTTTTTCAAATGTTATTTATTTGAGTCCCATCAATTTCCAGATAAATCTTTTTAGAATGAATTTTAGCAATCCTTCTTATTGAAATTGAGATGAACTTTAGCATCCTAGCAAATACTACTTTTAACATTGGTAAAATAAAAGAAAAATAGTTAATAGGAGTAATATGATATCTTGAAATAAAGAGTTCTTACCACAAATTAGGGAATGAAATAAAAAAGCTTTTTTTCCCTATATTTTATATGAAACTTTATTATAAAAAAATATGCATAGTTTTTAATTTATTCGTCTTATATATATTTTCCCTACAGTTATTATACTAATTATTAAATATTAATTAATAGTAGTTGAATCTTCCTAATTTGTCTATCTAAAATTGAGGCATAGAATATTCTAAAAAGATTTGGCGTAAATCAGATCAAATCATATTCTTCCAGATATTTTGTTTGAATTGGTTGTTGTTGAAAATAATCGAAAATATGGTTTGGAGTTTATTATCTCAATTTTGAGGGGTTTTCGTGAAGATTAGACTTGGTTTTGAGTTAAATTCAGATTGAAAGAAGAAGAAGAAGAAGAAGAAGAAGAAGAAGAAGAAGAAGAAGAAGAAGAAGAAGAAGAAGAAGAAGAAGAAGAAGAAGAAGAAGAAGAAGAAGAAGAAGAAGAAGAAGAAGAAGAAGAAGAAGAAGAAGAAGAAGAAGAAGAAGAAGAAGAAGAAGAAGAAGAAGAAGAAGAAGAAGAAGAAGAAGAAGAAGAAGAAGAAGAAGAAGAAGAAGAAGAAGAAGAAGAAGAAGAAGAAGAAGAAGAAGAAGAAGAAGAAGAAGAAGAAGAAGAAGAAGAAGAAGAAGAAGAAGAAGAAGAAGAAGACATATTGTAGAAATTATAGATAAATTGTAGATTATTTGTATTCTGATTATAGATGCTTTATTTTCTATTTTCACAAATAAAAAACAGCTAAAACTTCTACAAATCTTCTGAAAAAAAATATAATTATGTCAAAAATCATAATTATGCTACAATTGGATGGGAATTGGATATAAAAATTTAATGTACCTAGTTTGTATATATTTTGTAGATAAATTGTAGATTATTTGTATTCTAATTGTGGGTACTTTATTTTCTATTTTCACAAATCAAAAACGACCAAAACTTCTACAAATCTTTTGCAAAAAATACAATTATGTCAAAAATGCCAATTATGCTACAATTGAAATAGGAATTGAGATATTAAAATTCAATGTATCCAGTTTGTAGATAAACTGTAGATTATTTGTATTCTGATTGTAGATGCATTGTTTTCTATTTTTACAAATTCAAAACGTCAAGCTTGTACAAAATCTTCTGCAAAAAATAGTTTATAATTCATCTACAATTTATCTATAATTTCTGCAATATGTCTTCTTCTTTTTCGAGTTTCAATCTGATTTTCAGTCAAAACCAAGTCTAATCTTCACCAAAACCCCTCAAAATTGAGATATAAACTCCAAAACATATTTCAAATTATTTTCAACAACACCCAATTAAAACAAGTAATGATTTTTTAAAATTCAAATTCGAACTCAAAGCTTTAGAGCTTCTTAATGGCTGCCAATGCTGGAATTGCTGCTCTCTTGTCTCTTTGAAGGTTTGTTCTTCTTCATTGAGAAAATTTGAAGCTGAAGGTAAATGTGTATATGAACTTTGAAGATTTGACTTCAATTTTGATGAACTTTGTTGTAATTTATTGATGAACTTCAACAGGAGTAAAATGGGGAACCAACTTTGTTGAAGGGTTTCTTTAATTTTCTGTGAATTAGGGTGAATTTGGCTTCAAAAGATGGGAAATGGTAAAAAGAATGTGGGTATGGGTAAAACGTGGGCGGGACTGAGGGTTTAGGAAAGAGAAACGTGTAGATTCCTTTAATTAAGGATAAGAAAATATATATTTAATTATACCATTAATTAATTATGGTATAGAATTGGTAATTTGGTGTAATAAGTGTAGTTAAGTCAAACCTTAAACATTGAGGGTAATAAGGTTTCCTATGTAGCATAGGAATGTAAAAATTCCAAAACAAAAATAATGCACAAGTGTGTACATAGCAGCAGGATACATATAGGCCCTGTAAATATAGGTGTTAATCGGGTCGGGTTGAACCATTTTCAACCCGATCAGCCCGCCTCAGCCCATTACTATTGCTTAATGTGCGGGCTGGGACGGGTTGGTCGGGGGGCGAGTTTTGGACGTACATGTTTTGGATAACAGTGCACCGTACCCTCTAAGCCTGTAACCCGTTAATGGGTTGTTACCGGATTGCAGCCTGTTATCATCCTGGTTACCATTACAGAACTTTTTTTAAAATTTTTTTGGACCATTGACAACGTCAAATTGAGAAATGAACATTGAGAAACGGCCAGATTTGCAGAAATGGCCATTTCGGCCTCCCCCATAAAAATATTATCCTCGCACCCCTAATAATTGAAAATTTGCATTTTTAACCGTTTAAAACATATAAATAGCCCCCTTCATCTTAATTTTTTCTCACAGTTCACTCTCTTACTTCTCTAATTCTCTCTTAATATTATTGTTCTTAAATAAAATCTCAAATTCTCAGTTACTTATTATTTCAAGTTTCATCAATTATCTAGTTTAGCCATTACAAATTATTATTATCAAATACCAAGTATTCAAGTGAAGTGTGGTATCAAGTACTATCAAGTTTCAGTCTATCAATTGAAGTTCGATTTTTTGTATGAAAATTACTGCGCCATCCAGAATTCCGGTACACTCGTTCCATTTCTTTCTCTTATTTGTATATACTTATTTTATTATTTAGAACTATTAATTTAATTTTTTAATTTAATTTACATAATGGATTTACTTAGAGCAGCCAAAAAAGTGTGCACTAGTAGTGGTGGTTGTAAGAAAAGTTTCAAAAGATCAAGAGGTGGTGTTGGTTCTTTTAGTAGCTTTACACATATTTCTGAAAGTTCACCTGAAAATTTAAATGTAGATTATGAGCGAATGCAAGAAAATTATGGTGTAGCTAATGATTTAGATGATATTTTAGATGATATTCAATCACCCGGTGATCTTGAAATACCACCACCTACACCTGATAATGCTAGTCAAACTCAAAATATTAGGGGTAGAACAAGTAAGCCTCCTCTCCCTATTAAGAAGAATCGGCTATTAAGAAGTAAGTGTTGGATATTTTTTGAAAAATTATAAGATAAAAGAAAATATGTTAAATGTAAAATTTATAATGAACATTATAAATATGAGCCTGGTAAAAGAGAGGGAATATATCAACTTCGTATGCATACAGAAGAGAAACACTTTCTTGATTGAGGAGTAGATGATGAATATGGGTAACAAAAACTTAATCGGGATACTGGGGGGTTATTTGGTAGATACATTATTAAGAAAAATCGGGAAGAATTAGCTAAAATGATTGTTTTCTATTGTTTACCTTTTAGTTTTGCTTCTTCATCATATGTTGTTACTTACATTTGAAGAATTTCTAACCTTATGTTTAAAGGTATTCGTTGAAATACTTGTAGAGCTGATATCCTCAGGCTTTTTGGACAATATCAAACATATATTCGATATTTATTCGCATATTTTCCTTGTAGAGTTTCTCTTACTTCTGATATTGGTCGTGTTGTAAATGTAAATAATTATTTAACTGTTACATCCCATTGGATAGATGATAATTTTTGTATGCAAAAACGTATTATTGATTTTAAATATGATGAAGATCAAAGTTATATTGGTACATTTAGAAGTAATACAATGAAATTGCTATATTTTATAATCTTGCAGAAAAAGTTTTGTGCATGTCATTTGATAATGCTTCTAACAACAATGTTGCTATTACAAAATTAAAATTGTATCTACATCCATCACTTCCTGAAATATTTCATGTTATATGTACATGCCATATTTATAACTTGAATGTGAAGAGTGGACTTGAATTATTTAGAGATGAAATGACTTTAGTTAGGAGAGCTGTTGGTGTAATTCAAAAAATAATAGAAGTGCTAGATTAAATGCATTAAAAGAAAAATGTGCACACTATGAGCTAAAACCAAGACTCATGCTTGAAGAAATAGTTACTTGGTGGAATTATACTTAATTACTCTTAAGATGTTGTTATAAATAGAGAATGCCTATAATTGAAGTTGCTAATTCTCATTGTACCGATCCTAGCCGTTTGTTTACATCTAGAACTTAGGAGATCATTCATGATGTTGTACAATTTTTACAAAAATTATCTGTGGCTACGCTTGAGTGTTTTGGAGCTTATTATCCTACTATTGAAAATGGTTTAGATCACATTGCTGAATTTTTTCTTTTATTACATAATTTGAAGAAGAAAGAAGGATATACTTCTGTTGTTGAATCTATACTAGATAAGTTTAAAAATTATTTCTACTGAATCCCCCATATTTACCTAATTGGTGCTATTTTAAATTCTACTATCAAAATGATAAAGTGTCGCCAACTAATTAGAGCTTTATATACTTATATGGATATTGGACCAACTGAAACTCTTGATATTGATACTTGTATTTCCGATCTACACACGCATTTACAAACTTTATATAATTGTTATGCTAACATTGTTGATGCTTTTTCGATTGTAGATACAAATATTCCTTCAAGTAATACTTCAACATCTGGAACAGCTATGAATGATGATGGTGGTGTTCAAGATTATTTGATTTGGTCTACACCAGGAGAACACCAACAAACCAGTAGCACGAATATTGATGAACTTCAATTCTACTTGCAAAACTCACCAGAGCCCCTTACAAAGATTTTTTTACTGTTGGGTTGGTGGAAGAGCAACTCAAATCAATTTTCTATTTTTTCAGCCATGGCTTGAGACGTGCTAAATGTGTTGATTTCAACAGTCGCATCAGAGAGCGTATTTAGCCAAACAAGACAATATTTAGGAGATACCTATCATTCATTGGGAAGCAACACATTAAAAATTCCAGTGTGCTTCAGAGATTTGATAAGATCATAACTGCGAAATCATGGGTATGCCGAGGTAGACGAAGAGAAGGACTAAAAAATTGAAGATATAATGGTTTATGGTTCCGATTCAACCAATGTTGGAAACCAAGAACTTCATGTTGACATGGAAGAACTTACAAAAATAATACAAATTATGTGATGTACTATTTCTTATTTTATATAATTATTGTAAAATTTTAATTTGTAAGTTCAAAAATAAAAATATCAAAAAGAACTTGCAAATTAATTTGAATTATTAAAAAATATAAAATGAAAGCCTTCGGAGTTTGTTCCTTAAATATTGTCTATTGGTCTTAATAAAAATTTTTTGTAGCCACTTACTTTCTAATTTTACTTTTGTAATTTTAAAATACAAATTTCAAATTTAAAACTTTAAACTTTAAACTTCAAAGTTAAATTCTAAGCCTTAAAGTTTGCAAACACTTAAGTATCAATAACATTGATAAGAAAAAACAAAATTTAATTGAAAAAATAACAGTAGTTTGGCTCGCCCAAACCTGAACAGTCCCTAAATAACCCGAAAAAGTTCAACCCACCCCAACCCGTAATCTCAGCCCGTTATCTCAACCCGGTCCGATAACGGACGAGCTGTTTTTTTTCGTTCAACCCGTCCCAACCCGCCCAATAAATACCTTTACTTGTAACCCACCAAGCAAATTGCAATTTCATTTGACCCGCAACCTGCCCCTGCAACGTTATGTTTTTTTTCGATAAATGAGAATTCCCCTGCACGGCCCTGTTTAATTGGTAAAAATAGCACGGGCTAGCTAGTTTTTAGACTGGTCATTCAAAAATAACTAGCATTTTCAAAGTCATTGAAAAATAATCACTATTTTGCTGCATTAGGAATCGGTCCAACATAATATACTAGAGATCGGTGCATCTGTGAATGAACTTCCAACATATTATACTGGACCGATATATTATACTGGAGCTCCAATATATTATACTGAAGTTCCAATATACTTATGCTAGAGCTCCACTATAATATGGTGGAGTTTAAGTATACTTATGCTGGAACTCCATTATAATATAATGAATTTCCAATATACTTATGCTGGAACTCCAGTATATTATATTGGAGTATTTTCCTGATTTTGAACAGTATTTTTTGTTTAGATTTATCTTTGGCAAAATACCTTAATTCACCCATAAACTTGGCTCAGATTATAAATATCCTCGCTGATATATGCCTGGTATTAATTACCCCCATCAACTTGACATTTTGAGAGCCATTATCCCCCTAGACGCTGATATGACAAAAAACGTGGGTGCACTCACCTGCTACGTGGAATTTTTGGTCAATGTGGTATTTTTTTTTTAAAAATAAATATATTTTTTACCTTTTTAAGAATATTACTTTTTAGATAATTTTTTTCGAATACAATTTGTAATAAAACTTAGATAATACTGTATTATATATGATATATATTTTTATTTGTTCAAAAATAATAAAATTTTAGCTAATCTTTTTTTTGAATTTAACCTAAAAATAAATATTTATACAATTGAAATAAATAGTCAATGCATCTAAAAAGTAATAAAAAATACATAGTTTGAAATTAACTATTTGGCTATAATTTTTTATATAGCTCTAAATTACGGTGCTCGATTTTATTTATTTATTTATTACAAATTTTACCTAAAAAAGTAAAAAAATTCATAGTTAAAATAAATATTCATTGCATCAAAAGAAGAAATAAAAAACGTGTAAAATTGCAAGAAATTATTAATGCATTTGTATACTCTTTTTATTTCTTCTTTTGATGCAATGACCATTTATTTCAATTATGTATTTTTATAACTTTTTAGATTTCTTGACTATTTATTTCAATTGTATAAATTTTTATTTTAGGTCAAATTAAAAAAAATGAACTAAAACTTTATTAGTTTTCGCCAAATAAAAATATTTAGTCTAAATAATATTGTTATTTTTAATTTTAATTATAAATTTTATTCGAAAAAAATATCTAAAAAATAATATTCTTAAAAAGGTAATACTTTATTTTTCAAACAAATATCATATAGATAGAAAAATATACGTGGCATATGAGTACACCCTTACTTTTTGCCACATCAGTATTTAGGGGGTGATGATCCTCAACAGGTCAAGTTGAGGGAAATAATTAAGACCATAATCCGAGAAAAATACTTATAATTTAAGCTAAATTTAGAAATAGTTTAAAATCTTCATCATTTATCTTTACATAAAAAATAATTAAATTCTAATTAATTTTAAAATTTTAATAACCACTTAAAAATCTAGCTATTTTTTAATTTCTCTCATTTAATTATTTCCCTGCCCCTTAAGGTTGTGCCCTGCCTGTCCTGCCCAATTGCCATCTCTGCCGAAAGAAAAGAGGCGCATTAGTTGGCCACGGAGAAAAAAAGGCACCTATCTCCTTCTTCTCCGACCAAAATTGCAGTAGCTTTTTCACCATTCTTCAGCCATAAAAGCTCCACCAAAATAAACAAATGTAAAAGACCACCTTCTTCCCTTGTTGAAGCAGCCTCAACGCTATCCCACTATCCCTCCTCCACCCAAAACACAACTATTTTATCTCAAAAACGACCTCGAATCAGCCCCCCAAAACCAGCTCCCTTCCACCTTAAAAGAACCCCCAAAAACGCAGCAAAACCAACTGCGAAATCAGACAAAAAAGGAGCTGAAAAGGGGACCAAAATCCAGCCCCAAAGAGCAGCAAAATCAGCTGTGAAACTGCTGAAAAATAGCCCCAAAACTCAGCAAAATCAGCCACAAAATTCAACCAAAAACAGCCCCAAAATCCAGCTATAAACCAACCTGAAAATACCACAAGAAAGAACCACAAACGGGAATAATCTATTTCTCTTTTCTTCGTTAACTCGATCGTTCGCGATTCCTTTTGGGTTTGGAGTGTTAGCTTTCGTTTGAGGTCGTCGTCATTGGTTTTCGGGCGTGTTGAGTTATAGAAGTTTAAAGTTTGGTTTCGGCCAAGGTTCATTTTCTAATCCTAGCATTTTAATCATATTTTGTGCATAGCTCAAATGAACTCATGTTATTCTTCGTGAGATGATTCCGTTGAATATATTTGTGGATGTTCCTTGTTTTTTTAGTACATGTTAATGAATTAATGCTTTGCTGTAAAAGTCTTAAGTCTTTTCTCTTTTCTTTGTAGAAATATTATTTGAGGAGATTTACTCCTTTGATTGTTGCTTGACTATTAATTTCTTTGTAGAAATTTTATTTGAAGAGGTTTACTCTTTTGATTGTGGCTTGGGTATAGTTTAGTTGAAATCATGTTGCATTAAGTTTGCTGGTTAAACTACTTTGATATCGTGCAGTAAGCTCCATTGAGGTGAATGCTTAGGCTTTAAGAGTAATAATGTTATAGTGTTCAAGGGATTTTGGGCCTAAGTTAGTTTAGTAACGGGGGCTGCTGGAAATAATTTTCAACGAGAAGATAAAAGAAAATAGTTTAGTATGAGGTATATCTATAACTAAGTATACAACAACAATAATAATATATTCAATATATTCTTATAATTGGGATCGGGAAAAGATGGTGTATATGCACACCTTACTACTACCTTATACAGGTAGCGAATCTATTTCCTATATACCCTTAGCTCATGTAAGCATAGTATCAGAAGTAAAGAAATGCACTATAAAAAATGAAGAGGTCATGGAAAGGCAACATTATTAATAGCAGGATATTAACAACCGAAACAAAACTAATATCATGTAACAATATAAATCCATGAATAAGCCACAACTAGAATAAGACCAAAGCTACCGATATATAAAGGAAATATGCTTTATTACTTACTAACTTTCTATCATAATCTTCGGCCTCCACAACCTTTTATTAAGATTCAGTCATCAATATGCTGAAGATGTATCATATTATGCGTAATCACGTCTCACTAATACCTCTTAGGCCTTCCTCTTCCCCTCCTTGGACTCACCATATGCAACCTCTTGCACCTCATTATTGGGGCATCATAACATCTCTTCCTCACATCCACCACTTCATAGTCGGGCATTTTCATCTTTCGAAAGAAGGCCTCTAGCTCTTCAGCGTTTACTGGCTTTTTGGGTGGGAATCGCCTTTTGGTAACACTATTCACCTCCTCCAAGCCAGAATATTTCGTTACAGGGTGGCTCTCTTGAGCTTTTCTAGTGACTTCTTTGCCTTTGTATGTTACCACTATTTCTTGATAGTTCCAAGGGACTGCAGAGGGGTCTTTCATTGGCTTCTGAGGCGCGCGACCAATTACCACGAGCTCATTCAGACTTGGTGGTTTAGTTGGTCCTTATACCATATAGGTTCCATTGGGTACGTACATCATCCTGTTTAACTCAAACCTCTTTGGGGGACTCAAAGTTGGCTGCTATTCTTGACGACCCCGTGGGATGTAAAGGACAATTTCTTTGACGGGTGTTGGCTTAGTTTTAGCTTTAATCTTCTTTTCAGCTTCTGAGTGCTTGGTTTCACTCTTTTTCTTTTCTTCAACTTTCTTGGAGGTGGCCTTTGGCTTTTTATCTGCATCAGCAATTGCTATTATGGCTTTCAAAGTAGGGTCAAATTCTTTGTCTTCACAGGTCATCCCGATGACTGGCCCGTTGTTGTGAGCTGGTAACGGGTTATTAGTCAAATTCGGGACATCTTCATCCCTTAACACTATTTTCCTTTGTTCTATTAGATCCCCCACAGCTCGTTCTAGAGTCCAGCTATTTTCGGTGTCATGCCCTTCGGCCCCTAAGTTATAAGCACACCGTATACCCCGTTGGTAAGAAAGTGACTCAGGGTTTTGTCTGTTCGGAGGCACATGCTGTAAGAGACCCATCTGGACCAGTTTTGGGAATAGGCTAGAATAAGACTCCCCAATTGGCGTAAAGTTTTGCCTTTTGGGCGGCTCCCTGGGACGGAAATTATTTTGAGGAGGGCGAGGATTATAGTGGTTTTGGGGAGGCTAGTTTCTCGGGGCCTAGTTCCTGTTGACCTGCTGCTACAGTCGTGCAAATGGCTGGGCATTCATAACTGCGTAAGGATAGGGAACATAATGCATGTCTTGATGGGGATAATAGTGTTGGGAGGTTCTTTCCGCGAACATGGGCATGTGAGCATGATGTCTTCTCATACTGGAGGCTGCCATCGAAACTTCTTCTTTCTTTTTGTTCCTTGCGACTCCTTATGTCCTGCCTTGGATGGCCTGGGAGGTTGCCCTTATGGCTGACTGAATCAGAATTCTTCCTGTTTTCAAACCATTTTCTACCATCTCGCCAATCTTGATTGCTTCCGCAAAAGGTTTGCCCATTACTGACATCATATTTTTAAAATAATCCAATTCTTGGGCCTGGAGAAAGACAGTGAACATCTCTATCTCATCCATGGGCGGCTTCACTCTCGAAGCCTGTTCGCGCCACTTAATAGCATATTCTCTGAAACTCTCTGAACGCTTCTTCAAATTGGCTAAAGAGTTCATGTCTGGCGCAATGTCAATGTTGTACTTAAATTGCCTTACGAAATCTCTGGCAAGATCCTCTCAGATATGCCATCGTGCGACGTCTTGGTTCATATACCATTCTGAAGCAATGCCTACCAGACTCTCTCCGAAATATGCCATTAACAGTTCTTTTTTTCCGCCTGCCCCATGCAATTGGTTACAATACTTTTTTAGATGAGCAATAGGGTCGCCATGACCATCATACTTTTCAAACTTTGGCATTTTAAATCCCAGGGGAAGGTGTACGTGCGGGAACATGCATAGATCTGTGTAGAAAACACTCTTTTGCCCACTTAATCCCTGCATGTTCTTCAAACTCTGCTCAAGGTTTTTCATCCTTCTTGCTATATCATCTTGTTTAGGCATTTTAGGAATTTTATCATGTACTGGTGTAAGTTCATATGGTGGTTGAGGATAAGTGTATGCGGGATATGAAAGAGGCTCAATTTGATAATTGGGAGTTTGAAATGTGAAAGTCGTTGGATCAAACATGGGTCTCGGCACTACGGGCTGTGTGGTGGCTGCACATGGGGGGGGGGGTGGCGTAAAAATATTGGGGACTGTGCCTGAGGGGAACACTTGAGGGTGGACTTCAGAAGGTGCTCCGACAAAGTTGGCCGGTATGGTAGGCTGCCCCAAGAGGATGTTTGGGTGGCTAATGGGAACAGTAGAAGTATCCCCCGACCTTGGGAAAAGCTTAGGAAATCCAGGGATGGCACTCAGAGGCTCTTTTCCATTCGTCCATGCATCCACATCTTCATGACCCTAAGTCGTATGATCCTATTTTCTTCGGCTGCCGCAGATTCTGAGGCCGAGATGCCTGCAGTCGGGCTATCCTCTAAGATGGGAACTGCCGGCAAAGTCATTTCAGATGACATTTTTGCGCTTCCGTTCGATCTGGTGAAATAATGTTGTGATGCAAGTTTACCACAAACAAACCACTATTTCTAAAACCTGAGACTGAAATTTGTGACAGCAACAAACGGTTAGTTTGAGACAGATAACAGACAGGGAATCACACATTGAAGTGTGATGCACATATACAATTAACGGATGTCTACATGTTTGCGATGGTTGCATGTGTCATCCCGGCATTTATTCCAAATTTCCCTTTTGATTTCCACTCTTTTTTTTCTTGATTTCCTTTTTGTGTTTTTCTACCTCTCTGGTTTTCCTTTGTTTTGGTTTTTTTTTCCTCTCTCTTTTCTTTTATGGCTTTTGTTTTTATGTTTAAGAATACGTTCGAATCCTATGAAGATTGTCTACATATTATGCCTCGCATGAAATAGACCGAGTGTAGTTCATAAAAAATAAAATGAAAGTAATAGGATATTTTTGGTTTTGGAATTTTCAATTTTCATAATAACAACTGCGGTTACAAAGACTGACAAATTTAAATAGCAACTAGCAGACTCCGAGATAAAAAGAACTACAGACTCGAAGAACAATTAACCATGCATAAAAGAAAATACAGACTCTAAGACAAACTAACAGACTCTTTAAAGAAAAATACAATTTTCAGAAATCATGAATACATTAGGGCTTCAACTGCTCCTGGAGCCCGCGAGGCATCGTCCGGCCTTGCCGCAGGTTGACTAGCTAAATCCCCTTGGAGGTGGTGCAGATATTCCATTACTCGGTGAACAAAAAGCATCACGGCGGCAAAGAACATAGATCTAGGCATGTTCTCACAACTGTTGCATTTCATTGAGATATAATGAGCGATCCCTTTGATTCTTTCTCGTATGACACCTTTCTCCTGCAGTAATCGACCAATCTGTTCAGTTCTGGCTCCCAAAATTTGTTCGGTTGCTTGATTTTGCTTTTGAAGCTGTTGCAAATCTGATTCTAACTGTGCCAATGCTGTGTAACAATGCTCCCTTTCAATTTTGAATTCTTTTACTTGTTTGAGCATTTTGTTTTCCACGGTGACGACCCTTTTCTTCAACCTTGACACCTCACCATCAAACTCTGCTTTTAATTGCCTGATCAGACGGGTTCGTTCTGCCGCATTTTCAATCAATTGTTTCCGAGCTCTTGCTAGTTCCTTTTCTGCTTTGTTTAAGTCAAAACTGTAGTCATCCACCTTCTGTCTCAAACCATTTATAAGTTTTGCATCCTTGGCACTTCGGACGGGGTTTTCCGCTGCTACCTTCATCTTTTGAATTTGGGCCCTAAGGGTTTCATTTTCCTTAACTTGTTTCTTCTTTTCGCCCTCATCTGCGGCGGCGTGCAAATCCTTCTCAAATTGCAAATTCATCACCTGCTTCTCCAGTTTGCTTATCGTAGCCCTGTACTCACGTTCTTTAGCCAACCAATCCCACTGCTTTTGCGATGCTTCAACGAATTCCTGGAGATGTCGCCTTTTGGCTGGCCTTTTGAACTAAACTTCTCTCCTATACCAAGCAAGGTATCCTGGTGACACTTCGCCTCTAGAGCGATCCCGTACACAAGTGTTCGCCGTTAGGTATTGTCATTCATTCTAAATTTTGTGATTGTTGCTTCGGGGAACTGACCATCAGGTCTAATCTCGACTACTGGGGTGCTGAGATCTTCATCCTTAGGCACTACCTGGCACCTTCCAAGCTGTCTCGAGACCCGGTGCGGGGCATAAGGCTGGATACTCCTAAGACCCATCAGAAGAAAATGAGGTTCTGTTGCTGGCATGTACATGATCGCATCCACAGACAACCATCCCATCGTCCATTCTATTTGACTGCCAGTGAGGGACTGAAAGTAAGATATCCATTTTGCTACACCTTCGGCAAACTGAGCCCTTCAATTCTCGTGTAAAACTCTTCTATACAAGTTTTCTCTGTGGACCCATAGCTCACAAACTGGGGACGGTGGCATATATGCTCGGTCATCCACATTTGCAATAATAAATTGTACCCCTCAAAGAAATCTTTCTTGGCATTGCAAGCTGTAAGAGCGCGAAAGATCTCAGCTACTATCATAGGTGCGAGTGTGCACTTGGCCTGGGTGCGTAGAGTACTGACAACCTCTGCTATCTTTATGTCGATATTCCCGTCTTTCCTCGGAAACACTAGAAGCCCTAATAAAGCCACCATAAAAGTGAAACGATTGTGTTTTTCCCATTTGACACGGTTTCCTTTGCTGCGGATTTTGTTTTCTGGATTGTTGACCCCCCCCCTATGTGACCATATCTGGTATATAGGAATGAAAAGGTGCAAAACCCTTCTGCTAGATTCGAGTCATGTACCACTCTGCTTATTTTCAAGGTATCTAAGAATTTGTGAACCGCTACAACTCTTAAAGCAACCAAATAAGTGTGTCTCAAAGGAAGCTCAGCATTTCCGATGTATCCCGCTATTTCTTCAAACGTTGGGGTAAGTTCAAAAACTGAGAAGTGGAACACATTATGCACCGGGTCACAGCCCGTGACAAACGCTCTTATGATGTCTCCTCGGAGTACAATCTCCAGTAGCCCGGGAAGGCCCCCCAAATACTTCTTTATCTCATCTTGCCTTTCTCTGCCTAGATCATTCCACCACAATCGCAGCTCTAAAGGGATTCGGTTTACAAATGAAAAAGGTTTGGTTTGAATTGTGCTCATCCTGCACATTTATTAAGGTGAATTAGTGACTTATGACTTTATTCCCGTTTGACTTCGAAAATCACAAATTAATCCCTTTCTTTTATGAAATTTATTTTCTAAAAGCAAACGCCCAACTTTGCAGATACGGCCTTTCAGCATTTCCTCCGGCAGTGCCCGCTAGTCGGCCAAAAATACAATAAAGACCCAAGGGTGGCTGCTTGTGCAAAATCAGCCTTCCGGCGTCCCTTTCGGGAACATTTGGCTATTCTTGACAATAACAGCGTCACCCAATTTATTTAGGACAACAAAATAAAAAAT
The DNA here is from genome assembly GCA_034376525.1 of Nicotiana benthamiana. Lineage (NCBI taxonomy): Eukaryota > Viridiplantae > Streptophyta > Magnoliopsida > Solanales > Solanaceae > Nicotiana > Nicotiana benthamiana. The sequence continues at coordinate 76,348,516 of CM067324.1, read as the reverse complement.
AAAAAATTTGAAATTTATTGTTTCTTTGTTATGGCTATTTAAAAAAAGGGAGGTTGGACGCGATGGGGGTTGCCTACGTACCCCACACTTGGTGAGAATCAAACAGGCGTAGTTTGGGCAAAATATTTTGTCAAAACCAAAAATTGTTGAAAACCCCTTTTATTTCTTTTGTTTTTCCTTTTTTCCTTTTTTTTTCAAAATCCGGCAGCATTTCGGCGGTATTTGAGCATTAGTTTTACAAACAGTTAATCTCAGTAGCCTTAGTACTACTTATTTTCTCAATTTTCTCCTTGTGAGAATCCAAAGCAAATAAATGCACAAGTAGCACATAATATGCATCAGGATGGTCTTTTTACTTTGGGTCACCTGTCCTAGACGGACCCAACCCTTGTATTGAGTCCCTAAGTCAAATGCACGTGATGCAAACAAACCGTTCCTACCAGGGATCCGACATGAGGTTGTTATACTAAGTTCAGAACCTGGGTATTTGTTCTAGACTGTGTACCCGAGCGGACAACTCGAGTCGAGGAGGGGGCTACGTACCGGGGACCCGCAAGATCGTCTGGCTTTGTAACTTGTTCGAGCCTCTTTCTTATTTTAGGGTATGACACTAACTGAATAGGGAGTCTCGACTAGAGAGCACATCCTTGAAGATAAAGAGGGAAGGGTTCCATAACAGTTTATATACAGTTTATTCAATATCAAAGCGGTAAAGCATTTAGCACATTAGCATGCAACATGTAGGAAAATCAAAAGAAGCCAAATATAACAGATATTCTAAGCTCGAATTCTTGAATCCTGAACCAGACATTCTGGGCTCCGTCCCCAGCAGAGTCGCCAGAGCTGTCACACCTCCTTTTTACACGGCCATCCTAAAGAAACGTATAAGGGAGCTTTTCCAATTAAAGTGACATTATTCGAAATGAGATTATTTATTTAGAGTCGCCACTTGGGATAAGTTTCGCTTTTGGTGTCCCAAGTCACCGATTTATTTAGAATCCCAAATTGAGGAAATTTTTGACTTCCCAAATGGAGTCTGCAAACCAGAAATTCTAAGTAAGGAATTCTGTTGACCCTAGGGAAGGTGTTAGGCACCCTCGGATCTCGTGGTTCTAGCACGGTCGCTTAAACTATTATAAATGGCTAAAATTCTGATTTTACACATGATTGTCCTAAAGCGTAATTTTTGAATTATTTTTATACCGCTTTTAATATTTTTAAGGAAATTTGCAATGTCGTTAAAACATGTCGCGAACCACGTCACATAAATGCGCACGCAATTTTGACATATTTCAACTCCGTTGAGATTTGAATTTGGGTCACATGAATGCGCACCCGTACTTAAGGATAAATTTATTAAAGACGCGCCTAAAAGCGATTAACGTGTTATTGACTTTGCGGGTAACCGTGAAATTCGCTAAGTGGCGTGTCCCGAATCTCTAAGTATTTTAATGTAAATATTTCACGAGGGCCGTGCAATTTATGGGTGTCGTATGGCACAACGCACCTCATTTTTATTTAACAGGCCAATCCTAAAACAAACTACTACTTTTCTATAAAATGTGTCTCTACTAAGGCTCAATTAATCGGTATTACATTGTTTGGAAAGGTTCAAATTTACAATTCAATATTTAAAAAATACCCGAACACTAGTCCATGGGAGGGAATTGGAGCTTCGCCTCATCTAAAAAATTCTTGTGCATTTGGGCTCAATTGCCAGCCCACGAAAGAGGCGAGCTGCTTGAGCTCGTTAAAGATGGTAATTTTCGTTACATACTAGTTTAAACTAAAAAAAACTCATTTCAAGTTCACTTCTTAACTAAATATGATTGGAATGTTTAAATCCCTTATAACATTGACTACACTTTTCTAACTACTGCACATAATGAGAGCACCAGTCCAAATGTCCCATTATTACAAAACATTGCCTTAGCTATGATAAATATAATAGTACTAAAAGATGATACATTCAACATGAGGCTCAAATAACTACAAATGAAAGCTGATAAAATCACAGGAAGCAAAAAATGTCCTTCGACTTCAAATCTCTTTAAATTTCAACATTCATTAAACTCAACATCACATCCCTTAGGAGAGAGAAGTACCTGGTAATCAAAATACAAAAGAAGGGTAAAGAATCAATAGCAGTTCTTAGAGATCAGCAACAAAATTGTAAGCAACACAGCAGTGATATTCAGCTTGATAACCAGATCCAACCAGAATAGGCCACGCACAGCTTTTAAAATGACCTTAAATGATTTGAAAATACACCCAGGAGCTCCAGAAATAACCAAACCCAAATTAATTGGTGCAAAACCCCAGAAACAAGACCAAATCAAACTCTGAACCTAGCTGGACCTCCAATGGAATAATATTTTGTTGAATTTATGTTGGTTTTAGAGTTCTAAATGCCTAGACTTGAGGGAAAACTTTCAGATACTCAACCTGAGTAACATTTGATTAACTTTTGCCTTGGAACGAGTGAGAATTGCAGGAAATGAATCTGAATTTTGGAAAATATTTAACTACTGGAGTTCCCTTTGGAAGTTTTAGGATTTTGTTTTAAGCTACTGTTGGGAATTTTTTTTATAGATTTTCAGAATGTTTAACCCTCTCTTTGAATGGATTGGGGTGTCTTTTTATAGCCAAAGGCTAGGGCAACCCTTTTATTTCATTTTAACTACTAATCCCTCTTTCAATTTTTAGATTTTACCTACTTAGCCCTTTATTTTCTGACTTGTTAGCCAAGTCGTTGCACTAAACTACTGATTTTTAGACTAAAGTGCCCTTCTAGAAAAGTCCAAAAGACTCTAGCATTGTTTTTCTACTTATAAACTACCTATAGTACCCTTATTTTATTCTAAAATTATCAGAACCAACTAAACCCCTATATTACCCTCTTAATATACTGAAATTACCATTTGTACTAATGCCAAATCTTAAAACTAATTTTACTAACTAAGCAGCTATAACTAAACCTGAGAATTGCCTCTAATTAAAACAAAACATAATCGAGTTTAGTTAAACAAAATAAGGAGAATGCCTAATCAAGAATTTCAGAACTAAATACTGGCAACATTTTCTAACTAAAAAAAAAAAAGAAAATCAACAATACCGTAGGATTATTTTGCAGAAAAAATAAGATAACCTAATAATCAACCAAGCATTAAAAACAAAATCAACAATCAAATATAAATCACTCAGACAACTTAAGCATTAATCATGATGAAGCTAACCAAAAAATAAAATAAAAAATAGTGTAAAACTTAATTGTTAAACAAGAGGAATGAAAGCGCTTGAAATGAAGTGTAAACAAAACTAAGATCAAATCTACTAAAGAAAAATGAAAACTTTTAAGGATTAATCAGTGTTTTCAATAACACAATATAAACAGAATTCAAACAAGACGAGATTATTAACAAAGAAGTAAAACAATAAGAAACAAACAGAAGGAAGAAAACGAAAACTTACTGATTGTTCTTCAATTAGGAAGCTAATTTCAATTTGAATCTCCAAATGGAGTTACATGTTTGTTTCTTGCCAAAACAAACATGCAACTCCATTTTGAAACTCAAGCGGCTTTGAAAAACTCGTTCTCAAAATTAGATCAAATCTCAGATTCAAAATTCGAAGAGTTTAGAGGTTATTCGAATGAAGCTGGCTTATTTTTGGGTAGGGGAGGCCAAGTGGAGTGTGGGGTGTTAATTTTGAAGCCATTGGAGCCGGCGCCGCGTGGACGGCGGAGCAGCCGCTCCTTTGGAAGAAGATTCGACGAGTTTGGCTGGGTTTTGAGGGATGGTTTTAGGGGGTATGGAAAGAGGAGATCATGGAGGTTAAGTGGTATAAATTTGGGTGGATTTTGGGTTACGCCGCCGGCGCCGGCGATTTACGGCAGGCGGCGGGCGGTGGGGATACGGTAGAGGCATGACGGTGTTACATCAGAGGAATTAGGGTTCTTTTGGACATGGTACGATGTTCTCTGATAGGGGCTGTTATATGACAGTTATATAATGTGACACCCCCCCCCCCCCCCATCTCGACCTTCCGATCAATATAGATCAATGACTCAGATTTCTTTAGCGTAAAACGGTGTCGTTTTGGACTGGGCAGGGGCATTGGATTTGGGTCAATTCTAGTGGGTTTGGTTGTTTTTGGGCCATATTTGTGACTAAAAGTGGCCCAAATCTTGGTCCTTAACAAAAGACCCATATTTATAGTCTTGAACCCAACGAAGAAACGTCATTACGTCGCAACTACGCAAGATGGAGAAGACTAACAGTATTGTGCTATATTACATTTTGGCTAAATCAAGTACTCAGTGTGTTAGAATACGGGGAAAGGCCAATGCGTCAAAGTAAAGTCAGATTCAGCAATCGACGTAACTGGTTCAAATGCGAGAAGCTAGGTCATAAAAGGTACCTTCTTCAATCCCGAAATTTGATGAGTCGACATCGAAGTGCCAATCGACTCGGTCGATAAGAGCTCTTGGGAGTCATCAGCATATGTTAGAGTAGGGACAACCTGAAAAGCATTACATAAATTAATAGAGTTTTAATTACAGTAAATACTTCTGTAGTTTCAGATACATTCCCTGTACTTCAAAATCAAACACTTCCCTTATACTATGAAAATCTTATAAAATATGCCATATGAAATAATTCCCATATTAAAATATAATTATTATGTATATGAAGTATATCCCATACTAAAATATAATTATTATAAGATAAATGAAAAAAATGAAAAGTTATTATGTATTTGTTTTTTATGAATTATTAAAAAGAGTATAATTATTTTTGTTGAAATCCTTATTCAAATCTTTGATTAAAAAAGAGAAAAAATATCTTTGAAGTATTTGTTTGGTGAGAAACTCTTAAACTCTTAAATAGGAAATGAACACTAATTATTTAGTGAGATGACTAAAAATTTTGCGCATTTGACACAATATTTTTATTTTTCGAAACTCATAAATAACATATTTGGAGAGCAAGAATGCGAAAAAAAAGTGAGGAGCACTCAATTGAAATAACATATTCAGCAAGAAGTAGAAAAAAGTAAAGAGCGCACTTTTTTTCATATTAAATAGACAAAAATAAATGACCAAAAACTCAATAAAAATAATATATTAAGTAAATATTTTAATTCTTAAATTAAAAAGTAAATAATAGATACGAAAATTAAATAGTCAATAATCCTCAAAAATCATAACATATTAAGTGAAATACAAAATCAATAACAAAATCCTATTCTTCAACCAAAAAAAAAAAAAAAAACGAATTGTAAAAACAGAGCAGAACAGGGAACAGCAGAAAAACCGAGCAGAAGAGTAGTGAACAGCAGAAATTTTTTAAAAAAAACAGAGCACTCCCTTTTAATAGAAAACAGGGCAGAACAAAGAACTGAAAAAATTAGAAAAGAAGAAAAGAGAAGAAAAAAAAAGAGGAGAGGAGTCGGACAGTGAACAGCAGAAATTTTTAAAAAGAGACAGAGCAGAACCCTATAATAGAAAACAAGGAAGGATAGAAAAGAAGAACTGAAAGAAATATAGAAAGGAAGAAGAGAAAGATGAGAGGAGTCGAACTGTAGCAGAGAAAATCAGATGAGAAAGAGAAGAAGGAGAAGAAGATAAACTTACCTGAGAGAAGACAAGAACTCGAAGGATTGCAACAGTTGAGAGAAGAAGAGAGTCGTCGCAGCAGAAAAGCAGACGTGTTTGGAAGAAATGTCGTAAGTGTATTTGCAATTCTTTTTTAAAAACCCTAGGCAGCCGCTGGATCTCACTTAAGAGAGCTTTTCTCCCTTTTTTCCATCACCTTGCTTCTCGCTTTTTTGCCTGAAGCGTGCGCTTCAGGACAGACAAGCGTAGACCCCTCGCTTCACCTCGTTAACACTGATCTCAGCACAGTATAGTTCTCACTAACGCCAAGATGCCTGAGAAAGATTGTTAGTCAGAATTATTATGCATAATTAATATTTGACTAAGTGTTCCTTGTTTTGTCTTCACTTCAGATTGACTTTTGGAGGGGAAAAAAGGCTATAGAGCAAAATCTTTTCTTTCACTTGGGAAGTTCAGCCTTCCAGGTTATTTCGCGGTTGAGTGGTCAGTGATCTGATTGTACTACTTCCAGCATCTGGCAACTCCATACCCAGAAATTGTCTAAGCACTCCAAAGAAAGGTGAGGAGGAGCAATCGGACTTGAAATAAGCCTTTGATCTTTTCCAGATTGATTTTAGACCTTAGTTTCATTCTTATGTGGATAAGAATCTTATAATCTGTTCCCCAGATGGTTGAATCTTCTACATTTATATACAGGATTAAAGCGTAACTTGAGTGGATAAGAGAAATATAGCCTTTACTGAAATGCTGAGGAGGGTAGAAGGTTGCATTGTCTCGATATCGAATTACCATCAGAAGCGTACTCTTGTGAATGTAAAGCTAAAATGGGTTAAAGATAGTGTCTTGGACAGTGTAGTAGCTGGAGGCAGAGAACTGAAGGCAGGGTCTACATTAGTTTCCATCATTGCCTCACAATCCAGTTCTGGTCTTCCTATTTACCATCTCACGACCAAACGTGGGCAGCTTGGGCTCCCTCATGAATTGAAAGTCTCTACTTTCCTTAGGCGATACCCAAATATTTTTGAGGAATTTTCTTGTCGTGATAGTGCTGGCACTCCTGTTCCGTGGTTCAAATTAACTCGTGAAACCCTAGAGTTTCATCATGAAGAAGTTACTGTTCTCCGCGAGTGCAGCCCGGATATTGTCAGTAGGCTGAGAAAGCTTTTGATGATGACCAAGGAGAGGATGCTTCCTCTTCAGACAGTTGATCAACTAAAATGGGATTTAGGCTTGCCACATGATTGTGGCAGTTCATTGGTTGTAAAACATCCTGAGCTGTTTAATTTGGTGGACCTTCCCGATGGTCGTGTTGGTCTTAAGCTTCTAGCATGGGATCACAAATTAGCTGTTTCCCATTTGGAGGCAAATTCTACGAGGGGAAAAGGGACCTTCATGTTTCCTATTGGATTCACCCGGGGTTTCGGGTTAAAGAGAAAATGCATGGAATGGTTGGAGGAATGGCAAAGGCTGCCTTATACTTCTCCTTTTGTGGATGCCTCTCATTTGGACCCAAGGACAGATGTGTCAGAGAAGAGGATTGTTGGAGTGTTTCATGAGCTTTTGCACCTCACCTTACAAAAGAAAACAGAGAGGAGAAACGTTAGCAATCTCCGCAAGCCATTTGAATTGCCTCAGAAGTTCACAAAGGTCTTTGAGCGGCATCCTGGGATTTTTTACATTTCTATGAAGGGTGACACTCAGACTGTCGTCCTTAGAGAGGCTTATAATCGCAATCAACTGATTGAGAAGCATCCCCTTGTTCACATAAGGGAGAAATTTGCGAACATGATGAAGCAAGGTTTTCTAGATCGTAGTAGGGGGTTATATAGAGATACTAAACAGGAGTCACTGACAAATAGTTTTGTTGGTTAAACCTGTGGAACTAGATATTACTCTGGTATAGACTCAGATTCTGATATGCATTTAGAACATGAAGCAAAGTAGATTAAGGTCCTTCAAGAATTTAATGTTACAAGCTGAGATGTGATCGGCTGTACTATTTGAAGTTCTCAGAAACCTGTGAAACTCGATTGGATATGCTTTCAGAAATACAAATCAGATCAGATAGAGGTGTTTAAGAAGTTATGTAATTACAAGCTGAGAGGTGATGACGTGTAACTTGTCGATTCTCATTTCAATTGCGGAGAAGTTCTTTATAACATTGAGGAAGTTCTCCCTAGTCTTGCTTATGATATGGTCCTCATCTTCGTTACAAAGAACAGGTCAAAGAAGACTCGGCCATTTTTAGATCAAAATGAAAGACAATTAACTAATGCAATTGGAAGTTGAGGTGAGAGTGTGGATTACTCCCTTCACGAACATCGTTTCAGAGACCCACCTGTGGAGCGCCCTTGGGTGTGTCTCAAAGATATGATTGACAGTCTTTTGTTCTCTAAGAAGAATTCAGCTGGAACTCTTGCAGCGACTGACCCTGTAGTGTCAAAATATAATGGTAAGGATTGTTTACCTTTAACGACTAAGTTGATTTATCAGATTTTAGTTTCTAAAAGCTGGATGAAGGCTTTGACATTCTGTTAGATACTATGCTCATGCTGTTCTTTGAGAATGCTATGAGACAGTATATGTGATAGTTCATGTCAATGTTGTCATCAAGTTCTCTCCATGATAATCATTTATTCTTTTCTGTGTTGTCAAGTTATCTCCATGGTATATCAATTTATCTGTTTCTCATTAATTTTGACAAACAATTTAACTTTAAAAAATTTCATTTTACCCTGTCACGTTTATGACTTATTTTAGACACAAGTTTCAAAAGTCTTTCCTTGTTAGACAATTGAAGTGCTTCACAAATAGTGTACCCTACACTTATTAAAGTGTAATAGCAGTATTGGAAAACTACTTATCTAATGGTTACTGCACTCCCATAGAGGGCATTAAACTGATTTAAGAACTTTCAATGATCTGGTTGATTTTTTTTTATTTTTTTATGTTGATTTCAAAGTCTTAAATAACAGCACAAGTGTTCCTCTGAGACTATGCATGCTTCTTAATTTACAATCTGATTTTGGAGATTGTCATAATTCTGCCATCTGGTTGTATCATTTCTGATTACCTAAGGGAGTAGAGGAGCACATTTCCTTTTGGCACTCATTTTAAAAATGAGTAACTAGAGAACATGGATTGAGTTTTGATGCTCAAGTATTGTGTCACTTGTATGTATGAGTTATTGTATCTGGCTGTTACGTGTTAGCTTTTCCAGCTGCTTAAAGACTATATAGGTTAGGTATTGTATCATCTTTGGATTACCATCTGTAATCAGAAATGAGTGGGATAAGATTACCATCACTTTATTGTTCTGTGCATTTCTAACTACCAAGATGCTAGTTGTAGATTACGAACACTATATTCTTTATTAGTTTTGCAGGCCGGAGGATAGCAGATAGCCTTGCCCATGCCGGTGCTCCTCCTCCCTGGGTGACATGTCGATGGCATTCGTATCCACCCATATTTATGCCAAGGACATTTCTGGATACCGTTTAAAACAGAGAGGTGCATTCAGTAAACTTTGAATCTTGAGTTTTCATGAGTCGGAACTCACAATCTGGCTGTTCGTTTACAGTTGCTGGCAGCTTTCTCAACTCACTATTCCATTTTCCTAGCACTCAACATTTCCATTGCTTTAGGTGTTTGCTTTTTCTTTTCAAGTGAACTACATTTCTCTGATAAGCCTCTATGCTACTGAAGTAAAATTGTCACACCAGGTTTTATCTTCTCTCAGTTATGGGTCTATTTTCTATGACTTCGGTTAGTAGGCTTGAAAATGTACATTTGCAAAAGGCATCAACTTTGCAGTTTGATTTGTTTTATTTCCATAGTGGAATGAACAGTATCTCTTAAAGAATCTGTTGATTTGTGAATAAGGCCAAGACTGACTGTTAAATAATTCCCCTGGGTGCCAATTGACTTCACATTTCTTGTGCAAGACGGACTGTTTAAAGATCTGATACATTTTTTTTGTGCAGCATTGACTTTGAGGCTATAATAATGGATGATTCAAGAGCGCAATCATTAAAAAAAGAATCAATTTTCAGTAACCAATTAAAATGTTCAGCCCCAGTGCTTAAAAGATTTGTCTTCTCTCTTTTTGTTTTTCCCAGAAAGAAGCAGATTATGAGAAAGGAAGATAGAGGAGAATAGTTTGGCTCAATGCAGAGTTAGACGACATAATATGAGGTCAATTGGCTCAATGAACGAACTGTCCCTCCGATAATAAGGTTGGGAAGATTAATTGAAGGACAATCAATGAAATTAAAAGCAAGGATTGGTTACCGAAACCCTTCAAAATTATATCCGTTTGAGAATGTAAAAACATGAATTTAGCAATGAACCAAAAAACAAGAAGTAAACATGGAATAAATAGTACAACATTTCAGTTTGTAAAGTTTCTCATAGTGCCTGAGAATTGCTAGTACTTGTGCAAGCAGGAAAACCTGCCACAGGAAACAGAAATTAACTAAATGGAGAGGACTTCAATTGCTAAATAGATGTAAGGAGAAATATAAACCAAAAACAAATTATCATCTCAGGGTACTTAATTGCACATAATACTGGTGAGCTCAATCTTAAGAAAGTAACTAGAATTGAGTAAATACATGTAATATCCTTGAGCTCAGTGTTCATCTGTAATAGGCTTAACTCCTTCAAGAAGAGTTCAAGATCAACAGAAGATGGATAAAGCTAAAGTACGGTGACATGACACTATCCATACCTTGCCTGCAAAGTGGGAGACTGTCTTTCAGGAAACAGGAGTCAGCTCGGAAAATTGTTACATTTAACACTAGCTCGATACCTTCCATCAGCTCAAAGACACAAGTATCATGCACTTTTAAACTGTTGTCTACTGCAAATTCTCTCCAACCTGGTGAGTGGATCCTTGCACAATTTGATTGGAAAGAGCACCTTGCACGCCAAGTTCTCCCATCAGAAGCTCGCAGAATGACAACGGTTTCCTCCTCTTTGAAATATCTCCTGAAGAAGTTACAAGGTATATTCTGGAAAAAAAAAATTGTTGTCAGAGTACTCTTTTTAGAGATTCTGAGTTCTTTTACCCCTTCCCCTTTAACAGAATAAAAACAAAGAACACTTGACCCTTAAGGACAGCAGGACCCGACATCTATCAAAAGACAATAAACTGACCATCTCTTGACTGACAGCTTACCAAGTGGAAATTTCTTGAGACATGAGTCGGCTGCATAGAAACAATGAAGTATGGATTCCCCAATTTGGAACACTGTGCATCTATGAGGGTATAACCTTTTTCTTGCCAAGTATTTGTCATCTCAGAAGATGTGAAATCAGAGAGACAGAAGAAAGACCAAAGAATGTCATGTTTAACAATATAATCAACAAAATGGCCACCACAAAGGAAGATCCTCATGTTATCAAACAAGCAGTGTCTGTGAGAGTAGGTATAAAAAGTAGAATGACATACCTTTTACTTTATAAGCTGCACTATTCAAATTACCTTCCACGTCTCCTATTTCAAGTTTCACATTGTTAGTCACTTTCATTTTTTCCTTTTGAGCTGCACAAAACAAATCCTCTTCCACGTCTGGCTTTTCAAGCTTCACCCTGATAGGCTCCTTTCTTTCTGGGTGAAAACTTGGAGAGGATGCTGGAAGGCCAGAATTTTGCCTTCTACAATATGGAGAATCTGCGACTACTTTATTTTTTGGCTTTAGATTATGCATATTCTTCTCTCCTCCCCATTGTTCAAGCTTCACCTCTTTCAGTTGCTTACTTCGTAGTGGATACCTACAACGTGACACATCCAAAATGGAAGCAGTTTTCTTTTCACTATGTTGATTGGTGGTTAATATTAGTGGAGATGCTGGTATTGAACGGATGGATAATGCGATTTCTTACACACGAAGCAAATACTTTGAAGCTAAAGAAAATGGGAGTCCTCTGAGCTCTCCAATCCTGCATTCAATATCTCCAAGCCCAACTGCTCTCCCAAGTGCCTCTTCTTCTCTTGGTGGTACAAGTAAAGGAGAGAATTTGCTTGAGGTGAGGGATCAGAAGCCAAACAGTGTGGTGCGCTCCTTATTTAGGGATGAACCACATCCAAAAGCTGGTTCTTCAGCCAATAACAGCATGCAGGCATCCCGTAGTGATGAGGGATTGGAAATGGAGAATGAATTAATTGTGAATGAGTGTCTTCATGGGCAGCATCTTGAATTTGCTGAGTCTCCAAAAGTTGCTGATAAATATTATAATATTGAGGACAAAGTCAGAGAGACAATGGAGAAGGCTTTCTGGGATAGTGTCATGGAATTCATGGGCAGCATCTTGAATTTGCTGAGTCTCCAAAAGTTGCTGATAAATATTATAGTAGTACTGAGGTAGATGCAAGACAAGAGGGGTTGCTCTGATGGTAAGCAACCCTCACTTCCGATTGAGAGGTTGTGAGTTCGAGTCTCCCCAAGAGCAAGGTGGGAAGTTCTTGGAGGGAAGGATGCCGGGGGTCTATTTGGAAACAGCCTCTTTACCCAAGGGTAGGGGTAAGGTCTGCGTACATACTACCCTCCCCAGACCCACTAAGTGGGATTATACTGGGTTGTTGTTATGTTGATTGGTGGTTGTCATCTTAGATGCTGAGGGATCCATTACTGGTAATTTGTTGCAGTGCTCTGCCAAAAAGATGACATGGAAGAAGGGAAGGGAGGAAAAGAAGAATGTCATCCATCATAAAATAATTCAATGTAATGAATCTCACAAAGATAAAATTGTCTTGTTACTGAAAAAAATACCTTCCACATCTCTTTTTTCAATCTTCACATCTTTCAGTTGCTTACTTCGCAGTGGATACCTACACCATGATGCATCCAAACTGGTAGCAGTTTTCTTTTCAGTATGTCGATCAGTGGAAGTCATCTCAGATGCTGAGAGATCCACCACTGACACTTCATTGCAGTCCTCTGCCAAAAAGATGATGCGGGAGTGGGGAAGGAAGGGAGGAGAAAAACATTGTCATCCGTCATAACGTAATTCAACATAATGAGACTCACAAGGAACATTGTCTTGAATCGGAACCAAATACCTTTCAAATCTCTTTTTTCAATGTTCATATCTTTCAGTTGCTTACTTCGCAGTGGATACCTACACCATGATGCATCCAAACTGGCAGCAGCTTTCTTTTCTCTATGTCGATTAGTGGTAGTCATCTTAGATGCTGAGAGATCCACCTCTGATACTTCATTGCAGTGCTCTGCCAAAAAGATGACGGGCGAGGGGGGAAGGAAGGGAGGAGAAAAACATTGTCATCCGTCATAACATAATTCAACGTAATGAGACTCACAAGGAACATTGTCTTGTTACTGAACCAAATACCTTTCAAATCTCTTTTTTCAATGTTAACATCTTTCAGTTGCTTACTTCGCAGTGGATACCTACAATGTGACGCATCCAAACTTGTAGCAGTTTTCTTTTCAGTATGTTGATTAGTGGTTGTCATCTTAGGTGCTGAGGGATCCACCACTGGTACTTCATTGTAGTGCTCTGCCAAGAAGATGATGTGGAGGAGGGGGTAAGGAGAAGGGAGGAGAAAGGAAGAAGAATGTCATCCGTCAAAACAAAATAACAAAATTCCACGTAATGAGTCTCTCAGAAGAAAAATTGTCTCGTTACTGAACCAGCAGCATTAATGAGAGTAGGCACAAATATTAAAACCAAATACCTTCAGCATCCCCTTTGTCAAGCTTCACTCTATTAGTCTCTTTCTTTTTTGCTTTTTGTGCTGCACAAAACAAATCCTCTTCCGTGTCTCGTTTTTCAAGCTTTACCTCTTTCAGTTGCTTGCTTCGCAGTGGATACCTAGGACACGACGCATCCAAATTGGTAGTAGTTTTATTTTCACTTTGTTGATTAATGGTTGTCATCTTAGATGGTGAGGGATCCACTACTGGTACTTCATTGCAGTAAGTACGACCCAGTACAATACCACTCAGTGGTGTCTGGGGAGGGTAGTGTGTACGCAGCCTTACCCCTACCCTGGGTTGGTACTTCATTGCAGTGCTCTGCCAAAAAGATTTTTTTTTTTTTGGGGGGGTGGGTGGGGTGTCATGCCTTGCAACATAATTCAAACGTAATGACTCACAAAGGAAAATTTTCTTGTTACTGACAAGCAGCATCAACGAGAGTAGCCTCAAATATTAAAGCCAAATACAACAACACCAACAACTATCCAGTAATGTCCCACAAAGTGGGGTCTGGGGAGGGTAATATGTAGACGAGCCTTACCCCTACCCGAAAGGGCAGAGAGGCTGTTTCCAATCGATCCTCGGCTCACTGAAGGAGAGGAAAAACAAAAACAAAAACAAAAACAAAAACAAAAACAAAAGTAGGTACAACAGAAATAGCATAAGTAACTAACTAAACATAAGAACCATAAATAAATAGCATGCAATAATATCATACAGTAACTACAATAAATAACTACCATAAGGGAGACACGATCCAAAACACAAAGCATCTATGGATATCCCTGTCAAGTCTCACCCAACCCCGGGTGAGTAGTACGAAAAACTCTAGGGGCCCCTATCCTACAATCCTGATACTAGACCTCCAGACTTTTCTATCAAGGGCCATGTCCTCGGAAACCTGCATACTAGCCATGTCATGCCTAATCACCTCTCCCCAATACCTCTTAGGCCTCCCTCTGCCTCTCCGAACGCCAACCAACGCCAGCCGTTCACAACTCCTCACTGGGGCATCAGGACTTCTCCTCCGCACATGCCCGAACCACCTCAGCCTCGCTTCTCGCATCTTCTCATCCACCGGGGCCACCCCACCTTCTCTCGAATTAAAGCCAAATACCTTTAAATTTATATGCTTCAGCATACACATTCTGTTGCACATCTTGCTTTTCAAGTTTCTCCATGTTAGTCTCCCCCTTTCTTGCTTTTGGTGCTGCACAATGGAAATCCTCTTCCGAGTTCAGTTTTTCAAGATTTACCTTCTTAGGCTCTATTGTTTCTGGACAGGATATTGGAGCGGCAGTTTTTTGTCTTCCAGAATGTGAAGAATCTGCAACTACTGTGTTCTTTGGTTTTACACAGTGCATAGTCCCTTCTGTTTCTGATTGGTCAAGCCTCACCACTTCCACCGGTTTACTTTTACTTCGTCGAGGATGCCTACAATGTGGTGCTTCCAAACTCGTAGAATATTTCCTTTTATTGCATCTGCTAGTATTTATCATCTTAGAGGCTGGGGGATCTAATACTTCTTTGCAGTGCTCTGCAAAAAAAAGCGACCGGGAAAGGGGGACCAGGAGGACACAGAGAGAAAGGAGAATGTTATTGGCACCAGCTTAATTCAACCAGAATGTGTACCAGAAGGGAAGATTCTCATGTTATTGAACAAGAAGAATCCATGAAAATAGGTACAAACTTTAATCAATATACCTTTTCCTTTATCTGCTGCATGGTACAAATTCTTCTCCATGTTTTGTTTTTCAAGTTTTTCCTTTTTAATCTCCTTCCTTTTTTCTTTATCTGTTGCACAATACAAATCCTCCTCCACGTCTGGTTTCTCAAGGTTCACCCTGATAGGATCCTGCCATTCTGGAACACCAGACTTTTGTCTTCTTGAATATGAATGATCTGCTACTTTTGTAAATTTTGCAGTCTTCTTTCTCAGAAAAATCGTCCACGATGTTATCACATGCATTATTGTTTGTCTCAGGCCCACATTCCTTCTTTCTATGACTAGCATCACCCACTATCTTTACAAAATTCTGTGGTGTCATATCTTCACTTGGGCCAGAAGGATATTCAATCTCAGAAGCACTTAAATCAAATATGGAGACAAAGAAATGAGAGTTTCCATTATATTGGAAGAGTAAAAAGTAACCACAACCAATTGAATAGTACTCCTTGAACTGGTCCCAGCCCTCCTTCAGCCATGCCATGCCATGCCATTAGAGTTTTGCAATTTTACTTTCCATATCGCGCCACTTGGGACCTCAAGGGACACAAGATCTCGCATGTTGGCCCCATACTTCATTACAAACTCATCTGGGATGTGCTGTATGATACCACAATAGGAAGGAAATGAACAAAAAAAAGAGAGGAGAACCAAAACGAAAGAGAAGGGAACTTTAAGACCAATATCTGGTGTCAGGTAGCTGAAGAGACTGCAGTCAAATTTTTAATCACATATTGCCACGGGAAAAAGGAGAAAGAAAAAGCGATAGCTACATACTAAGTAGGAAAATCATGTACAGGCAAACAACAAATACTGAAGTGATTAGTTAAACTCAGGTCTTAGATCTGTCAATCAAGTTCCACAAGACAGAAGATTTCACTCATTTGTTTTTTTTTTCAGATTAAAACATCTATATCTGAATAAATATCTGAAAATTAATGTGTATTAAGATTAAAACGTCTGAATCTGAACACACATATGAATACTAATATTGAATAATTAAGACTGTGTTTTCTCTACTGCTGAATGTATAAAACTTATTTTTATTTAAAAATTAATAAGTATAAATTCAAATCAAATAGTACTGATTAATCTAATACTACATTAATAAAATGCTATTAAAAAATTATATGGTGCTTGATGGCAGTGATGGCTAACAGTAATGGTTGTGGGTGCCGACTGGGTAATGTCTTAGTGGTATTGGTTGATGGTGGTAATTATGGGCAGTAGACGGTGGAAGACAGTAGTTAGTTAACTGTGGTGGTTAATGGTGGTGGTGACTGATAACGATGATCAGTGATATATAGTGGTGATTAGTGATTGTTGTAGTAACTGTGGTTATTGGTGATGATTGTAAATGATGGCTAATGGTAGTAATGACTAACATTCATGCTTTATAATAGTGGTAGTTATAGCAGAGGATGGTGGTAATGAATAGTAGGTAGTGGGTGGTCATAGTCTACGATGTGGAGGACGCCGATAGCAATGGAGGTGGTGGTTAATGTTGAAAGTATAGGAATAATAGTGACATGATTTTACATAATTCTTGAATGTATATCATCTTAATGATATTAAGACACTATTATAGTTCAGACCCATTAAGTGGTTGTAAAATTTTAAAAAAAAAACAGACTTAATTGTAAGATCGGAATGATTAAGATTAAGATCTAAACAATAAATGCACTTAAAGGACTGAGGTCTAAATGATCAAGAAGCAGACCAACTTGTTTGGATGGTTGTTACATATCGTTTTATAATGCATCATATTGTATTTTATTATAGTGTACTATATTGTTTGATGAATACAATATTAGGATAAATTATATCGTTTGACGTTGTTTCATTATGCCACGTATCAACAATATGAAGGATAAACTTGCGGTATTACAAAGAAAATTTATGGTACATGGTATAATTAAAATATAAAAAGGTAGAATAAAGAATTATTTAATAATAATAAAGGGCAATAAGAGAAAAAGACAAGGTACACGACCACCAAATCAATCGTTAACGATATGATACAATGAAATTTAAGTAACAATCAAAACAAATATTATATTTAAAGTAATAATACGATACAATACATTATGAGACCGGTTTATATTTACATTAAGGTTTGCCAAAAACCTTGTGATCATCAAGCTTCCCATTCCCTCAACAACCATCTTGTATCTAATCCCATTTAATTGGACATAATACAACCCCATTTATTTGGACATAGAGAACATAACTCTTTTATGGATTAAAGGGGAATCCCACTGCACTAAGCTCCTGCTATGCATGGGGTCTAGGGAAGGGTCGGACCATAAGAGTCTATTGTATGCAGCCTTACCCCGTATTTCTGTAAGAGGTTGTTTCCACGACTCGAACCTGTGACCTCCTGGTCACATGACAACAACTTTACCAGTCACGCCAAGGCTCCCTTACAACTCTTTCATGGATTATGCTAAAAAATTTGGCACACCGTACACCCACTAGTGCACATTTAAAGACCTAGTTAAAAGACCAAAGATACATTACACGACTTCCTTCTAAATGTTGCAGCATCAAAGTGACTGATTAGATTGGTCTTTCAAATGGGCTACAGATTAAGGTTGAATTTGGATTTTTGTCATCAAGAGGGGTTGCTCTGATGGTAAACAACCCCCACTTCCAACCGAGAGGTTGTGAGTTCGAGTCTCTCCAAGAGCAAGGTGAGAAGTTCTTGGAGGGAAGGATGCCGAGGGTCTACTTGGAAACAGCCTCTCTACCCAAGAGTAGGGGTAAAGTCTGCGTACATACTACCCTCCCCAGACCCCACTAAGTGGGATTATACTGGGTTGTTGTTGTCGTCATCAAGACTATTATCTACACTTCCTCAGTTCAATCTCATTTGCATCTTGAAAATCCTGGAAACAAGCTCCTCAAAACTTATTATACTAATAGTGTAATACAATAATTTTCGCACTGTTACATTACTTAAAAGCAAAGACGAGTAATATGAAAAGATATACTATAATAAATTATTTGCTGCAAAGTATCAGATTAACTCTACAAGTAGAAATATTTCAATCTTGTGTTTTTGACAGTTGATCATTTAAGTCTATCAAAACTTTGCTTCTGATGGGATGTCTAAGATGTAGAGACACTCCAAAATCAGCTAAATTTAAGAACTATACTAGTTTGAGAGGAATTGTTCTAATATCAAAAGTTGGCTAATTATTTAGCTTTACCATTCAAAACAAGAAATGGGCTTGGCTTAACCTCCCTGGTTTGTGTGACACCCTATACGAATCTCACATTGACAAAACACGGGAGAGATGTTGGGTATATAAGTAAACAAACCTTAGACATTAATAATACATAATATCACTAGTGGATTGGGCTGACATATGGTATCAGAATCACTCCGCGTACAACCTTGAACGGTGGTGGGATAAACCTCAACGAGGACATTGAGTCCTAAGGAGGGGTGTATGTGACAAAACACGGTGAGATGTTGGGTATATAAGTAAACAAGTCTTAGACTCTAATGAAGCATTTTAAAGCCATGCGGGCTTAGGCCCAAAGCGAAGAATATCACTAGTGGGTTGTATTGTCACAATTTGACATAACAAACTCCTAAAATAATCAAAGAGAGCTCCCTGCTACATCTCCCTCTTATGTCATTTGAAATTACAATTTTTCACTCCCTTAGTTCGGTGTCATTTATAGAGACATTCCAGTAATACAACAATGTGTTGGTCCAATTTAGTATTGGAACAAATGGAAAATGGAATCCTCAAAAATAACATACAAGAGATGTTGACTAGGACCAAGCGCAAATCGTCAACATTGATAACAATGTCAGACTCAAACAAAAGATTTTTACAAACCAAAAGGGGAAATTTAAAAAAAAAAAAATCTTGACAAAGTTATAAAGAGAAAGCATTATTAAATCAAAAAGTGAAGGGAACAGAAACCAAACAAATAGAAACAGAAAAAGGAAATCATTAACTCAATTGCAGAAAGAACATACTAATTTAGAGGCATGAGGAAAGAGAATAATCTTGAAGAACTGAGGGGTTATCTCCTCCTCATTCACCGCTTGTCGCCGTCTCTTTACCATCTCCGCCACCAACTCTTCTTCTTGTTGGCCTGTTGGGAAAAGCAACGCGAAGCTTTAAAACATAAAAATCCACTCTTCTGCCCACTGCATTATTAAATCAGTTCCGTCACTAGCTCCTTTCGTGTAATTAGGGGCGCCAAAATTGTTACAAGAAAAATACCCATATGCTAAAAAATAAGGTGGATAATAAAATTTTAAAAAATAATTAATTAATTAGTTTAAATTTTATATTTATAAAATTTCAAATTAAAAATTTCTCAAATTATTTCAAAAATAATTATATTCAAAAAATTATAAATAATATAATAGATTAATCTATTGTTTATTCATATTAAATATAATCGATTTAATAATTTGCCAGTGGTAGAGTGTAAGTATTCAATTGTCTAACATTATTAACTAATGAGATTTGAGCTCAGTCCTAAAGTGGTCTTTTATTATTCTTAGGAAAACTAAAACAATGAATATACAATCCACCTGAAGGTATTTACTTATTTTTTTAATTAGGTCTATTTTTATTTTTAGAATTTGATATTGAGTAAAATATTATAACAGTTATGAATATTAAAATAATTTATGCATAATCATGGCGTTAATTAAATGTGTAAACTTGGTACATAAATTTAATAAAATGAGTGTTTGACTAAAGGGTAATGGACATATTATCACACATACCTAAAGGATTAAAACATATTTTTTCACAAAAAATCTTTCTCTAGTTTAATTGATTTAATTTTATAATCGATTATAAATCAATAATTAAAAATAAAGAAGATCGAAGAAGTATTAGTCAACATTATCGAATTTTGTTATAATTCGG
The DNA here is from genome assembly GCA_034376525.1 of Nicotiana benthamiana. Taxonomy (NCBI): domain Eukaryota; kingdom Viridiplantae; phylum Streptophyta; class Magnoliopsida; order Solanales; family Solanaceae; genus Nicotiana; species Nicotiana benthamiana. The sequence continues at coordinate 76,328,545 of CM067324.1, read as the reverse complement.
TACTTATTCTTTTTCTATTTTTATTTTTTATTTATACTAAGATACTTAAATTATATATATAGAATTAAGATATTGGCTCGATGAAAATCTTAAAATCAATTGTAATATCTAATATATAAAATTTCATCCGCAGTTATCATTATATCGAACATGAAATGTATATTTATGCTGATATTTTATTTCTCATAATTCTATAAAATATACTACTAATAAATTTATTTTAATCTATTTTAAATTATTAATTATATTTGAGGAAAAATAAAAGAGATAGACAAGCCTAACGTGTACATATGGAGAAAACTTGAAAAGAAGTTTTTATCACTATTCCTAACGTGTACCATAAATTGATATAGTAACATTATTCTTTTGTAAATTGAAAAGGTCATAACATTTAGGGAAGGTTTAGGAATTCTTACTTAATTCAAATAGCGAGCCATGTACTAAAAAAGATTTGACTTAAATTTAAAGTCCTAAATATTAAGAAAAATTTAACTTATAATTTTATACAATGTAAAATCGATTTTAAAAGCATAAAAAAGGTGAAAGATATTCCGCTAAGATGCGTTGTGTTTTAACATACATACATACATACATTGCGCAAGGCAATTGTATGGTTCGAATCATTAACTAATTTATCTAAATATACTTTTATTTGATTTTATTCATGACCATTTTTTTCTTTAGTAAACTCACTCTACGATAGTTAAAAGTTAATGGCTACAAAAGACGTTCTAATATTTGTGTAACGATTCAACCGATTATTTTGAATATTTGAGCTCCGTTCTCCTATTTGATGCTTTCTGTATATGTATTTGATGTTTTAAGACTTGCAGGGATACGTGGTTTGATTTTTATGGGATTCGAAAATGAATTGAAACATTTACGTTCATTTTGGAAGTCTTAAGTTGGAAGAGTAAACCAAGGCCTCACTTTTCTGTAAGCGACACCGGATTAATGATTTGACGATTCCAATAGGTTTATATGGTGATTTTGCGCTTATGCATATATTCAAATTTAGTTTTGGATGTTCCTAGACGAGTTTGAGCCTATTTCCCGAAAGTTGGCAGTTTGAAGAATTGAAGAGTTCATAAGTTTGGCTGATTATTGGATTTAATGATATCGGGCACCAAATGTTGTTCCAAAACTTGGAATAGGTTCGATTATATTATGGAACTTGTGTTCAAAATTTGGTTATGATCCGAAATACTTAGGCAAGAACCAGAAGCTTGGTTATTTTGAAGTTCTTGAACTTAAAGAGAAGTTCAACTTGTGGTTGGTCCTTGATTCGTGGATGTAATGATACCTGTATGTATCTGGAAGCTTTGTATAGGTCCGAATAGTATCTATGGACTTCTTGATATGATTGGACGGGGTCCCGTATGGCTCGGGTGAGTTTTAGATCACCTCGGCAAGTTTGAAGTTGGCAAATTTTGTTGATGTCCAGTGTGCTTCACGATCACGGAGTGTTATTTGGAGTTGAGCAAGATTTTCTCTTCATATTTTTGTTGGGGTGGTTGCGTTCGTGAAGAAGAAGCTAGGAGTTTGGCCTTCGTGCTCGTGAAGGCAGTGCCGCATTCGTGAAGGTGGTTGAGTTGAAGGCATCGCACTAACAAGGGTTATATCGCATACGTGTTGGTGTGGCAGGCAATACATCCCGATCGGTAGGGTACTACCCGATCACAAAGGAGGAATTTCTGATAAAAGCATTTTGTGCTTTGCTAATGCGAGGCATGGCCTGCGTTTGCGAATAATACTCCCCGGCAAAGTATTTTATGTTGTCATTTCGAGATTTTAGCTCATTCTCTCATATTTTGGACTCTAGACTTGGAGATGGGCGATTTTTCAGAAATATTTTCATACAAGACTATTAAGTGATTTATACTCATTAATGATATTATTTCATGAATCTACATGGATTATTAACACCTAAAATATGGAATTTGAGATAAAATTTGTGATTTTTGTCTACAACCTAAGATATTGAAAATTGAAGTTTTGAGTTATAATTTGGACTTAGATTTGAAAACAAAACACATATTTGGATTCGTGGGGTTATGGCTAAACGAGCTAACCCTAGACTCGAGTTTTAATCATATGATCATTGATTCACTTTTGTTGACTTTTTGGGAATTGATTAAAGATTGAAGCTTTATTTTTTTGGAATTAATTCCTATGATGTTGCTTAACATTATTGAGTATTATTTGGCTAAACTTGAGCTGGATGGAGGTGATTTCTAAAAGAAAGGCAATTTTGTAAGGTTGGACTTTCCTTTTCTTAATTCATTATCGAGTGGTGATTATTGTCTAAATATGTATCTTTCTATTCTACTCTCTCACAAATGGTGAGAACTCGTATTTTAGCATCAACATCTAGTGACGAAGAGGCAGTACCACTGGTTGTAGCCTAGAAAGGCAAAGGACGAGGTAGGGGCAATGCTCCCACCTGGGGATGCGTAGTTTCAACAAGAGGTAGACCACTTATTGTAGATGTAGGCAGGCCAAGGAAGTATCAGTGGACCCACATGAAAATCAGGAGGAGGATTATATTATTGATGATCATGTTAAGTCCCTAGTGCCAGCTTAACATCTAGAGAGTTCTATTGTCATACTAGTATTTCAGGAGGCTATGGCTAAGATGGTCATTTTATCGATGTTTTGGCTCAGGATGGAGTGGTTCCAGGGGACCTGCCATATCTCAGGCTATAGGGGGACCTCAGAACCGTGTCACCACACTATGGAGCAGGGTGTGGTGATGTTTCAAATACCGGATGTATTACCAGCTCATGGCTGGTAGCCGTTAGGATTAGCTATGCACGTGGTTGATCATGTTAAGTTTATTGAGGAGTAGAAAAGGCTTAATAGATTTTACAAAAGTTATATCTTCCTCACTTTGATGGTAAAGCTTCTAAGGATGCCTCAGATTTTCTACACCAATGTCATCAGATGCTTCACAATTTGAGCTTGGTAGGGTTCAATAGTGTAGACTTTACTACATTCTAGTTGATAAGGGATGCTAGGAGATGGTGGAAGATGGACAAGTTGGGTGAGCCATCAGGTTCTTCTCCCCCTAGTTAGACTTAATTGTCTCACTTGTTTCCGGAGAGATACATTTGACACACCGGGCTGGAAGAGTTGAGGGGCTAGTTTGAGCGCGTTCAATAGGATCGCATGACTGCAATTGAGTATAAGGAGAGACTCGTAGAGTAGTCTCGAGATTGCTTTAGCCTGAGTTCCATAGATCGGGACTAATTTTCATTAGGCTGTAGAGATAGCTCGTGGGATTGAGCGTATCTGTAGTTGGGGGAGAGAGGTGAGGGATAAGAGGCCATCATGGTAGGACAAATTATTCCACACAACATATGGTCATGGGTACAATGTCTTGATCGTCCTTTAAACTCTAGTTCAATTGTCTTTCAGTTCCCTCCTAATGAGTTCGTGCCATGCTCCGTCTGTTCATGGTTCTTTTAGTGACTTTTAGGGATAGATTCAGGTTCAACAATCTCTGTCATCTAGGGGTTGTTTTGAGTGTGGAGAGTTTGTTCATGTGATAAGGCATTGCCCCAGACTTGCTTGAAGCGTAGCTCCGCATATTTCTCAGGAAATAGTTCTCGCACAAAGTTGCTTCATCCCCTGCCGAGTCGGCTAGAGAGTGAGGTCATACAGTCAGAGGTCATCCTAGCAGAGGAGGCGACTTTGGTGGTAGTTAGACAGGTGGTGGTCAAGATCGATGCTGTGCTTTTTTGAATAGACCCGAGGTAGTGGCCTTAGATATTGTGATTATATGTATGGTTTTAGTCTATTATAGAGATGCTTTCATATTTTTTGATACAGGGTCTACTTATTCCTATGTGTCGTCATATTTGGCTATCCATTGTGGTTCTCTTAATATTCATATTCATATATATATGTCTCGACCCAAATCGAAGAACCACGATGGGCAGCCGGCACCTTACTCGACCAAGTACTAATGTAACATAGCTTTCTTATCATACTATCATGGGTAAATGGGTCAAAACGGCCGTTATGAGATATCTAAAATAAACTATAAGGAATACTAGACATAGGACGACCTAACATGATATAGAAACCTTTACACGTGACATACAGACCTATTAAGCCGACATGATCATTTCTAAACTCAAAACATAGGTCGACAAGGCCATACAAGTATCAATATACCTGACATATGTCTACAAGCCTCTAATAGTACATAAATATCATTAAAGTCGGGACAGGACCTCACTATACCAGTCAATACATTTCCAAATTATACTAGCCAAATAGGCAACTCCGAAGCAAGTGGAGTGCACCAACACCTTCCACTGAGCGGATAGCCTACTAGGAGGATTGTCAACTTGTCTATTGATGACCTGCGGGCATGAAATACAACATCCCCAGGCAAAAGAGATGTCAGTACAAATAAAGTACAGAATATGTAATACATGAAGCAGTATATAAAAGAGATGATAGAAACATGGAATAAAGAACTCAACATGTAAGTTAGAATAGCTCTGTGAATCATGAAACATTTATAATGTCATGCATGTGCGTATAAATATCATATCATGCATAGGTATATACGACATAACGTCATCAATCCTCTAAGGGCATTCCATTATATCATCTTGGCCTCTATGGGCAAAATCATCATTTTATACCAGCTGATCTGGTGGTGGTACGTATATAACAACATATCCTTTCCCCATACCCTATATGTATATATTATATATGTATATAAAGCCATTTGGTCATGGGTCAAAATAAATGTATAAATGAATGTAATGCATAGTGAAGCAAGTCGCTAAGATCTCTCGAAATGTCATGACACCTATGAACAAATGATATTATAGTAACATATGGAGAATCAAGAACATAGGCAACCCTAGTACTTCTAAGAATAGAATCATTTATGAAAGTTATGTGCTTCCTCGATGTCGCGCTCTTTTTTCTCACAAAATCAAGTTTTGACACGTGACAATTCTTTTAAGGAAGGGTTTTAAAAGATATAGTTGCCACCTAACGGATTAAGGTATGTTAGGGCACCTATTTGCAGATAACTCTGTCTAACCAATTTGCGTCATCAAAGATCGGGTAAGGGCTCGAAATTACCTCTAAGAGAAGGTGTTAGGCACTCTTCGATATCCATAACTGTGGGTACCAGTCGAACACAATTATATGATTAGTCTATGTGATCAAAGGTAAGAAAACCTAGTCAAACTCAATTATATGATTAGTTATGTGATCAAAGATAAGAAAACAAAGGGACTTGGGGAGTTTATTATTAAACACAAATAATTGATTGAAAGGCAGGGGGTCCTATGCTTTTTGGCCTAAGTGATCACCCCATGCAATATAAATGATATGTTATAACTCCCTAGGGACATGGTGTTACTCATATGATTCAGTAGGCATAGACTATCATCTCTTGCTACCCAATTACTATCTTAAGTTGTTTACCTAAAACGCACTAGTCAATTCTAAGTCGTATCCTATGCGTACACTAAGCGTATTAGCAAATAAGGGCTCAAGTTGGCCTCCATATTTAGATAACGAATGCACACGTCATATTAACAAAGCAGTTGTTGATTTGGAGAAACTATAGGCATGATCTCTATATGAATCCAAACTTAATGAGCGGGCAGTTTACAATCTCTGGATCCTACATAGTTGCCTACTGATTACATGTATAAGAGGTTAAACCTATAGGCATGATATCTAAGCATTTTATGCCATAACTAATAATGGTGATCACTGGATTATGTTCAGAATTGGTTAATTGAGTACTACAAGAATGATTTCTTATGATGATAATTAGCACATCATTCAAGACTCTTAAATAAACGAGCGAAACAATAGGTTAAACTGATTTGGATCCTATAGGCATGGGTTCTATAATTAAAACTGATTTTAGATCCTATAGGCATGATTTTTATAATTAAAACTGATTTTAGATCCTATAGGCATGATTTCTATAATTAAAACTGATTTTAGATCCTATAGGCATGATTTCTAACAAGTAGGCATAGAACATATTTGACCATGTGAAGAACCTATAGGCAGTATTTCTACAATGAATGGAAAATAATACATTTTGAGCAAGGATAAAATACCTATAGGTATGACTTCTACAATAACTGGAAAGTAGCACATTTTGAGAAAAAATAGAACACCTATAGGCATGATTTGTAGCGCATGATAGTTGGACATGTTTGAACATAATTGTTAGTTTGTACGACTCCACCAATCAGTAGAGTATCTGGTCCTCTATGAGGTTAAGCTGAGAATGCTAATAAAAATTGTAAGTAAAGGAGGCAAGGGATTTTACGTGGAAAAAATCCCACACATGGGGATAAAAAAACCACGGCCTACACTTGTAGGCCTTTAACTTCCCTAACTTGCAATCTCACTATTACAATCCACTTTGTAATAACCCTATTACAAAGACTTCAACTATCTTGTAGTGACAAGCCACTTTATAACTCTCCTAGTTACAAAGGCTTTAAATTTATGACTAATGCTAGTCACAACATAAAATCCAAAGTTTAAGGATTTTTGGTTTTCCTAAGACAAAGCTTCTAAGAAACCAAAATAGGAAATACAATGAAGAACAAATAACAATATTACAACTCAACTACAGATATACATAATCTCATTATGAAACTGATCCTTAGTGGAGTTGTCTTCTCATTCTTGACACACTAGTGACTTCAATGTCGGATGAACACTATTATGCTTGAGAGAATATAACTGAATGCACAAAAATGCTATGCCTTGCACCTGGATTTTATATCACCAAAAGACATCAATGGGTACTGATGTCAATTTTTGGTACACGCTTCTTCCCAATGAGAAGAGACTGTTGCACTGTCTGCTGCACACACACTTCTGCGTAGTTGCGTTTCAACTATATAATTGGCTTGTACTTTCGTTAGAGACCACTAAGGGACCAGGTCCCAGTTGTGTTCCTCTTTTGTGACAATTGCGAGATAGTCACTTTTTGCTGTTATGTTCTAGCTGTACATTTGACTTGTACTTCTGTCAGAGAACCCTAAGGGACCAAGTTCCTGTTGTGTTCCTCTTTATAATGGTTTCAGACAGTCACTAGTTTGTATTTTTGTTTAAGAACCCTAAGGGACCATATCACCAGGTATATGTTATTTTCCTCCTTATGGCTGTTCATTCATTTGCTGGAGATCAAACTGGACATTATTCATTTGAAATGTATACCACGTGGGTCAGGTTCTCTATCTGGTTCTTTATAATAGGTTTGTTAGATCATCAAAACATAAGAACAATAGGTAAAGACATTGAAAACCCATTAATTTCCCCTTTTTATATAATGACAAATTTCGGCATTAATAGTATTTGAGTAGAGCAAAAATAACCATATAATCTACCAGAAACTACACAACTTCATGCTGACCATTAACTTTTGATTTCCCCTTTATCAGATCCCCTTTATTTCCCCCTTAATCAGATCCCTTATATGTGCAGAAAGCAACAAGTTTCTACACAAGTTCCCTGTCCCTCCTTTCTACGCTCCATGACCCTCCTTTCTACACAATTCTCCTTGCCCCCTGACCTTTTCCCCCTTTTGGCATCATTAAAAAGAAACACAACCAAGAAATCAGTATAAAGAAGTCTAAAACAGCCAATTCATGCCACATATGTGCACACAACATGACAGAAAAGAGAAGTTAGAGGAACACAACATTTTACAAACAAAAAGAGGAGTTGTTTCATTAACATTAACAATGGACCGATACAGGATCAGTAATGACGAATTCCAGCATGCCATCACAAAAAAACAAACAAAAATAAAACAATAGCCACAAAATATGAGAGCAAAAATAGCTAGACACTGAGAGAATCCTAGGAGACACTCGAAGAAAGAGACTTGGAAGAAGAGACATCAATGGTTTTGAGAACCAGGTCTAGTCGAACATTTGCAGACAGTTGTTCTTCAAGAAATTGTGCCCGAAGTTTACCATTTTCCTTTGTCATTCGGCAAATTCTTCATTATAGAATCATGTCCTTTAACTGTTTGACTGAGCTGAGTTTCCTGTATGGCATTTTGAGCCCTCAACCTTCTAATCTCTTCAGAAGCTATATTTTGAGCGTTGATCAGCTGAGAAATGGTTGATATGCCTCCACCAACTCTTTCTACACATTCACATTCTCTAAAGTGGTCTTAGAGAATGTTTTCTTGTGTATGCCCACCCTGGGAGTCCCCAACGGGACCTTGTATAATTTGAACACCTGAATAAGGAGAAAGCAATATAGTAGCCCATGATTCTTACCTTTAAAGTTTTCGACCTTTTGTATATGATCTATCATGATTGCTAACAAATTAATTTGGACAAACTCATCAAGTGCTTCCATTGAGACCATATCCAATTTTGTAGAAATAGACCGCCTCTTAGAACGAGGTACGAGCACCTTATTGACCAGTTCAAAGAGAAGCTCATACTCAGGAAGTAATACCTTCTTATGTACATATTGCTCCTGTTGAATAGCTTCTTATACCACCAACACCTCTGATTGAAGCTATTCCCTCACATGGAATTCTGAGAACCTTTCCTAATGCTGAAGCGTTGAGTACAATGTCTACTCCAATTACTAATGCATAAATGTGATCCCCCTCAACAGTGAAGAGAGATGTGTAGAAAGTTTGTACTGCATCTTTGTACACCAAATGCATGATCCCTTCAAACAAGTGCTCCCATTTTTGAAATTCCATTATCTTCAGAATTTGTCTCATACTGGCCATCTCTGAAATTGCTGAGTCAAATGTACGACCCCACAAGACTTTCTGGGTTCTTAATCTCTGCTGCCAAATACCACTATCATTGGGCATGGACTTCAGAGCACCAGGTTCTCTTACAGCTTCCCGTTTTCATTTGCTAGACCCTTCAATAGACTTTCCTTTCCAGCTTACTAACCCTGCAATATCCTCTTCAGATATAGCTTGCTTGACTCCTTTTAGACTTGCCGCTACCCTTTACGGAGGCACTATTTTGTTCCTCAATGGTTTCATCAAAAGCTTTATCTACAGACTTTTGAGCTTTCATAGATTGTTGCACTAAGGAACCAGGTTCCTTCAGAGCATTTTTGTCAATCCCACCTTCTACAACACTCTTGTCAATAAAAAATTCCCTTTGATTCATCAACCTCCTTTTCCTTGTCTTGACACTCCTCCTAATTTTCTATATAGTAGACTCGAAACTCTCTTTCTAATGTGACATGATAGTGGGTGACTTGGAGGAGGATTCTAAGAGCTTAGGATGATCAGGAGATGCAGAAGTGGGTTTGCCTGGAAGAGAATCAATTTCTTCAGTAGTTTTTTCTGGGATCGTCTCATGAGCTAAAGACTCGAGGAGTACTATGTTTCTTTCATCATTCAGGAATGGAGTGTCTTCCCCCTGATCTCAGACAAGAGATATGCTCCCTCACTCATCAGACTTTCAGCAGCGATAGCCATGATGTTATGTGATGATTTTTTTTTGGGGTGACCCTATGAGAGTAATTAAGTCAAAAATGGAGTAGTTCAGATATTGATCAGGATCATCTTCAGAGACCTCTGACACTTGAGAGGTAAAAATCCCCGAGTGTTCTTTAAAGATATCGAAGGAGTGACGAGACATAGAGCTCTCAATACATGGGAGAAAAAAGGGGTTTGTCAAAAAAGGAAAAATCGTAGGAAAAGAGGAGGTACCAAGTGTGGATGTAGTAGTGTTACAAGGAGTGGAATAGTGAATCTCTGGGGATGATTTCAAGGGTGATAGGGAAATGGGAGTGGTGTTAACGATGGGAGAAGGAAGCAATCGTTTGATATCCATTACAGGAGTATTTGGAAGACAAGTAGAGAGAGAGAGATAGAGAGAGAGAGAGAGAGTGAGATGGAGAGAGGATCAACTATACAGAAGAGATGAAGGTTCATGACTTGCTGTGAAGGAGATTAAAGTTTTATTGAAAAAAAACATATGATACGAAGATAGAGAAACGTGTTCTGAATAGTTTTCGAAAACGACGGTAGGTTTGTAGTGAAACGTTATCGTGTAGAGAGGACGAAGGGATTTGAAAGATAAGACATGTCATGTAGACTTTAAAAGTTGGATGATGTGGCAGTTGAGTAAATTATGTTACCATTTTGAGATGGCATGCAGCGAAAAACATATTACTACTAACCTGTGGACAAGAACCTAATGCCCAAACATTTTTGAAAAAGGTTTTAGTAGCTCTTCCTTCGCTGTTCATAACTATACCTTTAGCTTCTATGACTGTCATGCATGTTTACCTGCAACGATATTGATATGAGTTAGGCTTGGTCAGAAAATACTTTAGCTAATTTTACCTGAAGGTGTCTTATATATCCAACTGATAGAGAATCAGGTTCTCCATTATAATCTCATAACCCGATCTTCACCTTTTTTCTTCTACAATATTCTCTACCCAAGGCTTTAGTGAAGATATCTGGAATTTGGTCTTCCATTCTGTAAGAATCCCTGAAGATAATGCCACCCCTAAATGTTCTAGGTCTTCTTGTTTTAAAATCTCCAGTTGTTGATGAGGAAATTGAGTTTTGCTTCATTGTCCCCCAAGGAATGAGACATGATCATGACAAGTGAATAATTCCACAGATAACCCATTTTTTTCGTACATAAGCTAATGTGTATAGTTGATCATTAGTATTCTAAATAAGTTTAAACTGTCACTTGCGGGGTGATACATAACCAGATCCTATGTTCCCTTAAGATAACTCAAGACTTCTTTTGACAGCCTTTAAGTATGACTCCTTGGGACTTGATTTTGGATTCTACTTCTCAAGGGGAAATACACAGGGGACTGGAAAGAAAAACACATATTTCTGATTTTTTTAGAATGAAGGGAAGAGATTGTGTTATCAGGTGGATGTGAGAGTTTGAGTTTCCAGTTTGATACTGGGGTTTGCTTTGCGGAAACTTGGGAGGTTAATTTGATTTTACCATACTCATTGTTCTTCTTGTGGAGCACCATAAACTGTATTGCTACTCTTTCTTTAGCCTTAGTGGTTGTAAGTGAAGTACTAGGTTCCTTGTGAGAAGCGGAGGATAATGTTGTATTGTCTTTCACCTTTTTCCTTCATCTTTTTCATCATGTCAGCCTTCCTATTTTAGAACCTCAGATATTTTCGATGGACCGGAGATGATTCATTATATCGAAAATTAGTGTATCTTCTTTGGTTAGAGGAATATTTTCGTTAAATGACATATGAACACTCCCTTCACCCAATGTCTTTTTCTGTTGTAGACTTTGTGGCCTTTGCTTTGTGGAGAGTATCCCAGAAGGATTCTTTTGTTGCCTTTATGCATCAAACTTCTTGAGTTGGTCCTTGTTGTTGAGAACATGACATCCTTATTCAGAAGTTTCTCAGATGAGTTGCCTTTGATTTTCTTCCATTTGATAACTCATAGAGGGTTTTGTCCAGAAGTGACATGATCATACACCTATTCATTGGGTAGCATGCACGTGGTTGCTTCTTTTGCTCATACCTTTCTAGCGATTCCATTATTGATGAGCATTATTCATGTCGTTTTTTCCAGACTCATGTTCTTTAATTTTAGTAATACAACTCTACTGTAGAGTCGTTGGTGTTGAGGAGTTATGCGTGATCCCATTTTTTTGTTACAGGCTTATCAAGTCTGGCGTTGTTTAGTTATGTTCCATGGTCAGATCTGATCTACTCTCCTTTAATTTTGTCTTCACTTCAATCTTCTTGACAATACCATTAGTATCTCGAGGGTTTCCTCATTTGTTTTGTGAACCAGTGTCCAGGTAAATCTTGAGTTTGGCAGACCATGAACCAGGTCTTTCTGAATCAATTTATTCGAAAGTGAGAAGCTTGCATGAACCAATATTTCATGCCAAAGTTCCTATTTCAACCATCTCATACCACCAGCTTATGGAGATTCATAGTCAACAAAGTAGATGTTCTTGTTTCCTTTGTCCACTAAGACCACTTGGCCAGTCATTTGATTGGTAGTTGTGCATACTTCTTGATAAGAACTCTACTTTGTTCCCTCTATCATAGATTTGAGAAACACTCATAAGAATGTACTTCAGGGCATTCACATAGTACACGTGCCAAAGAACATTTCCAACTTTACATTCACAGAGAATGTACCTCTCCTTCCTTTTTAAGAATACATTCCCTTCCTATAGGGCTTTCAGTGAGGAGAAATTCGTGATGCTTTCAGTCATGTGCTTTGAGCATGCATAGTCCATAGTCTATTGCAGTCTGATTCCTCTTACTGTTCCTTGCACATGTAACTCAAGGGTTAGATTTAGGAACCCAAACTAGTTTGGCTGCCTTGTTATGATAGAAATGATGAATAAAGGCTTTCCTAGTCCATGCAGGCGACATCCGTTTCTTGCAAGTGGTACCTAGTCCCTTGTTAGTAGTCACTTTATTAGTAAATACTTTGTTTTTCTGAACAGACTGAACCCTAGCCCGAAAATTTTCCTAATGTATCCATTGTTCCCACAGTGGGTACATAGCCAGTTATCAGGGACGATAAAGTACTTATTGTGAGGGTTGTTAAGAGTTTTCTTCCTTTGGAACCCAATGCACAGCCTGTTTCCACTATTTTTAAGATGCACCGCAGTGACAATATCTGAGGACCAGTTCCGCTTCTGAGATATCTCAAGATCAATTCTTACTTCCTCCAATTCATCTTGAAGTTGCTGATTCTTCTCAAGTTCACCACATAAACTAGTTTTCACAGCAACTAATTCCCTTTTAAGCTTGATGTGTGTCTCACTTGCTACTTCCTTCCCTCTACCAAGACTCATATTACTATGTTCTCTATTAATTCCTTCAACAGTTTCCTATAGATCAGTGCTTATCACCAAAAGGTCATCCCTCTCTTGCTCAGTAGTTGTAATTTTTCCTTCTAAGATGTGTTTCTCATTGCTAAGACCTTTTATTGTTTCTTTCAGATCAACAACTAGTACCATCATGTGGTCTCTCTTATTTTCCACACTAGTTATTCTTTTATTCAAGGATTCCTTTTCATTTTCAAGGTTATTTATGGTCTTATTTAGATCCACTGCACAGACCACCAGATCATCTCTAGATTGTTCGGCTTCTCCTAGTTTTATGGTCAGGATCTCCTTGTCATTAACAAGGCTATAATAGTCATCAATTTGGACATTTGCTAATGACCTTAATTCTTAGAAAAGTAGGATTTCTGATTTCTCTGAACATCCCTGAAATTTACCTCATCGTCTTCATCTTCTTCATCATTATTAGACTGAGCCGTCAACACGAATAGTGAATCATACTTCATTGATTCAGTTTCTACTGCCATCATGTAACAATTTCTGCATCTGGTTCCCTTTCGGATTCATTAGAGAAGTCTCCCCAAGTAGCAAGATCCTGCTTCACAATATTGTCAGCAACACTTTTTCGATTGAATTGTTTGTCTAGAACCATGTTCTTTTTTTATGCTTTGTCAGGATTTTGTTTGTATTACTCTTTTTTCATGAGCGGGAAGTATTTGATGAAATGCCCTTGATTTTCGCACTTGTGATAGAGATCATTGTTCCTTGCTTTACTTGAACTGTCCCTCTTTGGTGTACCACCAATTTTTTGAACCATCTTTTGAAATCTTTTAGCAAGATAGACCATGCCACTATCTTCATCACTTGGGTCACTGCTTTCGGCTTTAAGTACCAAGTTCTTTTCCTACTTAGGCACTCTGCTTTTACTATCTTTCGTCCTTTTCATCTCATATGTCTTCAGATTACCAATCAACTCATCCATGGTAAGAGTTTCTAATTCTTTAGCTTCACTGATTGAATTCACCTTACTCTCCCAAGAACCAGGTAGAACACTAAGGATTTTCCATACAAGCTTGTTTCTGGGAATAACATCTCCATGTGAATGAAGCTCATTTATGGTGGAGGTGAATCTGGTGTGCATATCTTGTATAGACTCATCATCATTCATCCTAAAGAGCTCATACTCCATGGTGAGCATGTTGATCTTGGACTATTTAACTTGAGTAGTTACTTCGTGTGTAGCGTTCATTGCTTCCCATATTCCTTTGGCAGTATCACAAACTGAGACTCAGTTGTACTCATCAGGTCCTATGCCACACACCAAGATTTTCTTGGGCCAATAAGTTTTTTCTACAGCTTTTCTATCAATGTCGTTGTACTCTTTTTGTCGTTCGGCACCATTGGTCCTGTTTATTCAATCTTCTTCATAGGAACAAGTGGACCATCACAAATGATGTCCCACAATTTTGAATTTTCTGCCATTATAAAATCATGCATGCGGGTCCTCCACTAGCCATAATACTGACCATTGAATCTAGGAGGTCTGTAGGTTGATTGTCCTTCCTCAAAGTTGGGTGGAGAAGCCATTGTGACCCTTTCTAGGTGTTAATCTTTTAGAAAAAACTTGCTCCGATACCAATTGTTAGTTTGTATTATTCCACCATTCAGTAGGGTACCTGGTCCTCTATGAGGTTAAGGTGAGAATGCTAATAAAAACAATAAGTAAAGGAGGCAAGGAATTTTTATGTGGAAAAATCTCACACAAGGGGATCAAAAACCACGGCCTACAGTTGTAGGCTTTAAATTCACTAACTTGCAATCTCACTATACAAGCCACTTTTGTAATAACCTTATTACAAAGAATTCAACTAACTTGTGATGCTCTCACCATAAGCCACTTTATAACTCTTCTAGTTATACAGGCTTTAAACGTATGACTAATCCCAGTCATAACATAAACTCGGAAGTTTACGGATTTTGGTTTTTTCTAAGACAAAGATTCTAAGAAAGAACAATAGGAAATACAATGAAGAACTAATAGCAAGATTACAACTCAAGTACAGATATACATAAGCTCATTATGAAACTGATCCTTAGTGGAGTTTTCTTCTTATTCTTGATACACCAGTGACTTCAATGCTGGATGAACACTATTATGCTTGAGAGAATATTACCAAATGCACAAAAATATTGTTCCTTGCACCAAGTTGTTATATCTCAAAAGACATCATAATGGATAGTAACGTCAATTCTTGGTACACGCTTCTTCTCAATGAGTAGTGATTGCTGCATTGTCTGCTGCACGTTCACTTTTGTGCAGTTGCATTCCAGCTGTATAATTGATTTGTACTTCTGGAGAACACTAAGGGAGCAGGTCCCAGTTATGTTCCTCTTTTGTAACAGTTGCGAGATAATCACTTTCTGCTATTACGTTCCAGTTGTACAGTTGACTTGTACTTCTGTCAGAGAACCCTATGGGACCAGGTCCCTATTGTGTTCCTCTTTATAATGGTTGTAGACGATCACTGACTTTTACTTCTATCGGAGAACCCTAAGGGACCAGATTACCAGGTCCCTGTTGTGTTCCTCCTTATGGTTGTTCATTCATTTGCTTGAGATCAGACTGGACATTATCCATTTGAAATGTATACCACGTGGGTCAGTTTCTCTATCTGGTTCTTTACAATAAGTTTCTTAGATCATCAAAACATAAGAAACATAAGGTAAAGACATTGAAAACCCATCAATAATAGCATATATTACCTGTCCTATCAGTAGGATCTCTACCTTTTTAATGCAAGTATATGGTAAAAGCCCTTTCCCTAATTTCACTAATACCCCAAAATATGAGTACAAGATTATTATAGACTCAAAATGAATAAAGTAAACTGTGTTAGTAACTATAGGAAGCCTACAGTAGACGCAAAATACACCTGGCCAGGCCTGGCCTTTATTCTTACTATTCACCACAACACCAAAGTTACATACTCATAGACATAAATCAGTCAGGAGTTGAATGATTCCCCTATTAGCCTTGAAACAGAATTGAGCATATAGAACCAAAAACCTATTGTGTGAGAGTTCACAAGAACCTAAATTAAACCCTAAGTAGTACTCACACTAGGGAGGTCAGATGATAGAACCTAAATAGTCTTGGCTTTCAGCTGGCTAAGAATGAGAAATCAAAAAAATCCCAAGTAACAGGTGAAAGAGAAAAGACTAAGGTTGAGGGATAGGAATTAAGGGATTTAAATAGACACGACCAATTTGAGCATACTAGGCAAACCGTTGAACAAATCACAAAACTTAAAAAGAAAGCTTAATGTAAACTAGGAAAGAAGTTCAACACTTAGCACAGAAGAAGTCATATGCTAAAAAAAGAAACTAAAAAGAACATATTTGTAGGACTGAGAGGGGTATCATACACAGATGCACATTACTAGACAGGTTGAAATATGGTTGGAAATTATGCTAAGTGTATAAGAAATAGGCAGCATTATGATAAGTCAAGTAATCATAGAAGGAATAGGGCATCATGTTAGCAAAAGGGAAAGATCACAAACACATAACATATCCTAGAACATTTCTACAGAGATTTTAGACAGAATGAAAGGTAAACTCATGTCAAGTAGCACATATGGGCATTCAAGCATTGTTACGGAGGTCTAATTAACAAAGGTTTAGCCTATCACCTCAAAGTAACAATTCAAACATTATGAAACAACAGTTCTATATCATAAGCAAATACTAAAGGGGTATGGGAGCGAGTGAGCATGCTGAGAGACATAATGGCAGATAGGCAAATTATGACTAACACTGAAAGTCTTAACACAGATTACTACAAATGTGATCCATTCATCATAGAGATTCTAGGCAAGTGAATAGATTTATCAACATTTAAGCATTAACACACTGACTAAACAGTCTTAGGAAGATTCAAATTACCCAATTAGGCGTAGATAGTCTTAGAACAAGTAGCATTAAGAGTGACTAAATATTGAAGTTAACAGAGTGATGCTTGAAAGTAAAGTAGGAACGTATTAAGCCGGATATTCAGAGGTAAGAACACATAAAGATGAAATTTCGAATGTCAAGTAACTCACCAGTTAAATGAAAAATGAAAGAAAGAACAAAACCCACAGTGTCATGGACGTCAATGAGAAGCAAAACCCAAAATTTAACGGCCTTGGCTTTCAGCCGGCCAAAACCAAAGTATAGAGCGAAATAGTAGAGGAAAGTTTTAGATCTAGTGAGGTTATAGTGATTCCAATATCCATTTTAAAGGGGAATGGGGATGGGGGAGGGGTTTATATAGTACAGAAATCGAGCAAGTAAACATGCCACACAAATTATTCAGACACAAATAAGGAAAAAATATTCTAGAATCAATTAAAATCGATTTTAGGGCACATATCAAAGGGGTTCAGTAAATCAACAGGAAAACACACAAATAATACCGAAAAATCATTTTAAAGGCAAATAATAAAGTAGAAAAAGGAAACCATAAAGAAATGAGTAGTCAAACACGGAAAAGGAAAATTATTGGTTGAGAATCGGTAGGGAACAAAGGGAGATTCAAACCCTAGTTGACAAATGTCAAAGATTGGCTAAAATTCTCGGTTAATCGGACCCATATAACCAAGATAGTGAAGTATATGGACGAGATTCATTTCTAGGTTCAAGCGGCCAAAAGGGAAATGGATGGAATCAGGAATAAGGTACTTGCATGTTTAGAAAAGTATAGGAGATAATATAGATTCGTAGGAGATGGCGGTATAACACACAAAAGGTAAGAAAATCATGGAAATCCATGGTTGAGACATATTTAGTGAGGTTTTGTGAGAGGTGACTAGGGTTTCTGTGAGAGAGAGAGGGTTTGAGAGAATATGAGCATGGGGTCTGAGATAGAATGCGTTAGGGTTTGGGGGTTTGGGTTAATTAGAAGAGCGAGAAGAGATATAGGCCGTTGATCTTGAAAGATCAAAGACTTGGATTTAAAGGTGATCGAGGCGAGTTTAACAAACGGGTATCGACTGGGTTATTGGGTTCATGGTCGTTTAGTTTGGGCTGATGTATTGGGCTAGTGTATAGGGTAGTTTTAGGTCCAAATTTGGGTAGGAATTTAGGCAAATTTTTAAATACCCAATATTTAATAAATAAATAATTTATAAAAATAATTAATAAATATTAAAAGTATCGTTTGTGTACTAATATAATTAAAAGTGATTACTTAACATTATAAAAATATAAAAAGTAATTTTTTATGTAAAAAATATAATTACACACGCATATGGCTAGCACTGTAATATATGCAATTTAGCCTTAAACAATGTAAGTGTAATTATGAACATGCACTAAAAGATATTTAAATATTATGCTGGTATAAATTATAAGTTTTGGTGATTAACTCATCATAAAAACAATCTGGAGGGTAATTAAATATTTAATTTAATAAAATATAAAAATAGATTGATTTAGAGCATTTAAAAGTTATAAAAATACTTGTGCGTACTCATAAATCAAAATGATGATGTATATGCACTATTTTGCAGGAAAAATTGGATATCAACATTCGTTTTATTGTACTATATGGATCATGCCAAAAGGAAAGAAGGGATAGCCTTATCATACCTTAACTCCATGGATTCCTTAATACATTCCAAGAAATTCTTCAAACAGCTCAACTCAATCATCATAACATAAGGAGATTCAAAATTAATGATGTGTAAAGGCTAAGTCCGCAACTTATATTAGTAGCTCGTTTATGTAAAGTTGGGTAGAATCTCCCCTGTAACAAGGGACTCCTACAATACCATATACCAACAACAACAACCAGATAAGTCCAACAACATATAAATATCAATAACAAAATATATGGCAACAACAAGTCACAACTACTTCACGATGAGCGGCAAACTCTGATTAGAATCCGTACACCCCATATCACCACTTATAGACTTCTTACTTTAACTTAACAGAATTATTAACATGATAATGAAGTCATCATCAATGAGTCCAGCTTTATACCATATATTTATAATAAAGAAAACAATCCACAACTCCAATTATCCTCAATTAACAACTTTATTCACTAGTTCATGTCTAGTCCATCCATTTAACTTAATCAACATCGAGATAATCTTATGCACATGAAATAACATAATATACAACTCTTACAGTAGCTTCAAGTAAAAATCCAAGTTATATTTAGCTTACAAAAACCCTCAATAGCAATACAACACCATAGAAGTAACTTAAGCTAGTCCAAGAATTATCTTGTAGTTTATCATTCTAAAAACTTAAACAATATACAAGAAAGCTTAAGCACAATTAGTAGGATATTATACTCTCCTTAGTCAGTAGCAACAACTTGAAATTTCAGTTAAACACATCCCACAATCATCCTCAACGACAACACAACCTCAAAAAAGGTGTTGTTCTTCGCTAGAACTAACTTTCGATATTGAAATATGGTGTAATCACTTCAAACCCCTATGGTATCTTGAGTCGAAAATGATAAAAAAGGGCATCCAAATCATTTATAAAAGTGAAGTAGGTCAACCACCACCTAAGTGGGTCCCATAGGGACTGCTTGCGAGGTCTCGCAAAAATGTGAATATCTCTCTACTCTGATATCATGTCAACAAACAGTTTAATACATTAGAAACTAAACTCATCGATATTAAATTTAGTAGGTATATCCCCCTATAATTCCAAGTATATCTAGAGAAAAGCTCAACTATATTTGACCTTATTTTCAGCATATTTATGAATGTAACGTGTGATGACCTCTGCCAACTTTTGTTTCGCAACTCGCTTGACTTCAAAATGTAGCACATGACTATTATACGACTAAAATTGTAACGAACCGGCCAGTCGTTTTGAAAACTAACGCCCCAATCCCCTAACAACTACTTCCCCTATGTCTTTTTGCTAAGGTGGTTTGGTGGCATTGTATATTTTGAGTTTTGCAGTATTTTGGGACACAGTCCCTAAAAGTGAGCTTATGACTTAGAATTTGGACTATAGTCAAGATAGTGTGAAGACGATTTTGGAATGGAATTCCATCGACTCTATTAGCTTCGTTGGGAGATTTTGGGCTTAGGAGCATATCCAGATCATGTTTTGGAGGTCCGTAGCTTATTTAGGCTTGAAATTGCAAAAGTTGAATTTTTGGAGTTTCGGGTCGAAAGTGAAATTTTGATATCGGGGTCGGAATTTGATTCCGAAAGTTGGAGTAGGTCTGTAGTGTTGAATATAACTTGTGTGGAAAATTTGGGGTCAAGCAGACATGGTTTGGCTGGTTTGACATCGGTTGTAGAATTTTGGAATTTCAAGTTCATTTAGTTTGGATTGGAGGGTGATTCATGATTTTAGCGTTGTTTGGTGTGATTTGAGGGCTTGAATAAGTTTGTATGATCATTTAGGATTGATTGGTATGTTTTGTTGAGGTCCCGGGGGCCTCGGGTGAGTTTCAGATGCTTAACAGATAAGAATTTTGACTTAGGCACTATCTGAAGTGCTGAACCTATTGTTTTCGCACCTCCGGATCTTGGAACGCAGGTGCGGTGCCGCAGAAGCAGCTGTGTGAACCGCAGAAGAAGATTTGGACTAGTGCATCAGGTACCACAAATGCGGTTGGAGAATCACCAATGTAGCCCAGTGACCATAGATGTATTCCCAACCCGAATAAGTGGCTTTCACACCTGCGATGCTTTTCCCGCAGGTGCGGGATCGCAAATGCATCCCTACGACCGCATATGCGGTAATCGCTGGACAAAAATATGAAATTTTGAGGGTTTGATGTTCATAACATCAAATTCAATTTTTAGCTGGGAGAAAACGATTTTGTGAGGTTTTTGAAGAGGAAATCAATGGGTAATGATTCTTAACCCTATTTCATTTATATTTCATCAATCTCTAGTAATTTCTTGATCTTATCAAGGAAATTAGGTGGAAAAATAGGAATTTGGGGAAAATTTTCACAATCAAGTTCTTGTGTTTTGATCGGGTTTTAAGCATCGGAATTGAATAATTTTTAGACGAGTGATATCGTGAGTTAATGGGCGTTTTAAATGGGTAGCTTTTACCTGATACCGAGACGTGGGCCCGGGAAGAAATTTTGGTTGTTTTCCCATTTTCTCACCTTAACTTTAATTTCTTTAGCTAAATTAGTTGCTTGTAGCTATATTTACATTGTATAATTGATTTTATTAGATTAGTCCACTCGGAGTTGGATACTCGTGGCAAGAGAGTGATATCAGGTTGATTTTGAGCTTGGTTCGAGGTAAGTGGCTTGCCTAACCTTGTGTGGGGCAAATCCCCTTAGGATTTTGGTGTTGTTATTATATGAATACCGTGTATGTAAGGTGACAAGTGCGTACATGTATAATTATTGAAAAACCCTATTTTCATTAAGTACATATCTATGTATCCTTTAGTTGAGCAATACTAGTATATGAAGCCTCCTGTTTAGCTTAGGAAAGCATGCTTACGTGCCTTATCTATCTCATGTGTTCTAACTGCTTACCTGGATTCTATGTAGCATGTTTAGGGTATAAATTACCTTTTTATTTGGTACGAACTTGAATAAAACTATAGATTTCCTTCTTGAGACTGTTGCGTATATTGATTTGGTTGTGTATTTACATTGACACTACAGAAAGGTATTCCTATGTTTGGGAGTATGGGATGGTATGTCGGAAGATCCTCCTGCACATTTACGATTTGGAATACAAGATGGTATCCTGGGAGATCCTCTGTACATTTACGTTTGGGACTACGGGACGTTATCCTGGGAGATACCCTGTTGCTATCTCTGTGTATTGAGTTATTTCTTTCTATGATTCCATTTTTCATTGACTGTTATTATTTTAACTATACTTCCATATTTCATACCGTTTTACCTTTATATATATATATATATATATATATATATATATATATATATATAACTAGTAGGGCTCCGACCTGATCTCGTCACTACTCGGCTGAGGTTAGGCTTGGCACTTACTTAGTACCCCTGTAGTGTACTCATGCCTTTTCCTGCACATGTTTTTTGTGTGCAGATCCAGGTTCTTATGCTCAGACATACTATCTGTGAGGCGAGGTGATCTAGAGACTTCGAGGTATATCTGTCGTGCCCGCAGACCTAGAAGTCCCTCTCTACTCTCCCTTCAGTTATAGGCTTCTTGTATTTTTCTTCGTTTAGACTTCTGGAGTTAGAACACTATGTATTTCTTTAGCTTGTAATTCATGAGATTCCGGGTTTTGGGAGTGGTACGTTTAGTTTGAAATTGTTATTATTGTGTATGCCAGGTGGTATTAAAAACTCCTTTATTATAATACCTATTAGTTATTAATTTCACATCTTTATTTAATTTTCCACAAGTTTTTGGGCTTACCTAGTCGTAGAGAATAGGTGCCGTTACGATAGTTCACAGAGGTAGAACTTGGGTCGTGACAAAACTTACTCATATCATAACCTCCTTATCAAGTTGAGAACCCTAGTCTCACCCCAAAGTACATGTTATAACATTCCAAACTTGTCGACTTTCGATGAATCTTATTTTGTTCAATTAGTTAAGCTTCTAGGCTTTCCGACTCTCTTGGTAATTTTTAATCATGATCTTAGATATTTTTAACATACAAGGTAACATGATTAACTCACTTTATATGCTGCCAAATATAATCTCATTTATGAGCTTATATCAATCGACTTATGACGTACTCTCACATACGATAACATAGGGGGTTACATCATCCCCCTCTTTGGAATATTCGTCCTCGAATGTTGGCTGACGTGCCTATCCGTCTCATAATTTATAATTTTATGAATACTTTAATATTGTCCATGCCATTTAGGCAATTATTCTGTGAATAAGTTCAAAGGCCAGTGCATTCCCTCATTTAGGTCTCTTTCTCACATCATGACTTGTAGTAAAGAATTCTTCTAATCTCGTAACTGGTGCTACCTTCTATCGTGTAGCCTATACGACTTTGACATTGTAAGTGCACCGATTGTGACTCTTTTCTCCTTTTTCCTCCAGCTTTTAGCCAATCTCTAGGCCTCGCTTTCTGAACATATACAAAACTATAACAAGATGTCCCTTTGAGAATTTGTAGGCGTACTAAATTTCTTTGCTCCGTACTTTGTTGAACTTACGACTATTGCTATATCTTGTTTCATAGCCTCGGTTATCTATGCTTATGACTTTAGTACAACTAGGTAGGTCATATGTACAATAACTCTCACTTCGGTTTATAACTACGGGGGTCTGCTACCCCGCTCCAGGTTACTCTCTCACTGCTTATCCTATATGTATAAATTTAAGTCCTTTATTGCTTCCTTATTATTGTTCATCTAAATAATGGTATCTTAATATCTTCTCATATTTTAGAACTTTTTATTCATTATTTGATGATTCACCTTAATGTTGATCCATAATCTACCATTGATAACTTGAAACCTCTTACGTAATACATTATCACTAAGGCTCACGTCCTATTGGGGAACATCTGAAGTTATTTGTTTGATCCACATAAGGACGATACAATACTTCAATAATCATATTTCCTAACATCCTAACATGACCCATTTTTTGGGGGTATTCTAATCATGTGCAATTCATGAAACCCCTTTGTTTTTGAGTCATTACTGATAGGTTTTCAATGTCTTTGCCTTATGCTTCTTATGCTTTGATGATCTTACAAACATATTCTAAAGAACCAAATCGAGAACCTGACCCACGTGGTATATATTTTAAATGAATAATGTCCAGTCTGATCTCCAGCAAATGAATGAACAACAACAAAGAGGAACACAACAGGGGGATGGTGATTTGGTCCCTTAGATTTCTCTGACAGAAGTACAAGTCTATGACTATCTGGAATCATTATAAAGAGGAACACAGCAGGGACCTGGTCCCTTTGGGTTCTCTAACAGAAGTACAAGTCAACTATACAACTGGAGCGTAACAACAGAAAATGACTATCTCGCAACTGTTACAAAAGAGGAACACAACTGGGACCTGGTCTCTTAGTGTTATCTGACAGAAGTACAATAGTAGGAATACAACTACATAGAAGTGACTATGCAGCAGACAGTGCATTAGTCACTTCTCATTGGGAAGAAGCGTGTACCAAGAATTGACATCACTATCTATTGTGATATAACAACCTGGTGCAAGGCACAACATCTTTGTACATTCAGTGATATTCTTTCAAGCATAACAGTATTTATCCGGCATTGAAGTCACTGGTGTGTCAAGAGCAAGAAGACAACTCCACTAAGGATAAGTTTCTTAATGAGTTTATGTACATCCGTAGTTGAGTTGTAATATCGTTATTTGCTCTTCATTGTATTTCTTACTTTGCTTTCTTAGAGGCTTTGTCTTAGGAAAAACAAAAAAAACCGTAAACTTACGAGTTTATATCATGACTAGGAATAGTCATAAGTTTAAAGCCTTTGTAACTAGGAGAGTTATAAAGTGGCTTGTGGTGAAACATCACAATTTAGTTCAAGTCTTTGTAATAGGATTATTGCAAAGTGGCTTGTCATAGTGATATTACAAGTTAGTGAAGTTAAAAGCCTACAAGAGTAGGTCGTGGTTTTTTGATCCCCCTGTGTGGAATTTTTCCACGTAAAGAAAAAATCCCTTGTCTTCTTTACTTTTAGTTTTATTAGCATTCTTAGCATCATCTCATAGAGGACCAGGTACTCTACAATTCTGTGGACTCATACAAGCTAACAATTTGTATTAGAGTAGGTTCCTTCTAAAAGGTTAACAACTAGAAAGGATCTCAATGGACGATCTACCTAAATTTGAGGAAGGAAAATCAACCTACATACCTCCCAAATTCAATGGTTAGTACTATGGATTGTGGAAGAATACACGATTTTATAATGGCAGAAGATTTAGAACCATGGGACAACATTTGCAATGGTCCACACATTCCTATGAATAATCTTGAAGAAACAGGACCAATGGTGCCGAAAGATAGAAACAAATACAACGACATTGACAGAAAAGTTGTATAAAAGAACTATCGTGCCAATAAAATCTTGGTCTATAGCATAGGACCTGATGAGTAGAACAGAGCTTCAGCTTGTGATACTACCAAAGGAATATGGGAAGCATTGCAAATTGCACATGAAGGAACTACTCAAGTTAAACAATCTAAGATCGACATGCTCACCACAAAGTATGAGCTCTTTTGGATGAAGGATGATGAGTCTATACAAGATATGAACACCAGATTCACCTCCATCATAAATAAGCTTCATTCACTTGGAGATGTCAATCCTAAAAACAAGCTTGTAAGGAAAATCCCAGTGTTCTACCTGGCTCTTGGGAAAGTAAGGTAAATGCCATCATTGAAGATAAAGATCTACAAACTCTAACCATGTATGAGTTAATCGGTAATCTTAAGACATACGAGATGAAAAGAAAGAAAGATAGTGAAAGAAGAGAGCGGAAGAAGGAAAAGAACTTTATACTCAAAGTTGAAGCAGTGACTCAAGTGATGAAGATAGTGGCATGGCCTATTTTACTAAATAATTTCAAAAGATGGTTCGAAGAAATGGTTGTATACCAAAGAGAGGCAGTTCAAGTAAAGCAAGGAACAATGATCTCTGTCACGAGTGCGGAAAGCTAGGGCATATCATCAAAGAATGCCCACTCACAAAATAGGAGCAATACAAACAAAATCTTGACAAAGTAGCAAAAAAGAACCTGATTCCGGACAAACGATTCAATCGAAATGTGTTGCTAACAATATTACGAAGCAGGCTCTTGCTGCTTGGGAAGACTCCTCTAGTGAATCCGACAGGGAAACAGATGCAAAAACCAATTCCATGATGGAAGTGGAAATTGAAGCAATAAAGTAAGACTATTCACACTGATGGATCAATCTGCTGTTGATAAAGAAGATGAAGACAATGAGGTAAATTACATGGATGTTCAGAGAAATCTAAAATCCTCCTCTTCTAAGAAGTTAAGGTCATGAAAATGTCCTAATTGATGTCTATTATAACCTTAACCTTGCTAATGATAAGGAAATCCTTACCATAGAACTAGGAGAAGTCAATCAATATAGAGATGATTTTTTGGTTTGTGTAGTAGACATAAATGAGACATAACTAATATTGAAAAAGAAAAGGAAGCCTTGAATGAAAGAGTAACTAGTGTAGAAAATGAGAGAGACAACCTGATGGTAGTAGTGGTTGATCTGAAAGAAATAATAGAAGGTCTAGCAATGAGAAACACACCTTAGAAGAAAAAATTGCAACTACTGAGCAAGAGAGGGATGAGCTTTTAGTTATAAGTATCAATATAGAGGAAACCATTGAGGGAATCAATAAAGAAAATAGGAATGTGAGTCTTGGGAAAGGGAAGAAAGTGGCTAGTGAGACACACGTTAAGTTTGAAAAGGAATTAAATAATGTGAAAACTAATCTATGTGGTGAACTTGATAAGAATCAGCAACTTCAAGCTGAATTGGAGAAAGTAAGAATTGATCTTGAAAAATCTCTGAAGTGGACCTTGTCCTCAGATGCTGTGACTACCATGTATTTGCATAATAGTGGAAAGAGGTAGGGAATGAGGTTCCAAATGGAGAAAACTCCTTACAACCCTCATAGCAAGTACCCCACTGTTCCTGATAACTGGATGTGTACCCACTGTGGGAATAATGTGCACTTCAAAGAAAATTACCATGCTAGGGTTCAATCTGTTCTGAAAAACAAAGTATTTACTAACAAAGTGACAACTAACAAGGGACCAAGTACCAGTCACAAGAAACGAATGTTGCCTGCATAGACTGAAAAAACCCGTATCTATCCCTTTTATCATGACAAGGGACCCAAACTTGTTTGGGTTCCTAAATCTAACCCATGATTTGCATGTGTAGGGAATAGCGAGAGGAATCGAACTACAATGATCCAATGAGAGTGGATGCTCAAATCACATGGCTGGAAGCACCATAGATCTCTTCTCATTGAAAGCCCTGCAGGAAAGCAATCCATTGAAAAAGTGAAAGGGTACATTCTCAGTGCTGGAAAAGTTGAAAATCTCTCATCCACTTAGTTCGGAAAGTGTACTACATGAATGGTATGAAGTACATTCTCATCTCTTGAGTGTCTCTCAAATTTGTGATATAGGGAACAAAGTAGAGCTCTTATAAAGAAGTGTGCACAGTTACCAATATGATAACTATCCAAGTGGTCTCAATGGACAAAGGAATCAAGAAACATCTACTTTATTGACTATGAATCTCCATAAACTGGTGGCATGAGATGGAGGAAATCGGAACTTTGGCATGAAATATTGGTGCATGCAAGCTTCTTACCTCCGAATAAATTGATTTAGAAGGGCCTGGTCCGTGGTCTGCCAAACTCAAGATTCACCTGGAGACTCTCGAGGTATTAATGGTCCTTGTCAAGAAGAGTTAAGTGAGGACAATATTGAAGGAGAATAGATTAGGTCTAACCACGAGACAGAATTAAGCTGCCCCAAATTTGATAAGCTTGTAACAAAAAAATGGAATCACGCACAACTCCTCAGCACCAAGGAATCCACATCAAAATTGTGTTGCTAACATGAAGAATTCTTATCAATAATGGAATTGCCAAAATTTTTTGCGCAGTAACCACTTGTATGCTACCACTCAAAACAAGTGTATGATCATGTCCCTCCTGGAAAAAACCCTCTATGAGCTGCCAAATGGAAGAAAATCAAAGGCAACTCATCTGAGGACCTTTTGAATAAAAAAGGCCATGTTCTCAACAATGGGAAGGACCAACTTGAGAAGTTTGATACAAAAGGCGACAAAGGAATACTTCTGGTATACTCTCCACAAAGCAAAGGCCACAAAGTCTACAACAAAAGAGGCATAATGGGCGATGGGAGTGTTCATATGCTATTCAATGAAACACCTTCCTCTAACAAAGAAGGAAATAGTGATGATCAATAAAATAAACCATCTCTAATCCCTAGGAAGTTTTTGAGGTTTCAAATGGGTAGTCTGATAGATGAGTAAGATAAAGGAGACATGTGAAAGACAATGCAACATCCACCTCCACTTCTCATACGGAACTTGGTACTTCAATTACTACCACTGAAGCTGAACAGAGAATGGTGATGAATTGCAAAGGCTCTCCACAAGTAACAGAACCAGAAGTGCAGGAAATCCTGTTAACCTACCAAGCTCCTCTATCAATCAAACCTCAGTCCCGAACTGGAATAAAATTCAAGTTCAAGTCCCAAGGAACCCTATTTGAAGGCAGCCAAAAGAATTTTGAGATACCTTAAGGGAACTCCGGACCTGGTCCTACATTACCTCCAGGTGATAGTTCTCATCTTATTAGGTATGCTGATTTGAACGATGTAGGTTATCTTGTGGAAATGAAAAGCACTTCTGGAATGGTTCAGTTTCCATGATCATAATTCATCTCTTGAGGCACAAGGAAGAAAAAATCAATAGCCTTGTCAACAACTGAAGCAGAATGTGCAGCGACAACATCCTAACGTGCTAAAACCCTATGAGCTAAGTAGCAACCAGAAGATTTTGGGGTATCTTCTGATGATATACTGTCTCTATTCTGTTCAAGACAAGAGGACCAATCACATTGGGGTGAAGCATTGCCTTCTGAGGATCAATGTGAAGAAAGGGTTGATATATGGAAATTCATGTGGTATAAGAAGACCAAATTCTAGATATCCTTACCAAAGCCTTGACAAAGGAACATTTTGGAAGAAACAAGGTGAAGCTAGAGCTATTGAAGTCTAAAGAAGATTAGCTGAAGTGTTTTATGTCTACGGCTAACTCATATCGATACCGTTTCAGGTAAACACGCGTGAGGATCATAGAAGCTAAAGGTACAGTTATGAACTGCGAAAAAGGAGCTGCTAGAACCTTTTTCAAAAAATTGTTCTGGCATCAGGTTCCTGTACCCTAGGTTAGTAGTAATATGCTTGTTCTACATGCCTTCTCAAAAATGTTAACAAAATTAATTCAACTGCCACATCATCTGAGTTTTCAAAGTCTATATGTCATGTCTTGTATTTCAAATCCCTTCACCCCTTATGCACGGAAATGTTTTCCCATAAACCTATCGCCGCTTTTAAAACTATTCAAAACTCGTTTTTCTCTCTTATCTCATCATTATCCCTTCTTCTAATAAAACTCTTTTCTCCCTCACATCAAGTCATGAACCTTCATCTCTTCTGTATAACTGTGATTCTCTCTTCATCCCTCTCTCTCTCTCGATCTCTCAACTTGCCAACTAAATACTTCTATAATGGAAATCGAGTGATCGCCTTCTTATCCCACCATTTACACCACTCCCACTTCTCTATCATCCCTAGAATCATTTCTAGAGATTCACTATTCCACTCCCTCCAGTACTACTATATCTCAACCTGGTTCTTTCTCTTTTCCTACAGTCTTCCCTTTTTTGACAAACCCTGCTTTCCTTCCATATTTTAAAAACCCTATGTCTCGTCATTCCTTTAATCTCATCAAAGAACACTCAGGAGGTCTTACCTCTCAAGTGTCAGAAGTCTCCGAGGATGATCCTGATCAATATTTGAACTCCTCCATTCTAGAATTAGTGACTCTCTGAGAGTCACCAAAAAGGAAGCAGCGCATAACATCATGACTATCGTTGCTAAGAGTTTGATGAATGAAGGAGAGTATCTTTCATTATTGTACCAAGGGGAAGAAACTCCATTCCTAGGAGATGTAAGAACCATAGTATTCCTCGAGTCTTTGAATCATAAGACTTTCTCAGAAAAACCTTCTGAAAAACTTGATTCTCTTCCATGCAAGCCCACTCCTACACCTCCTAATCATCCTAAGCTCTTAGAATCCTCCCTCACCCACTATGAGGTTGTAGCAGAAATAAGGGTTCGAGCCACATTGAAGACAATAAGAAGGAGTGTCAAGGCAAGGAAAAAGAGTTTAATGAATCAAGGGGAATATGTCATTAACAAGAGTGTTCCAGTAGGTGTGGTTGACAAGAAGCTCTAAAGGAATATGGTTCCTTAGTTAAACAATCTATAGAAGCTCAAAAGTAAATGGATAAGTCTTCTGATGAAGTGGTTGAGAAACAAAATGGTGCATTCGTGAAAGGTAGCAACAAGACTAATAAGAGTCCGGTTGAGCAAGCCATGTCAGAAGATGATACTGTGAAGGCAGGAAGTTTGAAAGGAAAATATGGCCAAAGATGTAAACAAAAATGGGAAACTATACGAGAACCTGGTTCTATGAGGACCACTCCCAGTGACAATGGTCTTTGGCAGGAGAGACAAAGAACTCAGAAAGTCTTGTAAGGTCGTACATCTGACCCAAAAATTTTAGAAATGGATAGTATGAGACAAATTCTGGATCTTATGGAATTTCAACAATGGGAACACTTGTTTGAAGGGAGCATGCATCTGGTATACGAAGATATGATGCAAACTTTCTACATATCTCTCTTCACTGTTGAGGGTGACCACATTTGTGCACTAGTAAATGGAGTAGAAATTGTACTCGATGCTTCAGCATTGGGAAAGGTTTTCAGAATCCCATGTGAAGAAATGTCCTCAGTCAAAGGTGTCTGTGGTGCCAACTTTAGGAGAGTCATCATGAAAAAGCAAGCTATTCAGCATGGGGAATATGTGCATAAGACGATATTACTTCCTGAGTATCAACTTCTATTTGAACTGGTCAATAATGTGCTCTTACCTTGTTCTGAGAGGCGGTCTATTGCTACAAAGTTAGATATGGTCTTAATGGAAGTGCTTGATGAGTTTGTCCCAATCAGTCTGCTAGCAATCATGATAGACCATATGCAAAAGGTGGCAATTTTTAAAGGTGGGAATCATGGGCTACTATTTAGCTTTCTCCTCACTCAGGTGTGCAGATTCTACAAGGTCCCCTTGGGGAATCCTAGAGTGGGAACATGCAAGAAAACCTTCTATAAGACCACTTTAGAAGGATGTGAATGTGTAGAAAGGGTTAGTGGAAGCATATCGACCATTTCTCAGTTGATCTACGCTCAAAATGCCATACTGGAGACTTAGCTCAGTCAAGCAGTTAAAAGACCTATTTCTGTTAATGAAAAAGTTGCCTGACTGACAAAGGAAAATGATAAACTTCGAGAACATATACTTAAAGAACAACTGTCTGCAAATGCTCGACTAGACCTGGTTCTCAAAATCATTGCTGCCTTTTCTTTCAAGCCTCCTTCTTCTAATGTCCCCTATGATCCTTTCCGTGTCCAGCTATTTCTGCTCTAACATTTTGTGGTTATTATTTTCTTTTTGTTTGCTTTTTTTTGTGATGGCGTGTTGGAATTCACCATTATTTCTCCCGTCTTTCTCAGTCCAATGTTAATATAAATGAAATAACTCCTCTTTTCGCATGTACAATGTTGTTTTCCTCTTGCTTCTCTCTTTTGTAATTTTTGTGCACATATGTGGCATGAGTTGGATGTGTTGGACTTCTTTATGCTGATTATCTGCTTGTGTTTCTTTTTAATAATGCCAAAAGAGGAAATAAAAAAGTATGAGATTAAGGGGGAATCAAAAAGTAATGGTTAGGGGGAACTTGTGAAGTTTCTGGTAGCTCATCTGGTTGTTTTTAGGGGATCTAAGATTAAAGGGAATCGAAAGCTAACGGTCAGGGGGAACTTGTGTAGTTTACGGTAGCTTATCTGGTCATTTTTTATCTAATCACATATTATCAATGCCTATGTTTTGCATCAACAAAAAGAGGTAAATTGATGGGTTTTCAATGTCTTTGCCTTATGCTTCTTATGTTTTGACGATCTAACAAACTTATTGTAAAGAACTAGATAGTGAACCTTACCCACATGGTATACATTTCAAATGAATAATTTCAAGTCTGATCTCCAACAAATGAATGAACAACCACAAGGAGGAACATAACAAGGACCTGGTGATTTGGTCCCAAGATTTTGACAGAAGTACAAGTCAACGACTATCCGCAATCACTATAAAGAGGAACACAATAGGGACCTGGTCCCTTAGGGTTCTCTGACAGAAGTACAAGTCAACTGTAGAGCTGGAGCATAACATCAGAAAGTGACTATCTCACAACTATTACAAAAGAGGAACACAACTGGGACCTGGTCCTTTAGTGTTCTCTGACAGAAGTACAAGTCAACTATATAGCTGGAACACAACTGCACAGAAGTAACTATGTAAATTGTGCATCAGTCACTTCTTATTAGGAAGAAGCATGTACCAAGAATTGACATCACTATCTATTGTGATATATTTTGTGATATTACGACCTGGTGTAAGGCAAAACATCTTTGTGCATTCACTAATATTCTCTCAAGCATAACCATGTTTATCCTGCATTAAAGTCACTGGTGTGTCAAGGACAAAAAGACAACTCCACTAATGATCAGTTTCTTAATGAATTTATGTACATATGTAGTTAAGTCGTAATCCTGTTATTTATTCTTCATTGTATTTTCTATTTTGCTTTTATAGAAGCTTTGTCTTAGGAAAAACCAAAAAAATCCGTAAACTTCTGAGTTTATGTTGTGACTAGGAATAGTCATAAGTTTATAGCCTTTGTAACTAGGAGAGTTATGAAGTGACTTGTGGTGAGAGCATTACAAGTTAATTGAAGTCTTTATTATAGGGTTATTGCAAAATGGCTAATAATAGTGAGATTACAAGTTAGTGAAGTTAAAAGTCTACAAAAGTAGATCGTAGTTTTTTATGCCCTTGTGTGGGGGTTTTTTCACGTAAAAAAAAGCCCTTGTCTTCTTTGCTTTCAGTTTTATTAGCCTCCTCAGCATCATATCATAGAGGACCAGGTACTCTACAGTTTGGTTGACTCTTACAACTAACAATTGCCCAATTAAGGGCCTAAATGTCATCCTCTTACAACTTATATTGAGCTTTCTATAACTTATGAAAACCATAAGCTCTATTGTTTTGATGGGATTAATCTCGAGACCTTGCCTATTATTTTCATGTTCTTAATTATATTTATGATACTTGCCTTATCTCGCATCGTATCTTCTAGCACTTTCATAACCTACCTTCCACATTAGTGGAACTCACATCTACACCTTCAAGATCTACTACAATACTTGCACCCCTGGTGCATGCACAATATGGTGGGAGCTTCATATTGATGGCTTATGAGGCCGATACTCTTATAATTGGCTTATCATAGAGCTTTTATAGAATATGACTATTGTACTATCTCTCTTGTACTTCTATTATTAAATGTGATTCTTCAATGGTTTGAGTCATGATTTCTATAATCATTTGGGTCTAACAATTAGACTCCTGTAACTTTTATGCTTCCTCTTCCCCCTCATCCTTTATGTAGGATTAAGTTGTCTTCCAATCTTTGGCTTGGGTATTAGCTATTAGATTTGCCTTTCATGGACTCTATGTAGCATCCATGATATAATCTTCTAGTAATTAAAGGCTTTGTCTGTGACGTGGACTTAATAATTTCTTTTAACTTACATTAGAGTCTCCCAAAGCTATATGAGTGTTAACATATATGCTGCATGAATATCACTCCGAAATCCTAAGTGCGTTCATGACGAAACTAACTCTGGGTCATTGATTGAATACTTCCTTTTTTGCCTTCTTAGCTTTCTTTAAATGTAAACAATTACTTTTCTTGGTCGTTCTGCCACTTTTTGCACGAATACTTAGTCTATCTTAGTGCCCATGAATACTAGAATTTCCTTTTACTCATATGATCTCAAATATCATCTTTTTGATTTTTTTCCCGTTCATTAGCCAAGATAGGTGTCACTTTCTTATGGAGTGCTTACAATGTTGTAGTGGGACTGTTATTACAAGAACATTTCTTAATTATGTCATTATGCTTAAGTTGAAGCCTTCTTTATTATTTGCTCAGCTAGTCTTTCTTTGTACTACTTAAGGGAGACCCTCTGAGTCATGTAAAGCTACGAGCTTATTACATTATATACCTGATAGAATTTTTGATGTTCTTACTTGCCTATAATTGTTCTTCGTTACTTACCTCAGAGACCTTGTGCTCGTAACGTTTCTTCTGAACTAAAGTTTAAACTATCTCCCTAGTGACACCCTATTTTATTTCGTAACTGTAAGGCCCCGTGAAAATTTCCACTCAAAACCCGAGTCTCATAGGTCCAAGTTAGGGTCATGTGTTAGAAGTTCATAAGAAATCCTTCATGGCTAGCTTGTGAGCCACGTTTCGGACCTTTTTAGTTGATCATTACATTAAAAAGTGAAGAGATAAGTTTTCCAGAAAAGTACGATTATATAGTCCAGGATGTGGTCACATACCAGGTATGCGGACCGCATATCTGCCATAGAATGAGTCAGTGTGTTGGCTAAATAAAGGTCAACTATGTGGTCAATTATGCAATCTCATAATAAAAATGCGGATTGCATAGTCATCGCACAATTTTCCTAGGATTTTGTAAAGGTCAGATCTGCGATGCACTTTGCGATCGCAGAACGTATATGCGAACCACATTTCTGCCGTAAACTCAACCAGTGTGTCCAGTTTTTGGGAAGCATTTTGTGGTCCATTAAGCAGACCACATGTCTACTTTGCGATCGCATAATCGACTCAGGGCTCCAATTTTTCTAAGTTTTTAAACCGACCCCCTATCAATATATTCGGTGTTATGGCTCATGTTGAGCATATTTCCTGATACTTTTAGAGAGAGAGAGAGAGAGAGAGAGAGAGAGAGTGAGAGAGAGAGAGTCTTAGAGAGGCAAAGTACTTACCATCAAGTTTCTCAACTAAACCTTGTTAAATCATTGGATATTATCAAGTGAGCCACCTAAATCTTCACACCAAGAGGTAAGAAACTTGACCCTTAACCTCTGGTTTCAAATTCATGCTAGAAAGAGTACTTAGCTTGAGGGTTTATGGGTATAAAAATGAATTTCTTGCATGCAAATCAACCCATAGAATATTGGAAGGTAGTAAACTAAAAATAAAGCAAACGAGGTATATACTGATAGAAATTTCTCTCAAAAAGGACCTAAGACCACCATGCACCTTTAGTGTTTGATAATATGCCCAAATGAGCTGGAATGTCTCTAATTCTTGGTTCAAATTTTAAATCTTACACAATAGATCAAAGTGCTAAGAGTTTCTGAATTTTGTAAAGATTAGAGAAGCTACAATGAGGTATGTATGGCTAAAACTCCATCTTATAGAAATTGAGCTATATTGGTAGCTGCATGAATATGGTAAGATCAAAATCGAATTGTTGTACTGATTGTTTATTTCACCTTTGATGGTGCTGCAATCTCATATGTGTGGAAAGTATATCTCAATATGATTAACATGCTATTCTTGATAACTTAAAGAAAGGTGCAAGGACTATAGATAATGAATCGAAATGTCTAGACCTTAAATTGAAATAGAAAGTGCATATGTTGTGCCATTTATGTGAAATTGTATCCATGCTTGCAAATTTGAACTACTCTTGTGTACACCCATTCTCCTAAACTATAAACCTAACATTGAAATTG
Organism: Nicotiana benthamiana; assembly: GCA_034376525.1. Taxonomy (NCBI): domain Eukaryota; kingdom Viridiplantae; phylum Streptophyta; class Magnoliopsida; order Solanales; family Solanaceae; genus Nicotiana; species Nicotiana benthamiana. The sequence goes on along the minus strand of CM067324.1, from coordinate 76,293,194 downwards.
GAGATGATGTGAGATATGGCCTAGTGCTGAATGTATGGTGTGACAGTTGTGGCCCAAAGTGCTGATAAAATGAGTTGTGGGAAAATTAAGATCGAAATTAGATGATTGATGGGAAATGGAAACGCCTTGGTAGGGCGGACTAGCTGATTGGGCCAAGATCGGACGCCATGCTATGCACATGGTGGTAATCAATTTGTGATTGAAGTGAACGTCTCAAATGAGGCGACCTAGCCGATCGAGTCGAGATCGGACTCCGCTCAAGTTAGCGGTGGTAATGTAAATAATGATGAATAATGTGAAACATCCAAAAAGATGAAAGCTATGGAAATGCAAATGTGAGAATTGTATGCTTCCTTTACTTGTAATTGTGTGGCCATGTAAAGTCCCCTTTGAGTTGTACTTATTATTAATTTATTCTTGTATGGAAGTTCTTTCTAACTAGATGGAATTTTGTTATACATACTAGTACTATTCCATGGTACTAACGTTCCTTTTGCTGGGGGTGCTACATTTGTTCCAATAAATGTAGGTGGCTCCATTACAGATAATGTTGATCGCCTGTAGCGGAGTACACTATCCAGCTAGAACACAACTACCTAGAAGTGGCTGTGCAGGCAGTACAACAGTCACTTCTCATTGGGAAGAAGCGTACACCAAGATTTAACATCACTATCCATTGTGCTATCTTTTGTGATAAAACAATCTGGTGCAAAACACACCATTCTTTGTGCATTCAGTGGTATAATCTCAAGAAACAAAAGTATTCATCCGGCATTGAAGTCACTGGTGTGTCAAGAACCAGAGGATTACTCCATTAAAAATTAGCTTCTAAATAAGTCTATGTACATTCGTAATTGAGTTGTAATCTTGTTATTTGTTCGTCATTCTAATTCCTAAATTTCTTTCTTAGAAGCATTGTCTTAGGAACAAACGAAATTCGTAAACTTCTGAATTTATGCTATGACTAGGGATAGTCATAAGCTTAAATTCTTTGAAACTACGAAAGTTATAGAGTGGCTTGTGGTGGTTGCATCACAAGTTAGTTTGAAGTCTTTGCAATAAGATTTTTGCAAAGTGGCTTGTAATAGGTAGATTACAAGTTAGTAGAGTTAAAAGCCTGCACGTGTAGGTCATGGTTTTTTGATCCCCTTATATGGGACGATTCCACGTAGAAAATCTCTTGCCATCTTTACATTCAGTTTTTACTGCATTTTACTTATCATCTCATAGAAGACCAGGTACTCTATTGTTTGTGGACTCACATAAACTAACAATTGTTATTAGAGCAGGTTTCTCCTATCAGGCTGACACCTTGGAAGGATCCTCAATGGCTGCTCCACCAAACTTTGAAGAAGGACAATCAACCTCTAGACCTCCCAGATTCAATGGTCAACAATATAGATGGTGGAAGACCCGAATGTATGATTTGATGATGGTAGAAGATTCAAAGATGTGGGACATCATTTGTGATGGTCTGCATGTTCCTATGAAGAAACCTAAAGTAACAGAAGCATTGGTGCCCAAAGGGAGAAGAGAGTACATCGACATTGATAGAAAAGCTATAGAAAAAAACTGTCATGCCAAGAAAATCTTAATGTATAGCGTATGACCTCATGAGTATAACAGAGTATAAACTTGTGATACTAGCAAAGAAATATAGGAAGCCTTACAAACAATACACTAAGGAACTACTCAGGTCAAACAATCCAAGATCGACATGCTCACCACTGAATATGAGCTCTTCAGGATGAAGAATGATGAGTCCATACAAGATATGCACACCAGATTCAACTCCATCATAAATGAGCTTCACTCACTTGGAGATGTCATTCTCAGAGACAAGCTTGTAACGAAAATCCTCATCGCTCTACCTGGGTCTTGGGAAAGCAAGATAAATGCCATCAATGAAGCTAAAGATCTACAGACTCTAACCATGAATGAGTTGATTGGTAATATGAAGACATACGAGATGAAAATAAAGAAAGGCAGTTAAAGAAGAGAGCCTAAGAAGGAAAAGAACCTGTTGCTTCAGGATGAAAGCAATGATTCAAGTGATGAAGATTGTGACATGGCCTATCTTACTAAGAAATTTCAAAAGATGGTTCGAAGAAATGGTGGTATACCAAAGTAGGTAGTTCAAGTAAAATAAGGAACAATGATCTTTGTCACAAATGTCGAAAGTCAGGGTATTCTATCAAGGACTGCCCACTCGCAAAACACGAGCAACATAAGCAAAATCCTAACAAAGCAGGAAAAAGGAACCTGGTTCCAGATAAAAGATTCAATCTAAAAAGTGCTACAGACAATATCATTAAGCAGACTCTTGTTTCTTAGGGAAACTCCTCGAGTAAATCCAAAAAGGAATCAAATACAGAAAATAGTTCCATGATGGCAGTGGAAACTAAAGCAATGAAGTACGATTCACTATTCGCGCTGATGGCTTAGTCAGATGATGGTGATGATGAAGATGAAGACGATGAGGTAAACTTCAGGGATGTTTAGAGAAATCTAAAATCCTATTCTTCTATGAAGCTAAGGTCATTATCTAATGTCCTAATTGATGCCTATTATATCCTTGAAAATGATAAGAAAGTCCTGACGATATAACTAGGAGAGACCGAATAATCTAGAGATGATCTATTAGTGTGTGTAGTGGACTTACCATAATTAATCTTAAACAAGAAAAGGAAGCCTTAAATGTAATAACTAGTGTGGAAATTGAGAGAGACGATCTGATGGTAGCAGTTGTTGATCTTAAAGAAAATATAGAAGGCCTTAACAATGAGAAACACACCTTAGAAGAAAAAGGTGCATCTACTGAAGAGGAAAGGATGATCTATTAGTAATATGCACTGACCTAGAGGAAACCGTTGAGGGATTCAATAAAGAGCATAGGAATGTAAGTCTTGGAAAAGGGAATGATGTAGCCAGTGAAACACACATCATGCTTGAAAAAGAGTTAGCTGTTGTAAAAAAACAGTCTCTGCAGTGAACTCGAGAGGCATCAATAACTCCAAGATAAGTTGGAGAAAGTATGAAATGATTTTGAGAAATCCCTAAAGTGGACCTTGTCCTCAGATGCTGTCACTGCCATGTATCTCAAAAATCGTGGGAACAAGCATGGGATCGAGTTCCAAAGGGAGAAAACTCCCTACAACCCGCACAACAAGTATGTCACTGTACCTGATAACTAGCTATGTATCCACTGTGGGAACTAGGGGTGTTCATGGTTCGATTTGGATCGATTTTTTCCAAAAAAGAAACCAAACCAAATAAGTCGGTTTTTCAAATATTAGAACCAAATATATCCAATTAAGTCAGTTTTTCTCAATTCGATTTATGTCGGTTTTTTTGTTTTTTTAATTATTTGTCAGATTGTTTCTTAAATATAAGACATATATTACCAAGCACATTCTAGCGACCACGTTTTCAATGTAACACTATCAAATCAATTGCCCTTTGAGAAATCTTTTAATTTACCAAGATATATTAATGATAATTGAATCAAATAGTGATGGATAATATAAGGACTTAATTAAAACAGATTATTTTTAATACAAAATGGATTCTTACACTAAACAAAAGAAAACTACCAATCAAACTAGAATGTAAAGGTAAAGAACTATATTAAAAATGCAAACAATTAACATTTACCATAATTTTTTGAAACTTTGTATAACAATATGTACACCCAAACACACACACACACATGTGTGTGTGTGTATGTGTGTAATACTAAATTTGAAATAGCTAGTCCTATAGTCGGTATGGTTCGGGTTATTTCTATTAAAACCAAAACCAAACCAAATTTTTATATATATATATATATATAATACAAACCAAATATATATATATATATATATATATGTGTGTGTGTGTGTGTGTGTGTGTGTAATAATAAATTTGAAATAGCTAGTCCTATAGTCGGTTTGGTTCGGGTTTTTTCTATTAAAACCAAAACCAAACCAAATTTGGTCAGTTTTTAAAATTCAAAACCAAAACCAAACCAAATAAAAAAGTATCAATTTTTTGGTCGGTTTGGTTCAGTTTTTTGAATTTTAATGAACACCCCTAGTAGGAACAATAGGCATTTTAAAGAAAATTTCCAGGCCAGGGTTCCGTCTGCTCAGAAGAAAAACATGTTTACTGATAGAGTGACTACTAACAAAGGACCAGGTACCACTCACAAAAAACGGATATTGCCTGCATGGACTAGGAAATCCTTCGTTATCCTTTTTATAATAACAAGGGACTCAAACTAGTTTGGATTCCTAAATCTAACCCTTGATGTGCATGAGCACGGAACAGTGAGAGGAAGCGGACTGCGATGAACTGTGGATAGTGGATGCTTAATGCAAGTAGCTGAAAACATCATGATATTCTTCTCACTTAAAGCCCTGCAGGAATGGAATGTATTCTTGAGAAGGAAGCGAAGGGTACATTCTCAATGAATGAAAAGTCACCAATCTGATAACTCGACAAGTGGTCTCAGTGGACAAAAGAAAAGAACATTCACTCCTACTAATTATGAATCTCCATAAGCTGGAGGTATGAGATGAGTTAAGTCTCAACCATGGTATGCAAGATTGGTATATGCACAATTCTCACCTTCAAATAAATTAACTCAGTGGGACCTAGTCCATGGTTTCCAAACTCAAGTATCACATGGACATGTGTTCACAAAATGATGGAGGATGAGGAGAAAGGGATCACTCACAATTTCTCAACACCAAGGACTTCACAGCAGAATGGTGTAGCTGAAAGAAAGAATGGAACCGGAAAATGTTGCAGTGACAGTGCTCATCGCCTATGGAATCGCTAAAAAATTCTGGGCAAAAGGAATGAATAATGCTTTCTACTTTGAGAACAAGTGTTAGACCATGTCCCTCATAAATCAAAATCCACCATGAGCTGCCAAATGAAAGAAAATGCCTTGTTCTTGACAATAGGAAGGATCGTCTTGGGAAGCTCAACGAACAAGATGAGTGAAGGAATCTTTCTGGGTTACAATCCACAAAATAAGGCCAAAACGTATCCAACAAAGGGCACACTAAATGGTAGGAGGTACTCATGGGGTATTCAAGAAGAGACATTCCCTTGCCAAGAGAGAAACGATGATGATCAATATGATGAACCAATCTTGTCTCTGGGAAGTATATGAGGCCTCAAATAGGGAAGATGATAAAGTGAGTAAGATTGAAGGAGACTACCGAAAGACAACACAATATCATACTCCCTGTCTCAAAAAGAACCTGGTTGTCTATGAAAATGGAAAGCACTTTTGGAATGGTTCATTTGTCATGGTTCATGCCTCATCCCTTGAGAGACAATGAAGCAAGACTCAATGGCCTCATTAACAACTAAAAAAAAATTTTCTAAAAAAAACAAGAAGATCGAGCACATTGAAGGGTGAGATCATCTTCTGAGGATCAATATGGAGAAGAGATTGATCAGTGGAAAGAATTAGAGAACATAAGACCAAACTTCAGATATCTGCATCAAAAGCCTTAAGTAGAGAATGTTCAGGAAAGATCAAGGTGAAGATGGGGTCACAAGAGTCTAATGAAGAACCTGATCCTCCATCTGCGTATTATGTAAGACACCGTCAGGTAAAGGTACAGTTATGAACTGCAAGAGAGGGGCTGTTAAAACCTTGTTCAAAAGATTGCTCTGACATCAGGTTCCTGTAACTCAGGTTAGTAGTAATGTGATTAATTCTGCATGCCCTCACTAAAAAGAATTTATTTATTTTTGTTACTCAACTGCCACATCATTCGACTTTTCATCCCCTCTGCACAATAACACTTCCCCACAAACCTACCACCGGTTTCAGAACTATTCAAAATGTGTTTCGCTCTCCACTCATAATTAGATCTTCCTCTAATAAAACTTTCTTTCTCTCTCACGGCAAGTTATGAATCTTCTTCTCCTTTGTATAGATATGATCTTCTCCTCATATCTATCTTTCTCTCTCTACTCATCTACCAAGTACTCATCTAATGGCGATCGAACAACCGTCTCATTCTCCCACCATTGACATTGCTCTCATTTCATTACTATCCTTGAAATCATACCCAGAACGTCATTATTTCACAACTTCTACCACCTTAGCCACATTTGGATCCTCCTCCTTTTTCCATTTTTGATAAACCATGTTTACCATTATTTTGAGAATCCTATGTCTAGTCAATCCTACAATCTCATCAAAGACCACACAGGATGTTGTACTCCTCAAGTGTCATAGGCCCATGAGGATGATCTTGATCAGTATGTAAACTCCTCCATGTTTGACTCAGTGACTCTCAAAGTCTCCAGAAAAGGAAGTAGCTCATAACATCATGGCTATAGATGCTGAAAGTCTAATAAATGAAGGAGTTTATCTCTCGTCTGAGTATCGAGGGGAAGCAATTCCATTCCTAGGAAATGTAAGAACCATGGAACTCCTTGAGTCCTTGGAACATGAGATATTCCTAGAAAATCTTCTGATGAAGCCGATTCTCTTTCATGAAAACTCATTCCCGCACCTCCTATTCTCTCCAAGCTCTTAGAGTCTTCCTCCAAATCACTCACTATTAGGTCACTACAGCATGAGAGTTCTGAGTCCTCATTTCAGAAAAGTAAGAAGGGTGTCAAGACAAGAATAAAGAGGAAAATGAATCCAAAGGATTTCATCAAGAGTGTGTCAGTAGACCAAATCGACAAAGATGCTTCCAAGGAACCTGGTTCCTCAGTACAACAATCTATGACAACTCAATAGTCTATGTAAAAGAAATTCTATGAAATTGGTGAGAAACAGAAAGGGTCATCTGTGAAGTACAACATCAAGTCTAAACGAAGTCAAACAGAGCTAGTCGTGTCTGAAGACAATATTGTGGGATAGTAAGATGGAAAAGAAAGTCTTCTGAAGGGTGTAGCAAATGAAAAAAGGAAACTATAAAGGAACCCGTCAAATTAGGTCTATGACCTACGATGGTGGTCTTTGGCAGCAGAAATTGAAAACTGAAAAAGTGTTGTGGGGTCGTATATTTGATCCAGCAATTTCGGAGATGACAGGCATGAGACAACTTCTAGAGATTGTGGAATTTCAATAATAGGAACACTTGTTTGAAGAGAGAATGCCTCTGGTTACGAAGATGCAGTACAAACTTTTTACGCATCTCTTTTCACTATTGATGGGGATCACATTTGGACACTCGTAAATAGAGTAGACATTGTACTCGACGCTTCTACAATAGTAAAGGTTCTCAGAATTTCATTTGAAGGTATGAACTCAGTTAAGGGTGTCGTAGAGTAAATTTTAGGTGAGCCATCATGAAAGAACAAGCTATTCAACCGAGGGAACAGGTACATAAGAAGAGGGTATTGCTTCCTGAGTACCAGCTTCTCTTTAAACTGGTCAATAAAGTGCTCTTACCCTGTTCTGAGTGACACTCTATTTCAACATGATCAGACATGGTCCTAGTGGAAGTGCTTGACGAGTTTTTCCCAATCAATTTGACAGCTATCATTATTGATCATATGCAGAAGGTGGCATATTTTAAGGGTGGAAATCATGGGTTACCTTATAGCTTCCTCCTAACTCAGGTGTTCATATTCCATAAGGTCCCCTTAGGGAATCCAGAGTGGGAACACGCAAAAAAACCTTCTGTAAGACCGCTCTAGAAGAAAGTGAATGCATCGAAAGGGTGGGTGGAAGCATCTCGACCATTTCTCAGCTGATCAACACTCAAAATGAAGCCTTTGAGGAAATAAGAAGTCTGCGGGCTTGAAATGCCATACTGGAAACTCAGCTTAGTCAAGAAGTTAAAGGAACTGATTTTGTAAATAAGGAAGTTGCATGACTGACAAAGGAAAATGAGAAACTTTGGCCTCAATTACTTGAAGAACAACTGTTTGCAAATGCTAGACTGGACCTATTTCTCAAAACCATTATTGTCTCTTCCTTCAAGCCTCTTTCTATTAGTGTCCCCTGGGATTCTTTGTGTCAAACTATTTTTGCTCCAACATTTTGTGGTTGCTGTTTTACTTTTTTTTTCTTATTTTTGTGATGGCATGATTGAACTTAACTATTACTGCTCATGACTTTCTAAGCCCAATATAAATATTAATGAAATAGCTCCCCTTTCGTAGCTTGTACAATACTTTGTTCCTCTGGCTTCTCTTTTCTGTCATATTGTGTGCATATATGTGGCATGAGCTAGTTGTGTTAGACTTCTTTATGCTTATTACCTGCTTGGGATATTTTCAATACTTGATCCTTTTAACGATTCCAAAAGGGGGAATAGAAGTGTGAGTGAGTGTGAGTGAAGGTGAGAGCGATGGGTAATACATGCATGCTGAGTGAGGAGTAATATATGCATGCTGAGAGGTGAGTGGAGGGAGATATGAGATTAAAGGAAAACTTTTTGTAGTTCTGGCATGTCATCTGGTTATTTCTTCTCTAAACAAATAATGTCCATGCCTAAGTTTTTCATCATCAAAAAGGGAGAAATTGATGGGTTTTCAATGTTTTAGACTTATGCTTCTTATGTTTTGATGATCTAACAAAATTGTCGCGAAGAACTAGATAGAGAATCTGGCCCACATGATATACATTTATGTGAACTAGTCGAAGTCTGAAAATAAGCATATGAATGAACGACCACAGGGAGGAATACAACATAGACCTGGTGACCTGGTTCTTTAGGGTTCTCCGACACAAGAAAGTTACTGACTGTACGCAATAAATATAAAAAGTAACGCAACAGAGACCTGCTCCCTTTGGGTTCTGTGACAGAAGTACAAATCAAGTACACAGTTGGAACATAGTAGAAGAAAGTGACCATTTAACAACTGTCATAGAAGAGGAACACAACTAGGACCTGGTCAGTTGGTATGCCCTGATAGAAGTACAAAGTCCACTATCCATCTGGAACGCACCTGCCTACAAGTGGTTTTGCAGATAGTACAATAGTCACTTCTCACTGGGAAGAAGCGTACACCAAAAGTTGATATCACTATCCATTGTTCTATCTTTTGTGATAAAACAACATGGTGTAAGACACACCATTCTTTGTGCATTCAGTGATATTCTCTTAAGAAACAAAAGTTTTCATCTGTCATTGAAGTCACTGGCGTGTCAAGAACAAGAAGACAACTATGTACATCCGTAGTTGAGTTGTAATCTTATTATTTGTTTGTCATTGTAACTCCTAATTTACCTTTTTAGAAGTGTTGTCTTTGGAACAAATCAAATTGTAAACTTCTGAGTTTATGCTGTACTAGGTATAGTCATAAGTTTAAATTCTTTGTAACTAGGAGAGTTATAGAGTGGCTTGTGGAGGTTGCATCACAAGTTAGTTTGAAGTCTTTGCAATAGGGTTTTTGCAAAGTGCTTGTAATAGGTAGACTACAAGTTAGTAGAGTTAAAAGCTTGCAAGAGTAGGTTGTGGTTTTTTTATCCCCTTGTGTGGGATTTTTCCACGTAGAAACTCTCTTGCCTTTTTTACATTTAGTCTTTACTGCAATCTACGAATCATCTCATAATGGACCAGGTACTCTATTGTTTGGTGGACTCGCATAAACTAACACCTTCTGTACCAAGGATAACTTAATTCCTTATGTATAAGGGTGATACCTAGTATAACTGGCACACTTGGTCCCTTAAGCTTAACTCTACTCACCATGCTTGCTTTTGGGAAGTGTATTCCTGAATGAACATTAAGTTTTATTCTGTTGTTATCCATTATAGTTTTGCAGGAATGCTATCTCTAAAATTCCCAAGATATCGACAATTATAAAATCTTTTGGTCCCTAATTCATGTTCAATTTATCCTGTTCACTATCCTATAACGATTACTATTGATCTAGGGTCTAACTCAGCCTTCTGGTAATCACGTTCAGGTCACCAACTCATTTCTCGACATGAGGATATGACTTTATTGCTTATATAGTTTTATTGTCTCAAGGTCGATCACCTCTTGTCTTTTCCTTCACTTGACTATAGCCTTTGTTATTCTGTCATATTTTGATTTATTGTTATCACCCATATATCACATCTTACTCATAATTCTTCATTTACTTTTTTTTTCTTATTTTGCGGCTAATATTTTTGTCTATCAATTTATTTTGGAACCTTTAACAAAATGTTCTTTCACTTTTAGCTCCCCTTGCTTCATCTCACTGGCTCTTCGAGACGCCTAACATTCTCTATTTTTTTTACTAGGGGTGGGAGACATACTAAGGTAAATATTCATACCTTCTAGGATTCCAGTGCCTATGTTCTGAACTTTTTGAACATTTAGTATTCAAATCCGACGGTACTCTTCTAGAGTGCAGCATCGGGATGTCTCATACGGAGAACTATTACCATGTTTGCAATATCCTTCAGAAATGTCAGCTAATGCTAACAATCCATCCACCATTTTGGGTTATTCTAACTCGAGCCGGATCCTGATATCCCATTCTTTACTTAAACAATATCTGCTAACTCCCATAAGGCATATCTAAGATGGGTGTTGCCAATTTTACATACCACTGTTAATGTTGAAAATAACTCAGAATGCTTATTTTCTCTGCTTGACTTGTAAATATTGATAATTTTCACTAACTAGGTACCTTGTATCTTTCTTCACTTTGCTTCTTTTACCTGTTGAAACTTGTATCTACTTTCTAATTCTCTCATTGCTTTTTACCATATGGGTGGATAGATATTCATGCCTTAGGAATCCTTATCAAGAAGCTTACACATCTTAGTACACACATGATCTACTAAAGACATTGCATTTACTCGTCATAAGCATGATGCAAAATCGAGTTCCTTTAACTCAATTCTTCCACACCCACATTCAATATCTTACCAACTGTCTTTTCAGATGAGGTATTATTGTAATATGAATAAAATAGAATTTAGAAGTTTGAATTCTTACACATAAGCTCTACCACACACTAGACTAAGAATAAAGAGTGACAATCCTAAATTCGTTGTAGCCTCCTGCTTATTGGTGTGGTGCACAACACACCCATAAACAAGATTCTACTAGACACGGCTTGTAGACTCCTAGGACAGAACTACTTTGATACAACTTTGTCACGACCCAAATCGAAGGGCCAGAACGGGCACCCCATACCTTACTCAACTGAGTACTAACGTAACATATCTTTCTTATCATAGGTAAATGGACCACAAGGGCTGTCATGAGATAACTAGAATAAAACATAAGGTAATAGGACGACCCAACATGATATAGAAACTTATACATGTGAAATACGGGCCTATAAGGCCGACATGATCATTTGTAACTCAGAACATAGGCTGACAAGTCCATACAAGTATCCATATACCTAGCATCTGTCTACAAGCCTATACGAGTACATAAATATCATAAAAGTCAGGACAGGGCCCCGCCATACCAGTCAATACATGTCTAAATCACACTGACTAAATAGGCAACTCTGGAGTAAGCGAGTGCTCCAACACCTTCCACTGAGCTGATAGCCTGCTAGGAGGACTGTCAACCTGCCTACCATGACCCGCGGGCATGAAACATAGTGTCCCCAAGAAAAAGGGACGTCAGTACAAATAAAGTACCGAGTATGTAGGGCATGAAAGCAGTATATAAAAGACATGATAGAAACATGGAGTAAAGAACTCAACATGTAAGTCTGAATAGTTCTATGAATCATGAAACATTTATAATATCATACATATAAGTATAAATGTCATATCATGCATAAGTATATGCGTACATAAAATCATCAAGCCTCTAAGAGCATCCCATCATATCATCTCGGCCTCTGTGGGCAAAATCATAATCGTATACTAGCTGATCAGGTGGTGGTGCGTATATAACACCCTAACCTTTCCCCATACCCCATATACATATACTACATGCATATATAATGTCATCTAGTCATTATTCAATATGCATGTATAAATGAATGCAATGCATAATGAAGTAAGTCAATAAGATCTATCAGAATATCAGGATACCCATGAACAAACGATATGATAGTAGTACATATGGGGAATCAAGAACATAGGCAACCTTAGTACTTCTAAGAATAGGATCATTTATGAAACTTGTGTGCTTGCTCGTTTTGTTGTACCATATGAATCATGACAAAGGGAAAGAAGGGATTGCCTTAAAATTACCTTAAGTTTGTTGATTCCTTAATACCTTCCAAGTAATTCTTCAAACAACTCAACTCAATCTACCATAGCATAAGGATATTCAAAATCAATGTTGAGTAAAGGCTAAGTCCGCAACTTAAATTAATAGCTCGTTTATGTATATTTGTGCAGCATCTCCCCAAAAAAAGCGTCTCCTTCAATACAATATACCAATAACAACAACCAGAGAAAACCAGCAATATATAAATATCAATAACAAGATACCACATAGTAACAACAAGTCATAACTACTTCACGACGAGCGGCAAGCTCCGATTAGAATCCATGTACCCCATATCACCCCTTGAAGATAATTAACATGATAATGAAGTCATTAATCAATTATTCCAGCCATATACCATATATTTATAACAAAAAAACAATCCACAACTCCAATTATCCTCAATTGGCAATTTTATTCACTAGTTCATGCCTAGTCCATGCATTTAACTTAATCAACATCAAGATAACCTTAAGTACATGCAATAATACAATATCGATACCTTCTAAAGTAGCTTCAAATTAAAATGCAAGTTATATTTAGCTTCTAACAACTCTCAATGGCAATACAATACCACAAATGTGACTTAAGGTCGTCCAAGTATTATCTTGCATTTTATCTTCCTAACAACTTAATGAACATACAAGAAAGCTTAAGCACATATAGTAGGCTTTTACAATCACCTTATCTAGTAGCAAGAACTTGAAATTTCATCCGAAAACAACCCACATTTATCCTCAATGGCAACACAACCTCAAAGAGGTATTGTTCTTCACTAGAATTAACTCTTGATATTGAAATATGGTGTAATCACTTCAAAACCTTATGGTATCTATTTAGAAGGGTTAAGAGAAGTTTAGAGACGAAGTTGAGACAAAAAGAATCAGAAAATAGGCATCCAAAATCATTATTAAAATGAAGTAGGTCAACCACCGCCTAAGTGGGTCCCATTGAGAGCTGCTTGTGCGGTCTCACAAAAATGCAAATATGTATCTGTTACTATATCGTATCAACAAACGATTTAAAGTGTTAGAAACTAGAATCATATATCTTCAATTTGATAGGTAGACAACCCCATAATTCCAAGTATATTTGGATAAAATCTCAGCTACATTTGACCTAATTTTTAGCACATTTATGAATGTAACGTGTGATGAACTTTGCCAACTTTTGTTCCATAACTTACTTAACTTCAAAGCGCAACACATGACTATTGTACAACTAAAGTAACTCAAATATAACCTCCTTAGCATTTTAAGAACCCTAGTATCACCCCAAATTACATGTTATAACATTCTAAACTTTTCGATTTTAGACGAAGCTTATTTTCTTAAATTGATTTAGCTTCTAAGATTTCCAACCCTCTTGGTAATTTTTATTCATGATCTTAAATATTTGTAACCTCCAAGGTAACATGATTGACTCACTATATATACTTCTTGCTATAATCACATTTCTGTGCTTAATCTATTAACTTACGATGTACTCTCACATACAAAAATATGGTGTGTAACAATATACATGTTGGTGATTTGATTGCAGGGGATATTTCGGTCTTATGCGGTTACTATTGAGGGTTATGAGACCAGGGTTGATCTCTTTTTGCTTATTATGGTGAATTTGAATATGATTTTGGGTATGATTGGCTATCTCCACATCGTGCTATTAATGATTTCCATGCTAAGACTGTAGCGTTGGCTATGCTTGGGTTATCAAGATTGGAACAAAGAGGTTCTATTGGTAACATTTCTGGTAGAGTGATTTCTTTTCTGAAGGCTCAATGGATGATTGAAAAGGGGTGTTTGGTGTATTTGGCTTTTGTTAGAAATGTTAGTTTTGATACTCCTACTATTGGTTTTGTCCTAGTAGTGAGAGAGCTTCCAAATGTATTTCCTACAGACCTACCGAACATGCCACCTGATAGGGATATTTACTTTGGAATTGATTTGGTGTAGGACACGCTATACCTGGTCCTCTATGAGATAATACATAGAATGTAGTAATTGTTGAATGTAAAGAAGGCCAGATATTTTCTACGTGGAAAACTCCCACACAAGTGGATCAATAAACCACGACCTACACCTGTAGGCTTTTAACTTCAACTAACGTATAATCTACCTATTACAAGCCACTTTACAAACACCCTATTGCGAAGACTTCACACTAACTTATGATACACCACCACAAGCCAGTCTATGACTCTCCTAGTTATAGAGGATTTAACTTATGACTATTCTTAGTCACAACATAATCTCAGTTAACAAATTTGGTTTGTTCCTAAAACAGTGCTTCTAAGAAAGCAAACTAGGACTTATAATGTAGAACAATTGACAAGATTACAACTCAACTATGGAAATACATAAGACTCTTCTAGAACTGATCCTTAGTGGAGTTGTCTTCTTGTTCTTGACACACCAGTGACTTCAATGCCGAATGAATACTTCTTTTGCTTGGGAGAATATCACTGAGTGTATGAATAAAATATGTGTCTCACCAGGTTGTTTTTATCACAAAAGATATCACATTGGGTAGTGATGTCAACTCTTGATGTACTTCTTCTCAGTGAGAAGTGATTGTTGCACTGTCTATATAGCCACTTCTGAGCAGTTACATTCTAGCTAGATATTGGATTTTATACTTCCAGCTGGATAGTGGATTTTGTACTTCTATCAGAACACATAATCAGACCTAGTCCTGATTGTTTTCCTCATCTAAAAAATTTACCGGATGGTCACTTTCTTCTGCTACATTCCAGCTGTGCACTTGAGCTGTACTTCTGTTAGAGAACCTCCAGGGAGCAGGTCCCATTATGTTTCTCTTTATACTGGTTGCATACATTTACTGACTTGTTCTGTTGCTGCAAACATCTAGGGGACCAACGCATCGGGTCCCTATTGTGTTCCTCCCTGTGATCATTCATCCATTTGTAGATTTCAGACTTTGAACATTTCTCATGAGATGTGTATCCTATGGGACAAGGTTATCCATCTAGTTCTTCAAAACAAGTTTGTTAGATCATCAAAACATAAGTTTAAGACATTGAAAACCCATCAATTTACCCATTTTTGATGATGACAAACTTAGGTATGAAAAGCATTTGTTTAGATCAAGAATTAGCAATTAACCATATGAGATGTCAGCAGTTCCCCCTTAATCATAGATCTCCGTCAATAACCTACAAGCATGCATGTTACCCTCATATTTTCCCCTTTTGTCATCATTAGAAATAACTGCTAGGAAATAAGTATAAAGAAGTCTACCACAGCTAGCTCGTGCCACATATGTGCATACAACATGACTGAGAAGAGAAGCCAGAGGAATATATTATACGGGTGAAAAAAGGAAGCTGTTTCATTAGTGTTTACAGTGGACTGAGTAAGTGAGGAGTAGTAATGGTTAAGTTCAACATGCCATCAATAAAACAACAAAAACAAAAACTGAAAAGCAACCACATAATGTTGGAGCAAAAGCAACTTGGCACTAAGAGGATCCAAGGAAACACAAGGGGAAGGGAGCTTGGAGGAACATGCAGCAATGGTTTTGAGAACCAGGTCTAGTCTAGCATTTGCAGCCAGCTGTTCTTCAAGTAAGTGAGCTCGAAGTCTCTTATTTTCCTGTCTCAGTCGGGTGACCTCCTCATCTACAGAATCAGGTCCCTTAGCTTCTTGGCTAAGCTGAGTTTCGAATATGGCATTTTGAGCCCTCAGCCTTCACAATTCCTCAAAAGTTACATTTTGCGCGTTTATTAGCTGGGATATGGTCGAGAGTATCCCACCAACTCTTTCTATACATTCATATTCTTCTAGAGTGGTCTTAGAGAAGGACTGCTTGCGCATGCCAATTCTAGGATTTCCTAAGGGGACCTTATAGAATCTGAACACTTGTGTTAGGAGAAAGCCATACGGTAACCCATGATTTCCACCTTTAAAGTTTTCCACTATTTGCGTGTGATCAATCATGATGGCCAGAAAATTGATTGGTACAAACTCGTCAAGTGCTTCCATTCATTACCTATCAGATCTTATAGCAATAGAGGGCCTCTCAGAGCGGGGTAAAAGCACTTTATTGACCAATTCAATGAGAAGGTGATACTTAAGAAGCAGCATGTATATGTTCCCCTTGTTGAACGGCTTGTTCTTTCATAATGGCTCTCTGAATGTTTACTCCACAAACACCCTTAACCGAGTTCAGACCTTCACACGGGATTCTGAGAGCCTTGCCCAATGTTGAGGCATCAAGAACAATGTCTACTCCATTTATGAGAGCACAAATGTTCTCCCTCAATAGTGAAAAAAGAAGCGTAGAAGGCTTGTACGGCATCCTAGTAGACTAGAGGCATTCTCTCTTCAAACAAGTGTTCCTATTGTTGAAACTCCACAATTTGCATAATTTGACGCATCCCCGCCATCTCTAAAATAGCTGGATCAAATGTACGTCCCCACAAAACTTTCTGAGTTCTTAGTCTCGGTTGCCAAATACCACCACCATTAGTTATGGGCTTTATTGTACCAGGTTACCCCATAGTTTCCATTTTCCTTTTCCTACACCCTTCGATAGACTTTCCTTTCCAGCTTGCTATTTCCATAGTATTGTCTTCAAAACCATCTAGCTCAGTCTGACTTCCTTTAGACTTGTAGCTATACTTCACGGATGACCCTATTTGTTTCTCAACAGTTTTAGCGAGTGCCTTTTCCATGGTTGTTGAGTTGGCATTGATTGTTGTACTGAGAAACCGAGTTCTTTGGAAGAATCTTTGTCTACCTATTTTACTGATCTACTCTTGATGAAATCCTTTGGATTCATTTTCCTCTTATTTCTTGCCTTGACACTTCTCTTACTTTTCTGAAATAAGGACTCAAAGTTGTCTTGATGTAGAGACCTGATAGTGAGGGATTTTGAGGAACACCCTAAGATCTTTGGGTGAATGGGGGGTACAGAATTGAGTTTTCCTGGAAGAGAAATAGGTTCATCAGAAGGCTTTTCTTGGAATATCTTGTGAGTCAAGGACTCTAGGAGTTCTGCAGTTCTTGCATTTTCTAGATGTGAGATCTCTTCCCTCTGATGCTCATATAAGAGATAAACTCCTTCATTCATCAGACTTTCAGTAGATATGGCCATGATGTTGTGACCTGCTTCCTTTTCAGGTGACTCTTTTAGAGTCACTAAGTCCAACATGGAGGAGTTTATATACTGTTCAGGATCATCCTCAAGAGTTTTTAGAGCCTGAAGAGTGAAACCTTCTATATGTTCTTTGGAGAAGTTATAGGATTGACTGGACATAGGGTTCTCAAAATAATAGTAAGCATGGTTTAGTAGAAATAGGAAGACAATAGGAGTGGAGAAGAGATTAGAAGTGTGTAAAGTGGTAGAGTGCGTGAAACAATGATTACCTAAAATTGATTTCATGGAAGGCGATGAAATAGGAGTGGTACTAGAGGTGGTAGACTAAGACGATTGTTCGATCGTCATTAGATGAATACTTTTCAGACAAGTAGCTTGAGAGAGTAAGAGATGAAGAGAGGATCCTAGCAATACAACAAAGAAGAAGGTTCATGAATCATCATAGAAGGGAAGAAAAGATTTAGTGGAAGAGGTGATAATGATGAGTGAAGAAAAAAAATAGGTTCTGAATAGTCCTAGAGACGGCGGTAGGTTTGTAGGGAAATGTTACCGTACAGAGGAGGTATAAGGATTTAACGTACAAGACATGACGCACAGACCTCAGAAAGTTGGATGATGTAGTAGCTGGATTACAGGAGAACTATACACTTTATTTGTTTAGAGATGGCATGCAAAATAATGCTCATTACTACTAACCTGAGTTACAAGAACCTGATGCCAGAGCAATCTTTTGAACAGAATTTTAACAGCTCCCCTCTTGCAACTTGTAATTGTACCTTTAGCTTCTATGATCGTCATGTGTGTTTACATATAACGATATTGATGTTAGTTAAGCTTGGTCAGAAAACACTTTAGCTATATTTAACTGACGATGTCTTACAGGTCTAACTAAAAGAGAATCAGGTTCTTCATCAGACTCCTATAACCACATGCTCATCTTGATTGATCTAGAACATTCCCCACTTTGAGGCTTTGATGAAAATATCTGTAGGTTGATTTTTTGTTCCGTAATACTTTCCACATACCAATCCCTTCTTCATTTGATCATCAGGGGATGGTCTATCAAGGGATGAGGCATGAACCATGACAAGTGTACCTCTGTTAGAGATCGTGAGGCCTTGTTTTGTGAGTTTTTCCCAGGAAGGACTTCTTCACTCGCCTATCTACATTGCTCTTCCCAACCCAATCCTTTTTTTTATCAGGAACAATGTGTATTCTTCTAATTGGCGATTCCTGGTGAGGCTTGGTTTTAGGAGGATTCTGGTTCTACACATGTTCTCAAGGTAGAGAGTAGTATTCATTCTTTTTGTCCTGAACTTTTGGTGATTCCATATGCGATACGCACTATCCATGCAACTTTTTTCGGTTATGTTCTTTCTTTCAACCACACCATTTAGCTGTAGAGTCCTTAGTGTTGAGAAATTATATGTGCACCCTTCTCCCTCTTCTCCTTTATTTTAAGAACTCATGTCCAGGTGAAATTTTGAGTTTGGAAAACCACTGACCAGGTCTTGCTGAGTTTATTTGTTCTAAGGCGAGACGTTTGCATATACCAATCCTTCATGCCATGGTTGCGACTTCACTCAACTCATGCCACCAACTTTATACTTAGTTGTAGTGGATGTTCTTGTTTCCTTTGTCTGCTAAGACCACTTGGTGGGTTATCAAATTGATGTGCATTCTCTAAGCCATTCGCATAGTGCACGTTCCCACTTGAGTGCCAAACAAACCTTTTTACCTTTTCATTTATTGAGAATGTACTCTCTATTTTCCTTTCAAGAATACATTCCTTTCCTACAGGGCTTTCAGTGAGAAGCATTTCATGAAGTTTTCAGCTGCATGCTTTAGGCATTCACTGTCCATAGTCCATCACAGTCTGCTTCCTCTCATTTCTCCATGCACCTACACATCAATGGTTAGATTTAGGAACCTAAACTAGTTTGGGTCCCTTGTTACTAAAAAAGGATGAATGAGGGAGTTCCTAGTCCACACATGCAGCATCCTCTTTTGTGAGTGGTACTCGGTCCTTTGCTAGTAGTCACTCTATTAGTGAACGCTTTGATCTTTTAAGCAGACTGAGCCCTGGCCTGACAATTTTCTTTAAAATGCCCATTGTTTCCATAGTGGGTATATAGCTAGTTTTCAAGTACAGTGACATACTACTTTTTGGCACCCCAAGGCAAGTGCCTATGGTTGGTTTTTTATTAAAAACATAAAAGAAAAGAAAATACAGCAAATAGAAAAAGTACAAATAAGGGGTACTATAACACCGATATTGTTACCCATATAACTCAACCGGGCTAACCTTATTGTACTAATTCTATTGAGGCAAAAATAACCTCTCTAACAAGCATGCAAAAAGAAAGAACTAGCTAGAACTAGGTACTATATGATCAACACAGACTTTACAACAAACTATGTGATGAAATTACATAGAACTATACTGATGTGATGGTAAAATAAAAACATAAAGAAACCACCATAGTTCTCTCTTTTCTCTCACTTGTGAAATCTTCAATTTGTAGAATCTTGACTTCGTCCACAACTCTTTTAAAAAAGTATTCAAAAATCATACTTTTTTCTTCGAACGATTGGACTTTGTAGATGTAGTTTGAATGACTTGTTTTTGTTTTGCACTTCTCATTGGGAGTCTCCTTATGTTTGCATCTTCCTTTACTCTCCCGTCCTAACTCGTATCCCTTGTGCGCGACTTCTTGCTTTTTCCGCAATGCATAGGTGATAGATCACCCTTTCTTGCCACTTTCTCCCTACATTGTTGTAACATTTCATCCTCTTCTCCCTGTTCAAAAAATTCTCTCCCCATTTTCACAGGTTGTGGGCTATTTTTGGAATTATCAAGTGCCACCAAGGTATCCTCTCCATGTAAAGTTGCCACCACTGTTTGTTGTCCGCTGCTCTTGTTTGCAGGACCTGTGCTAAATGAGGTAGGATCCAAAGTGATCTGTATTGCCTTTGTAGCATGCTGTTGCTTTGCATCTTCTGAATGTATTGCTAAAGTATTAGAAGTATAGTGATAACTTGAGTGATGGTGTTGTTGCACATTATTTCCTGTAGCCTGTTGAATCACGTTTGTTGCTTCTTGCATTTAAGAAAATCTTGGATTTGGCATGTGTTGGGTATCTAATGTAGTTTCCTCTTGTGCTTTAACTATGCTCGCCTCGTGTTGTTGTTGTGTTTGTACAACATTCTTGTTTCCCTTCCCACGACCATTACTAAAAGCAATATGATTTAAGTGGATAAGAGAATCAGTACTTACCAATGCATCCAACAAATTTCTATCATCTAGCGACATAGCTGGCGTAGTTGTGACTATTTGTTGTTGCCTATTCTTTGCTGTGTCATTTTTGCTTTCATTTCTGTTTGGATCTCTTTGATATTGCTGCACAACAGGTGGTGATGCTACAATTTGACTCGTAGAAATACTTGGAGTAGCCTGCGTGGACGATGTTGCTGCAGCATGTATCAAAGTTGCAGCTGCTGCTTGCTTAGGAGGATGTTACTACTGAATCAAACTTCCAGCTGTTGTATTTTGATTACCAGCAATTGGATTGGTTCTAGGGATATTAAAAGGTGCATTGAGGTTCAATTTATTCTTGGGGGTCGTTGAAGATGTCGCCTGAAGCTTTGGTGCTCTTGGAGAATCAAGCTCCTCGCCTGCACTCTCTTGATCCACCTCCTGTTCACCATGTTCAGATTCATACCCTGCAAATCCATCCCCATAATCTTCTTCATCATCTTCCTCCCTTTGTTGTTGCCACAATTTGGAATTAATAACCATCAACCTCATATTTTCCTCTATTACTTCATTATTAATTTCTATAGACACCATAGGCTGCCCAGATTCACCATCAAATGAACCCATTGAATGAGAAGGGACCTCAGAAACGGGTTTGTCAAAGTTACTAAAGGTTGCTTAACCATGGTAGCTTTCATCATCATTTCATGCTGAGCGTCCTTCATGATTTGTTCTACATTGGGACTTGAAAAATATATGGCAGATGTATTGGTACTCTGAGCTTGAGTACCAATAAGCTCATCCCCTAATATGTTCTTTGAGTCCTTCCGTCGAGCACATATATTATTGTCCAAATCCACACTGTCTTTCCTTCCTCGTTCATCGCTAGATACTGCAACTATTTATTTGGACATCCCTTGACCAGTTAAAACTGTTGCATCCACTTCAGGATCCCAGTAGCTGCTAGAACCTCTAATGAGTTTGAGTTGGCATTAACCTGAGAGTCATTTAGTCGAACACCATTGTTCTGCTGTATGAATGAACCATCCTGTTTTGGGAGATTTTCGAGTTGATACCACATTCAAAACTCCATGTTTTTTATTCATCTCCCCTCCTTGATCAACCACCTTTAACTTTCCATAACTATTTTCCATCATTTTACTCATATGGCCCCCTTTTTTATTCCAGAAACTGGGCCATAGCTTCCCCGTCAGAACTATGTACTGTAACAGCATTGCCATAAAAAACACGTCCAGTTTTGACTGGAGAAATTAGTTGCCTAGCTTGCACAGCAGTAGCTAAAATATCTGCTGGTTTTTCAACTAATGCAGCAGGTTTTTTATCGATTCCAGCTTCCTGCTCTTCTCCCTCTAAAGCCTGAGAAATATCAGTCATAACTATTGCATTTCCACTAGCTGATTGCTCATGAACCATCAATTGATCACTTGCAGCTACTATATTCTGAACATGACTTTGGCCTTGTCTAAGTGGGATTATACTGGGGTGTTGTTGTTGACTTTGGCCTTCTCTATTAATGGTTTGATTTCCATGTTCCATTGGATTTTTCATATTACTTGGACTTTCAGTAACCCCAGCTGCTGTAGTTTGGGTATTAACATCAACTGATCGTGGACCATGATTAGTCTCCCGATCTGTAACAACAACACATCCAGGATCAATGGTATCACCTGTTGGTTTCAAAGCTGGCTGCACCTCAATGTTTGAAGTTTCTTCACTTTTATTTGCAGCTTGTTTGGCATTCAACAAATCCCTAGCATCACCCTCTTGTTTACCAAGACTGCCCAGTCCTTCCGATTCCTCCACCTGAAGTGCTTTTTAATTCTTTTCCTATGTCCTCAACCGACATGATTTTTCGTCATGTCCTTGATGTTTACAATACGTACAATATTTAGGCAAGTTATCAAAAATGATCTACTGAGAGTATTCAATATTTTTTCCAGACTTCATATCGACGATGTTTATCTTGACTCTCTTAGGATGTTTGTCCATTAAATCGATCAAGACTTTAACTCATGCCCTACTTGGTCTTGTTCGATCCTGCATTGCCTTATCAATTGCAAGAGGCTTTCCCACAGCAGAAGTTATGGATAATAACGACTTTTTTGCAAGAACATTGGCTGGAAGATCAGGAAACGAAATCCACACGACATCTTTAGACGTTTTTCCTTGAGGGTTAAATCCCATGGTCCATGGGAAAGTCCTAAAGAAGAACTCGTCTTCCTTTACCATAGCGTAACCAGTTGTTCTTGACAATACATGAACAAAGTCTTCAAAAAGATCAAATCTTACCAGGATATGCCGGTATTCTAGCTGTCCAACGTTGCATTTACCTTTGACGTCAAGTTGTTTTGGTATAATCTGTCGTAACTGTTGGATGTCAGGTTTGCCGTATGAAAATTTGAGAATTACTGTCTGATGCAGTCCCTCTTCGATGGTGAAATTTTTCACCTATTCAACTGTGAACTCAACTATTGGTTCACCATATATCATATGAACTGTAAATAACTCCAGTTTTGACGAAGCTGCCGTACATTTGGATTGTGGCATCAGTACAACATACGATTGTGTTGGCTTAATGTTTTGAGCTATTTCTTGAATGATATGTGTTGCCTCTCCCACAGTCAAAGTCTGGGGAGAGGTTGCAGCATCAATGAAGATCTTCAAACCACCATTTACGATCCTTAGCAGAAGAAACTAAAGCCGCAAGCTATCGTGACAAGATTTGTGAAAATTTGGGACAACTTTGTACTAATTCTTCCACAAACCAAACTACCAATAGTATCCCTTCACGATACCAAAATAAGAGAAGGAAACTGATTTGCAGAATGACTCGATGCTACAGTAAATCCAAAAATAAATTTAAATTACAGCGATTTCATATGAATATTGGAAAAAAATCAATGGGAGGTTGTTCACAAATGGAAGGGTGTTCTTTTGGTACCAAATTTGTGACCTTACCTTGACGGATTCCGATATGAATAGTGAAGAATTCACTATTCACCCTTCTTCTTAGAGAGAAGGCCTATAATATATACAGTGACATACTTGCAGTGTGGGTTGTAGGGATTTTTCTCCCTTTGGAACCTGATGCCCTACTTTTTCCCACTATTGTTGAGATACATGGCAGTAACAGCATCTGAGGACCAGGTCCACTTCAAGGATTTCTCCATATCATTTCTTACTTTCTCCAACTCCGCTTGGAGTTGTTGATTCCTCTCGAGCTTACTACAAAGACTAGTTTTTACAACATTTAACTCCTTTTCCAGCAAGATGTGTGACTCGCTGGCTATTTCCTTCCCTTTCCCCAGATTTACATTCTTATGTTCTCTATTGAGTCTTTCGATTGTTTCCTCTAGATCAGCACATATCACTAGAAGGTCGTCCTTTTCCTATTTAGTAGAGGCAATTTTTTCTCTAAGGAGTGTTTCTTATTGCTAAGACCTTCTATTGTTTCTTTTAGATCAACAACTACTACCATCATATCATCTCTCTCATTCTCCACACTGGTTATTTTTTCATTAAGGGCCTCCTTCTCTAGTTCAAGATTAGCTATGGTCTCATTCATGTCCACTACACAGACCACTAGATCGTCTCTAGATTGTTCGGCCTCTCCAAGTTTTATGGTCTAGATCTTCTTCTCATTTACAAGACTATAATAAGCATCAACTAAGACATTTGATAAAGATCTTAGTTTCTTAGAAGAATAGGATTTCAGATTTCTCTAAACATCCTTGAAGTTTACCTCATCGTCTTCATCTTCATCATTATCATCATCACATGACTGACCCATAAACGTGAACAGTGAATGGTACTTTGTTGCTTCAGTTTCCAATGCCATCACAGAACTGTTTTCTGCATCTGATTCCCTTTCAGATTCACGAGGAATCTCCCTAAGTAGAAAGTGCCTAATTAACAATATTGTTTGCAGAACTTTTTCGATTGAATATTTTCTTTGGAACCTGGTTCCTTTTTCCCGTTTTGTCAGGATTTTGCTTGTACTACACTTGTTTCGCAAGTGAACAGTATTGATGAAATGCCCTGACTTTCCATATCCGCTACAGAGATCATTATTCCTTTTTTTCCTTGAACTTCCCCATTTTTGTATGCCACCATTTCTTCGAATCATTTTTAAAAATCTCTTAGTAAGATAGGCCATGTCAGTATCTTCATCACTTGAATCACTCCTTTCAACTTTAAGCACTGGGTTCTTTTCCTTCTTAGGCTCTCTACTTTCATTGTTCTTCTTTCTCTTCATCTCGTACGTTTTCTGATTACCAATTAACTCATCCATGGTCAGGGTCTATAGATTTTTAGATTCCGTCATGGCATTTACCTTACTTTCCCAAGACCCAAGCAGAACACTCAGAATTTTTCTTACAAGCTTGTTTCTAAGAATGACATCTCCAAGTGAGTGAAGCTCATTTATGATGGAGGTGAATCGGTGTCCATGTCTTGTATGGCCTCATCATCCTTCATCCTGAAGAGCTCATATTCTATGGTGAGCATGTCAATTTTGGACCCTTTGAACTGGGTGGTTCCTTCATGAGTGGTTTGCAATGCCTCCTGTATCTCTTTGGCAGTTGCACAAGCTGAGATTCTATTGTACTCATTAGGTCCTACCACATATCAAGAATTTCTTGACACGGTAGTTCTTTTCTATAGTGTTTCTATCAATGTCGTTTTACTCTTTTCTTCCTTTAGACACCATTTTCCTTGTTTCTTCAATCTTCTTCATGGGAACAAGTGGGCCATCACATATAATGTCCCACAACTCTGAATCTTTTGCCATGATGAAATCATGCATCGTGGTCTTCCACCATCCATTGTATTGACTATTGAATCTATGAGGTCTATAGGTTGATTGTCTTTCTTCAAAGCTTGGTGGAGCAGCCATTGAGGATTTCTCATAGGTGTTAGCCTAATAGGAGAAACCTGCTCTGATACCAAATGATAGTTTATACGAGTCCACTATGTTAGAAACACGTTCTCAATGCAATATACTAAACGTGTACTCTTTTGTAGGTTTTGATGAATGACAAACGAAGCAAAAATTGATATATGACGGAATTCAAGTACAAGCGCACAATGGTTGCGAATAAGATTGAAGCTCAAGATATAGCTTTTAATTGTTATTGAGTTGTTCTAAATTGTAATCTCGATCCTATAACTTGACTCATAGTATGGCCTCTCTCATAAAACTATTTTCCAAAATCATGCATATTTAATTCTGTGTCAAAAAGATTTTAAATCGTGCATATTTACATTAGACAAAATGTTTTCTAAACATGCCTCAAAAATCTGGGCTAAAATAATCGATTATGTACTTATCATAATCGATTGTTTCTGAGCCAAGACTGCATGACAATCGATTATGAATTAATGGTAATCGATTGTGAGTAAGACAGTGAACATCAGGTTTTTCCAAATCTGCATGATAATCGATTGTGCACAAATGACAATCGATTGTTGTTGAGGTAAAGTTTTTCAATACTCAAAATAATCGATTATGAACTAATGGTGATCGATTGTGTTGAGTTGATGTCTTCCAGTGATTTTAAATTTAATTAAGTAATCGATTATGTCTTTAGATAATCGATTATCACTGAGACAGTAAGTTTTATGATTTTCAGAAAATAACAAGTAATCGATTGTTGCAAAGGACAATCGATTGTTGAAGCTAGCCGTTGTCAAATGATTTTCAAATACCATAAGGTAATCGATTATTGATTCTAGATAATCGATGTTCTGCTTAAAATCCGGAAATGATTTTTAGAACGTTGCTGAAGTAATCGATTATTGATTTTATATAATCGATGTTTTGCTTAAAATCCGGAAATGATTTTTAGAACGTTGCTAAAGTAATCGATTATGAACTTAGTGTAATCGATTATCTGATTTTGAATATTGCCAGTAATCGATTATAGATTATGTATAATCGATTGTGAAGCGTTAAATCTGGGATTGATTTTTAAACTGACTGGCAGATAATCGATTGTTTGGTCTTAATAATCAATTATCAGTGAGTAATTTCAGCAACTCTTAATTGGCAATTAGACAACGGTTGAACCAACTTTTTCAACTATAAATACAGCTTCATTTCAGTGTTTTAACAACAACAACATACACAAACTGATCATTACATTGCTATAAGCTTTCATTCAATTGTTCTTCATTTTCTACTCATTTTATAAAGCTTTTGAGAGCCATATTATTGCCTAAAGTTGTTGTGATCTTGAACATATTCGTTTACTCATATCTACTCAATAAGGAGTACTTTAGTTAAGTGAGTGTCCAAGTATTTGATATACTTGTAAGAGAATTGCGATTCTCTTGTTTCAAGGAACTTGCGTTTCCTTGGGTGAAGTCTTTGAGATTGCGATCTCCGAGCAACTGTTTGAGGCTTGTGTCCTCAAGTGTGTAACGGTTTGTTGAGCACCCTTAAGCTTAACAAGATAGTGAAAAATCTCGAGAGAGTCTCTCGGGGACTGGACTAACCACGTTGGTGGCCAACCAGTATACATCTTTGTGTAAGTTTATTTTTCTGCAGTTATTTTACTTCCTGCAAAGTTTAAATTCCGCAAGAAAATGCTAAATTCTATTAATACGCTATTCACCCCCCCTCTAGCGTAAAGCGTAGTTTCTAACAATTGGTATCAGAGCCCAACTCTCTGAAAACTTAACCGTTTGAGAGAACCATCCATGGCTTCTACTCTTGACTCTTTTGCAGGAATTGAAGAAGGACAATGCTCTACACGACCTCCTCTATTCAACGGCACAAACTACTCATACTGGAAGGAGAGGATGCAAATCTTTGTGCAATCAAATAGCTTTCATTTGTGGAAAGTATTCACCAATGGAAACCAAATTCCAACCAAGAAGGTGGAAGACGAATGGGTTCCAAAGACCGAAGAGGAATATACCGCGGAGGATATTCGTAAGGTTCAAAATAATGCCAAAGCTATAAATTTATTATATTGTGCTGTTAATGCTAACGACTACAGGAAGATATCATGTTGCAAAATAGCAAAAGAAATGTGGGATAAGCTTGAAGTGACATACGAAGGAACCGACCAGGTACGAGAAGCTAAAATTGATTTCTTAACTCACTCTTATGAACCATTCCACATGAAGGAAGGAGAGAAAGTAGACGAAATGTTTGAGCGATTCTCAATGATCGTGAATGATCTACACGCCCTCAAAAAGACGTTTACGGATAGAGAACTTGTCCGGAAGATCCTCAGAAGTCTCACTCCGGCATGGCGATCAAAGGCCGATGCAATCCAAGAATCCATTGGCATCACAAATGTCACAATTGACGCATTAAGAGGTAATCTCAAAACCTATGAATCAACTATACTTAACCCGTTTGTTGATGATCAAAGAAGGCAAAGGATTGCTCTAAAGGCTAGCCAACCACAAATTGATGAGGAAGGAGACAACGAGTTTGGACTCGTTATCAAAAGATTTCAAAAATTCATGCGCAAAGAGTATGAACGCAAGAACAAAAAGCAAGGCGATCAACTAAAATGCTATGAATGCGGAGAAACCGGGCACATAAAATCAAATTGCCCTAACATCAAAAAGGAGAAGAAACCCTTCAAAAAGCAACGTGCATACATCTCTTGGGGAGGAGATTCCGGAGATGAAGCAAGCGAAGAAGAAGACGATGAAGCAGAAAATCTATGTATCATGGCTCAAGAAGACGCCAAAGACGAGGTAAGTCAAATCTCTTCTCAAAATTTCTTTACTCTTGATGAAATGAGAAATGCTTTTGATGAACTATATGCTGAATTTATCAAAGCTTCAAAAACTGTCAAAAGTGTTAAAGAAAGCGCTTCTCTAAAAGAAAAAGATTTTCAAACACAGCTTTCATTAAAAGAAAAAGAATTAGAAAAACTGGTTTTCGAAAATGAGAAGCTAAAAGAGGAAAACAAGTTTTATGGAAAAAGAAGTGCTGATAAACCTGAAGGTTCTACTAGAAACTGTTCTTCTTGTGTGCTTCTTAAGAATGAAGTAGCTAGACTTAAAGGCACATTAGATAAGTTTAATTCTTCGCATAAAAACTTGAATGATGTGCTTGTTAATCTAAAATCAACTAAACATGGAATAGGATTCAAGAATGAAGAAAAGGTTGGTGCTAAACCACAACAACCTAGAGCTCAACCTAGGACTAATAACCAAAATGCTTATCCTAGAAGTAGAAATCCTAGAAATAACTTGCATGTTAGACCAAATAGTGAAAATGCTAGAAGAC
Organism: Nicotiana benthamiana; assembly: GCA_034376525.1. NCBI lineage: Eukaryota > Viridiplantae > Streptophyta > Magnoliopsida > Solanales > Solanaceae > Nicotiana > Nicotiana benthamiana. Next base: position 76,264,390 of record CM067324.1, on the reverse strand, counting down.
CTAGAAATGATGCATATTTTAGGCCAAACCTTGAACAATTTAGAAGACCAAGAAATGACCCTCCACCTAGAAATAGATATTCTAGAAATGATGCATATTTTAGACAAACTTGTGAACCTCCTAGAGCTCATAATAGGAGAAACAATGGTGTTCAAAGTAGAGTAAGCAACCTTCATTCATCTAGTTACTATGTACCTAGAAAAATGCATAATCCCAACGTGACTTGTCATTATTGTAGACGTATTGGTCATATTGCTCCCGCTTGCTTTACTCGTCATAGACATATAAATCAATTGCATCATTATAACATGCCTAACCCTCAAGGACCCAAGATGGCATGGGTACCTAAAGAACATTAATTTGTTTTGTAGGTGTGCTTGAAGGGATCAAGTGTACTATGGTACCTTGATAGTGGATGCTCCAAACACATGACGGGAGATGAATCCAAATTCCTTCAACTAGAGCACAAAGAAGGAGGAAGTGTCACATTTGGTGATAACAATAAAGGAAAAATCATCGGCATTGGTTCGGTCGGTAAGGACGAAAACTCCTCTATTAAACATATACTACTTGTGAAAGGTTTGAAGCATAATCTCTTGAGCATAAGCCAATTATGTGACAAGGGAAATCTTGCTCTATTTAATTCGGATGAATGTCTTGTATTTAGACGTAGTGATTTCAAGATCATACTTCGTGGTTTTAGAATTGATAATATCTATATGGTTGATCTTGCAAACTCCTCACCCGAATATGTTGATTGTTTAGTAAGCAAAGAGGATAACTCTTGGCTATGGCATCGTAGAGTAGCACACATGAACATGCATCTTTTGAACAAGCTTCTTTCTCAAAACTTAGTAGTTGGTCTTCCCAGTTTAAAGTTTGAAAATGATTCTATTTGCGATTCTTGTCAAAAAGGGAAGCAAACCAAAGCATCTTTTAAATCCAAGAATATTGTTTCAACGTCTAGACCTTTGCAATTACTTCACATGGATTTATTTGGTCCCTCTCGTATTGAAAGTCTTGGTAAAAATAAATATGTTTTTGTAATTGTTGATGACTTTTCTAGATTTACTTGGACTCTATTTCTTGCAAATAAAAGTGATGCTTTTCAAAATTTCAAGTATTTCCTTAAGCGTGTTCAAAACGAAAAGGAATCGACCGTCACTTCGATTAGAAGTGATCATGGGGGAGAGTTTGATCACAATCTCTTTGCGGATTTTTGTGACGAACTCGGAATCGAACACACCTTTTCCGCTCCACGGACACCACAACAAAATGGGGTGGTGGAAAGGAAAAATAGGTGTCTCGAAGAGATGGCAAGAACCATGCTCGACGAAGCTAAGATTCCCAAATATTTTTGGGCGGACGCCGTGAGTACCGCTTGCTATGTTTTAAATAGAGTAGCAATTCGTCCGATACTCATGAAAACCCCATATGAACTTTATAAGGGTAGAAAACCCAACATTTCTCATTTACGTGTTTTTGGTTGTAAATGTTTTATTCATAATAATGGGAAGGACCAATTGGGTAAGTTTGATGCTAAATCGGATGAAGGTATTTTCATTGGTTATTCCTCACGTAGCAAAGCATATAGGATCTTTAACAAAAGAACCCAAATTGTGGAGGAATCCCCTCATGTTGTGTTTTCCGAAGATAATACTCGCTTGGCGAGAAAGGAATCCGGTTTTGATCTTGCAGGTATCTTGGATAGCTTGAAAGATAAAATCCAAGAAGAACCTTCAAAGGAAAACAAAAATGAAATTGGGGAACAACCAACGGAAGAAGCACCACAATTAGAAAAAGGAATAAATACGCCTAACGAGTGGAGAACGATCAAGGATCATCCTCTCGAACAGGTAATCGGCGATGTTGGAGAAAAGGTAAGTACCCGAAACTCCCTCAAAAACACTTTAGAACTTACTGCTTTTGTTTCTCAAATTGAACCTAAAACCATCTCCGAAGCAATTGGGGATGAATTTTGGACCTTGGCAATGCAAGAGGAGCTTAACCAATTCGAACGCAATAACGTTTGGGATTTGGTGCCAAGACCCGAATGTCATTCTATAATTGGTACGAAATGGGTTTTTCGCAATAAACTAGATGAAAATGGTATAATCACTAGAAACAAAGCTAGGCTTGTGGCAAAAGGCTATAGTCAAGAAGAAGGTATTGATTATGAGGAAACCTATGCTCCCGTAGCTAGATTAGAAGCTATTCGTCTATTACTTGCTTTCGCCTCTTCAATGAATTTTATTCTATATCAAATGGATGTGAAAAGTGCTTTTCTAAATGGTTTTATTGAAGAAGAAGTTTATGTCAAACAACCCCCCGGCTTTGAAGATTTTAAATATCCCGATCATGTTTTCAAACTCAAAAAGGCTCTTTATGGTTTAAAACAAGCTCCTCGAGCTTGGTATGAAAGGTTGAGTAAATTTCTTTTGGAAAATGATTTCATTAGGGGAAAAGCTGACACAACCCTCTTTGTCAAGCATAAAAACAATGATATTTTATTAGTTCAAATATATGTAGACGATATTATATTTGGTGCTACTAACAATGTTTTATGCAAGGAATTTTCCGATCTAATGACTAGCGAATTTGAAATGTCTATGATGGGCGAGTTAACATTCTTTTTGGGGTTACAAGTGAAACAAATGAAAGAAGGTACATTCATATGCCAAGCCAAATATTGCAAAGAACTACTAAAACGCTTTGAGATGAATAATGCAAAAGAAATGGCTACTCCCATGAGCACATCCGATCATCTAGACAAAGATGAAAAAGGTAAGGAAGTCGACACTAAAAAGTATCGAGGTATGATTGGCTCTCTTCTTTATCTTACCGCTAGTCGTCCGGACATCATGTTTAGCGTGTGTTTATGTGCTCGCTATCAGTCATGTCCGAAGGAGTCTCACCTTATTGCGGTGAAACGGATATTAAGGTATCTCATTAGTACTACAAATGTGGGTCTATGGTACCCCAAAGGCTCTTCATGCCAACTTATTGGATATTCCGATTCCGATTTTGCTGGATGCAAATTGGACCGCAAGAGCACAAGTGGCACTTGCCATTTGCTCGGTAGCTCTCTTGTCTCTTGGTTTAGTAAGAAACAAGTAAGTGTTGCGTTGTCTACCACCGAGGCTGAATATGTAGCCGCGGGGAGTTGCTGTGCTCAAATCCTATGGATGAAACAACAACTCTTGGACTATGGCCTAAGTCTTGATCACATTCCTCTTAGATGTGATAACACTAGCGCCATATGCTTGACGAAGAACCCCGTTCTTCATTCGCGAACAAAACACATCGAAATTAGACATCATTTTATTAGAGATCATGTACTCAAAGGCGATGTCGAAATTGAATTTGTTGAAACCAAAAGCCAATTGGCAGACATCTTTACCAAGCCTTTAGAGAAAGAGTCCTTCTTCCGAATTCGCAGTGAACTCGGGATCCTTGACTCCACTTTGATCTAAGTCATGCATTGCATTTTCTTTCCTACATGATTTCTAACTTGAGCGTCGGAGGCGTCTAACTTCTTTTTGCAGGTATCACCCTAGAGCTAAGAGCAATTCTTAAGCAAACCGCGAATTTGCAGCAATGTCCCTATAAAAATCGATTATCCCGTATCAATAATTGACTACCCTCTAATTTTTTTTAATAAATAAACCTTGTTTATTTCATCTTTTTGCATCTTTCCTTACTATTTTTTTTGCTAATGGCAAAAGGGGGAAGAAAACGGGATATCAGGTATGCACCACCTCTTAATTCATTGATTGCTTATAAGCTAAAATTGAGGGGGAACTCTAAAATTGAGGGGGAACAAGAACAAAATTGCATAATTGTTACTTATCTTGAATTGTCAATATCTTTTGCCTAAATTGCATATCCCGCTTAATGTTTGCCATTATCAAAAAGGGGGAAATTGTTAGAAACACGTTCTCAATGCAATATACTAAACGTGTACTCTTTTGTAGGTTTTGATGAATGACAAACGAAGCAAAAATTGATATATGACGGAATTCAAGTACAAGCGCACAATGGTTGCGAATAAGATTGAAGCTCAAGATATAGCTTTTAATTGTTATTGAGTTGTTCTAAATTGTAATCTCGATCCTATAACTTGACTCATAGTATGGCCTCTCTCATAAAACTATTTTCCAAAATCATGCATATTTAATTCTGTGTCAAAAAGATTTTAAATCGTGCATATTTACATTAGACAAAATGTTTTCTAAACATGCCTCAAAAATCTGGGCTAAAATAATCGATTATGTACTTATCATAATCGATTGTTTCTGAGCCAAGACTGCATGACAATCGATTATGAATTAATGGTAATCGATTATGAGTAAGACAGTGAACATCAGGTTTTTCCAAATCTGCATGATAATCGATTGTGCACAAATGACAATCGATTGTTGTTGAGGTAAAGTTTTTCAATACTCAAAATAATCGATTATGAACTAATGGTGATCGATTGTGTTGAGTTGATGTCTTCCAGTGATTTTAAATTTAATTAAGTAATCGATTATGTCTTTAGATAATCGATTATCACTGAGACAGTAAGTTTTATGATTTTCAGAAAATAACAAGTAATCGATTGTTGCAAAGGACAATCGATTGTTGAAGCTAGCCGTTGTCAAATGATTTTCAAATACCATAAGGTAATCGATTATTGATTCTAGATAATCGATGTTCTGCTTAAAATCCGAAAATGATTTTTAGAACGTTGCTGAAGTAATCGATTATTGATTTTATATAATCGATGTTTTGCTTAAAATCCGGAAATGATTTTTAGAACGTTGCTAAAGTAATCGATTATGAACTTAGTGTAATCGATTATCTGATTTTGAATATTGCCAGTAATCGATTATAGATTATGTATAATCGATTGTGAAGCGTTAAATCTGGGATTGATTTTTAAACTGACTGGCAGATAATCGATTGTTTGGTCTTAATAATCGATTATCACTGAGTAATTTCAGCAACTCTTAATTGGCAATTAGACAACGGTTGAACCAACTTTTTCAACTATAAATACAGCTTCATTTCAGTGTTTTAACAACAACAACATACACAAACTGATCATTACATTGCTATAAGCTTTCATTCAATTGTTCTTCATTTTCTACTCATTTCATAAAGCTTTTGAGAGCCATATTATTGCTTAAAGTTGTTGTGATCTTGAACATATTCTTTTACTCATATCTACTCAATAAGGAGTACTTTAGTTAAGTGAGTGTCCAAGTATTTGATATACTTGTAAGAGAATTGCGATTCTCTTGTTTCAAGGAACTTGCGTTTCCTTGGGTGAAGTCTTTGAGATTGCGATCTCCGAGCAACTGTTTGAGGCTTGTGTCCTCAAGTGTGTAACGGTTTGTTGAGCACCCTTAAGCTTAACAAGATAGTGAAAAATCTCGAGAGAGTCTCTCGGGGACTGGACTAACCACGTTGGTGGCCAACCAGTATACATCTTTGTGTAAGTTTATTTTTCTGCATTTATTTTACTTCCTGCAAAGTTTAAATTCCGCAAGAAAACGCTAAATTCTATTAATACGCTATTCACCCCCCCTTTAGCGTAAAGCGTAGTTTCTAACACACTAAACTATAAAGTACCTAGTGTTCTATGAGATAATATGTGGAGTGTAGTACTTGCTGAATGTAAAGAAGGCCAGAGATTTTCTACGTGGAAATTTCTCATACAAGAGGATCAAAACATCACGACCTACACCTGTAGTCTTTTAACTTCAACTAACTTGTAATCTACCTATTACAAGCCACTTTACGATCACCCTATTGCAAAGACTTCATTCTGACTTGTGATGCACCACCACAAGACACTCTATAACTCTCCTAGTTACAGAGGATTTAATTTATGACTTATCCTAGTCACAACATAAATTCTAAAGTTTACGAATTTGGTTTGTTCCTAAACCAGTGCTTCTAGAAAGCAAACTAAGAATTACAATGTAGAACAATTGACAAGATTACAACTCAACTATGGACATACATAAGACTTTGCTAGAACTGATCTTTAGTGGAGTTGTCTTCTTGTTCTTGACACACTAGTGACTTAAATGACGGATGAATGCTTCTTTTTATTTGGAGAATATCTTGCACCAAGTTGTTTTTATCACAAAGGATATCACAATGGTAATGATGTCTACTCTTGGTGTACTTCTTCTCAGTGAAAAGTGATTGTTGAACTGTTAACATAGCCGCTTCTAGGAAGTTGCGTTCTAGTTGGATAGTGGATTTTGTACTTCCAGCTGGATAGTGGATTTTGTACTTCTGTCAGAACACATAATCGGACCAGGTCCTGATTGTGTTCCTCATCTAAAGAAGTTTCTAGATGGCTACTTTTTTCTGCTATGTTCCAGCTGTGCACTTGACCTGTACTTCTGTCAGAGAACCTCAAGGGAGCAGGTCCATGTTTTGTTTCTCTTTATACTGGTTAAATACAATCACTGACTTGTTCTGTTGCTGGAGACATCTAAGGGACCAATGCATTGGGCTCATGTTGTTTTCCTCCATGTGATCGTTCATCCATTTGTAGATTTCAATCTTTGAATATTTCTCATGTGTATCCTGTGGGACAAGGTTATCTATTTGGTTCTTCATAACAAGTTTGTTAGATCATCAAAATATAAGCCTAAAACATTGAAAACCCATTAGCAGTTGAATATGGTTACTATCAAGAACAAGTATCTGTTTCTCCGCATTGATTATTTATTTTATTAGTTTCAAGGTGCTAGGTTTCTCAAAGATTGGTTTGAGGTAGCGTTATCACCAATTGAAGATTAGGGCTTCAAACATTCCTAAGACGGCTTTCAGGATTCGTTATTGGCATTATGACTTTTTGGTGAGATCTTTTAGCTTGACTAATTTCCAACATCTTTCATGAATTTGATGAACAGTGTATTCTAGCCTTATTTGGATTCTTTTGTTATTTTATTTTTTAATGATATCTTGTTATATTCCTATAGTTCTAGGGATCTTGAGCATCATTTGAGGATTGTGCTTTAGGTTCTAGGGGAGAAGAAGTTGTATTTGAAGTTCTTCAAGTGTGAGTTTTGGTTCCACTCGATGCATTCTTGGGATACGTGGTGTCTAGTGATGAGGTCAATGGTGAACCAAAGAAGATTGAGATATTTCAGAGTTGGCCCATACCTTCAACAGCTACAGAGGTTAGAAGTTTCTTGTGTTTGACTGGTTATTATAGTAGCTTTGTACAAGGATTATTATTTATTGCAAATCCATTGACCAAGTTGAATTAGAAGGATGCTCCATTCAGATGATCTAACGATTGTGAGGAGATCTTTCAAAAGCTCAAGAATGTTTTAACTACAACTCCAATTTTGGTATTATCCTCAGGATCGGGGATTTATATAATCTATTATGATGCTTTGCGCATTGACCTTGGGTCTATGTTGATGCAGCATGGCAGGGTGATTGCCTATGAATCACTCCAGTTAAAGCCCCATGAGAAGAACAATCTGGTACATGATTTGGAGTTAGCAACTACTGTGCACGGGCTTAAGATTTGGAAATATTACTTGTATGACTTGTCTTGTGAGGTTTATACTGATTATTAGAGTCTTCAATATCAGTTCAAGCATATTTTAATTTGAGGAAGTGGAGATATTTGAAGTTATTACAGGATTATGATATCACTATCTTGTATCATTCGGAGAAGACTAATGTGGTAGCAAATGCCTTGAGTAGGTTGGCAGAGAGTATCAGGAGTTTTTCATTAATACCAGGTGTAAAGAGGCCTTTTTCGATGAATGTTTATTCTTTGGATAACAGATTCATGATATTGGATATTTCTAAGCCTAGCGGAGTTCTTGTTGGAGTTGTTGTGCAATCCTTATTTGAGTTCATCAAGGCATGAAGATATTTGAGAAGAAGGACAAGCTGAGCCCTTGGTATATTGTTCCACTTGAAATATTGGAAGGAGTTGGAGAGGGAGCTTAAATGCCTTCTTTGTTACCCAGCTTGTCCGAATTCGTCTGATATTTCATGTTTTCATACTTCAAAAGTACTATGAAGATCATTCACATGTGTTGAATTTCAGTTTAGCGCAGTAGGATAAGAGTTTAGCTTATAAAAAAAAGCTGGTGGCCATTTTAGATAGGCAGGTTCGGAAATTAAGGTCAAAACAAATTGCATCAGTGAAGAGGTCAATCAGTCGAGAAAGTGACTTGAGAGATAGAGCAGAATATGTGAAGTAGATATCCTCATCTTATTGTCATTCCAAGCATGAGTATAAACCCATTCGAGGATAAATACTTATTTAAGAGGGGAAAAATGTAACGACTATGCCAGTCGTTTTGTGTATTTGAGCCTTATTTTTCTATTTGATGCTTCCGTATGTATGTTTATTATTTTGTGACTTACAGGGATAGTTGGTTTGTTTTTGGGAAGATTTGAGAGTGATTTGAGACACATAGTCTCATTTTGGAAGATTAACTTTTAAGAGTTGACCCAGGATTGACTTTTGAGTGAACACCCTTGGATTGGTATTTTTTAGTTCCAATAGGTTTGTAAGGTTATTTTAGACTTTGGCGCATATTTGAATTTAGATTTGGAGGTTTCTTGAAGGTTTAGGCTCTACGTGATGAAAGTCGACAATTTAAAGATTTTGAGAGTTTGTAGGTTATTTTGATGTTACTGAAGTTCGGTTGATATTTTGGGACTTATGATAGGTCAATTTAGTTAATTTTAACTTGTGTGAAAAGTTTGGTTATTATCCAGAATGTCTAATTATGATTCAAACGTGTTCAATGAAGTTGGAACACTTGAAACTTAAGAGAATAATTTTGATCGCTGATTCTTAGTTTTAATATTATTTGTTGGGTTTTAAGCCCTTGGATTAGGTATATGGACATGTTGGTATGAATAAACCGATTTCTAGGTGTGAGTCGGGGTGATTTTTCATAATTTCCTCTTGGTTTGGAGTTGCTATTTTTTATGCATGGTAATGCTTCCCGATTGCACGGAAGGGGGGTTAACAGGTGAAATTTTTCTCTTCGCATTCGTGGGAGTGGTTTTGCATTTGCATAGAGGGTAGGAATACCATATTCGCGTACAAGGGCCTCATTCGTGATAATGTGGAGTCAGGAAAAAAACTTGCATTCACATTGGTGGAGCAAAGTTCTTATTCGAGTAGGATAGGTGGGCTTGGTCATTGCGTTCAGATGAAGGACTTCGCGTTCGCGAAGTGGAGCAGCAGCTGAAGGTATTTTCGGCCTACACCATCACAAAATAGATGTTGCAATTGTGCCTTATATTGGTGGGAAGAGTATTTTAATTTGAAATTTTAAAAATTTTCTTATTCTCTCATATTTTGAATCCTAGACCTCCGGAGATGAAATCTCGAAGATCAAACTCACTACTATATTGTAAGTAAAGAATTTTTCGTGAATTTGACTTGATGTCTTAGTTTCCATTGGATTCTACACCTAAAATATGAAATTAAAAAAATGATTTTTTATCTGCACTTTAATAGAATATATTTTGGGGATTTGAGTATCAATTTAAATTCGATTTTGAAATCAAATCATATATTTGGACTTATGGGATTATGGGTGGTCAGGATTCATCCTTTGATTTGGATTTTGACCATAAGTGCATGGGTTTACTTTTGGGGATTTGATTAAAGATTGGAGCTTTATTATTTGGAATTAATTCTTATGGCTTTTTTGGTGTTATAGATTTGTATTTGTCTATATTCGAGACGTTTGGAATTGGATTTTTGATGATTAGGCAATTGTTGATTAATTTAGGCTTTCCGAGTGGATGTAATTCTCTTGTCTATACTTACAAGAGAAAATTTTCCTCATAAATAATTTATCTACTACTTATTACTTGATGTTAGGTGCTTCATATATGCGATGTGACGTGCGTATATGCGTTGCTAGGTTATGACCTTAGCCAGATAGAGTTTAGTCTTATATTATGCTTTGTTGAGAATACGATTGTTATCCAGGTTATATTGATTCTACAACTATGTGATAAATCCTAATCATACTTAGAGACTGTGCTAGAGTTTTGAAATGAAGATTTGAACATAACAAACTTCATTTACCATATTGGAATTTCTATTTTTGTGATTATTGACTTTTATTGCTCATGTTTTATATCATGATCAAACTTAAAAATAATAAATAAATATATTGAACTGCTAAGAAAAGTTAAATTACATGGTTAGCCATTGCTATCTGTTATTCATTTTAATTCATCTGCATTCTGTTATACATACATATATATATATATATATATATATATATATATATATATATATATATATATATATATATATATATATATATATATATATATATATATATATATATATATATATATATATATATATATATATATATATATATATATATATATATATATATATATATATATATATATGTAGCGGATATTGATTATGAATTTCAGTATTACTATGGATTAGATCGCACGATTTAGACAGTCCAGTGTCAGGCATATGAATTGGTACTGTGAGGCGTTGAAATTTGATCATGAGTACAGCTATGCATTTTAGATCCATATAGTTGCTTTAATACATACATTTTGATCAGTTTATTTCGTGATTTTAGAAGTAAGTGAGATATTAACTTGTATTGTGCTTCCTTTTACCTGAAAGGCATTATTGTGTATGTGCCTTTGTATCTACTTGATTGTACCATGCCTTACTTACTGCTTTATTTTATCCTTTTACTTCTTGCTTATCAAACTACTAATGAATGTCAGTTGTCGACCTCTCGCCACTACTTCTTTGAGGCTACATTTGATACTTACTAAATACAGTAATTTTATATTCATACTACACTGCTGCATATTTTGTATAGATTCTGAGATTGGTACCAGTCATACCGATCCAAATGCATAGAGATTTACATCGGAGTCTCCGTGGTAAGTTGCCTTCTTGTTCGATCCGCATCACATGAAGCCCCCTCTCATGATTATCTGTTTTTGTCCTTTTATTTCTTCCAAACAATTATTTTAATATTCATAGATACAATTTATTTAGATTCTTGTGATATTATGATACTAGGTTTTAGGCATTGATGGACAGTTGCGATGGTATTTACACCCCGTCTCGGATATTTGTATCTTTATATCGATTTTATCAATTTCGAGATTGTTTTCACTTTTATGTTTATCAACACTCTATTATTAACTTAATAAAACGGTTTATGTTATTATTTTTATTATGTGTCAGCTTACCTAGTAAATAAGTTAGGCATCATTATGATCTTTAAAAAGTTTGAGAATATAACACAACGGATATTATGAGCGGATATTGATTATGGATTTCATTATTATTATGGATCGATTGCACGATGTAATGGTGCTTAGATATGAATATGTTCCTCCGAAATCAGGTAATTATTCATGTTACTTTGGGTCTTATGAATGCATTACTCATACTGATATTAGTTTGGACACTTGACCAATATCATGCATGTGGATTGATACTGTGAGGTGTTGTGATTTGATCATGAATACGGATATACATTTTAGATTCATGCAATTGCTTTAATATATACATTCTTATCAGTTTATTTCGTAATTTTAGAAGTTATTGAGATATTAACTTGTATTATGCTTCCTTCTGAAAAGCATGTCTAAATAATAACTATTATGGTGTTTGTGCTTGTATCTATTTGCTTGCACCATGCATTATCTACTGCTTTATTCTATACTTTTACTTCTTGCTTATCAAACTACTAATGACTATCAGTGTCGATCCCATGCCACTACTTTTTTGAGGCCAGACTTGATGAGTATCGTAATTTTGTACTTATACTACACTTCTGCATATTTATTGTAGATTCTGAGACCGGTAGCATTCATATATGTCCAGATACATAGGGATTTATATCGTAGACTCCATGGTAAGTTGCCTTCTTGTTCGATCCGCATCACATGGAGTCCCCTTCTATTGATTGTCTATTTTTGTCCTTTTATTTCTTCCAAACAGATATTATTATATTGATAGATACAATTCACTCTTTTAGACGTTCGTGATATTCTGATACTCGGTTTTGGGCATTGCTAGATAGTTGTGGTCGTGTTTAGACCCTGTTTCAGATATTTATATCTTTATATCGATTTTGAGACCCTTTTTGCTTTTATGTTTTATCACCACTCTATTATTGACCTAATAAATCAGTTTATATTATTATTTTTATGTGTTGGCTTGCCCAACAAACAAATTAGGCGCCACTATGATCTTTGATGAGATTTTGGATTGTGACATTCCATTACTTCTATTCCATTCTATCTATTGTTTCTACTTGGATCGTTATAGTTCATTCACAAGCATAAATTTATCAAAGGAAAAATATATAGTTTACCCATCAATATTGCAGCGAAATCCCCATTACACACCTCTCTTTCATGGAAAACCTTTTACTCACTCAACATTTCAAAAGTGTATCTAAGACACACTACTTTTTTGCTTGACCAATATTTCAGATAACGTGAAATTTACGTCCTAACAGTGTCTTAACACGTGTTATTGACTTTAAAAATGAAAAAAAAATTAAAAATTAAAATTAAAATATATCTTCTTCATCTTTCCATTTTCTATCTTAAGCACCATTGCTTCTATTACCATGATTGTTTGTGAAAAAGTTTCCAACAATACCAAAATTCAACTACACTATCTAAACAACTAGTCAAAAATAATCGAGCAACAAATTAAGTTCAATAACCAATAATCAACAAGATCCAACTGAATTTTTAAGTTTTTTCCGATACCCCAACAATGGTGGATTCTAGATTTTTTTACCAAACCTTCAATACTAATATTAAGGCTTTTATATCTTATCACAAATAAATATTTTTCATAATATTTGGATAATAAACCAACAAAATTTGCTGAATTTTAGATCTAAAATCGATATTTTCTTTCAAAAATTCTTTTTAGTGGAAGAGGGGTTTCTATGGGGAGGGGAGACAAAAAATAGGATTTTTTATGGGTTTTACACATTTTTTTTTATATAAATACGTAAGTGCTATCTGGTCAAAAGTTAAGACACAATTTTGAAAGGTTGAGTGTGTAAAAAAATTTTCGTAAAAAAATATGCGTAACGGAAAGGTTGATGAATAAACTATATTTGACCTGTATCAAAATATTTTTGGGTTAGACGTAATTACTTCTTATGCCCATTAGCTTCCTTTATATCTGCAGAACCTCATGACTCCGCAACCTGTGTCTTGTCAATCTAATCTTGGCCTTAATACACTCTTTTATTGTCCTTAAAGATCTAAACAAAAGCCTGGGTATCTAAGATTTAAGAGATTTTGGGATATAAGCTATTATGAGCAAAAGGTTTTAAAAAGTTAAATCAGCAATATGAAATATATGGATAAACAAAAACGATACTTCAATTGACAAAAGAAAACACGTAAGAGACAAAAGAAAACAACGTTGTAATTCCTTCTCCAATCTTGGATTTGCATTTGGTTTGCTAATGTAATTTCGCAATATGAGTACCGGATCTCCACCCCCTTAAAGCGTACCACCAATTAATTAGGGATCGAAAAGCAAGAGAGTAGTGAATAAATCTGTTAATATATATAGAGTAAAAGATGAGAAAAAAGCAGTAAAAAATGTCAGAAGTGGGATTTGAACCCACGCCCTCTCACGAAGACCAGAACTTGAGTCTGGCGCCTTCGACCACTCGGCCATCCTGACACTGCATGACGACCACTTGAACTGTTTATATTACTCCACAATTATGTTGAAGGTAACTCTTATTTAACTAGTATGGTAAAAGCGAAAAGTGGAGATAATTCAAGCAATTGTGTTTATGAAAGAATATCACATTATTTCACTTTGTTGGCTGGATTCTTAAACCTTCCTCCATTCAAAATGATTCTTAAGTAATATCTTATCTTATTATCCATTCCCGGGAAAACGTCCAAAGTATATAACTAGTCCTAAGAATTAGAGACATAGATTGCTAGGTGAAGCATGCAAAAAAAAAAAAGCATAGATACATTAAAATGGTTCACATAGACCTGTGTCCAAAATGGTGCAATAGCAGATAAATGGAAAATATAATCACCAAGCTGATGAAGTCACTGCATTGTGCAAGTGACTAGTGGCTAGTCTAATCATGTGTTTTCGGGTTCTGTAGATATTGATTCAGGGTCGAACCTTGCGTATGTGTGTGAAAAATAAGTATATTAAATTAATTAGATATACATTTCAAACTCACTCTCTCAACTCAGATTGTACAATTAATGTCTAGATCTTGGATCCATAACCTCACGTGTCGAGTTATTATATAGTTGTACCATCCCTAATTAGGTTTGGAAACAGAAGTTGAATGCTGAACAGCTCAAACAGAAACATTCCTCTCTGTAAAGGGATTAATTCCGATTGTCCTAACACAATCATGTAGTAACGATCATCAAATTGGTCAAATAATGAGTTGCAATTGTGCGCTAATTTATGTAGTAGTAACAGATCGTAATACGTGCATGAATTTTGTATTAACCAACCTGCACATGTACGTAATTCTCCCCTCAGCATCATCTTGGAGGTGTGATAATAAAGAAAATATTATATATGATGCATGCATGCTCTATTCGACAAGCCATATACATGTATCAAATTTGGCCGTATCTCAAAATCCTCTGTTTTTATTTTTATATGTGCTTAGTCGAAAAGAGACAGCATCGATGGACACACAGTAGGCATCACATATGATCTAGATGTAATGACCAAAAGCTTGGCGGACACGAATAATAATGTGTCAACAAATATGGTCAGGAAGCAATGGGTGCACAAATTTAAAATCCACAAATTCTCCTTTTTCCATATTTTATGAAATCATTTTAGCTCCTTTTATCCTCTCTTTCTATCCATCGACCTATCGGTCCATATGGTGCGCTATGAGTTCTCCCTTCTAAGTCAAGTCTTGCTATGGAGATGGCCAATTTGCTTTCGGAAAGTCAAACCATAGGAAACAATGTGAAAAGTACTAAGGAAATCATGTGAAAACTATATTTAGGAAACATTAGACGAGTTAAAAGTTGTTCTGTTTCCTGATCCATTACAGCTTCTAATTTTTTTGTGTTTATATAGGATTTAGTGAAACTCTACATTCTCCAGTTTCACAAGTCACCCAGCATCTACCTTTGTAAATGTCACCTCTGAGAAAAAGATTCAAAGGACATCCTTTGACCAACCCAACATCTAAAGGTGTCAAACATGCTTAAACTTATAGTATGAGCTATTTGATAAACAAGGGGTAATTAATGATTACTTTATAACATGCCAACTGAAACTGCAATAAAAAGATGGTAGAGTTTACATAAATACAATATTGAAATATATCGAGTGATAGGAAGAGTTGAAACTAAAAAGCTCAAACTTATGATTAGCATAAAGAAAGAAACCGCAACAACACCTGCAATATCAGACATCAAATTCCTAGAGTCCACTTAACTACTCTCCACAGATTCTAGGCTTTCGACATAATTTATGACTTTAAACCCACCCACTGAACTTCTCCTCTGAAAGCTCCGAGCTCTTTTAGTAAAAGGATTGTATGATAACAGTTCATGTGACCACCCATTTGGGTAGCCAAAAAGAATTTCGTTGTCCCTCCATGATCCAACAGGTCGTGCTAGCTTAGAGAAGGGTGAAAAATCAACTCTCTTAGTCCAAGATACGCCTTGTTGTTCATTCATCATCCATACCTCGTAATGGTCAACATTTAAACCATTCTCAGAATAGATTATCATAGAAAGACAACCGTTTAGTACCACAAGCTTCTTGATAGTGAAGTCAGTAATAGAATCTGAATTGGGGACCATAATTTGTCCAAAGACTTGTTTATACAAATCAAAAGAAGTAACAATATCCCGTCCATTATCACTATTATATGACATCCAATACAAACACCCATTAAGATTAACTGCAGACCCACCCTTGGGCAGCAGATTAACAGCTCCCATCTCTTCCCAAGAATCCGAACTCAGGGTGTAAACCCAAACCTTAGCATCAATGTGTTTCCTACTGGATGATGGAACTTTGACAACCTTATAATCGTTAATCTGGGGGACAAACCAAGCATTATATAAGGGAAGAAAGGATCACAATAAAAGGATA
The DNA here is from genome assembly GCA_034376525.1 of Nicotiana benthamiana. NCBI lineage: Eukaryota > Viridiplantae > Streptophyta > Magnoliopsida > Solanales > Solanaceae > Nicotiana > Nicotiana benthamiana. Next base: position 76,248,237 of record CM067324.1, on the reverse strand, counting down.
CAGAATTATCGGGGGATTCAAGGAATCTATACTTTCTAGTAGCAGGGTTCCACAAGATAATGCTGGAAGAAAGGATCACAATAAAAGGATACAGAATTATCGGGGGATTCAAGGAATCTATACTTTCTAGTAGCAGGGTTCCACAAGATAATGCTGGAAGTCCTATTAAAATGAACACACAACAAGCCATTGCTAGAAGCCACAACCCGAACCTCATCATCTGGACTAGACGGATACGGCAACTCAACAACAGAAGACGGATTCAGATCATTATTATTTTTATACCCATCAACTCTGTCGTCAATATCATCAGCATTAACACTAATAGTAACAGTAACAGTAGGATCAACGGAGAAGAAGGAAATAGTAGGGGTGTTTCTAGGACCCCGATTGCTCACTCTGAGGAGCTTGTCAACAAGTACACTAATTGGTCAAATATATGGAATGATGGTAGTATTAGAGAATTAATAATAGTGTCTTTCATAATAATAATAATAAGAAGAAGAAGAAAACGAATGAGGAGAAGGATGAGGAGAAAGGGGCTCAAGTTATTTAAAAACTGGATATAAATTAAAACCTTTTAAAAAAATAGATATATAGGTTAAATGGGGGCGACCAAATAGGATACCCCGTGCAATTTTTACCAAAATTGGTGGGATGTATTATAAACGAAGAATTACAGAAAATACAGTCCACCTATATACATTGCAGCAGAATAACCCAGTTACAACTTTGCAAATCTGTAGCCCATTAACAATAGGCCAAAATTTGAAAAATAAGCATTTTTTTTATTCTGCAGATCTTCAAGCACGAAAATTCGATGATATATTTTATTTTCTTCCCCAAGTTTGTATATATTCGTATTCCTGCTACAAAAAAATTCAAATCATATATAATGCAACTTGAAAACCTTAAATTTTCTTCTTTTCCAAGTTCCAAATAACATAAATAAAAATTTAAAATTTAAAAAATTATTGCACGTTCATGATTTTACAAATAAATCAACAAGAAAAGTCCATTTATACATAGATTGAACATATAAAATATTAATTTTAGATTTAACTATATATGTGCATTACATGTATAATGATGTATAACTTTGTATAAACTTGTTGATACAATCTCTAATAATGTATATCAGTAAAATAAGACAAAGAAGAAGAAAAGAAGAAAGTGTCAAACATCCATGGATGCCTATCACATACAATATATATACACACTCATATATATACGCATATACATACACTTATACATATTTGTACAATATTTTGTATACGTGTGTATAAACACTGCCTATACAAATTTACACCAGAAAATACCTTCTGTCCATCACTACATTACAATTTTCGGTGGTTGCTGGTGTTGAATTTTTTCGGCGAGGTTTTGGCTTTCAAATATGGGCTTCAGCAGTAGCAAAGGATGAAACAAAACTAAGAGAAATAAGAAACTATGAGACGAGGTCGCCAAAGGTGCACTTTTAGGCAAGATATGATAGTTTTTGTACTCATATGCCAAATTTTATTGTGGTTTCTTAACCTCTTTTTGTCAATTAACTCAAAATCAAAATCTAGTTGACATAGAATGCGAATATTATCACGAGTGTGCACAAAAAAATTCTATACTTTTTAGAAAGAACGAAGAGAGACACGAGTGAAGAGAGATTGAGTATGCTAGGACAGAAGAAAGAAGAAAAGAAAAAAATCATAGAAGTATGTCTTTAATAATGGGTTAAAGACTGAAAAGTTTCTTTCAAATTATATACAATCTGGGCCGAACAGGGTAAAGGCTTCAAACCTAGGCCACTTTTAGTTGGGCTGATGTGCCAAGTGATTAAATGCATATTTCTTCAAAATGCCCCAATACCAATGGAAAAGGTTTTAAAATGACTTTTGTCCACCTATAGGACTAAATATACCCCTTCATCCACCTTTTTTGATTCACTTATACCTTTTAACTATGCCACGCCGCAACCTCGGGAGGTACGACCGGCGTTCAATCGAGTGGTCCCAAATGAACAAGTCTCATCAGACACTACCTACCCAACTCAATACGAATAAGGGGATCATGATTCATTTATTCAACAAAGGAAGGTGGTCCATACCACATTACCAATTCATTTTAAAACACAACATTAAATCATAGATAAGCTAGTTTCCAAGGTTACCATAGAATTACAATTTATAGCCAACATGAGTATATAATTGCAACATAGTTCATAGACTCCTCAAATACCGTACAAAACCCATACATGTGTCTACGAAGCCTCCAAGAATACAAAAATAAGTATGGCAATGCCCGCGATAAGGCTCCGGCTACACCTTAAAAGTGAAAGTCTGCAACAACAAAAGATACACAATATGACCCTTTGAAGAAGGAAGGGGCTCACTAAGACCTGAGAAGAAGATAATCCACTTCACGCGGTCGGCACTATCTACAATGGAGTCACCTACATTCATTTAAAAATGTAGCGTCCCCCAGCAAAAGAGGTGTTAGTACCATGGAATAGTACTAGTATGTATAACTAAACACCATTTTACTAGAAAGAACTATCAAGCAAGAATAAGGAAATCACAAAAGTAAATCAAAGGTTTTGACCGGACACCAAATCATCAAGTAAATGAACTATATAATCTTTCACATAATATTCATAACTTATTTGGGGGAATTTCTTTATATATTCATCATTGTCCTCAATATCACCGCTATCTTGAGTGGAGTCCGATCACAACCTGATCTACTAGGTTGCCTCACTTGAGGCATATATCACGATCACCATTTCATTTCTTTTTTTTCCATAATTCAATATTGGCACATACCACCATGTTTGCGACATGGTGTCCGATCACGGCCCGACCAGCTAGGCCACCTTACCTAGGTGTTGTTCCTTTCTCATTGATCATCTCATTTGAATCTTTGTTTCACATAGCTCATATCAATTCACTCTCACTTAGGGCCACAATTATCACATCATTCCATTTTTAATATACATCTTGCAATTTCATGATCATAGGCACATACAAGCAATTCAAGTTACAAACACAGGTAAGTTTTCACATAATTAACATGAAAAATCTCAGTTTTAATCTTGCTTATAGTCTAAAAATTTTCAGCACATAGTTCGTATTTTTCACGCTTCTCTAAATATCAACAATAATGTATTACTCACATTGAGGTGCATCCTTTTTGCATTATGCATGAAATTGCAAATCAATTAATGTGAAATAATAATCAATACATCAATCAATTCTAATCTTACCATACCTGCGAAATCGCCAACGGAGCTTAATTTTTAATAAAATGGGGTTTAAGCCATACATACCTCAATGTAGCTTCTTTTAATCGTTACAAAATCTTGGAACTCTTAGCACTTCGATCTATTGTGTAAGATTTATAATTGAACCAAGAATTAGAGACATTCTAGCTCATTCGGTCATATTATCAAACACTAAAGGTGCATTGTGATCTTAGACCCTTTTTTAAAGGAAATTTCTTCTACATTATACCTCAATTGTTGTCTTGTTTGTTCTCATACTCTCCATATCCTATTGTCTCCTATGCATGATTGATTACTAGCCTTATACCCACGTACCCACTTGCTAACTACTCGTTTTAACAGAAATATTTAAAATTATTGATGAGGGTACAGTTCTTACCAATTAGGATGAAGACCTAGTAGACTCAATTAACAATCTTCAAGGATTTAATCAACGATTTAAAGAGAGCTTGATGAAGATCACCCCTTCTCACTCTCTCTCTCTCTCTCTTTCTCTCTCTCTCTCTCTCTCTCTCTCTCTCTCTCCCTCCCTCTATGTTGAGCAAAGTAAAAGAAAATGGTCTATTGGGGCATTCTTAATGGGGGTGGGGTCGGATTTAAAAATTAAAAAATAGGAGCCCGGAGTCAGATATGCCATTGAATTTGCGATCGCAAAGTCAATATGTGATCAATAGAATGGACCGCAAAATGCTCCTCAAAAATTGGATGCACTGACTGGGTTTGCGGCAGAAATGCGGTCCACGTTCAAGTTCTGCGGTCGCAAAATGCACCGCAAAACTGTCCTTCATAAAATTCTAAGAAATTATGTGACTACTATGTGGTCCACATTTTGGTTATACGATCGCATAATTGGCAATATAGTTGACTTTAAATTTGGCCAACATACTGACTTATTCTACGGCAGAAATGTGGTCCGCATACTTGATATGCGACCGCTTTATCGACCGCAAAATTGCACATTTGGAAACATAATTTCTTGACATTTTAATGTAGCGATCAACTCAAAAGGTCCAAACGCGAACCTGATCCCAACCTGGCACTACGAGATTTGGGGTTTTTGAGTAGGAAATTCACGGGGCCTTACATCCTCCCCCACTTAAGGTCATTCGTCCTCGAGTGAGGATCAAGGTTCACTTATTAACAGTCTTTGTGCAATCTTCTGCTCTTTACAACCCGGAACATATTAACAGTCTCCAAATTTAGCTGCCTCCCTAAAGCTCCAAAAATTTCGCTAGAGTTACCTTTGTATTTAGGCCTAACCACCTGTCAGAGAGCCTCATACGCATATCCTATCCGCAGATGCACATTCGAACAAATATAGGAGTTCATGGGAGTTAAATGCATAAAAGCTATTACATGACTATTCGAACAAATGCGGGTACTTCTTTTTCATTTCATCCTCGGCTTCCCAGGTGGCTTCCTCAACTTGCTGGTTCCGCCATAACACTTTCACGAATGCAATTCCTTGTTTCTCAATTTTCGAACTTGCCTATCAAGAATGGCAACTGGAACTTCTTCATACGACAGTTCTTCATTGACCTCAACAGTTTTAACTGGCACGATAGTGGACGGATATCTCACTACCTTCCTCAACATGGACACATGAAAGACGGGGTACAACAATGACATCTCGGGCGGCAACTCGAGTTTTTATGCCATCTGACCAATCCTCTGAATGATTCTGTACGGTCCAACATACCGCATACTCAATTTTCCCTTCTTTCCAAATCGCATGATTCCCTTCATAGGGGAAACCTTCAAGATACCCAATCATCTTCTTTGAACTCTAGATCTCTGCGAAGAACATCCGAGTAAGACTTTTGGTGACTCTGAGCAGTTTTCAACCTTTCCTTAATGATCTTTACTTTCTCCATGGCCTAATCCACGAGGTCTGGCCCTATCAATTCTGCTTCTCCAACCTCGAATCACCCAATGGGAGACCTACATCTCCTACCATACAATGCCTCGAATGGTTCCATCTGGATACTAGCATGAAAGCTGTTGTTGCAAGCAAATTCTATGAGTGGCAAATGGTCATCTCAACTACCCTTGAAATCCAGAATACAAGCACGCAACATATCTTCAAGCGTCTGAACAGTCCGCTCTGCTTGCCCATCTGTTTGAGAATGAAAAGATGTGCTAAGATTTACTTGCGTACCCAAACCTTGCTAAAACTTCTTCCAAAAACTGGTGAACTGAGCCCCTTGATTTGAAATTATAGAGACAGGAGTGCCATGCAACCTAACTATTTCCTTGAAATACAATTGAGCATACTGTTCCGCTGTGTTGGTAGACTTAACTAGAAAGAAGTGTGTTGATTTCGTGAGTCGATCCACGATCACCCAAATTGAGTCGAACTTGCATGGAAACCTTACCACAAAATTCATGTTGATCATCTCCCATTTCCACATTGGAATTTCTATGCTTTGAGCCAATCCAATGGGTCTTTGATGTTCGGCCTTCACTTGTTGACAATTCAGACATTTTTCCACAAAATCTGCTACATCCCTCTTCATGTTGTTCCATCAACAAATCTCCTTGAGATCATGATAAATTTTTGTAGAACCTGGGTGCACGGAATACTCGAAAGTGTGAGCTTCTGCCATGATCCTGTCCTGAAGACCGTCAATATCAGGAACACATAGGCGATCTTGGTACAATAGGGTACCATCATCCATGCCAAGGGAAAAAGATGTGGTCTTGTGTTTGTGAATCCCTTCTTTCAGCTGTGCTAACAATGGATCATTGAATTGCTTCTTTTTTACCTTCGCCACTAATGATGATTCAGCCCTATTTTGCACAATTACCGCTCCTCCATTAGACTCTGTAATGTGAACTCCCAAACAAGCCAACTAGTAAACCTCCCTAGCTAACAGCCTATGATATGCCTTTAAATAAGCCAAACTCCCCATAGATTTTCGATTAAGTGCATCTGCCACGACATTAGCCTTTTCCGGGTGATAGAGAATATCAATGTCATAGTCCTTGAGTAACTCTAGCCATTTTCTTTGCCTCAGATTCAACTCCTTCAGCTTGAAAATATATTGAAAGCTCTTATGATCCGTGAATACATCCACATGGAATCCATACAAATAATGTCTCCAAATCTTTAGTGCAAATACCATTGGCGCTAGCTCTAAGTCATGGATTAGATAGTTCTTCTCATAATTCTTGAGTTGCCTAGAAGCATAGGCTATAACCTTGCCATGTTGCATTAACACATACCCAAGCCCGATTCTCGAAGCATCGCAATACACCAAAAATCCCTCTGTACCCTATGGCAGGGCTAATACCGGTGTTGTTGTCAACCTTAATTTCAATTCTTGGAAATTCTTTTCACAAGCATCGGACCATTGGAATTTAACTGCTTTTTGAGTCAATTTAGTCAATAGAGAGGCAAGAGTAAAAAAAAACCCTCCACAAACCTCCTGTAGTACCCAGCCAAACCCAAGAAACTGCAAATCTCCATTGGAGTGGTAGGTCTAGGTCAATTATTCATTACTGCAATCTTTTGAGGACAACCACAATTCCTTCCTTGGAAATGATATGACTCAAGAACACAACGGATTCAAGCCAAAATTTACATTTCAAAAATTTTGCATACAATTGATGTGTTGAAGGGTCTGCAGAACCGCCCTAAGATGGTCAGCATGGTCCTCCCGACTTCGGGAATACACAAGAATATCGTCAATGAACACTATCACAAAGGATTCTAGAAAAGTTTTGAAGACTCGATTCATAAGATCCATGAAAGGTGTCAGAGCATTTGTTAGCCCAAAAGACATCACCATAAATTCAAAGTGCTCATACCTAGTTCTAAAGGCTGTTTTTGGAATATCCTGCTCCCTTATCTTTAATTGATGATATCCGGAACGCAAATTAATCTTTGAGAAACATGAAGCACCTTGCAATTGATCAAATAAGTCATCTATTTTTGGTAGAGGGTATTTTTTTATTGTGACATTGTTGAGTTGCCGGTAGTCAATACATATCCACAACGATCCATCTTTCTTCCTTACAAACAAGACCGGTGCGCCCCATGGCGACACACTTATTCGGATGAAACCCATATTTAGCAAATCCTTCAATTACTCCTTTAGCTCCTTCAATTCCGCTGGTGCCATACTATAAGGTGGAATTGATATAGGTTGCGTGCCAGGCATCACATCGATCCAAAAATCAATCTCCCTATTAGTGGAATCCCAGGGAGGTTATCTGGAAATTCATTCACAACAGGTACAGACTCAAGGCTAAGCGCCTCGACATAGGTGTCCGTAACCAGAACTGAATGATAGATACACCCTTCTTGATCATCTTCGTGGCCTTAAGGTAGGAAATAAACTGGCCTATAGGCACTGTATTATCTCCCTTCCATTAAATAGCAGGCTCATTAGGAAATTCAAGCCTCATATTTCTAGTCCGACAATCAAGCTTGGCAAAACATGAATAAAGCCAATCCGTCCCCATTATTATGTCAAAATCAACCATCCCGAATTCAATAAGATTGGCCATTGTATCCCTACTGTGCACCGTGACAACATAACTTATATAAACTCAAACAACCAAAATTGACTCACCAACTAGAGTAGATATTGAGAATGGTTCATGAAGTTGTTCTGGATATATCCTGAATAGAGCAACAAAAGGGGTAACATAGGACAAGGTGGAACCGGGGTCAATTAGCGCATACACATTATGATATTGAACAGTCAAAATACCTATAACAACATCTGGAAAGCCTCTGCAGTCTGGCGACCACTTATAGCGTAGAATCGGCTGGGCCTCCTAAACTCTACGCACCACCCCTAGCAGTGCCACGCCCTGCAGGTGCTAGGGTACCTTGAGCTGGAGAGGGGCTGAAGATATAGCGGCTACTGGACTTGATGGCTGAGCTGTGCCTCTACCTGCTCCATGGGGGATACACGACAATGTCTCTGGATATGACCCCGCATCCCACATCCATAGCATATAAGTAACTCCATATAGCAAGTCCCCGAGCATCTTCCTGCACATGAGGCACAGGGACCTCTGTTGTTGTTGGAACCTCTCTCCTGATCAACCACGCTGATGAGATCCCCTATTGCCTCGACCGGGCCTGAAATGACTCCATTGCTGTTGGCTGGGCCCTGACGGCGGTGCACTAGCTGAAGATTGTGCAATAGACTGGGAAGGCCCCGATGTCCTCCCCCCAAAGCTGATCTTCCCCCACCTACTAACTCTCCCATGTTGCCCAAAGACCGGGCCTTGATGTTACCTTCTCTCTCCATCCTGTTTTTCAATTACGACTCTATGTGGACAGAGCAAATGCAACCATCTTCCCATAATTCATGTCATAATTCAATGCAGCCATAAAAGCCTCACTAATGGTTAAAGAATTAAGGCCTTGAATGAACCGGCGCACCCTGGCCTCCATTGTGGGGAACATATGAATGGCATACTTGGAAAAACAAGAAAACTCCATGTGGTACTCCCACACGCTTCTACTACCTTGCCTCAAATTTTCAAACTCTGCTGCATGGGCTGCCTTTGTCTCAGCAGGTACAAAATGGTCGATAAAGGCATTAGCGAACTCGCACCGCCTCGCAGGAGGGCGCCCCTCCTCACGAGAATCCTCCTACAACTCAAACCATGAATAGGCCACCCATTTCAGACGGTAGGCAGCCAACTCTACTCCCTCTGTCTCAGACGCACGCATAACCCTGAGGGCTTGTGCATCTCATCAATAAAATCCTGAGGGCCTTCTTCTGGATTGGCACCCGTAATCATTAGAGGGTCTAACTGAAGGAATCTATTCACCCTAGAACTAGCAGAATCCCCTTGCTGGCTAGACGAAATGGGCGCAATATTTGACCTCTGAGCCTGAGAGACCACTAGCTGGATTAACATCCGAATAGCTCCCACAATATCCCTATCAAAAATGCCATAACCGGAAGCTGGGGATGGAGGCGGTACAATAGTATCAACATGAGGGATAGTGGTACACTCCACATGTGTCAGAATTACGGTAGTCTTCTTTGGGATAGAAGAATCAGGCAAAGTAATAGCAGGGCGACTACCCTCACCTGCAACATCAAACAGTGAATCATCAGCCACTTCTAAGGTGGCATTGGCTTCTTAGCCAATTCTCGCTTTCTTCTCAGGTGCCATTTAGAGAAATATAGAACAACGAATTTAATTAAAGAGGGAATAGTTTCACCGCACGATCTATAATATCAAAGAAGGGTGTTATTCCTAAATGCCAAAGTAGCCTCCAACTTATAGATGTGATCGACTACACACCGACAAGAGCGACTTTACTAGACACGGCTCTGAGACATCCTAGGACACTTAAAAACCTTAGGCTATGATACCAAATTTGTCACGCCCAACCTCGGGAGGCGCAATCGGCGCTCAATCGAGTGGTTCCAACTGAGCAAGCCTTATCAGACACTACCTACCCAACTCAATACGAATAAGAGGACCATGCTTCATTTATTCAACAAAGGAAGGTATTCCATACCACATTACCAATTCATTTTAAAACACAACATTAAACCATAGATAAGCTAGTATCCAAGGTTCCCATAGAGTTACAATTTATAGCCAACACGAGTTTAGAATTGCAACATAGTTCATAAACTCTTCAAATACCGTACAAAACCGACACATATGTCTACGGAGCCTCAAAGGAGACAAAGATAAGTATGACCATACCGGTGACAAGACCCCGGCTATACCTTAATAATGGAAGTTCATAACAACAAAAGATACACAATATGACCCATTGAAGAAGGAAGGGGCTCACTAAGACCTGAGAAGAAGATAATCCGCTACGCACAGTCGGCACTATCTACAATGGAGCCACCTACATTCATTTAAAAATGTAGCGCCCCCGGCAAAAGGGCCGTTAGTACCATGGAATAGTACTAGTATGTCTAACTAAACACCATTTTACTAGAAAGAACTATCAAACAAGAACAAGAAAATCACAAGAGTAAATTAAAGGTTTTAACAGGACACCACATTTTCAAGTAAATGAACCATATAATCTTTCACATAATTTCCATAACTTAGTTTAGGGAATTTCTTCATATGTTCATCATTGTACTCAATACCACCGCTATCTTGAGCGGAGTCCGATTATGACTCGATCGGTTAGGTTGACTCACTTGAGGCATACATCACAATTACCATTTTATTTCTTTTTTTTTAAAATTCAATGTTAACACATCACCACCATGTGTGCGGCATGGTGTCCGACTATGGCCCGATCGGCTAGGCCACATTACCTAGGCGTTGTTCCATTCTCATTGATTATCTCATTTTGAATCTTTATTTCACATAGCTCGTATCAATTCATTGGCACTAAGGGCCACAATTATCACATCATTCCATTTTCAATATCCATCTTGCAATTTCATGACCATAGGCACATACAAGCAATTCAAATTACAAGCACATGTAAGTTTCCACATAATTAGCATGACAAATCTTGATTTTAATCTTGCGTGTAGCCTATGCATTTTTAACACATAGTTCGTATTCTTCACGCTTCTCTAAATATCAAAAAGAATATTTACTTTCATTAAGGCACATCCTTTTTGCATGTATGTATGTAATTGCAAATTAATTAATGTGAAATAAGAATCATTATATCAATCAATTCTAGTCTTACCAAACCTGCAAAATCGCCAATGGAGCTCAATTTCTAATAAAAGAGGTATTAGCTATACATACCTCAATGTAGCTTCTCTTAATCCTTAGAAAATTCTGGAACTCTTAGCACTTTGATCTATTTTATAAGATTTACAATTGAACCAAGAATTAGAGACATTCTAGCTTATTTGGGCATATTATCAAACACTAAAGGTGCATTGTGATCTTAAGCCTCCTTTTAATGGAAATTTCTTCCACATTATACCTCAATTGTTGTCTTTTTAGTTCTCATTTTCCCCATATCCCATTGTCTCCTATGCATGCAAGACCTTAGACCCATGTACCCACTTTCTAACTACTCATTTTAACATAAATATTTGAAATTATTGATGAAGGTATAGTTCTTACCAATTAGGATGAAGACCTAGTAGCCTCAATTAACAATCTTCAAGGATTTGGTCAAGCATTTAAAGGGAGCTTGATGAAGATCACCTTTTCTCACTCTAGAACTTCCATCTCTCTCTCTCTCTCTCTCTCTCTCTCTCTCTCTCTCTATGTTAAGAAAAGTAATAGAAAATGGTTTATTGGGGCATTCTTAATGGGGGTCAGATTTAAAAATTAAAAAATAGGAGTTCCGAGTCAGATTTGCGATCACAAAGTCGACATGCGGACGCAAAATGGATCGCAAAATGCTCCCCAAAAACTGGACGCACTGACTGGGTTTGCAGAAGGAATGTAGTCCATATTCACGTTCTACGGTCGCAAAATGCACTGCAGAACTACCTTTCATAAAATTCCAAAGAAATTATGCGACTATTATACGGTCTGTATTTTGGTTATGCGACCGCATAATTAACCGCATAGGTTACTTTAAATTTCGCCAACATACTGACTCACTCTGCAACAGAAATGCAGTCTGCATACCTGATATGCAACTGCATTGTCGATCGTAAAATTGCACTTTTTCTGGAAACATAATTCCTTGACTTTTTAATGCAGCGATCAACTTAAAAGGGTCGAACTGCGACGAGCTTGAATTCTCTTATGAATTTCTAACACCTTATCCCAACCTGGCACTACGAGATTCGGAGTTTTTTGGTAGGAAATTCACGGGGCCTTACAGACCGTTGGGTCAATACTGAATTAAAAATAATTACTTAAAAAAATATCTTACAAAATATTATTTATTTTTTTAACTAATGCACCAATAATCCACTAATTTAGTAATGTCTTCTTCTTCTTCTTTTTTCAGCTTTTAACCAGTTTTCCAAAAAAAATCATTTTTTTAGGATTTTTAAAGCAATTTTTGTAAAAACTGAAAACAAATTTGTAAATCAGAAAAAAAAAACGTCTTAATAAAATATTTTCTTTTTTTTAAAATTGAAAAATATTTATAACAAAAATCTTTTCTGAAAAATAATTTTTTTTATTTTAAAGAAAAAACGAAAGTATGTTTTTTTGTAGAATCTGGAAAAATAATTTTGTAAATACTGAAGAAAAAAAATTGTAAAAACTGAAAAGTATTTTCGTTTTTAACAATTATTTTTTGTTTTTTAAAGCTGAAATTTGAAAAAACAACTGAAAAATAAAATGAGAAAAAAAAATTCAAAAACGAAATATATTTTTTTAGTTTTTTTAAAAATTGAAAATATTTTTGTTAAAATTACTTTTTCTTTCTGTGTTTACAACAAAAAATAATAGTTTTTACAAAAGAAATGCTTTAAAATTTGAAAAAAATAAAAGAAATTTTTTTTTGTAAAAATTTAAAGAAGAAGAAGAAGAAGAAGAAGACTTTACTAAATTAATGGACTACTGGTGCATTAGTAAAAAAATAAAAATATTTTGCAAAATATTTTTTAAAGTAATTATTTTTAATTCAGCATTGACCTAATGGTCAAAGGGCAAAAATAAACCAGAAAAGTAGATGAAGGGATATTTGTCGCCCAATAAGTGGATGAAGGGTAATTTCAAATATTTTTCAATAGTTTTGGGGCATTTTGTAAGTATACTTCTTGAACAAGCTTATCCATATTTAACTCCATCATAAATGTATTGATCTATTTACTACTCTATTGGAAATAAGCCTTCATAAAAACTTATTATTTCGGTAGTTATAGATAAATATTACCCATGTAGAATATTATCTATAACTTAGTACGATAACCACTTACAAGAAGCGTACACAACAGCTTGCAGCAGGAGCTTATAAGCAGCTTATACAGCAGCTTGCAATAGCAACTTACAAGCAACTTGAAGTAGCAATTTACGTGGCAACTTCCACATCAGCTTCCTTTTTTCTATAAATAGAGAAAATTTCAGTTCATTATGTACATCAATTTGAAGTTGAATAATATATCAGTTTTTCTCTATACTTGTCGTTGGTTAATTTACTTTACAGTATTTATTTTATAACACGTTATCATGGATAAAAATCAGGCAGCAAATCAAAATCGTGCCAAAGCAATGATATTCCTACACCATCACCTTGATGAGGGCTTGAAAATAGAATATCTTATTGTTAAAGATCTAGTCATACTATGAAATAATTTAAAAGATATATATGACCACCTAAAGATGATCGTTCTTTGACATGCACGTTAGACTCATTTAAGGCAACACGATTTTAAATTCATCAAAGAGTATAGTTCTCCTACGTTCAAAATTATTTTTCAATTAAAATTATGGGGCGATAATATTATTGATCATGATATGCTGGAGAAAACTTTCACCGCTTTTTATGCCTCGAATATACTCCTGCAGTAGCAATATTGAGAGATGGGATCCAAAAACTATTCTGAACTTATCTCATATCTTTTTGTAGCCGAACAACATAATATGCTAGTAATGAAAAACCACGAAAATCGACCTTTTGGTTGTTGTCCATTACTTGAAGTGAATGAGACAAACTTCCACCAAGCTAAGCGTGGAAGAGGTCGTGGCCCTAGTTGTGGTCATGGCCATGGTCAAGAAAGATACTCTAATCATGGTAATTATACTGCACCAAAGAACCATCCTCACCATCAGCAATGGAAAAAGAAGGAACAAAAGAATGAAGCAGTGCAAGCAACAAATGCAAAAGATATACGTATAGACCTAGAGGAAAATGGCACTAGTCACGTATATGCCGTATGCCAAAGTACTTGGTTGAGATTTATTTAGCCTCCCTAAAAAAGATAGAGAAAAATACTGAAGCAATTTTTTTGGAGATAATGTTGACGTCATGCATATGGATGTAGCTGATTACTTTGCACTCCCAGAAGGAGAAACAAGTCATGTGATTGGTGCTGAATCTGTAAGAGTTTAAATATTTTAATTTTTGTTGTTGTGTTGTCATATAATTTTTGTACATAAATAAAAGTTATATAATATTTATTTTGTTTATGTAATTTATTTTGAAGAATATAGATAATCCACAAATTATGTTTGGATCAAAGACCAATCACAAAGATATTTGTGTAATTGATAGTGGAATAACTCATGCAATATTTAAAGATTACAAATACTTTTCTTATTTGAATAGGGAAGAAGAAAATGTTTCAATAATTTCTGGTAACATAAGTTTGATTGAAGGCTTCAGAAGAGCCATTGTATTTCTGTCTAAGAAAGTAAAACTTATTATAGACAATGCATTGTTCTCCTCTAAGTCCCGAAGAAACTTGTTGAGTTTTATAGCTATCCACGGGAATGAACTTCATGTTGAGAAGATAGATGAAATGAATATAGAATATCTTTGTATTACAAACAATATTTTTGGATAGAAGTGCATTGTAGAAAAGTTAACAACTTTATCTTCTTTATTATGCTATTCAAAAATTAGTACAGTTGAAGGATACTCCATCGTAAATCAGAAGTTTACCGATTCAAATACTTTTGTGATTTGGCATAGTTGCTTGGGCCATCCTAGATCAATAATGATGAGATGTATTATTAAAAATTTGAATGAGCACCCATTAAAGAACCAGAAGATTCTTACAAATGATAAATTTACTTGTGACGCTTGTTATTAAGGCAAATGATCACTAGACCATCACAAATGAAGGTTGGCAATGAATCCCTTGCCTATTTAGAACATATACATGGGGATATATGTGGAACTATTATTCCACCAAATGAGTTATTTAGATATGTTATGGTCTTAATAGATTCATCTTCAAGGTGGTTTCATATGTGACTACTATCATCTCACAACCTGACGTTTGTAAAGCTATTAGCCCAAATAATTCGATTAAGGGCACAATTCCTAGATTATCCTATAAAGGCTATTACCTTAATAATGCTGGAGAATTCTCATCTCAAGCTTTTGATGATGATTGTTTAACAGTTGAGATAAAGTTAAACATCTTGTACCTTATGTTCTTACTCAAAATGGCCTTGCAAACATTTATAAACGCCTGCAATTGACAACAAGACCACTACTTATGAAAACAAAGTTGCCCACTATATTTTGGAGACATGCTATCTTGTATGAAACATCACTTATTCGTCTCAAACCGACACAATATAATATATATTCTTTGTTATAATTAGTTTTTACTCATGAACCAAACATTGCTCATCTACAAATTTTTGGATATGTTGTATATGTGCCAGTAGCACTACCACAACATAGTAAGATAAGCCTCCAGAGATGATTAGGAATATATGTTGGGTATTAACCATCCTCTATTATTCGCTATCTTGAACCATTGACGGGAAATTTATTTACTGCTTGATTTATATATTGTCGATTTAATGAAATAAATTTCCCACAATTAGGGGGAGATAAAAAGGTAATCAAAAGAAAAAATTACGTGGAAAGTTTCATTATTATCTCATTATGATCCATGCACCCTTATATGTAATCAGGAGGTCTAGAAGATCATCCATTTACAGAATATAATAAATCAAATGTTAGATGTATTTACTAATTTCAAAAGGATAACTAGGTCACATATCCATCAAGGAATGTGCCTATCTGAATTAATATCCGAACAGGACCGTCTACAAGCATAAGAGCTAGTGAGCATAAAGCACACCTGAAGCATAATAGGCCTTTGAGTTCTAAAGATCGAAATCTTAGAGAAAGAAAAATGAAAAATGATCAAAATAATACTATGTAGGGATATCCTAAAGAGACCCAAGATCTGATTAGTTCTAAGATTCCTGAAGAAATCAATGACCCTGAGACTCAAGTGAGCAAGGAACTTTTAATATGTTTTACTAGTGATGGGATTAGTTTAAATCGGCGTTTTTGCATATAATGTTGCACTTAACATTATGCAAGGTAGTGGGGATCTTGAACCCCAATTTGTCGAAGAATGCCGATAAAAATCTGATGGGCCAAAATAGCAAGAGGCGGTTCAATCAGAATTGAACTCACTTGTTAAAAGGGAGGTCTTTGGACATGTAGTCCAAACACCTCTTGGTGTAAAAATAGTTGGCCATAAATAAGTTTTTGTGCAAAAAAAGAATGATAAAAATAAAATTGAAAGATACAATGCTCGCATTGTCATACAAGGATCCTCGTAACGACCTCGAGTCGATTATAAAGAAACATATTCATCGTTTAAGAATAAAATAACATTTTGATATCGCATCAATTTAGCCATACATAAACGGCTTTAAATACATCTAATGGATGTAGTTACAACTTATTTGTACAATTCACTTGATAATGAAATTTACATGAAAATTTCTGAAGAATTTAAAATTCTTGAAGCATATTCAAAATCTCAAAAAATGTATTCAATTAGATTACAAAGATCTTTTTACGGTTTAAATCAATCTAACGGAATGCAGTATAATCGCCTCAATGAATATGTGATGAAAGAAAGTTACATAAATGATGTTATTTTTCCATGTATTATTATAAAGAAAATGACACAGAGTTTGCTATATTTGTTGTTTATGTCAATGAAATAAATCTTGTAGGAACTCCACAAGAGCTCCAAAAGGCAATTGAATATCTTAAGAAAAAATTTGAGATGAAAGATCTTGGAAAGGAAAAACGAATTTGAGATAAAAGATCTTAGAAAGACAAAACTTTATCGTGGTCTGAAAATTAAATATTTAGTAAACCGTATCTTTATCCATCAATCTGCCTATATATAAAGGGTCTTAAAATGCTTTTATATGGATAAAATGCACCCATTGAGTCCACTAATAGTTGTTCGATTACTTGTAGTGAATAAGGATCCGTTCTGACATCCAGAAGAGGATGATGGACTTCTTGGTCTTGAAATACCCTATCTCAATGAAATTGATACACTTATATATCTTGCTAATACTACAAGGCCTGACATAGCATTTTTTGTTAATTTACTAGCAAGATATAGTTCTTCTCCTACCGAATGCATCGAAATGGGATTAAGAAAATATTGCGGTATTTAAAGGGAACTCTTTATATGAGTTTGTTTTATGCTAAAAACGGTATTGCAAATCGCTTTGTTTATGCAGGTGCATTTTATTTATTTGATCTCTATAAAGCTCAACATCAAATGGAGTACGTGTTTACATATGGAGGTACTACCATATTATGGCGCTCCACAAAGCAATCTATTATTGCTGCTTCAATCATGCTAAGACAGTAACAATTCATGAAGCAAGTAAGGAATGCGTATGATTGAGATCATTGATACATTTTATTTGAGAAAAATATGGGTTGGAATGTGATAAAAGACACAAAGTTTATATGAAGACAATGATGCATGCATAACCCAATTAAAGGGATGATTCATAGAAGAAGATAGAAAGAAACATATTTCACCGATGTTAGTCTTCACACATGATCTCCATGAAAAATGATAATATCGATATGCAGCAAAACTGTTCAAGTGACAATCCGATGATTTATTCACTAAATCTTTACCAACTTCAACGTTTGAGAAGATGTTATACAAGATTGGAATGCGGAGACTCAAATATTTGAAATAAGATTTTCATTAGGGGGAGTAAAATATGTGTTGTGCTCTTTTTTCCTTACTAAGATTTTCCCACAATATTTTTCTCATAAGGTTTTTATTGAGGTAGTTAATAATGCATATTACTAAATACATGTACTTTTTTTCCTTCACTAAAATTTTTCCCAGAGGGTTCTTCCTAGTAATGTTTTAATGAAGAACATTTTCTATTAATGAACATTGATAAGTTGGGATTTTCACTACTTATTAGCACATTTTTACTTTCATTTTAGTTCATAAGTACTTAATTGTATTCTTGAAAATTGATAGTATATGCTTAATAATAGGACGATTGGGAAATTATCCGATAAGATGAAATCCAACTCAAAAATGAGTAAAATAAACTCAAAAACAAAAAGCAGGAAAAAGGGCTAATGTGTGGAGCGCAGAATTCTTTCGGTGGCTGTAGAATGCAAAGAAAATCCAATAGAGCTTAAGAGCAATGTGCGTCCGCATAAGCCACCAAAGAGTTCAAGTTCAGAAAGATCCGAGTTCAAGCTTTACCGATGTGAGGACCACACAATTATAGTGTGATCGCAAAATCAAGCCATAAGGCTGCACACAGATTTGTGCGCAGAAAGGGCATGTGCGGCCGCACTCATTATTGTGTGGACCGCCGAACAAGAAACATGCGGCCCCAATTCAGAATTATGCAGCCGCAGACTAAGATCCTGCTAAGACTAGTGAATAAGTGCGAACCGCACATGGAATTGTTCGGCCGCAGAACCTCCGAAAGGGTACTTTTTTGAAATTTCTTTGTGTGTATAAATAGACTCCTTTCGCAAAGTTAGGTCAAGTTTTGAATATCCAAACATCTGTAGCCGTTTTTGCTTACTGGTTTTAGTAACTTTAGCTTACTTTAGTGATTAAACATTAGATTTTTATCTTTTAATCATTACATATGAGTTTAATTTTAATTTCTTCTCTATTTTCTTCATTACTCACTATGACTAGCTAGATTCTTAGCTAGGGTTGTGACCCAACACTTGTGAATAAACCTTATGGATGATTAATTTTATGCTTGTTTACGAATGAATGTTTGTTATTTAGCTAGGTTTATGCTTTAATTTTGGATTAATGGTTGCAAACATTGATTTATGCCTTATTGACTTAGTATCTTCTTGAGAAAGAGAGACCTAGTCTAGATCAACCTAGCTAACACCAAATTGGGTCAATTGAGAAATTGAACAACCCAATTAAAGGATTCAACCTAGAGATAGTAACAATCCGACTTGTACTCTTATCAACTGTTTCGGTAGATACCCATTTGGTTTTTAGAAAGTCAAATTAAGAAAAACCATTCTCTGACCGAGAGGTATTGAGTGGGCAATACAGTGTTGTCAGCCATAATACACCTTGTTCAACAAAATAGCGTAAAAGTCTTTATCCCATGGGGTGAACACCTAGGTCATGGTCATAACCCTAGTACTTTTACAACATTTGAAAAACAATAAAAAAATCATTTCTTAGTTTCAATTATTTAGTTGCAATCTTAGTTTAATTTAGTTATAAAACCAACCAAGTTTGTGGAGGTGCAATTTAGGATAGGTCAAGCTCATATGTCGTAATATATACTCCTAAATCCGAATCTCACAGCTCCATGTGGAATTCGACCCCGAATCAAAATTGGGTATTACTTTGCATAGATCGTTTCACTACCTCCAATAGAGGGTGTGGCTTGGACAAGATTAATTTTTGACACCGTTGCCGGGGAGCTTAAAACGAATTTAGTTATATGTTTGGTTTTGTGTGTGAATTGTCTTCTTTTACTTTCGAGTTACTAATCTTTTTTATGATCCTCTTGGAAACATGCTTATGGGAGATGTGGACATGGAATATGATGAAGTTGAGGAGGTTCCTCTAGAGACTCAAGCAAATAGACGAGGCCGACCACCTCAAGACATTATTCCTGTTCCACCCCCATCCACAAAGAGCAGCTCCACAGTGGGTGTTGCTGAATGAAGGCAACGTAAGTACCGTAGTCCCACCTTGTATTAGGGCGATAAATTTTCAAATCACAAATGTTATGCTTAAGTTGTTGGAATAATAAGGATTCTTCACGAGGGTGCCGAATAAAAATGTATACAAGCACATAAAAGGGTTTGTTAACACTTGTTAGGGGAGTAACCATACAAACGTCTCCAAGGATGTTTTAAGGTTGATGCTATTCCCTTTCTCTCTACAGGGGAAGGCCTTGGATTGGTTAGAGAGGTTGCTAAGTCATTTTATTCATACATAAGATGAATTGGCTGAGAAATTCAATTCCAAGTTCTTTTCTCCTAACATATGGAAACTCTTAGGGATACGATTCTAGCTTTCAAACAAGAACACAATGAGCCTTCGCATGGGATATGGGAGATGTACCATACTATAGTAAAAGAGTGATAGAGCAATGACATGACGGAGGCTATAGTTCATAAAACTTTCTGTAAGGGGATCAATACTACCAATCAATGCATAGTCAACCAACTTGCCGGTAAAAATTTCATGACAACGCCGTATGTGGAAGCTTGTGAGATCCTTGATGAAATGGAGGATACTTCATCGACATGGCAAAGTAAAGAAAAAGTTCCTCAAGGCGATCCAAATGTGATTCACTTGCATAAAGAATTACATGATCATGGGCAAGCAATCGCCGATTTGACAACCACAATGAATCAACTCGTCAAAGATTTACTTCAACAAGTGCAACGTCCGAACCAAGTTAATGCAATGGAGGGATTTAGTATAATGGTAAACAAAAGAAGGCAAAAGGGTCTTCAAATGCAAAATCGTTTTGAAAATTATACGCAAGATGATAGGTGGTTTGATCATGATGAATAATACAATGAACAAGAAGAGGAGGTACAATATGTGAACAACTACAAAGGCCAAAGAAACAACAATCAAAGCCCGCATCAACAACATGGAAACCACAAGAAAATCAAGGAAATTGGAATTCAAACAATCAAGGTAGTTGGAACAATTAAAACAACCAAGGAATTGGAACAATCAAAGTAATTAAGGAAATTTGAATGGTCATAATAACCAAGGCAATTGGAGTGGCAATAATCAAGTCTATTGGGAAGGAAACAACTAAGGAGGGAGGAGAAACAACAATAATCAGGGTCGGGTTTTCAAATACCCCCGACATATCAACAACCGAGCAACCTACCTCCCTATCATTCCCAAGGTTCAAGTTCTTCAAACACTAGGATGGGCCGAATAGAGAACATGTTCAAACAAATGATGGAGAAGAATACCGATTCCGATGTTCAATTAGCCTCTCACAACACTTCGATTCGTAATTTGTAAGTTCAATTGGGGCAAATATCGCAAGCTTTAAACACTCATCCTAAGGGCGCACTACCAAGTGATACAGTGGTGAACCCAACGGGTGGGAACAACGGGACATGCCATGACCGTTACTAAAAGAAGTGAAAAAGTGGGGAAGCAACCACATCAAGTCAAAAGAAAATTGTGGATGATGAGCAATTGGTACATGAAGATGAGATGCCAAGCAATAAAGTACAAGCAAATGATGAGGTGATAATTGATTTTGATGATAATGTGGAGGAGACTTGTGAGGAGGTGAACCATTCTAGGAAACACATTGTTGACATATCGGAATCGATAGTTCCAAAAGATAAGGCACCAATGCAAAGGCCTCCTCTTCCATATCCTCAAAGGCTTGCCGAAAAATGTAGAGAACCAATTCAAAAAGTTCATTGACGTGATAAAGAGTCAAACTATCAGCGTGCCATTGGTTGAGGCTTTGGAAAAAATGTCGGGTTATGAAAAGTTCATGAAGAACTTGGTGACAAAGAGGGAGATCAATAAATTATGAAACTATAAAGATAACACATCAAGTGAGTGCAATTGTGCACTCAATGGCTCGTAAATTGGAAGATCCCAACACTTTCACTATCCCTTGTACCATTCAGAGTGCCGACTTTGCCTAAGCTTTATGTGATCTTGGGGCAAGTATAAACTTGATGCCCTACTCGGTTTTCAAAAGTTTGGGGATTAGGAAACCAAGACCCACACCTATGAGCTTGTAAATGGCAGATCATACATGAAAAGAGCTTTGGGTATTATTAATAATGTGTTGGTTTCTATCGATAGATTCATCCTCCGGGTGGACTTTGTGATATTTGATTGTGAAGTGGACTATGAGGTGCTGATTATTTTGGTTAGACATTTCCTTGCTACAGGGAAGACTCTTGTTGATATGGAAGCCAGTGAGCTCACTTTTGGGTGGGTGATGAAAAGGTGGTTTTCCATGTGTACTAATCTATGAGATCAATTGGAGTTGGTTTGGTATGATTTGGCATTAGTTTTAGAAGTTGAAAATTCATCGGTTAATTAGGCTTGAATCGGTGGTGATTCGTGATTTCGATATTGTTTGATATGATTTAAGGCTTCGATTAAGTTTGTATCATGTTTTAGGACTATTGAATTGTTGGCGATACTTAAGCATTTTATCAATTAGAGCAGTATAGCATTATTTGGAGCTTGCAGATTGAGGTAAGTTTATTATGACTTACTCTTCTTGAGGGATTCTTTTTTAAAGCATATTTTGAGTTAATACATGATAGTATTTATAAATGGCATCCATACTTGTCGAGAATAGCAAAAAGGATTCCACCATGTGTTTCTACATTTGCTGCTTATGAAGTATCATGTGATTTTATAAGAATCTTATTTCCAAAACTTGTTTGCAAGATGACACCGAAAAACGTTATAAGTTTTATTAAAACTTATGTTCTGATAAAAGAATAAAATATTTGAATGTAAAAGATATATTTTCATGAAAAAGTATGTCTTCTAAAATTTGAACAATAGAGCACCAATTATTATATCTTTAAAAGATTGATGTTAAATTCCTAAAGGATTTAACATGAAAAAAGTTTTTCTTTTGATATTGTTGAAATGGTTTGGGTTGGGTATAAAAATTAGGATTTGATAAAAACAGATCACGTGAGGTTATTAGGCTATGAATCTATTTTTGATATTCAAATATTTTGGAAGTTACTATTCAAGACAACTGAGATTGGTTCAAATACTTACCATGTGTAAAAGCACCAGAAACACAGAAGTTGAAGCATTGGTTTTCTTATTATTTCTCTCTGCATTCATACAGCTTCTTTGGATGCAAATATATACAAGAAGGTTATACAAGTTGATAAGGACTGAGAGATAGAGTTACACAAGGATACAAGTCAAGAATAGCTTAAACCTATCCCTTCTCCGACTGGGAAGGACGCGGTCTAATACACCCGTTTCAAATTAAAGGAGGCGAAGACACGCTCAGTTTGGAACGTAGAAACTTAAAGCGTGCAGCTGAAAGTAGCTTTTTCAGGACATCGTCCAATTGATCTTTAGATGACAAGAATTGTACCAGGAGATCCTTCTTAGCGACCCTATACCGAACAAAATAAAAATCTATCTCAACATGCATTTCCAGCCTTTCTTCCTTTCATCATAACCGATGAAGATGCACTTCCTTGCCTTAGCATCTAGTTTAGTTCTTCGTGAATCTGTAATGTGGACGTAGCAGATCGATCCAAAGACCTTAAATTCTTTCACATTTGGCTTCTCGTTGTAGAGCATTTTGTACGGGGACTTCATATTAATCGGACCGAGTGGTACCCGATTAATCACATATGCCGCACAAGCCATACCTTCGGCCCAAAGAACTTTGGGCAAATGTTTAGCATATAACCAGCTCTTACATGTCTCAGTAAGATGTCAAATCTTCCTCTCTGCAATGCCATTTTGCTGAGAAGTGTCTACACATGTGAGCTGCCTTCGTATTCCCTGCCTCGAGCAGAATTGATTAAACTCCCGGGAAGTATATTCTCCCCCATTATCAGTCCTCAGCCGTTTTATCTTCCTCTGAAACTCACCTTCGACCTTCTCCTTGAACTCCAAAAATCTGGAAAATACTTCAGATTTTTGCACCACGAAATATACCCAAGTATATCGTGTGTAATCATCAACAAATACCACCATATAGCGATAACCAGAGAAGGTAGGTGTACGTGTAGGACCCATCACATCACTGTGAATGAGTTCTAGTGGTGCCTCGTATCTTGTTTGGGATCTATCAAATGGAAGACGATGCGCCTTACCATATTGACACCCTTCGCATAATGTTCCACTACCAAACGTAGTAATATGAGGCAAACTATCAACCAAATTTTGTTTACCATGACTTTTAACTTATCCATATTAAGGTGCCCCAGTCTAGCATGCCAAAGTGATGCATTATCATTCGTGCTCATCTTGTCAACATAAGATGTAGATGCTGACAAAACAAATAAATCTTTAACTCGCTTACCGGCATGGACGACATCTCCTTCCACCTTAGTGATATTTCGGAAGAACTTCACTCCATTTGGCTCGAACAGAACATAGTCCCCAGCATCCACAGCGTTAGCCACCGAGCAAAGATTTTTCCTCATCCCAGGTACATGATACACACTCTTCATAGTGATAGGATCTCCGCCATTGTTGAGAATGATTGTACCCTCCTTTTCTACCGGATAAACGGTATTATCCGCGGTGAGAATAGCTTCGTTACCTTCATGTTTCTGAAGATATGTGAACTTTGAGTCATCTCCGGTAAGGTGATGACCGCAACCAGAATCCACGAACCAGTCATCCTTGAAGTTGATGCTAGCGTAAGCATTTACCGAGGTAGTTTCCGTTGAGAAGCAACCACCCCAATTATCTTCGGTTTGTTCTGCTTTATCAGCAACATTTCCTCCCTTTAGCTTCACCTTACAATTCTTCTTGATGTGTCCAGGCAAGTTACACCGATAGCATCGAATAGTGCTTCTTTTCCCGTTGGCACTCTTTGGTGGCTCTCCCCCTTCATCTTTTCTTCTCTCTCTTTCATTCTTCTTCTATGGTC
Organism: Nicotiana benthamiana; assembly: GCA_034376525.1. Lineage (NCBI taxonomy): Eukaryota > Viridiplantae > Streptophyta > Magnoliopsida > Solanales > Solanaceae > Nicotiana > Nicotiana benthamiana. Next base: position 76,223,492 of record CM067324.1, on the reverse strand, counting down.
TATAGACTTTCTTCTTTCCAGAGAATAAGGCGTCACCTTGAAAGGATAAGGAGACTCCAGCCATTTGTTTTGCTAGAGACTCTTGAGAAGAGAGAAGATTCTCAAGCTCAACAAGGGAGGGTTGATTAGCCCACCCCTGAATAGAAGTGACAAAAGGAATATATTCTTTGTTTAATCCTCGAATAATATTCCTTTTCATTCGAGACTCCGAAATAGGTTCCTGCGGATCAAGAGCAGAAATTTCCGAACAAATATTTTTAATTTTTAAGAAAAATTCGGAGATTGAGAGCTCACCTTGAGTAGTTCGTGCCAACTCATTCTCTAAGTATTGCAGCCGAGCAACGTTCTTCTTGTTAAGCAATGCACTTAGAGTATCCCAATTCTGAGATGCAGACTTACACTCAACAATGTGATCAAATAGATCGTGAGAGATTGATCTCTTCAACACGAATTCCGCCTTTGCGTTTGAAGTCATCCACTTCTTTACGACATCAGCATTAGTATCAGTGCGTGTAGGGGCAACCTTGTTGTCTCCACCAACAACCTCCCATAAATCTTCTCCAAGAAGATAAGATTCCATGCAAGACTTCCATACCTTGTAATTGGATTGATTAAGCACCTCAATTCCAAGGCCGATAACTCTTCCACTTGAATCCATTTTTGGAACGCCAACGAACTTCTTCACCAAGAGTGACTTGACAAGATTCCAAGCTAACACTCTTGTAGCTCTGATACCATGTGAAGAAAAACAACTTCCCAAATTCCGGAAATTGCTTTCTTAGAGTAGTGAATTATGCTTCACTAGCCCAAGACTCACAACCAAAATTGAAGAAGAACGAAGAAGAAAATATAGCTCCAAAAATACTAGAACTAAGAAAGTGGAAGACTTACTTGAATAACTTGGAGAATACTTTATTAACTCAAGAAGACTTGGATTTTCTTTTTTGGACGATGAAAATGTGGAGGAGGGGGTGGGTATATATAGGCTTTCCACCTCCTTAATGGACGGTCATGATCTATTTAATCCTACGGTGGAGATTCGTCTTCTAGAATACTCCACACTTTTCTTACAAAATATCTAGATATTTTTATCACATACACTAATCTAGAAATATCTCTTACAAATATCTCCTAACTTCTATAATATTCTACACTATTCTAAAATTTTCCAAAAGTTACACTTTATAATTTTAACAGGGGACACCATTACCATTACCAACATGAACTTGATTTGGTCCTTTATAATCCTCAATCTGGTAATATGCGGTGAGATCAAGAGTGATGTAGTACGTCATTCCGATGTCAGGGAACCACTGCTAAGAAGGTGAGTTTGAGTCAAATACAATTGATAAGCCACTAGATTAGTCTCCTGATTGTAACATTGAAAGCAATTTGAGGCAGTTTATTTATATACAATGGAAAGCCCCTATAATCCATGGACGACTAGTGGAGTTCTAGCCAGTAATAACAACCAGAACGGGTTAGTCTTCGTTTGCCCATTGGAGAAGTCATAAGTTGTGGTGCAATATTTTATGTATCATAAACGAAACACTTTTATCCTTTATGATGATCCCTACACACAATCACAAGCTTATTGCCAAAAATAAGTTCTCCGGATGAATAAGCATTAGACATTCCATCTTCTGAAACCAACACTTTTGATGTTATTTGACGTACAATAATTTCACTATGCCTATTATGAATATGCACCCCCTGGGAGCGATAAACATGTTGGAATTTATTAACCAAAAAGATTCGGCTTTGCGCTATAGTTAGCTCAGCACCAATCAAGAATCCCCAACGAAAAAACATAAAAAGTCAAAAGGTCATTTTATTCAAAACCCCAATCGTGACATCCCTTCTCTCCCACTTCACACCTCAGAACGCACACTTCTTATAGAGATAAACGCGCTCTCTCATCATTTTAACCCGAAATGGCTGGGGAGAGGAAAGGTTCCTCTTTTTGAGGGTACTCCCGGGAACAGATTTGAAAGATTTTGTAGGTTTATTGATCAAGGTTTGACGGAAGAACTTTATAAGTTTCCAAAAATTGAAGACACATATCAAGAAATTGAATTTCAATTATTTGTGGAAACATATCAATTGGCCGAACCCTTGATAAAAGAAAGAGATGATGTATATGAATCACTCACATATTCTTCTTTTTCAATATTTTTCCATTGGAGCTTCCCTCATTCCTTTTATCGAACATAATGATGTGAATCAAGCTTTAATGAGTTCTAATATGCAACGTCAAGCAGTTCCTCTTTCTCGCTCCGAGAAATGTATTGTTGGAACTGGGTTGGAACGACAAGCAGCTCTAGATTCGGGGGCCTCTTGCTATAGCCAAACGTTGTGGTTATGGCCATTGCAAATTTGGCATTTTTGTCACTCGTTGGTCGACAGCCAAGGTTGAAAATAGGTGGAATAATTTCTGGAATTAATGCGACCACCTCTTCCACCACGACCTCGATTGGACCTTCCACGACCTCTGTTAGTATTGTTGTTGTATGAACAATCAGATTGTGCATTCTAATGGGCCAAGTTTGCTGAACAATGTTCGACTGAATCCCGGAGTAGAACTGATAGGTTGACGAATCATTGATGAACTCATGATTCAAAAAAAGACTATGCAAATTTGGGAAAAGTGATTGGTTGAGGTCGTGCCGATAAGGTGGTGACAATATCTTTAAATTCTAAATGCAATCCTTTGAATATGTAGATGTTCTGGTCTGCGAGACATAAATAGCGGTCAAATCATTCGAAATTCGTTTTGCCTTTTGTAGATATTGTGTGACAGATCATCTTGCTTCAAGTTTTGAAGCTGCATATAAAGTATCAAAATCTGAGTGTTTGAGGGAGAAGACAATGTATCCTCAAACACATCCCAAATTGCTTTCGAAGTGTTTAGTCCAATGATAATGGGAAGTGTCTTATATATGGAGGATATGATATGACTCAAGATTAATTGATCTTACTGGATCCATACTGCATAATCATGTTTAATAGTTATTGTTTGGAATCCATCGCCTGTGGAGTTGGCAACTGAGATAGGGGATTGTAACAAGGGTGACTACAATCGAAAAATCCATGAAGATTCTGGCCACGAAGAAATGACAATGATTGTGTGCACTAAAAATGACAATGAAGAAATGACAAGAGGGGTTGCTCCGATGGTAAGCAACCCTCACTTCCAACGGAGAGGTTGTGAGTTCGAGTCTCCCCAAGAGCAAGGTTGGAAGTTCTTGGAGGGAAGGATGCCGGGGATCTATTTGGAAACAGCCTCTCTACCCAAAGGTAAGGGTAAGGTCTGCGTACATTCTACCCTCCCAGACCCCACTAAGTGGGATTATACTGGGTTGTTGTTGTTTGCGCTAAAAAAGATAATTTATGACAGTTAATTTTATAGAGATAAAGTGGTGAGCATGGTTAAGTGAAGTCAGAGAAGAGAAAAGAGTTATGGACTGGGTATTGGCGGAAGAAGTGCTAGAAGGGGAAAAACATATCGTCATGGCTATAATACCATATAAAAGCACAACAAACAGAGAAGTTGAAGCACTATTTGCTGTTATTTCTCTCTGCATTCATACAACTTCTTTGGATGCTAATATATGCAAGAAGGATATACAATTTGATAAGGATTGGGAGATATAGTTACACTAGGATACAAGTTAAGAATAGCTAAAACCTATCCCTTATCCCACTGGGAAGGACACGGTCTAATACCATGGAACTACACATGCCGGTGTAGGAATGCATTCCAAAGCAAAGCTTAAGTTTGTGGGATAAAGTCTTCCATTAAGAGGACAAATGATTATTACTTAAAGTAATAAGGTTAAGTCGATTCGTACGACACTACGAAAAGCTGGACAGACAAGTAAGGTCAAATACTTGTTACTAGGTCGATCACCTAGTAGTTGCTTATTATGCCAGTGTTGGTATAGTACTCCCAGTGAAAGATAATGATTTTCTTTTGTTTAGGCCTAAGGAGACGAAACAGATTTCAATAGTTTAATCCAATTGAAATGGGTTTATATGATTTTTATTAAAATCTTGGATTGATATAATGTTCTAGAAACTTATATTATGGTTCACATTTAAATTGTCGTTTAATTTTAAATGATAAAGAGCATAGTTTATATTAAGTATTTATCACTTTATATCAAGTATTGGTTGCATAGATTTTTATAAAATCTTATCTCAAAAACATTAGTTAGAGAGAGTCTATGATACTTATTGAGTATCGTGGTGGTGTACTCAACCCTTAGAGCCCCTCCCCAGGACCTCACTTACTTTATGTATTTCAGGATGAGGTGTGATACATGGTATACGAACAAGACTAGTTTGACTCTGTTAGATGTGAACCAAAATTGCTGCTGGCTGCTGTCAAAAATTGTTGCTGCCTACCTTCAAAATTCAAAAAGGACCTGCTGAAAATATGATCAAAATTAGGCCGGCTTTCTTCTCCTTTCCGTTTTTTTGCCTAATTTTGACTAAGTTAATTTTGGTTTCATACTGCTTTCTTCTTGTTTTGCTCTTCCTCCATTTAGTATAAATAGGGGTGTTAGCAGAAGGTTTGTGATCAAGCTAGGAGCTCCAAATCCTTTGTACATCAATTCATTCAATTCTTCAATATATATTTCTTCCTTGCAAAATTAGAAATATTATTCTAATTTTATTATCTCCTTTTTATCACAAATATATCTCCCTAAAATATCTTGTCATTTTATTTCCCTATTTATTTTAACTTCTCTATAATTCTCAATTTTCAATCATCCGCTTCCGTTTATATATTCTGCAATATTCCCAACAAGTGGTATCAGAGCGTGATTAATTGAGAATTATTTTCAAAATGTCGACTATATTCGATATCGAGAAGTTTGACGAGAAATTTAGCTTTGCTATCTGGAAGGTCCAAATGAAAGCCATTCTAACCCAGAATGGTTCAAAGAAAGCACTGGCCGGAAAAAATAAGAAATCGGCTGAAATGACAGATGAACAATGGGAAGAATTGGATGACAAGGCACTTTCTGCTATCCAACTGTGCTTGTCAAAGGAGGTTCTACATGAGGTGGTAAGTGAGTCTACTGCAGCGGGATTATGGTCAAAGCTAGAATCGCTATATATGACTAAATCCCTGGCCAACAAGTTGCGGTTGAAGGAGCGGCTATACACTATTCATATGGCAGAAGGTACTCCTATTAAATCTCACATAGATGAATTTAATACCATTTTATTGGATTTGGAAAATATTGATGTCAAGGTTGAGGATGAAGACCGTGCAATTTATTGCTTGTGAGTCTTATACACATTTTAAAGAAATTATGTTGTATGGGACTAATGACACTCTTACTTTTGAAGATGTTAAATCTAATTTGTTGTCCAAAGAAAAATTAGATTTATACATTAATTCTGAAATCAAAGGTGAGAGTTTGACTATTAGGGGGCGGTCAAATGAATAAACAAGTACCAGTACAAGAAAATTTCGGTCTAAATCTAGGGGGCGTAAGTCTGATAAATCCTGTAAATTCTGCAAGAAGTTTGGGCACGAAATATCTGAGTGTTACAAACTTAAAAATAAACAAGAGAGAGAAAACAAAAAGAAATCTCCTGAAGCTAGTGTTGTTGAGTCTGAATCCGAGGGTGATGTTCTATTGACTGTTTGTTCCGGTAATAAACGGAGCAAAACTGAGTGGATTCTGGATTCTGGTTGTACATTCCACATGTGTCCACACATAGACTGGTTTGATTCTTTTGAACCGGTTGACGGTGGAGAAGTCTTGATGGGCAATGACGCTCAATGCAAGATTAGTGGGATTGGAAGTATCCAGATTAAAACTCATGACAATATTGTCAGAACACTTTCAAATGTCCGTTATGTCCCTGACTTAAAACGGAACTTAATATCCTTGGGCACCTTAGAATCTATGGGGTGCAGGTATGTAGCTGAAGGTGGAGTTCTAAAAGTAATCAAAGGTTCTCTTGTTATTCTGAAAGCTTCTCGTGTTGGAAGCTTGTATGTGTTGCATGGAAGTACTGTTACAGGTTCAGCAGCAGTTTCCTTGGCAGTACTTGATGCTGATCTCACTCAATTATGGCATATGCGTCTGGTACATATGAGCAAGAAAGGCATGCATATCCTGAGCAAGAAAGGCCTCTTGGGAGATTCAGGTACGGGCAAATTACAATTTTGTTAGCATTGTGTTTTTGGGAAACAGAAAAGAGTTAGTTTCTCCACTGCTAAACACCGTACCAAAGATGTTCTAAAATATATACATTCTGATCTGTGGGGACCAACTAAGGTTCAGTCTCTGGGAGGATGTAGATATTTTATGTCTATTATTGATGACTTCTCCCGTAAAGTCTGGGTTTATTTTTTGAAACATAACAATGAAGCATTTTCTGTATTCAAAAAGTGGAAAATACTTGTCGAGACTCAGACAGGGAAAAAGGTCAAAAAGCTCAGAACGGATAATGGCTTGGAGTTCTGTGACTCAAATTTCAACGAGTTTTGTGCAGCCAATGGAATTGCCAGGCACAAAACTTCACCAGGTAAACACCAGCAAAATGGTGTAGCAGAACGTATGAACAGAACTCTGTTGGAGAGAGCTCGTTGTATGCTCTCTAATGCTGGGCTGTGGAAGCGGTGTGATTTCAGGGCAGAAGCTGTTTCTACTGCATGTTACTTGGTAAATAGATCTCCACATTCTTCTCTTGATTATAAAATTCCAGAAGAGGTTTGGTCAGATAATCCTGTTGATTACTCTATGTTAAGAGTCTTTGGATGTCCTGCTTATGCTCATTCAAGTACGGGTAAATTAAACCCGAGCGCTATTAAATGCATTCTTCTTGGTTATGCTTCTGAATCAAAAGGATATCGTCTTTGGTCTCCTGATTCTCAGAAAATTATTCTGAATAGAGATATCACTTTTGATGAAAATGCATTGTTCTCTGGAAAAGACTCTATTGTTGCTCCTAGTACAGGTGATCAGCAGTGTACTAGTGAGAAGGTGGAGCTTGAATTAAGACCTATTGACAGTGTTACTGATGCTGATAAGGATACTGATGACGATGTGTCCACTAGCACCGCACCTCTTGTCGAACCACGACAAGAATATTCCATTTCCCTAGATCGACCCAGGAGGACAATAATACCTCCTGCTAGGTATGCTGATTCCCACTTAGTTGCTTATGCACTTTCAGATGCACAGGAAGTTGAAGGTGATCCATCTTGTTATTCGGAAGCCATTTCGAGTGTCAACTCATCCAAATGGCTGGTTGCTATGCAAGAAGAGATGGAAAGTCTTCATAAAAATGAAACCTGGGAATTAGTTGAGTTACCAGAAGATAAACGCCCACTGAGCTGCAAGTGGATTTACAAGAAGAAAGAAGGCATCCCAGGGGTTGAAAAAGCACGATGGAAGGCACGATTGGTTGTTCGAGGTTTCGATCAACGTGAAGGTATTGACTTTAATGAGATTTTTCCTCCAGTTGTACGTCATACCTCTATGCGTGTATTACTTGCTTTTGTTGCTCTCTTTGATTTGGAATTAGAGCAACTTGGTGTAAAAATTGCATTTCTACATGGTGAGCTTGATGAAGAGATTTACATGCATCAACCTGAGGGGTTTGTGGTTCCTGGAAAGGAACATTGTGTTTGCCGATTGAAGAAATCTCTATATGGGCTGAAACAAGCACCAAGGCAATGGTACAAGCGATTTGATGCATTTATGTTGGGGCAAGGTTTCTCAAGAATCCAATATGACAGTTGTGTTTACTTTAAAGAATTTTCTAATGGGTCTTTTGTGTATTTGTTACTTTATGTTGATGATATGCTCATTGCTTCTCCTGAGAACTCTCTTGTTGATAAGTTGAAACTTCAACTAAGCAATGAGTTTGAGATGAAAGACCTAGGAGCAGCTAAGAAAATTCTTGGGATGGAGATACACAGGGATCGTCAAGCTGGTAAACTTTATCTATCCCAGAAGAAGTATATTGAGAAAGCGCTTGAACGATTTAATATGTCTAATTGTAAACCTGTATCTACTCCACTTGGTGCACATTTTGAACTGTCTTCTGATTTATGCCCTAAGTCTGATATTGATGTGGCTTATATGAAAAATGTTTCTTACTCTAGTGCTGTTGGAAGCTTGATGTATGCTATGGTATGCACTAGACCTGATTTGGCTTATGCTGTTAGTGTTGTGAGTCGATATATGCACAACCCTGGTAAGGAGCATTGGAACGCCGTAAAATGGATTTTACGGTACTTGAAGGGTACTTCTTCTTTGGGCTTGGTTTTTGATAAAAATTCTTCTGTATCTACTGACATTGCGGGCTTTGTAGATTCTGATTATGGAGGGGATCTTGACAGACGTCGGTCTCTATCTAGCTATATTTTTACTCTTTGTAATTGTGCTATCAATTGGAAAGCTACGCTTCAGTCTATTGCTGCATTATCTAGGACTGAGGCAGAATACATTGCAGCAACAGAGGGTGTTAAAGAAGCTACATGGCTACGAGGTTTGGTTATGGAGCTTTGTGTTACACAGAGTCAGACTGTTGTGTTCTCAGATAGTCAAAGTGCTACCCATCTCACCAAGAACGATACTTATCACGCTAAAACCAAACATATTGATGTCAGATACCATTTCATTCGAGATGTTGTAGCTGCTGGAGATATAGTCGTCCAGAAGATTCATACTTTGGAGAATCCAGCAGACTTACTCACCAAGCCTCTACCTATTGCTAAATTCAAGCAATGCCTGAATTTAGTCGGATGTTCCAATTGTTAGTAATTTTGGTTCAAGGTGGAGATTGTTAGATGTGAACCAAAATTGCTGCTGGCTGCTGTCAAAAATTGCTGCTGCCTACCTTCAAAATTCAAAAAGGACCTGCTGAAAATCTGATCAAAATTAGGCTGCCAGGCTTTCTTCTCCTTTCCGTTTTTTTTTTGCCTAATTTTGACTAAGTTAATTTTTGTTTCATACTGCTTTCTTCTTGTTTTTCTCTTCCTCCATTTAGTATAAATAGGGGTGTTAGCAGAAGGTTTGTGATCAAGCTAGGAGCTCCAAATCCTTTGTACATCAATTCATTCAATTCTTCAATATATATTTCTTCCTTGCAAAATTAGAAATATTATTCTAATTTTATTATCTCCTTTTTATCACAAATATATCTCCTTAAAATATCTTGTCATTTTATTTCCCTATTTATTTTAACTTCTCTATAATTCTCAATTTTCAATCATCCGCTTCCATTTATATATTCCGCAATATTCCCAAAAAACTCTCTTTCTGAGGTATATGGTGAAACATCACTCCTATTCAGTGGTAGCTATCAGGTTGTTTTCTTATTTATATTAGGTGGCCATTCGCCCAAGTGTTCAGTTCTATTCTTTGGTATATAGGCTCCATAATTAGTTGTGAAGAGTTGTAATAATGGGGTTGTACACGACATACATGGAAAGATATTTATTTTCCTTAGTGTCATTGTTATGATTAAAGAGGTTTCATGTATTGTTGAATTGGGAATATATTCCATCATTTAACTTAAAAATATATAATTTTCAAAGAGCTTTCACAGTTAAATTAATTTTCCATGCATATTGTTTGGTGCATCATATGGGTTGGTTCGCATTGGTTAGATAGTATGCCGGATGTTGGTCATGTGGATTTGAATCGTCACAAGATCATTTACCACTGAGTAGCCAAATGGAAGAAATCCCAAAGAAGGCCATTATCGTCGTACCTGTTTGTTTTAGTCATAGAGTACCTTTCAAGGATGCTGAAAATCCTACAAACCAAACTTGACATCAACTATCACCCTAAATGTGATAAGTTGACCATAGTGCGGATAGGTTTTACAGATGACCTTCTGGTGTTCTGCAGAGGAAATACTACATCAGATGACATAGTTGTTTCAAAAGGTTTTCAATGGCCACAGTTTTGACAGCAAATATTTAGAACTTTTTTATATTTATTTTGGTGGTGTAAGCCAAATTGTGCAACATGAGATCCTAGACTAATTGGGATTCTCTAGAGGATAAATCCCCTTTAAGTATTTAGGGATGCCTTTGAGTGCTAAGATGATCTCTATCATGCAATGACAACTATTAATTGAGAGAGAATCAACTATTAGACATCCAAATACTCTTGTCTTATACAGGAAAACTGCAACTCATTAAAATTGTGCTATTCTCCATTCAGATATACTGGTCACAGATGTTTGTACTATCGAAAAGGATCATCAAGAGGATTGAGGCTACTTATCTTATGAGAGGTGGCGTGAACAACTCAAGAAATGCCTTACTAGCTTGGAAAAAAGTGTGTTATCCAAGGATTGCATACCGAGAACAATGATGCCATATGCAAGCACCTATGGAACTTATGTAAGAAGAAAGACAGATTGTGGGTTCAATGGCTCCATGTAAACTATGGGAAGGTGCAACTAATATGGGATTCTTCTCCAAAACAAGCATCATGGGTGGTTCAGAAAATCTTCAAGGCTAAAACTTACATTGTCTGGATGCAACTGAGACGTTAGATCACTTGTTTTTTGGGTGTGCTATATTAGCATTGTCTAGACTAAGCTGATGACATGGCAAGGTATACCACTGATGCATAAATTTATAAAATGACATTCACTGCTTGCATATACCACTTATGGCAAGAGAGGATTTTTCAGGAAGAGAATCGACCAACTAAAGTTCTTATTAGATTGATCATGCAGGAAGTAGTATGTAAAAGCACTTTTGAGGCCTAAGCTAGCAAGAAAACTAAAGGAATTTAGGATGTGTTTGGTACAACGGAAAATATTTTCAATTTTTTCATGTTTTATTGGCTTAAATATTTTCTTCATGAATTCATTTTCCTCCAATTGGAGCCAAATATTTTTCCTACCAATAGACGGGAAAATATTTTTCGAAACTCTTTTTCAACCTTCCCCGCTCTATTTTTTATCACCATCAACCTACCTCACCCCTACCCCAACCTACCCTACCCCACCTCGCCCTCGCCCTCCACCCTAAATAAAAATATCGGTTAAGGGTCAAATATATCCTTGTACTATTAAAAATAGGCCATATTTATCCTTCGTTTGAATTTTTTATCAAATATGTCCCCACCGTTATACATTAGGGTCATATATATCCCTCAGCCGTTAAAACATCCTTCCATATTTTTTAGTAGCACGTGGCATCTTATGATTGGACCAGACGACCCGCCCCATTCCTTTAATTTAACCCGCCCCGACCCAATTGTTAAATTATGACCCATTCTTATTTCCTGGATTTTGCTTTTACAGATTGATAGATGTTAATGAACAGCCTATCTCAATCAAGGAAGCTTCACCAATTGGCAAAGAAGCTCTTCCAAATTCTGGAATAGGCTTCTCTGGTTTTGACAACAGTTTTGCTTCAGATGCTTTCAAGGACTCATCATTTCGTACCACTCAGGACCCTTCTTTTGATGCTTTATCCGGAATAGAAGTACCAATGTCGTCTCTGTTAGAGGCTGCCAGTGACAGAGGTTCCCGAGCTTTAGATCTGTCCATTCCTTGTGACAGTATGTATTTTTATTTGGTTTTGTCCTCCTCGAATGTAAGATATATGTTTTTTAGGAGATTGTGGTCATGAATTCTGTATCTCAGTATGCTTTTGTTTTAAATTACCTTGTGCAGATACTGATAACAAAATCGACTGCAATAGTATGTCAGAAGAGGCATCTGATGAACACCTTATTCCAACAGCAGAATATAACGCTGGGTCATAATTTAACAATTGGGTCGGGGCGGATTTAATTAAAGGAATGGGGCGGATCGTCCGGTCCAATCATAAAATGCCACGTGCTACAAAAAAAATATAGAAGGGTGTTTTAACGGCTGAGGGATATATATGGCCCTAATGTATAACAGTGGGGACATATTTGATAAAAAGTTCAAATGGATGATAAATATGGCCTATTTTTAATAGTACAAGCATATATTTGACCCTTAACCGTAAAAATATTATTAAATGTACTTTCTTTTAATGTTATAGATACAAAATAGTACTTTCTTTTCATAATGTAGAAAATATATTTTCTTTCATTTCAACAAATAAGTATTTTTTTCATGCTATAAAAAAGTATTTTTTTATTTTAACCAAAAAAGGTACTTTATTTTCATGATGTAGCAAAAGTATTTTATTTCATTTCAACAAAATGAGTATTTTCTTTCCATGATGTAGACAAGTATTTTCTTTGCATTTCAACAAAAAAGTACTTTCTTTTCATGACGTAGAAAAAGTATTTCTTTTTCACCAAAAAAAGAGTATTTTTTTATAGTTATGGAGAATAAATTTCAACGTGTTTTTCGTAAAAAAAATAAAGAATCACATTAGTTCCTTTAGGTTTGTATGAAGTTTTAGAAGAATAATTAAACTATTGAAGAAAATACAGTCCTCAAAACGTTGGGTATTTGGTAGGGGAGGGGGGGAGGGTGAGAGGGGAGAGCAAGGAAACATGAGGACTTGGAGAAGAGGGTGAGCATAGTAGCATAAAAATATTTTCTACTCTTTAACCAAATACTAAAAAATATTTTTCGAAAATTTTTTCTTACTCACCAACCAAATAAGATAAAAATAAATAATAAAATCACTCATATTTCATGAAAAATATTTTCTTTCATACCAAATAACCCTTAATTTTTATGGCTAGTTTCTGGCAAGAATATGTAGATGAGTAGACAGAGGAGGCTTGAGAATTGGGTTGTCCGGTCTCAATTCATAAATTTTGATCTTGTACATATTAGTTCATTAGTAAATAAATATACTTTAATTACCTAAAAATAGGTAATATTTCAGAATTTTTGCGTAGTTAAAATTCTATCCTTCATTTTTACAAAAGCATAAGGAAAAAAAAACTCCTAGTTTTGTACATCACGCCTGCTTTGCATTAATATTAGTAACTTTATTAAAAGAAACTACTAACTATACTAAGTAACTAATGTAAAGTTAATCAAGTGAAATAAGTTAAACTGATGAGCAATCAGATTCAGTATTACAGTCCAAAGAAAATAAAGAAAATTTATCAGAAATTGAAAATTAACAACCAATGCGAGCCTGATTCAGACTTTATATCTAAAGTATGAAGTAAACCAACTCCAAAGATCATGCTTCAAAGCCTTTCTACCACTTGGGTGTGTCGGAGTTCCCTAAGAGTTTCATAAGAACTCCGGACAGTGCTTACACCCAAAAGTATCGCCATATTAAGTCAAAGTGTAGTGTGGAAGGGCCAGCTCTCAGATGTCCAAGTTCAAAGAGAACATAAGGTCCCAAGACAAGGCTCACAAGAGGGGTAAGCAGAACTTAGGAACTAAGAGAGAAAGAGTGCAGGTGCAGAATTCTGGAAGGGGAAGGGAAATAGGACACATAGGGATATAGGGAATGGGAAGTTTGCAAGATCACAAAAAAAAAAAACAAGCTAATGGGCATGCTTAGCAATGGGATATGCTGGCACACCCTCCGGCCTGTTTAGAGGTTAAGACCCCATTGGTTCAAAATTCAATTCATAAAACACAACTCATATTGTCATGCCCTAAGTCACCACTCACAAATATTGGGATAGGGAACCAAGGGTCACAATTAGAGTACAAAAATCCAACTAATTTTCAAGACTAGCTGCTATCCCACATCGACCATGTGGAGATAAGAGTCCAGAGAGGAGGGCTACAAAATTCGATTGCAAAAGAATAGTGAATTATCTTTGCGCTTGGGGCAATGACACAGCTAGTGAGGTTCTAACCGAGGCGCGTCTATTGCTGGTTGAAAACTATTTCCAAACCCCCTCTTTGGCCTGGGTTCTGCCCTGGCCATTGAGAATTTTTGAAAGGGCTTCCCTTTGGGGTAATGCCCTCCAATTATTAGCAAGTCTTAGCAATCACAATTTCCTCAAATATAATACTTGATAATAACAAGTCGCACAACCATAATGGACAAGTGTATGTTGCTGAATGACATTGAAATTTCCATGTTTTGTTAGGCTTAAAATATAATTTTGAAATTTTGACGAATAAACGGTTAACAAAACTCAAGCCAAACCATATTTACAATCCACACAACGTGAAGTTAAGTTCGCTTTGCACATTCCTTGATCAACTATAAGGTGTTTATACGTTTATAGGCCAGCCTCTTCATTTATGATTTGCAGCTACCAATTATAAGAGGGAAAAGGGGCTATGATATCTTAGATTATGCTCTATTGAGATGCTTCCATAATCCAGCTTGTACCACAGACTGATCCTTTTTTCCCATAATTTGTAGACTCATCTGTGCTTATTGTTGCAGTAAGCATTGATATTCTTTTGCTAGAATCAGGGACGCAGATACCTTTCTCGTGATTATACTTTGTTCACTTTAAAGTGGTTCCATTTGTTGTGTTCAGATAGTTGGCTCGTAAAGAAAATGCAATTCAGTTTTAGACACCATAAACGTAAAGGTGCATGAAATAGAAATTGGTACTAGACTAATCATATTCTACCAGTTACCTACGTTCCTTCTAATCTGAGAAGGCATTGTTGACGTCCAAATAGAAAAACAGCATTTCGTTAAAGCTTGGTGATTCTACCATATAGAAGAAAACTTGTACTCTATGAAAATAGTCCCACGAGCCATGCCTGAGAACAGTTGCAAAGAAGCATAATAACTCTAAATAAGCTAATTAGAAAACGGTTAGCAACTAGAACTTGGGTGCAATCACAACCATTCTTTACAAAGTTTCCAAAATCTTCCTCACCGTCTTGCACCTTGAACAAACTATCAACGGCGGAAGAAAAAAAGGAAAGAAAACATGGCAAGCAGAAATTAGATGGAGCTCAGGATTTACAAAGGTAAACTAATTTAGATCAACCTTGGTCATCTCAAACTCTGTACATTGTAATGGATCCGGAACCCCGAGCACCAGCATCACTATGACCATGTCAGTGATGACCGCCCCTTTTAAAAGACACCAATAGATTTGTCCTTGTGTTTATCCTCCCCATCATCTCCAGCCTGTTTTATAGATATATAACTAGGCTTAAAAAGGAACTTCAACAGAACATTGTTTATATGGTGCAAATATCACACCTCCTTGGTTAGATGCTGCAGAGTATCCAAAATCTCTGAGAAATCAGGTCTTTGAGTTGGGTCTTGCTGCCAACATTTCTGAAGGAGTTCCACAAGCTTTGGATGAGCATGCTTTGGAATCATCGGCCGTAGACCCTGATATCATCATTCCAACAAGGAATTGTAGCTCAGCAAGAAAAGATGTCACTAGAAATATAAATGACATTACACGCATATTACCTATTGCATAACGCCTATTGCTGCTGGTAAGGGTGTAAAGCATGCATATGGAATCTGCCCCATCGTACACATGATGTAAGTCTCGGTGATAAAGAAATACCAGGTGATACTGAGTAGCAGTAAAACTTACTTCTCCAGTCAGAAGTTCCCACAGCACTATACCAAAGCTGAAAACATCGGCCTTGTGATCATATGGTCTGTGTTCAATTACGTTTCAACAACAAGAAACCTATTTTAGGGTTGAATCATAAAACAACTCGAAGTAAACTAACTTGCTGACAAATGGTTTATCATAAATTAGGCTTCAGCCGTCGCTGAAATACAATGTTGAAGTGGGATTGATATAGAAGAATGGTGAAAAATAAAGAGTAAAGATGCCAAATCCTAAACACTATACCAGCAAAATCTTAAACCCTCAGCATGACAAATTGTAAAAGGAATTCTTGGGGGTACACTGAAGCAAACTGAACTTAAAACTCAGAAAAACCTTATTTAAAGTGACTCCTTGCGCTTGAGTCCCCAGCACAGCTTGAAGGGACAATCACATTTCGTTAAGTCAATCAATCAACCAACAACTCCCGCTCCAACCTAGTTGAGCTCGGCTATATTAAAAATCTACTCTATATGGATCCATTTTATTCCAATATTCAATCACAAATAACTCTAGTTTTAATCATTTTCTAAAACTAACGATTTTCTAAAACTCATACTTATACTTATCCCTGTACTGATGTACAAATCTCCAACCATACTGAAGATGTTCCATAGGAACATAGCACCTAATGCAAGTGCAAGAACAACAACTATGCCAAAATCCTAATTGACTTCTCTCATGTATGGATCCTCAGCTTTCACTCCAGTAATTTCTTAGCTTAATTCGTATGGATTTCGATAGAGGTAGGTTTTTTCAGACAATTTGTCTTTATACGAATTTAGGTTTACCTCGTTGCTGTTAACATCTTTAATCATCTTAGTACCATAATTCTGACTGATACATCCAGAGGGTAGGACATGTCCAAACTATCTCATATGTTCACTAATTTTATCCTTTCATAGTAAATCTTGTCTAGTCTTTGTATGATTGCACATCCATCCTGACATCTGCGCATCTGTAGCACTTGTATTGTGGCTTTGAATGGTCCAACATTTGCTCCCATACATCATTATTGGTTGTCACAACCATTCTATACTGGGTAAATATCTTCCTATTGTATAATATACTTCCAGTAGCACTCCTCCTTTTCAGCAACCCTATTTTAGTTTTATATGTCACATCTTCATCTATCATGTCAATATCATTCTCATGTAAGACTAAGAATTGTTTGCATCTAGGCATCACAAATCCATTAATCTCACGTGAACTTCATTCTTCTTGTGGAACAACAAAACCTAAGCATGAGATAAAAGGAATCTTTGGTACACCAATCACACATGATGTGAACAAGAAAAGTAATATATCAGTTTCATGACTTCCAACCGAATTCAAGATATTGTAAGAAGCTTTGGGTGGTATATGAAATTTACATCTTGCACACCTCAGGAGCCATCCATCTATATGTTCCACTTTCTGCAGTCATCACCCCTGTTTGAGCCTGCACTCTGGCAACCCCGAAGTCACCAACCTTAACAACCTATACAGGAGAGACATGTATCTAGAAATCAATGAGAATACACCGGCAAAAAAAAAGGAAAAAAACCTTTGAATGGAAAAGGATCATTATCTTAAAGCAGGCACTTAGCATTGGGATGATTTAAGGAAAACACATCGTTTTATTTCCTTAAAATGAATATATCAATAGTATAGACATTATCAAGAATATTACGGCAGTATGGTAGTTAATGGAGCGCACTGTCTGCACCTTTTGTAACTATAAAGTAATTTGAGTTATCTATTGATCAAGCTCACTCTCTTTTAATAGTATCATTGAACATCTAATAGGATTATGGTAGTAAGTAAAGTGCATGTGACTTGGCATTTCGATCTCGCTTGCTTATTCTTTATTCTTACGAATTCAGTTTTGTATTCTATTAACAACTTCTTTTCTTTACCTTGGACAAAATTTCTTTGACAAGGATTTTCATCAGTAAGGCATTTGGGGATATGCATGCTTTAGAAATACCTATGCACTTCAAGAACTTGATGTAACTATCATAAGATAGCATTTTCAATGTCTCATTCAATACTCTTGGATAGCCTAGTTATACAAGAAAGTTATTTCGCATATTCTCTAATGCTAGTGAAATTCTAACCTTGATAAGCCCGACATCTTTCCTTTTTCAACAGCTTCAAACAATGGGATATAGTAATCTGAATACTATACTTAGTAAGTGATGACATGATATCCCGAATTTCAAACAGTAAGACTACATGACCAGCTTTCTGACATAGTGTAGATACATCTCTGACTTGCTCCATGTTCATCCATTAGAAGATTGGCAGTCTTCAGATCCCGGTGAATTATCTTATTCTGGTGCAGATAATTCATTCCCTTAGAAACATCAGCCGCAGCTTTGAGGAGAGCAGGAAGCTTAAAGGCACCCTTTTGCTTGTGCAAAAAATTGTAAATACTTCCTCTGGACATGAACTCTGATCAAGAGTAATCAAAATGCAGCTTTCAATTGATATGATGGAGAAGGATAGATACCCATAGGTTCTAGAAGTAATTTGAGATAGAATGCAAGTATCAGCAGCTAAAAGACACGGTTCAAAATTTTGGCCAATTCAAAAGAAATCAACAGAGACCCAGCATTTCTCTGATACCAAATATCACAAAACTTCAAGCTTAAAAGACTGAGATCTCAAACTATACCAGTCACAATGCATAGGTTTGGAGATCGCGTGCATGCCCCTATAAATTGAACGACGTTTTTGTGCCGAATTTTCCTACAACACGAAATAATAGATCTCAACAAGGAAATTAAAACTGAGAACTGGAAATTTAAATCCACAAGCAGAATTCCCCATACATATTTTGGATTGATTATTATTTCTCAGGACAAAGTGCAGTTTAATCATGTCCAGGACAAATTGACTGCCATATTTTTTTTGGATAAGATAAATTCCATTAATAGAGTACCAAGGAGGTACGACAAATTGACAGCCATATGTAAGAAAAGATTGGCACATTCACTTAATCTAGAAAGATGACTTGTCAATTGCAAGAGAATCTTTTATTTTAACCAGACGATGTTCCGATGAGATCATGTTTCACAAAATGATCAAGCTTTTGATAAGGTTAGGAAAATCTTTACAAGGGCAGAAGCTGATCGGATTTCATGCTAACTTAATCTTTCACTATGTGTGTGTCGTCTGTTACCATGAAGCCAATTACGGAAAGAGTTATGAAATACTTAATTTCCATGTTAATGCATGTAAAGAGATCACCAATTCAAGTACTAAAGTGAAAAAGGTAACCCCCTAGATCCCAAATTGAATGTCCTGTTTAACTTTCTAGAGTCTGCTTAGATCATTTTTTGAGATATACTATATTGATGTATTTTTTATGAAAATTTCAAGAGCAAAATCTTATTTTCCAAGAACTACTCAGTCCTCTTTCAATTCTACTCGGGGTATTGGTTATGCTGACACTTGATAAACTAAACAGGACATTTAATTTCGGACCAAAGAGTGAAAAATAGCACATTCTACTTTTTCTGTAGAATAAGCCACTATCTCTAGAAGTGGTGAAACAATCTGGTCTTGATTAGTCTGCAACTCATGGACAGACTCCTCTTTCACATAAATGAACAGAAGTGAGGTTGTAAATCCTAAAAGAAGTGCTCGTTCCAGAATGACCATGTGTTAGCATTATGATTCCTACTAAAGACAATAACCTTCATATTGAATAATTCGGAATTAAACTACATGAGCGGAAGCTAACCTGAATCCATATGTGGAAATTGTTGAACCTCCTTTGATGATTGTCCTTATGTCCTTGTGAACTCCTTGATCCTTTCTTCAAGATTTCTTGAAGTTGTATATCACCACAAGTATGCTCCACAAGATTTAAACAATATGTGAATGGTTCACAATAATAATGTTATGACAATAATCAAATTGGTATATGGTTTTCCACACTATTTGCAAGACAACAATGGAGTATTTTGGCTCTTGATTCAATGGGAGGAAGAAGAGTCTTGTCTTGCACTAATGTGGGAACCATAACCCCCACTTAATAACAAATGAGTTACATAACCCAAGAGTCACAAGAGTTACATAACTCAAGAGTCACAAGCATGTAACCATGGTTACATATATGTAACCTTAGTTAGCCCATCATCAACTAAGGTTACCCTTTTGGGTATCCACACATTAGTCCTACACTTTATATGACAATATATTGGCCCCCTTAACCTTATGTCCATAAGACCACTTATTTAGGCCAAACCAAAAGATAGCACATAACATATAATTTATCCATATATTATTCATATGTGTGTAGATATAAGTCCATATATCTAGATATAAATCCATATATCTTACAATCTCCCACTTGGACGAGATACACATACATATGCACAAACCTTAGCATTATATGTTACATTATAACCTTATAAGCTCAAAGTTGCTATCACAATAAAATTGTCATGAACAATCCGGTCCATCAATCATACCAACATAGGAACTAAGTGCTCGTCGTTACTCATTCGTAACTAGAACCAATCATAGCTCACGTATATCAGTATAACCAACGACATGGATCAAGTGTAGGTATGTAGCATGGAAATAACATAAAGTGTGGTCAATAGAATGTCTATTTCCAACTGGTTCTCTTTATTGAGATCAAACATAAACTGTAAGAGTACAAAAACTTTAAAACTGAATATCTGCGCAGATATAACTGAATTACTGAATTTCTGAATATAATGAACAATACATAAATGTGCAATACAAACTCCCACTAAAATACATAATCCTTATCTGATTTGACACCCATACAAGCAATATGCTCATGAAATACTTTTGGTGTCAATCCCTTAGTGAGCGGATCCGCAAGCATGGAGTTTGTACTTATGTACTCAATGCACAATTGTCTATTTTGTACTCTTTCTTTAACAACCATAAATTTGACGTCCTTATGCTTTGCTTTCGTCAAATTACTGTTGTTGTTATTAGACTAAGTGGCAAAACCGTAGTCGGTATACCCGATGATCTCAAGCTGGTCCGAACTCCGATATGTAAGCATGTTATCCTTTGTTCTCTGTAAGTACCTTATGACCCTTTTGGCTGCCGACCAATGGTCCATTTCCGGATTGCTTAGATATCTGCCTAACATCCCAACAATGTATGCTATATCAGGTCGTGTACATACCTGAGCATACATCAGACTACCTACCGCCGAAGCATAAGGCGTCTTCTGCATTTCTGAAATTTCATAATTATTATTTGGGCACTGTTTGAGACTAAATTTGTCTCCCTTAGCAACAGGGGTGTTGCCTGGTTTACAATCCTGCATCCAAATCTTTTCATAACCTTATCGATATAGCCCTTTTGTGACAGACCGAGAACGCCTTTGGAGCGATCTCGTTGTATCTGAATTCCTAATACAAAAGAAGCTTCACCAAGATCTTTCATTTCAAATTTCTTTGAAAGAAATTTCTTAGTTTCATGCAATAATGCTATATCATTACAGGCAAGCAGTATGTCATCGACATATAAAACCAGAAAAATATACTTACTCCCACTGAACTTATGGTATATACAGTCATCAGCAATATTCGGTTCAAAACCAAAAGATGTAATGACTGCATGAAACTTATAATACCATTGACGAGAAGCTTGCTTGAGCCCATAGATGGATTTCTTTAATTTGCAAACATTCTTCTCTGATTCATCCGAAACCAAGTTTTCAGGTTGCACCATATAAATTTTTTCCTCAATGTCACCATTGAGAAACGCTGTCTTAACATCCATTTGATGAAGCTCAAGATCAAAATGTGCTACTAATGCCATTATAGTCCTAAAAGAGTCTTTCGATGAAACTGGAGAGAAAGTCTCTTTATAATCAATGCCTTCTTTCTGAGTGTAGCCTTTTGCGACAAGACGAGCTTTATACTTAATAACATTGCCCCCTGAATCCCTTTTGGTTTTAAAAATCCATTTACAACCAATAGGTTTCGTACCTTCGGGCAATGTAACAAGCTCCCAAACGTCATTATCGCTCATAGACTTCATCTCATCATTCATGGCATCAATCCACTTTTGAGAGTTAGAACACTTAATGACTTGACGGAAGTTGATTGGATCATCTTCCTCAAGTCCAATATCACTTTCTTGTTCTTGGAGAAATACTACATAATCATCCGAAATTGCATTTCTCCTCTCTCTAGTGGATCTCCTTAATGGCACTTCAGTTTCTTGAGGTTGTTGAGTTTGATTTCATTAGTTATATCAGGGTCCTGATGGGGGAGATTTTCGAGATTGTCTTGAACCGGAGTTGTGTGATCCGAGTCAGGAAGACCAAGATCAACAATTTGAGGGAAAGACACATGTTCTTCCTCAAAGATAAAATCTCGAACAACTTTATCCCCACCCCCCAAACTCAATATCCTCAAAAAACCTAGCATTACCCGTCTCAAAATAGTTCTAGAAGTGGGATCATAAAACTTAAAACCCCTGAATTTTTTCAGAGCATCCAACAAAATAGTTACTAACCGTCTTAGCATCCAGTTTCTTTTCATTCGGCCTATAAGGCCTTGCCTCAGCTGGACAACCCCAAATGTGTAAGTGCTTAATACTGGTTTTATGCCCAGTCCAAAGTTCATATGGGGTTTTGATTGTAGCTTTAGTTGGAACTCTATTAAGAATATAAGTTGCGGTGTTTAATGCTTAGTCATGAATAAGATATAGGTACCCATAACGAGAGTAATCGTCTATGAATGTGATAAAGTATTGTTGACTATTCCTACAAGGAGTAGGGAATGGCCCACAAATATCCGTATGTATCAATTCTAAGACGTGCGAAGCTCTCTTAGCACCTAATCTAGTCTTGTTTGTTTGTTTTCCCTTGATACACTCAATACAAATTTCCGAATTTGAGGAATCAAGCGAATCAAGAATTCCATCTGACGCGAGTTTCTGAATTCTTTGAATGGATATGTGACCCAAACATTTATGCCAGAGTGAAATAGAATTCTCATTAGTTAATTTCTTTTGGTACCACTTAAACTTGTATGCAAAGTTTCTTTATTTGAAGTTATTGTATCAACCAAATATAAGCTATCAAATGTTGATAATACACCAGTACCAATAAGATTTGAATTCTGAAAGAGACTAACTTTATTGTCCCCAAATGTACATTTATAACCGGATATGTCCAATTGGGGAACAGAAATTAAGTTCCGTCTGAAAGACGGTACAACAAAAGTCTCATCCAAATCTAAATGAAAACTGGTTTTAAACAACAGCCTAAATTTGCCAATAGCCTCAACTGGCACCTTCTTGCCGTCACCCACATAGATGTATCTTTCACCATCATTTGGTTTTCGGCAGTTCAGGCAACCCTGCATTGATATACTTATGTGAGTAGAAGCAGCAGAATCTACCCACTAAGTATCCTTAGGTACCGAAATTAAATTAACTTCCGAACAAACAAGAGAAAGAAATGTACCTTTTTCCGCACGCCAGGCATGGTACTTGGTACAATATTTCTTCACATGATCAGTCCCCTTACAGAGAAAGCAACCTAATTCAGTGATTTCAACCTTAGGTTGCTTATGTTGCTTAATCTTGGGCCTTGCAACCGCAACTTCCTTACCTTTCCTCTTCTTAGTTTCCTTAGAAGAGGATGCCAAATGAGCACTGTCAGTCATATCTTGCTTTATCCGTTCCTCTTCTTGCACACAATGTGAAATGAGCTCATTAAGAGTACATTTCTCCTTCAGGCAGTTGTAACTAACCTTAAACTGATTAAAGTGTGCAGGAAGAGATATCAAAACAAAGTACACAAGCAGTTCCTCAGGTAAATCCAACTTGAGTGACTTAAGTTTCGAAGCAAGATGAGACATTTCCAAAATGTACTCCCGAATGTTTCCCTTGCCCTTATACCTCATGGAAACAAGTTTACTCAATAGTGTACTTGTTTCCGCCTTTTCTTTTTGAATAAAACGCTGTTCGAGGTTTTCAAGAAAAACTTTGGCATTAGGTTCATCATTCATAGTGCCCCTGAATGATTCTGGAATTGCACGTTTCATGATCATTAGACTCATGCGATTCGAGCGTTCCCACTTCTCCATCGCTCTCTTTTCATCAGGAGAGGATGTATCCTCAAGAGGAGTAGGTTGCTCAATCCGAAGAGCAAGGTCAAGATCCATGCAACCGAGAACGATCATGACGTTCTCTTTCCATTCCTTAAAGTTAGTGCCGTTAAGCACAGGGATGCTATTGATGTTGGCAGAGATCTTAGAAGCAGAAGAATTTACTAAAAATAGAACAAAAGGATTACTGAATACATGCTTACAAATACTTGAACTTTAACTTTATAGATTCAAAATTAGGCATTCCCATTACAAGATACCTAGCACAACATTGATTTTAGTCTTTGGACAGAAAAACAACTTGTAAGTGGTACTCTTGGTGTAGTGATCAAACATAGACAATAAACTCCTGTCAAATATTAAACCTTCCTTTGGGCCGATTTAATATTCACATGGAAAACCAAATAATTGTCTCATATTTACCACCACAAGTATGTTCGAATTCCTGCCAAATAACACCTTCCTTTGGGCCGGTGTTAAACGCATGGAAGACTAACATCCACAGTCATCTTATATTTTAAAATTAATCAATCTACACAATAGAGGTTACTTTGGCAACATAATGCTTCAATTGAATAATTAAAATATTAGATGCTATAAACTTTAGTTCCTTAAGCCTTATTATGAATCTCAACTTAATATGTTACATATTTTGATATGTAACACTTGAATATTAATTGTTGTTTACTTGATAGGACAATTCCATATAATATTAGAACTGATGGACTTTAAAATAATTAACATTCACTGAAACTTAAGAGAGTTCAAACGTTTTTAACCTTACTGGACAATAATAATCGATTGTAAGCAATAGACTATCGATTATCTTTGGCTTAAAAAAAAAATTTCAGTTACTGGACCAATATAATCGATTGTCAAAACCAGACAATCGATTATTTTGGTTTTGAGAAAAAAAAATTTTAAGTTTCTGGACCAACATAATCGATTGTCAAAACCATATAATCGATTATGCTGGTTTTAAGAAAATTTTATAAGTTTCTGGGCCATTACAATCGATTGTCCACAATAGATAATCGATTGTATGGTATAATTAAAAAACGTTTCAACTCACTGGACCAGAACAATCGATTGTATAGAATATACAATCGATTATTCTGGTGTTCCAAAAAAAAACTGCCAGAATTTTAAACGTCATAGACAATCGATTGTATAAGGAATCAATCGATTGTCTTGAGGCAGTGACCAAAAAAAAAATTCTGAATAACACATGATTTTCAACATGAATCTTAAACATAAAAAACATGTTGTTAACCAACTAAAATTATGCTATTTACAATGTTTTAACATGATATTAAAATATCAAATTACAACAAAACATAACATTCATAAGATCATGCTATTTCATGGTAACAAAATTCTAATTAAACTTAAACATGAATCCTAACATAACATGAATCTTATGAACATCCAAATTATCCAAAAAATGAAGGGTGGCTCTGATACCAATTGTTAGGATTATGATTCCTACTAAAGACAATAACCTTCATATTGAATAATTCGGAATTAAACTACATGAGCGGAAGCTAACCTGAATCCATATGTGGAAATTGTTGAACCTCCTTTGATGATTGTCCTTATGTCCTTGTGAACTCCTTGATCCTTTCTTCAAGATTTCTTGAAGTTGTATATCACCACAAGTATGCTCCACAAGATTTAAACAATATGTGAATGGTTCACAATAATAATGTTATGACAATAATCAAATTGGTATATGGTTTTCCACACTATTTGCAAGACAACAATGGAGTATTTTGGCTCTTGATTCAATGGGAGGAAGAAGAGTCTTGTCTTGCACTAATGTGGGAACCATAACCCCCACTTAATAACAAATGAGTTACATAACCCAAGAGTCACAAGAGCTACATAACTCAAGAGTCACAAGCATGTAACCATGGTTACATATATGTAACCTTAGTTAGCCCATCATCAACTAAGGTTACCCTTTTGGGTATCTACACATTAGTCGTACACTTTATATGACAATATATTGGCCCCCTTAACCTTATGTCCATAAGACCACTTATTTAGGCCAAACCAAAAGATAGCACATAACATATAATTAATCCATATATTGTTCATATGTGTGTAGATATACGTCCATATATCTAGATATAAATCCATATATCTTACACCATGAACATATGACTGGCACACCTCATAATGAAGACCTCTTGTGACAACTCCTTTAACATATCCATATTCAATTGCTCTGGCTTTAGAGACGGTAGAAATTTTCTGGTGTATAGAGGAGTGTAGAACATATCAGATAGAGCTTGTAATGTGATAGCTAGCTATGTAAGTGATGTTATGATTTTGTACAGTTTACGGGTGATTAATATAAAAAGTGATTAATTACCAAAAAAAAATATTTATTTGATTCGGATTTTTTATTCGATATTAAATCAAATCTAGTCGGATTTTTTAAGCGATTTAATTTGACTTTTCGATTTGATATAATTTTTCGATTCGGTTTGAACACCCCTATCTAGCTTGAATGATTGCTATCGAATGTTGATTGCTGAAATTGGTTTTAAGTTATTGATAGCAAAATTATTCTTTAAAATCAGTATGTATGTATGCCTCTTTAAACTCTCACATTTTCTTCCACCTTCTAAATAAGCTAATTCGTTTCAGGTCATCATTTCTCCAAATAAGAAGCTTTAATCACAAGACGAAATGTCCCAATTGTTAAGCATTTAGGACCCTGCTCCTAGTAAAGCCTAGTTGATAGATGTTACGGGAGAAGATTTAACCTAAAGGACCCCTAAGTCTTGAATTCAGGAAAAGATCTCCATTTTCATTTTCATATTTTCTTTTTCTTTATGTAAGTTTGAAATTAGAAAATAACCTCCATCGGTCAAGAAGGAGATTGATTAATAATAATAGATTAATAAACAATCAAGAAGGAGATTGAAATCAACCTCTATCGGTCAAGAAGGAAGTTGATTAGCGACCATTGGTTGATTAGCTCAATTGAAGACTTAAATAGGTCTTTCAATTAAATGTAGAGGCGACGTTAAAAGTCGGTATATTGATTCGGTCGAATTTAATAACTTTTGTTTAAACATGCAGTATACTTCTATTTTAAAAAAAAAATTACTATTATATATATATGTGGCTTATCTATGCTGCTTCTTGAACCTAGCTTCCTTGATATTCCTGTGCTTGTCTCTTCTTAGTTGGATTTGGTTTTCCTCTACTTTTTTTCTTTTTCTTCTTTGTTTTCTTGGGATAGTTTATCCTCCTCTTCCTACAACATAAAACTTTATCAATATATTTGAAACCAACAATTGCTGGAATACAAAATTCAAATTTACGTAAAGCTGTGATAAATTTAGAAATCACATAATACTCATTAAGGCTGATCCCATTTTAGACAAAGGCATAATTGCTACATTTTTATAGTATTTTTATGTTTATAGTCTTAAATAAGTGACCTACAATTAATGTAGAATTCTCTATTTTTATTTGGTAGCTAGACCAAGTAAACATTGTGGTACACAGACATTACTTCTAGTACTAGTTAATATGGCAACCCCCACAATTTATATACTAGCTACTCAGTAAATGAATTCGAATTCACATGACAATTCCCAACATGTCACGTCATTGGCTGTAGTCGATTTTAGAAAATACAGAAGGACTACAAATTTTATTCTAGAACTAAATTTTCTTTTGTTTTTATGTTTCTTTTTAAACTTCGTAACAATTCGCAACAAAATTTTGGATGTGAAAAATAATAATTGAAATCACGAAATAAAACGAGTAAAAATATTTTTTATTTCTTACTAATAAACGTGTGAAGTACAACTTCGGATATCTCATAGTTGTTGTGTCTAACTCATTTCATTTTATTCACCGGCTAATTAAAGTAGTGCACTTTCTTAGAAATGGATAAGTTTGATCAATTTTGATGAATGACATTTACATAGGCTTGAAACTCATGGGTGGAATCATTTCCTGGAGCCTAAACGAAATAATTTTAAGTTTAATGAAGGTAATAA
The DNA here is from genome assembly GCA_034376525.1 of Nicotiana benthamiana. Classification (NCBI taxonomy): domain Eukaryota; kingdom Viridiplantae; phylum Streptophyta; class Magnoliopsida; order Solanales; family Solanaceae; genus Nicotiana; species Nicotiana benthamiana. The sequence goes on along the minus strand of CM067324.1, from coordinate 76,195,889 downwards.
TTAGCCAGTTTTATGCTTAAAGAACAAGACGCAACCCCTGTTAAGATATATGTTTTAATACCAGACAATTACTTACTTCTAATTGTATAAAACAAGGAGTAAGAATTGAAAAGATTTGTCGGCTAGAAAACAATTTAGTCGACTACCTTGCAAAAGAAAAGAATTACAATTCACCCCACCCTCCACACCATGCAACTCTCAGTTGGTACCAAACCTTCATACGATGAACTACGAAGAGATCTTATCGCATTTGAGAAATCCCATTTCAAGAAAACTCGCCAGGAAGAAAAAAACAAAATGATTATTTTCAAAACTACAATTGAAGGTCCTGAAAATGATATCGATGATGATCCAGAAACTCTTGAAGAAAAAATTACCATGGTATCAAGAAACATGAATAAATTGATGAGAAGATATAGAAACACAATGAAAGGAAAGATGTCATCTAGACGAAACAGGCAATACAATGAATAAGACAAAATGACATAAACTGCTTTGAATACGGAAGGTATGGCCATATTCAAGCTGAATGTCCAGATGTTAGGAGAAAAGTCTCTAGAGGGTTCAACAAAAATAAATCTTTCGGAACCTGGAGCGACGAAGATAGTTCAAAACATGAAGAAATAGCAAATCTATATTTCATGACAATTTTGGAGAATAGTATGAACAAATACTCTGCATGCTAGACAAATGAAGATGCATCAAACGACTAGTGTAAAGACTGAATATTGTTTCATGACACGAGGTGAAACAAGTGAGGTAAGACCTTTTAACTGTAATAGATGTAACGAATTGCAGTGTATTCTTGATTTTACCCCAAAAGAGTGTCAAAATTTGATAAAGGAATTAAAGAGACTCAATAAAGAAAAAAAGATTTGGGAACTCAAACTTGAGTAAGTAAAATCGAAAGAGATGTGCTTCAAGATGAGGTTCAAGAATTGCAAATGCAACTTAATGGCATGTGCAAGTCCACCACTCACAGTTCTATCAACTCCAACCAAGCAAACTTACAAGTCAACTGGAAAAGGACCTGCCAGGAAACAGTCTACAAGTACTAACACCAGGGGTAGGTCAAGGACTGAATCAACCCCTGTGTGCCATTACTGTAATACTGTCACGATCCAGAATTCCAACCTCGGGATCGTGATGGCGCCTAACCTCCACTTTCTAGGCAAGCCAATGTTAAGGTATTAAATAGCCAAATTTTAACAATTTTAACAAAGTGATGATAAATAACGTGAGATAGGGACTCAAGCTAATAAAACACCAGCATAAGTCATATAATAATATCTACTCCCAAAGATCCGGAGTCACGAGTACACAAACTACTAGAAGTTATATAAATAATGTCAGAAATAAATACAACTATTTTTCACCATCCAACCTCAAAATTCAACTTGTAACCACTAAGAACCCTCAACTCACACACTCACCCAAACAAGAAAGTTCACAACACTATCAATCATTCATGAGTTCATGTGCCCTCACCAATAAATAAAATAGTGAATATAAATTAGTCTACATATTCAAATATGCTTTTGAATATAGATTAAGGGCATCACACAATTGAACAAAATTTGCTCACTCTCACAAAGAGTTCATATGCATCCCGTGGGCGTACCATAAACTTGCATGTAGTGTATATCTCTACTAATTTAAGCTAGCCAAATCTAGGATCAATTAGGAATTCAAAATTATAATGTAGGTTAAGGGACGGGTATGATATATTTAGAAATAGTGACTAACCCTCCTAAGCTCTTTAATATACTACATTCACAATTCAAGAATATAATCTTCTCAACCAATTCACTTGCCCCAAACCATATGCAACATAGCCCTCTTTTCAATTAAGCACTTCTATATTTTCACTAGCACAAATCAATAAGAATTAGAGGTCTGTATTTTTCTATATTATTTGAACCATCATTTTTTTCTCTGTTCTTGCAATATTTCTTTTCCTTTCTCTCTCTTTTTTCTTTTCTTCACACACTCCATACATTAAAGTTCATCGGCTAGTGACTTTTGATTTCAACTTTAGTGCACCAACGGGCACTTCCATGGTTCCACTCAAAATGTACTCCCCAATCTCTAACCTTACTTATTTTAGCGACTAGGTGCCTTAGGAGGTAAAGGTTCAATCAATCTTAAACTAAGAATAAAATAGGGTTATGACTTGAAATGTGGTTGCAAAAGAAAAGGTATATACGCTCAAAGGGTCTAGCAACAGAAAATTTTATTTTTTTATGTGACAAGAACATCTATGATCAAGAAAGAAAATGCATGCATCATCTACTAGATTAGCACAACTTATAATTTCGCTTCAATTAACATGAAGGGAAAGTTCTATACTACACATGATAGCATAGAAAATCACAAATCCTCATGCACGCATTGCACATGACTCAATCATGAAGATTTTATTCACCTCTCAAGTTGAGCAAGCACATGTAATTAATACCATTAAACAATATTAAACTATGTACCATATAAGTCAAACAACTGAGAAAGGTGTCACAAAATAGGCTATTTAATTCACTTAGGCTTCACAATTAAAACCAAATACATGGGAAAACAAAATGTATATCATAGCCTAATGTGCTAGCCTCAACCATGTCAATGAGTATCTCAGAGCGGCTCAGTTTCGTCCTAAAATACTCCTAAAAAACTACCCAGTTCGAGCTACACCCTTAGAAAAGAACCGGTACCCAAAGAAAAACTAAAGGATACTACCTAACTATCCTAGAAAGAAAATCATTTTAGTGTTTTTAATCAAACTTTACCCCTCAAGAAAATTATCCAAAAGATCCATCATCAGGAAAAGTTCAAACTTTTCCGATTTTTCATTCTTTTTTTAACTAAAACTACTACACTAAAAATGAGTACTACAACTAAGCAAAGATAACACAGAAAATCACACAGACAATCCCCTCACCCCACATTTAAAATTGTGCAATGTCCTCCATCTACACTAAAAAATAACAAGAGGGTAAAAGAGTCTCCCTAGTAGGTCAAAGGCCAAATAATTAGCAGCTCGTGGGATACTCAGATTTCTCCTAAGTATGATTCTTTGTACGGGTACCTCACACTTAGTTTCGACCACCTTTTTGCTTTTGCACATGCCTATTGGTTATGACTCCATGCTCGTACTCCTAGTTAATACAAAAGAAACACTACAAATAATAACACAGTAAAAAAATAAGCAAGAGTAAAAAAGAAAAATAAAATAGGGTTGCCTCCCAACAAGTGCTTGATTTAACATCACGGCACGATACCATCACTTTCACCACATTTCCTTCCACTTTGAAGATAATAATTTCGCTCCTAATTTTGCATCAATTTTTCTATCACGTTCCATGGGCGGTGGTGTAAAAATAAAGGAGCCAAGCAATAGATATCGCATCTTTCACTTCTTGGCCCTTAAGTGAGGAATGTCATTTTGCCTCCTTCGAATTACAAATTTCAGAATATAAGTACTTTGTTCCCCTTCCATTGGCTCCTTCATATGCTCGACTAGATAAATTCTCATGCCACCAACTAAACACAATGTTGAAAAGTGTTTAGAATAAGGTCAAATACGCTCCAACTCTAAAATGACATTATTTTTGACATCCTCAATTTCGCATTGTTCGTCAACCTTGGCATCACTAATAATATTTTGGTCGAACTGTTGAAGTTCCTCTTTTAGCTCTATAAGTTGGCCAGTATCTAAGACAATTGGTTGTAGGGCATCAGACACCTCAACTTTTTTATTCAATTGAGCCTGCAGGTCATGGATATCTAAGCCAAATTGGTCTATCTCTTGCTTGATCTCAGTTCTTCCTTCTATTAGCTATTCCGTCTTATTTGAAATACCATCACGGAGAAACTCTTAAGATATTATCAGTTGAGCTTGTTCCTCTAGCCAAGATTGGCTTACTGCATCCGTTTCTTCAAAATTTTCCTCTTGCTGGTACTCACTCTCTTCATTTCATTCTTCCATATTGGCCTTCATTCTTGTGATTGCTTCCCTCATTCTTTTCATGTATTTTTTGAGTTCATCATGTTGCTCTGCTACTTGCCTCAAAATATTCCTAATATATGCATCAGGTTTCAGATCATGCACTTCATCACCCCTATCAAACTCACAAATATTATTAGAAACATCATAATAAGAGTTTTGCGAAAGATAATAAGAATTTGGAAAACCATCCCAATGAACACCTTGACAACCACACACATTATAAAAATTCCATCCATATGATTGAGATTCACAATTATGTCATAAGTGTGGTTCCCCACAATATGGACAAGGATACCATAATAAGAATAATCAATATTCGACCAGTTATTATTCCAAGATGTCATATCAATAAAGATAGTAAATATTAACCTAAGATAAAAATAGAATAAAATCTTGAATAGACAAAAAATAAAAATCTAATATAGTATATAATTTAATTTCTATGTTCCCGGCAACAGAGCCAAAAACTTGTTGCTCCCAAATGCACACGCAAATATAAGTGGTCTACATGTAATATAGGATTATAAGTCCAGATATCGTACCCACAGGGACTTGTAATTAACTATCAACTAAATTAAACCCAAATAATAAATTTATTCAAGCTAATTCTAAAGTATGAATATTTAACTAAAAATAATCTAGAGTAATAAATTAAGAGATTAAAAAAAACAACGACAAGCTTAAAGACGAATTCAGGGTGAGAGAATATTCTAGAACTATGGGTTTGAGAACAATCCCGTTGAGTTTTCCACTTAAATCGTTTAATTAATTTATCTAGTTTATTGGTTGATAGGGTTAATATTTCTCATAGCGTTCTCCCAAAGTACAACTCACCTATTCAAGCTAACCTAATGCATGTATTCCTATAGAATTAGAATTAACAAGAATGCATTAATAATTTATGTATAATAACCAAGCAAGGCGATTAGGTATATTCATATCTAACTGCAACCCCCCTCCCCAGAGATAAGATCTTGCTCTATTCAATCTTTTATTTAATTTAGAATTCTCTCTCCCGAGTTCAATCCTAGATTCGTAGATAGTATTCAAATAGTGATCAAGCAATCAAATAATTAAGCACAAGATTGAATAAATAAACCAATATGATAAAATAATAAGACAATTAAAGATTCAACTATAACGTTCATGTAGCACTTCACAACTCTAGAACTAATAAAATATGGAATTAAAAGGAGAGAGGAGAAGAGAAACTAGTTAGAAGCCTCCTCCAAGCGTGGTGTGTGTTCCCCCATGTGAATTCTCCTTCAATGTATGCCAGATCCCTCCAAAGTGGCGTCTTCCTCTTCACAAATATGTTATATCTTGCTTTTATATGTGTTCGGTAGGTCTAGGGCCGAAATCACCGTGTCCCAGGCGAAATTAAAGAAACTTCACATCATTGGTGCCCTGAATAGCGCCAGGCACCCTCCACGGCGCTGTAATATATTACATTCTGTTTCTGGTGCCACAGGTAGGGCTAGGCACCACCTGTGGCTCTGAAATGTCCAACTTTCCTGTTTTTGTCCGTTTTGGCCTTAATTTCGCACATATCACCCCCAGTTGCCTCAGGATCATTCCTACACATAAATTCCATACCTCCTTTATTTTTTTACACCCCGAGGGGCATATGGGAATTTTTTCAATTAAAGTGACATTAATTGAAACGAGATTAGTTAATTTATCAAAGTCTCCACTTGGCATAGTTCAATTGGTGTCCCAAGTCTCCAGTTTATTTGAAATGCCAAATCGAGAAAATTTCTACTTTATTTTAGAAAGTCTGCGAACCAAAAATTCTAGATAAGGAATTCTGTTAATCCGAGAGAAGGTATTATTCCCGGATTTGGCAATTCTAGCACAGTTGCTTAGTGATTATTATTTTGCTTAAATTGTCATATTACTTATGTTTAATATAACCTACGTGCATTTACCTTTTATCACTTTTAATGAGTTGATTTATTCATAATTAAAGAAATGAGTTACGCATACATATACTTTTTTTCTTTTAGTGCATCAAAAATCATGTCACGCGAATGTGTTCACAATTAATAGTGTTTCGTTTATTTTATTAGGAAAAGTTTGGTTGAAGTTGCACGAACGCATCCCAGAGTTACTTTTTAGAATTAAATTTGCAAACATACGCAAACGTATACATAATTACAATAATAATTTAAGTCGAGCCTAAAGCAAACTACGAGTGCTTAAGGGAATTTTGTTCTACATTAGCTAAGATAATACGAGGGCCATAGATTATGTGATTTGATGGCACACTTCGATTTGTTTGAAAAGGAGATTTGTAGTTAACTAAAGTAAATTGAGAATGCATGGGTTTATTCTAAATTTAAGTTTAATATAAAGAAAAACTTAATTGCAAATATATATCAGGGTATTTCACTAAACCTTGTGATCACTAAAAAACAGGATGCATGCCCAACTTGGGAACTTGATTAAGGAAGTAAGGTATTTGCAATTGCTTGGGGCTCTAAGATGAGCCCAAAAAGGGCAGACATTCAGAAACCTTGCCAGGCCCGAATTGACCATGGTTTTCTTATGCTTTGGGCCTAAAACCAAGCCTAGTAGCCTCACAAACCCTCCATTGAATTAGAGAAGAATTTAACAGAAGGAAACAATTAAAGCCCAAATACGATTGGGCTCTAAATTGAACCCAAAACATGCGAGGACCACATGTGATCACTCCAAGCCTCTTGATGGACATGGCCTACTTATAGGGCCAAAATCAACCAACATATTTCGAAAAATAGGCTCTTAATGATAAAGCCATGGCTGAAATTCATACTTCTTGATTCACAAATGACAACAAGAAAGATTATACGAAATTCTGAAAAAACTTAAACATGCATGAACAATCAGAATTATAGACTCCTAAATCATTTGACATACTTTTATGATGAATCATAAACTTAAAACATGCTTTAACCTACACAAAAACCAAATATTGCATTTTTAAACATGCATGATGGACTGGTCTATATTTAGGATATAGCTAGATAACTATTGTAGCTGCACCAACTAGCCGATAAATTTATAGAAGTCTACTCCATTACAAGTTCTAGAATTAAAGAGGATACAAAATAGAAGTGACTGATATAAACTACATCAACACCTTAAGTTAAATCAAAACAGAAATAAAAGAGAAAATCTATGAGTTGCTATTGCTCTCAGCTCTAAAAGAGCCAAAGCTATTTTTCACTTTACTATAGGATAAGGCTGTAAAGTGGCCCGGTTCTGGGCTTATTTGTGCCTGACGAGCTGGGTCTCACGGTTCCGGTTCTGGCGTGTCGGGTCTGGAGGTTCTGGCGGTTCTGACGGTTCTGACGGTCCCGGGTCTGGCGGTTCTCCAGGTTGGGACCGGCCGTGACGGGTCTAAGCACCATGCGGTCCCGGTTCTGGTGGGTCGGGTCTGACGGGTTTTTTTTTAAGTCAATATCTTGTATAGTAGTCATTAGTATAGTGTAGAATATATTTTATATGGTGTACTAAGTTATTAGTATAGTATATATTGTGTTGTAGTAATTAGTATATATTGTATATTATGTATATATTGTGTTGTAGTAATTAGTATATATTGTATGTTATCTATATATGGATATATGTTATGTATACTAATGTGTTGTAGTAAATTAGTAATTAGTATATATTGTATGTTATGTATAATATTGTGTTGTAGTAATTAGTATATATTGTATATTATGTATATAGTGTGTTGTAGTAAGTAGTATATATTGTATATAATGTATATAAAAGAATATTATAATTAGTATATTGTGTTGTATGTTATATATTGTATGTTATATAAATATTCAAGGATTGATATCGAAGTAAAGACAAAGAAATATTGAGAAAAAAGATATTCAAGGATATGATAAAGAGCATATTTATTGACCAAAATAGCATATCTTTCTTAGTCTTCCTTCCCCCAATGGAATGAGCACAGCAAGGTACTAATACCACCATTAAAAGGAAAAAAAACTAAAAGAAGACGTGTCAATGTACAAGTTACATCATAATTTATGTTGTATTTCTAACATATCTCATAAATCCGTCAAGGTTGGGAGGAGGTTGTGTTGGCGGTGGTGGAAATGAAGCTTGTTCATCACCACTTCCTGGTGAAGTCGCTTCCTCAGCAAGTTCTGCTATCATTTCTTCATATGCCTCATCTATTGCCGGTTGTGATTCTCCTATGCCAAAGTTTCCCCTTTCTGCGCGGATCCAATCTCTAAAAAGCACTGATTTTTCCAAGCTCTCCCGCATCGACACTCTGTGATCACCGATTTGTAGTCTTGCTTGACTGAAAGCGCTCTCCGATGCAACAGTTGACGCTTGAATTGATAGAACATCCCGAGCCATCCTTGCAAGAACGGGAAAATGCTTTTCCCTTGACTTCCACCATTCTAAAAGGTCGAAAGAGCCGTCTGGGTTCTCCTTCTCTAGTCCCTGTGACAAGTAAACTTGAAGCTCATTTAGATGGGAAATTTCATCAAAATTATCACCTTGAGAACCCCTGAACTCCGTCCACGATTTAAGAGCTGTTAAGCCAGCAGCTCTTTTAGACGATTGTGATGTAGACGAAGTAGGGGTTGGAATATTTGGCCTAGCATGCTCTAACGCTTGTTTATAAGCATTATAAACAGTTTGAGCATTAATTTTAGTTGATGCTTTCGCATCAGCTAGTTTAGCAATTTCGTCTTCTGAAAGATCTAAAACTCTATAAATATTAGAATACCAAAAGTGAGGACCTCCTAATTTCATTGTTGGATTTAACATAGCAGCTACACCAAAAATAGGAGGGATTGGAAAAAATTATTTTTTAAACTTTTGTTTCATTTCATTTATTGCAAGTTCATAAATATCCCCACCCTCGCTAAAATCAACAAACAAATCAGCTAGTGCGGCAATATAAACTAAACAGTTAGAAATAATCGGATAATATTGTCCAGAAAAAGCATTTGTAGCCACTTTAAAATGTTCTAAAAAATCTAAAAGAATTTTAACATTAGTCCAATCTTGGGTAGTTAGCATTTCATCATCATCCTCACCACCTACCCGAGAATTAAACGTAGCATTAATTGGGTTTCTATATTCATACGCTACTACTAAACTTTCGTACATGTAATTCCACCTAGTCGGGCAAGGTTTAGGAACCTTTCTTTCTCTAAGGTCATATTCGTCACATTTTTTAAAATATTCTCTAAGTCTAGTTCTACGGTTTGAATAAAATAGCCAATTAAGAGCCATTCTCACCTTTTCAATTTCTATGTTTAGTATTCGCATACCATCACCAACAATTAAATGATAAATATGACAAATACATCTAACATGGATTACTAAATGCAGGATTAAGGGTTTGTGTTAGCATGCCTATTACACTAGTGTTGCTAGAAGCATTATTAAGTACTTGTACTTGTGCCTTAAAACAGCAACTAGAATTAACATGCTGCATTACACCAGTTAGCCTCTCTTAGTCTCAATCTTCAACAGGAAAATCTGGATTTTAAAGGAGTACAACATGTGTTTAATAACAATGTACAGTTCTATTTACACTTGCTATAGTGCACACACTCTGTTAGTACAATGTGAAGAAATTAAAAAGAGAAATTTTCTCTAACAGTGTAAGCATAAACATGAATCCGCTTTTTGGGACAATCCAAGGGCCAAGGGTTGTACCAATTACTCTCAGATGCAACACAAGCGAGAGCCAACGGCAAAGCTGGTGCTTGCAACCCGCTGACGTTCTGCCAATTTCGTATTTAGCAGCTGCATATTTAGGTAAGACCAACTAATGAACCTTGGGAAGTTGTTTCAATAACTTGATAAGCTCATAGGTTCTTATGTCTCGCCTATAATGGAGGCAAATGTCAAGTGGCGTTAGACCATCCTGCGCAACAAAACCATGTATTTTTCAATCGCTCTCTCAAATGAAAGCAAAAGACATGAAATCTGAAAAGAAAAGAAAGAAACTAGATCTGAAACCATACTAGAAAATAGTATCATCTCGATTTTCCAAAATTCTAAAATAATTCCACCTAGAACATGTCCATTCTAGATAGACATCAAATGAATTCATATAAAGTCCAAGCCATGAGATCTTAAGAAGCAAAAGCAATAAAACAAGAGTTTGAAATTATTATGAAGAAGTAGATTTTACCCTGTTCTTTAGAGTCTTGTCAGCACCCTTAATCAACAAAAGCCTCACTATATCAGTTCTCCGTGATTGAACAGCTAGATGTAAAGGTGTCCATCCATCCTGAAAGAAAAGAAGTCCTTCCATGTTCATATAAACCTAGACACGAGCACATGGGAAAATACCCAAAATATATTTCAAGATGACAATAAAGAATTAGTTGGCCATACATGATCTTGGAGGTTTATATCAACATTATACAAGAGAAGGATTTTTATCATCTGAGTCGATGCCGTTCGAACAGCATAGTGCATCAAGGTGGCTCCATCCTGTAATAAGTCAAGAAGATCATATTAGATTAATAGTGCATCAAGGTGGCTCCATCATGTTATAAGTCAAGAAGATCATATTAGACTAATAGCAAATGGCAACACTGACTATCCAAAACTTTATAAAGAATGGAAATCACATAAGTAATTCTTTTGGCTGATAATAAAGCTAATACTGATACATGGCTCAATATGAGACAGAGTTTGGACAAGGGGAGAGAAGAAAAAGAAAAGAATATGGCTGCATGGACGTTGATAAAAAGGAACCAACAAGATGTAATCAAGCATTTGTAGAAGCGTTTGCTCACTTTGTCACGTATAAGTGGATTTGCAGATTCTCTTAAAAGAAAATTGAAAATAGCCTGCTTCTTGCCAAGAATTGCTTTGTGGATAGCTGTCAATCCATACTGTAAAAAAGAATAAATCACAATTCAGCAGGAGCTAGGAAAAAGAAGACTCTACTTTCATCCAAGGTTATCCGTATAAGAACTTTAAAAATATACTCATAAAAACAGAAAATATGGTGGAGCAGAAAGGACCAATCTACTGGAACTTATCACAACATTATTTACCTTGTCTGGAACATTAATATCAACGATGTGCTTCAACAGAGAGGTGAGAAGGTAAAACTCCCCGGAGGCCGCTAGAGTATGTAAGGGCTGCCATTTCGCCTGCAAGGTTTCAATGGAATTTAGCAATCTATCTAAACCTTCTACCTAAGACGTTTACTTGCAGAAACTGCATTAAAGATGGAATCAAGCTTGTACAGGGAAAGAAAATGTAGAAACAGAGCAGCGTTATATCAGCTTCAACACAAACGATAAGTGACAATAGCCAAGTATAGGAGAAACATACAAGATGACGCAGAAGGCAGAAACTTACAGAGGTAGCAGTCGCCAAATCAGGATACCGCTTGTTTAACAGGACCTTTTCTTCTTTACTGAACAGCTTACGAGGACCTACACAGATTATTATAAAAAAGTATGATGCCCAAAAGAGGGAACAAATAATACAACATACTTTAATTTAAGGAGAAAAAGAAAAGGAACAACAGGAAGAAACAATATCTGAATCATATGGCGAAAGGTCATATCAGCTTTCTGGAAAGGTTTGAGATAAAAGGTGTATTAGCACGATAATTGTAAATTCCTGTAAATGCGGATACCAGTAGATAAGAATTAACTTTAAGCAATATAAGTCTGACAAGAATTCACTTCAACATATTGGCAGGCTAATGGCTACTAGTGTTTCGAGATTTAACAGTTTCAAACTCTCAACAAATGTGTTAATCGATGCTTATATCACCACTGGCAAATAGTTATACATGTAATAGGAGTAATAATTAATTACTCAGTAGAAGAAAGGAAATGTGGTTTAATTTTATATTCAGTATGCTATCACACAATCACACAAAATTTTAATACAAACTCATTATTTAGAAAATACAAACTCAGTTAATTTAGATAGTTATCAGATGCTTTGCTAGGCTAGTCTTTAAGGCTCGAATTGTTTATAAAATTATCTAATCTAGCATAAGTTTATACACCATTTTGTGGACAAAGTCATTTTCCGCAAGGTCTAGAAAAATAAGTACTCCATACAATATACATTTCGTTCAAAAGTTTAATTGCTTTAATGAGCTCGCATGTAAAAGATCTTAACTCAGCCCTCTCTCAGTTCAACGGAATAGCCCAAATTTAATAATTCTCTGTTCAGTTTTACATATTACTACTATTATTTGGAGAGTCATTCTGTTTTTCCCTTAACTCAGTCCACTCTTCAGTTCAACCAGGACTTGCCCAGTTTAGTACTCACATATCTCATGTTATATAACACTATTACTATCTCTTTTCTTTGACCATGTAAAGATATTTAAATATCAAATTTGAAACTTGTAGTACATTTTAAGTAGTTTCAGAAATGTAAACATTATTTCCTAAATATTGTGTAACAGATGTCCAAATTGAAACAGGAAAATGTAGAAGCTTTGGTCTCTAATACTTGAACCTAATCATAAAGATAACCATACCTTCAGAAGTTTTAGCGGCATTGGCTACATAAATCCCACTATTGAAAAACTCCGTAATATCTTCCAATCCACCTCCATAAACAGCTGATCTTGGATTCCTTGGCATTACCCTTTCACTCGAAACCCTCGAAACGGAGCTCTCATCTTCACTTTCACTCAATTCAGCATTTTTCGTATCCTTTCTATTAACCTCCGAAAAATCTGGCTTTTCAAGTATTAGCGGTTTCAATTGCTTCAATTTTTCTTCCCTCGCTTTTAAATAATCCTCAATGCTATTCCCACTCACATTACCGTTTTCACCAATTGGCCTCAAACCTAGTCTCTTTTTCTCCACGCGTTGCCCGAATTCCAATTGCTGCGCAAGTTTACGCCTTTCCTTTTTCGTAATATTAATTTCCCTCTGAACTTCGACCCATTCTTCCGGAATTAAATTTTCGGCTTGAATTTCTATTTTTTTCTTGTTGTTTTGTGTTTGTGGTTTATTTTCGGGCTTTTGGATAATACAAGGGTCTTCGAAAATTCCTTCTTCGAAGACTAAGCAGTCGCCGATTACGTGTTCTTCTTCGTCTTCCATGGGGAACTGGGGTCGATAGGACCGGAAGTGGAGAGAATGGGGAGGAATTTGGGACTGAAAAGTTTTTTGGGGAAAAGTTAGGGGTAAGTTGAGGAAATGAAGTTGAGAGAGGTTGTGTAGTGAGGAGGATAAAGGAAATGGGGGAATGAAATTTGGAATTCGAGGGTTTAAGATAGGTGCTGGTGACATGTTTTGCAGAAACAGAGGGTGGAAATAGATGATTAGACGAAGACGAAGACGAGCTGGATTTTGTATCTTTATTCTTTAAGTCGCAGATTCTGAACAAATGGTAAAGCATGATTATGGTTTAACAGGCCCGGCCCAACAAAACGGGCAGGCCCGCTCGACGCAGAGAAGGTACCACCAGCTTAAAAACACAACACCATGGTGAAAATTAAAATAGAGGAATTTTCAGAAACCTTACTGGCTATTAATTTTTCTATAGCTACGATGATAAGTTATAATTATATATTTTAATCGTTTATTATATTTTAATTGAGTTTGAGCTTTAATTGTTAGTATTTTGTGCGAATAGTTATACCTTGTAAGAGTAATTCCAAGCTATATAGATATTATGGAATGAATTCTAGTGATTTGAGTTTTGAAGTCTGAGTAAAAGCCCAAGGAATTAAGTCGGGGTAGTGTACGAGGGTCAAATTTGATAGTTAAGAACTAACGAAGACTCGAGTAAGCATATTACGCACTGTCTAGTAAAATAGACATAACTCTTTGCTCCAAACTCTATTTAGGCTATATAATATATGATTGGAAAGATAACTCAAAAGGCTACAACTTTAATGTTTTATGTTTTAATAAATTCCAAATGAAACAGGGTAACAAGTATGGTCAAAATCGCGATCTCGGACCTGGATGCAGACTGAGGCAGTGCACTGTGAAAATACCGTGCCTGAACCGCGACCGCGAGCGTCCAGACCTGAAAAATTATCTTTTTTTCGAGTAGGAGAAGGTATAATTGTTTGGGCCTGATCCTACTTGGTATATATACATGAAAAAAATGGTATTTTGAGAGGATGGACGCCCTTTTGACACAAATTCGACGTAAGGAGGCAAAGACAGAATAGGAACAAAGCGGGGAATTCTTCTACAAATTTTCCTTTCTCTTCCTATTTTTAATTATTGGTTATGGCTTTTAGTATTGGAATTTTACATACTATTATGAATAGCTAATTTGTTATTTAAGATTTTGATAGAACCTTTTATAGGATAAATTCTTGTTAAATTTTTATATAATTGAACAGTTATATTTTTCTACTTGTTCAGCTACGTATTTATTGTTATTGATTGACTGGTCATCGATTGATTGTGCCTATTTATTACGTGTTTCTTGAGAAATGATACATATTTGGGCAGTTGTTGAACAACGTCACTCCTAACGTATGTAAGAAATCAATACAGCGGTTTAAAGGCAGGTTTAGAAACAACAAAGCCTTGACATGGTCATAGTGAGAGGTTAGATAAAATCAACTAGTGTAGTTTGAGAGAATATTTTTAGTAAATTGTTATAGTTGCTCAAGAGAGAATTAAGGCACCTAAAGAGCTCACGATCAATAGAGAATACATTGGTAAATATTGTAGGAAACAGAGCTACAAGGATTCTGACAATTAAGGGAATCATAACCCAAGACCTCCTTAATTTAGTCTTCAACCTTTTATCTCGTTAGTTGATAATTTTTCCGCTTTTTAATATTTTCTAGTTGATTAGTTAGAAATATAAATCTCAATATTTATAATTTAGATAATTATTCAAACTTGTTGGTGATATTAAAAAGATATAGCTAAGCTTTAGTTCTATGTGGGATTTGACTTCGAATTTTTAGATCGTATTATATTTGTAGCGACCTCATATCCCTTTTCGGACTAGAATTGGGCGTGATAAAATTTTAGCACTGTTGCCGGGAAACTAACGGTGTAGTTGTAGCTGCATATATTTTTAGGTTTCAAGTATTAACTTTTATTTTTATTTTTTTATTTGATTTTGTTTTTATTTTACTTATTGATTTGAAAAACATGACATCTTGGAATTATGAGAATTTAGGTGTAGATAATTCTACTATTGATCCTCACACATATTGTGAAGGAAACCACATGTATCAAAATTATCAAAATATTTTCGAGAGCGAGTTATGTGAACCAAGTCGATCGTATTTGTGGAATATGTGTGATGTGTATGGTGGTAAAAATGGTCACTTTTATGGTTGTGCTTATATTTCTTATCTTCCCTCGTACTAAGATGGTTCTACCTTTTCTTGTGAAGTTAATAGGAACAAAGAACCTAGGGATGCGAATCTGAAGGAAATCAAGGATATATTAAAGTGTTTTCTGGAACAAAATAATGAGAAACAACTATAGATAGAGAGACGAGAGGCAACTATTCTCAACTTGGAGGCTCAATTGAGTCAAGTGGTTGAAGTTGTTAATGCTCAACAAGCCAAAATTGGGGATAGTAGCCAAGAAGAACGTGAATTTGATGTGTTAATTGAGGAGGTCAGAGTAGAACATCAACAACCTAGCCAACTATAATTTGAATATTCGATGTTGAAGAAGTGAGACTAGAGTCATCTAAGTACTTTGAGGATACAAATTTTGTTGTCTCTAGTATCATTGTTGTTGAGGGTGTTGAAAGTCCTGAAATTTATGTGTTTGAGCGCATTGGTCCTCACTTAAAATATTTTTAGGTTTGGATGATGATATCAAATACAGTCATCCGAGCTAATTGAGGAGTCAATAAATGAGGAATAAGGTGTCTACATCCTAGAATTTTTCTTGCCAGAAAGACAAGACTAAATATCTCATCCAAAAATCAAGAAGTGTAAAATAGTACATGGTTGCTTGGGACAATTATATTTGTTCCACCACCCCTGGAGCATAACTGAATACTTAAAGTCAAATTGGGGGTTCAATTCATAAGCTCGAGGTGGAGGCAAAAAGTGATTCGCGTCGTACCGCGACGTTAAATCAAGCGCTTGTTGGGAGGCAACCAAACTTTATTGTTTTCTTTTATTTTTTTATTAATAATTTTTTTAATTGTACTTGTGAGCACGTGACTTTTGCCTCATTAAAATTACTCCTACAAAACTCTCAGATTTAGGATTCTCCATTTTATTATTTATTTTTAGGATTTAATTGCGCATATTAGTGTGTATTTTCATTAGTGCATGCATGACAAGTCATAAAAAATACAAAAAAAATTATTATTGCATAAGCATTTAGGATTTGATTTCACATATTTTTGTTAGAACTAATTGGTAATTAAGATTTTGTTTTGCGAAATATAAAAATCACAAAAGTAACTAGTTTATTTTGGCATCATTTAATTTGTAGCTTTAAAATTATTAATATTCATATTTGTTTAGTTTAGGTGGTTATTAGTCTAATCTAGTTGAATTTAGTCCAATAAGAATTGTTAAAATAAAATTAGGAAGTTTTAATAATGAAAATGAAAAAAGAAGTAGGAATTAAAGTGAATTAAAATAGGCTGGCCATAATTGGGCCAAGCCTGGGTGGTCCAAATCCCCCTTACCCGTCCAAAAATACCCAAAACCGGCCCCAAACCCGTCTCTGATCCAAGCTGATGTGAGAGACGCTCCAAAATGACATCGTTTTGGGGCCATTAATCTCAGCCATTCATCAACAATGATCCAACGGTCCTAAAACTCCCCCCAAAACCAAATATAAAGACAAACTCCTTCATCCTCGTACAAACCGTCGCTGGAACCCTTCCAAAATAACACCATATGTTCCTCACCCCATCCCCATAACGAATCCGTGGTCATATTCTTCCAAACCCCTACCCATCGCTTCGAATATTAAATCAAAATACTGACCAAACCTCCAACCCCACCGGAATCCTTTGAAAATGATGTCAGGTGACCTCCTTACATTTCCCTCCACAAATCCACAACCAACAGCCTTCGAATACAACCAGAACCTAGCTAAAAATTAGATCGAAAAATGATATGAAACACAGACCCACCCCAAACTGACCAACCCTATACCTGATACTCTCCCACCCTCTCAAATGATGGCACAAGGGTCCCAAAAAGCCAAAGACCTTCGCAAAAATGGTCGAAAACCATGAGACGTGAAAGGTCCAAATTTTTAGGGTTGCAGTGTTAAGCTAAGTACCCTGTCTTCTTTTGATTGCTTTTAACTTTTCTTTGTTTTCGTTTGTGTAAGTACATGAATGTTCTATTTTCTCATCTATGAAAAATTCTAATTAGTTGCTTTATTTCCCATCCAGAATCATATGCTTTTTGTTTTAAGTTTTGATAACATGTTCTGAATGGTCCTCTTACCAATTGAAGTCATACATGCTCCTTGATTAATTTGAATTATCACGCTAAGCTCAAAATTGTTCATCTCTGGTTTAACTTTCTATTTTTTTTCAAATTGATCAATGTCCATGTGTGATAAAATTTGTTTCTGAATTTTGTGTTCATTAGCTTTATCTGTGCTTCTGAGTAATTTAGTCCCATATTTTACTTGTCTAAATCCGCATGTATATATATGTATCATTGACTTATTATCTATCAATTTTTGACCATTTTTTGTTTGCTTTTAATAGTATAGTGTAGTCTTTAATTTGATATTTAGTTATGCCCAGATTTCTTTAAAACTCGACCTCAACTGATAATGAAATCCTGTTTTATGGATTGAGTAGTTAACTAGGGTCAATTTCTGACCAAATGGATAGGCATCAGGGTAGAAAATATTTAGGCCAGTAATTAAGAAGGAAAGACATGGGTAACAAGGGTATTTGGGCATAAGAATCTTGTAACAAACCCCTGGAACCTTCTAGTGGAGGTTCGAAGTGCAATTCCTGTTAGTTTTTCCTCAAACTTGAGGCAGAAGTTAAAAAAGGGATCAATTAAGCAAATCTGGAAATGTAGAAGGGACTAATAAGAAAACAAGAAGAAAATGTTGCCCTAAGGCCTTGGCTATAAAAAGGTATATTATTGTTTTAGAGAGAGAGAGATTCTTTTAATGAGAAGAGGTCATGAACATCCATCTGAAAACATATTCCCTGAAAATCCTAAGCTTTTTCCAGCAAAATCTTCTAAAATAATCAAAATTTAGTTTATTAGAAGTTGAAGATGACTTGAGGCATATGCATTGAAGGTGTTAGAGTTTTTTCAGAAGCTACTTTAGGCCTTGACCTTAGGCTGGTTTGCTTTGTTCAAGCGTAGGATCGAAACTTGTGTTGTTGTTGGCTTTTCAAATTTTTCCTGAGTTCCTGATACCATTCCTAGGGTTTGACTGGTTAATCTGCTGTTGTTGTTGCTTCTCGTTTACCTTACTCATAGGATTTTTCTCTTTGTTGTAATTACAGGTACTACTCTCACTCAGAAAAATCTGGAAATACACAGCTGTATATATGCATAGTCACACTTGATAATGAATATATTTATATTTTTATGTTAATGTTGTAATACAAATATTACCAGTTAGTAGTATTTAGGATATTCATATTATCTTTGGTGCTGTAATGTGTATGAACATCTAAACTATGCCGGACTGTATTTGGACTATGATTTTTAATTTGTTTAAATTTCAGTAGGTTTAAAATATGGTAGTCAATAACCTGCCTGATTTTCATGTTTGACTCGATAATAGGGAGTCATTACATGTATATGTACTCTGATTTACGAGTACATTAGTTTTAGATGCTAAATTCGAAACCTGAAGTTGTAGCTTATTGATTTACTAGCATGAAAAATCACTATTGGGATTTCTTTCTGTCAAATGTCTTAATATGTTAAATAATCACTTATAAGTAATCTCAACAACTGTAGTGTAGCGATTTGGGAAATGTCATCATTGCCTTATGAATAATCCGTAATACCAAATTCCTGGGCTCAATGGAAGGGCCAAACTATTATGAAGTATGAGGGATGTACTTCTGGGCTGTTTATTTTCGTTGATGAAGCCCAATTGCAAAAATCTATTACAAAAATGCTGGAAATATGCATATTAATTGTTTCATTTGAATAAACCATTAACATATGAATTAATTAGGACTTCCTTTTTTAGAGACATGTATAATAGAAAATTATAGTTTTTTTTCCTTTTCTCAAAGAACAATAAAATGAGAGTGCCATGCTAAACAGAATCATACGCTGCGTGGCCCTTTAATTGTTAAAATGCTTAGAAGTTTGGAAGATACCGTTTAGTGAATTTCACGATTTTTTCACGAAGTTAAAAATGCGTAGTTGCTTTAGGTGCGTTATTTTAATAATGTATCTTCCTAAATTCAGGTGCGCATTGATGTGACCAAAATCCAAATATCAACGACGTTAAAATATGCCAAGAACCCGGGTGCATTTATGTGATGTGGTTCGAGACGTGTTTTAATAACGTTGCAAATATTCCTAAAAATGAATAAAGTGGTTAATAATTTTAAAATTCCACTGTAGGATAAGCATGTATAAAAATCAGGAAATTAGCCATTTATAATAGTTTAAGCGACCGTGCTAAAACCACGGAATCCGAGGGTGCCTACACCTTCCCTCGGATTAACAAGATTCCTTACTCAAGAATTTCTGGTTCGCAGACGCTAATTGGGCAGTCGAAAAAATTTTCTCGATTTTGGATCTTAAATAAATCGGTGACTTGGGACACCAAAATCCAAACCTATCTCAAGTGGCGACTCTAAGTAAATAAATGATCACAGTTCGAATAATGTCACTTTAATTGAAAAACTCCCTTATAACATGTCATCCTTCGGGGTAGCCGTGTAAAAAGGAGGTGTGACAGCTCTGGCGACTCTGATGGGGAGGAGGGCCCAGAATCTCTGGTTCAGGAATGAAGAATTCGAGCTTAGAATAACTGTTATATTTGGCTTCTTCTGATTTTCCTACATGTTCATTGCTAAATGCTTTACTGCTTTTGATATTATCTGAACTGTACATATAAACTGCTACAAAACCCTTCTCTTCTCACCTCCGGGGATGTGCTTACTGGTTGAGACTCCCTATTCTATTAGTGTCATACCTGAAATTAAGAAAGAGGCCGGACAAGTTACTAAGCCGGATGGCCTTTTGGTTCCCGGTACGTAGCCCCCTCCTCGACCCGAGTCGTCCGCTCGGGTTCATAATCTAGACCCTGTGCCAAGGTTTTTAACTTAGAATAACTTGACCTCATACCGGATCCCTAGTAGGAATGCTTATTTGCATCATGCATTTGACATAGGGGACTCAACACAGGGTTGGGTCTGTCTAGGACAGGTGACCCGAAATGAAAAGATCATCCTGATGCATATTACGTGCTACTTGTGCATTTATTTGCTATGGATTTACATGTAGACCGACTCGTGAATGAAGAGGAAATTTGAGAGCTACTGAGATAAATCATTTGTAAAACCCTTTCTCAAATGGCGCCGAAATGCTGCCGGATTTTTAAAAAAAACAAAAATACAAAATAAAGGGAAAATAAATTAGGAAGTTTCTCAACAATATTTTTGGTTTTGACAAACTGTTTTGCCGGGTCCAACCTCTCTTTTGCAAAAAATGCCAAAACAAGAAAAAGAAAAACAAATGTCCGATTTTATCCACTTGTTTCGAAATAAATCAGGTGATGCCATTACTACCGAAAATAGTTGAATGTTACCGCAAGGGACGCCAGAAGGCTAATCCTGCAGAAATGGCCACCTCTGAGTCTTGTTTTGACTGGCAAGCGAGCACATCCTCTGAGTCTATTTCATTTTCCTTTCAGTTCCAATAATGTGGCTTTAAATAATATGACATGCTCGTGGACTTCATGCCCTGACCCGAACATGCTGCCTTTTTGTGAAATAATGAACCAAGAACCAGAGTATGATGAAGAAGAGGCTTTTAGGGAAATCAATCGAGAGTTGGAACATTTTAAAAATAAACCTAAGACGAACTTAAACGATACCGAATCAATTAACTTAGGTGGTCCCGGCAAAACTAAAGAAACTAAAATAAGCATCCATGTGGATAAGGAAATCCGGGATTCACTGGTTCAACTTCTTTTGGAATTCAAATATGTATTTTCTAAGTCTTACGATGATATGCATGGGCAGTGTTGATATGGTGGTTGATAAGTTGCCCACATACCCCGAATTCCCTCCAGTCCAACAAAAACAAAGAAAGTTTAAACCTGATATCAGCATAAGATCAAAGAAGAGATCACAAAACAGTTAGAGGCGGGGGTAATTCGAGTGGTTCGATACACCACATGGTTGGCCAATGTGGTTCCGATACTGAATAAAGATGGAAAAATCCGAGTTTGTGTAGACTACAGAGATTTAAACAAGGCGAGTCCCAAAGACAACTTCCCTTTGCCTAACATCCACATCCTCGTTGACAACTGTGCTAAATACGAGATACAGTCTTTTGTAGATTGCTACGCACGATACCACCAAGTGTTGATGGATGAGGAAGATGTTGAGAAAACCGCCTTCACCAACCTTGGGGGACTTACTGCTATAGAGTTATGCCTTTCGGTTAAAGAACGCCGAGGAAACATATGTGAGGGCCATGACCACCATTTTCCATGACATAATGCATTAGGAAATAGAAATATATGTGGACGATATGATTATCAAGTCCAAGACTCAAGGTGATCATGTAAGGGACTTAAGAAAGTTCTTCGAAAGGCTTCACAAGTATGATTTGAAATTGAATCAAGCCAAGTGTGCACTTGGGGTCCCGTCAGGAAAACTTCTGGGATTCATTGTCAGTCGAAGAGGTATCGAGTTGGATCCGACCAAGATAAAATCCATTCGAGAGCTACCTCCTCCAAAAACTAAGAAGGATGTAATGAGCCTGCTGGGAAGACTGAATTACATCAGCCGATTCATCGCCCAGTTGACTTCTACATGCGAGCCCATATTCAAGCTATTGAAAAAGGACACAACAATTAAATGGATTGGCGAGTGTCAAGAGGCTTTCGACAGAATCAAACACTACCAGTCCAACCCACTAGTTCTTGTCCCGTCGGAACCTGGAAGGCCATTGTTTCTTTATCTAACAATCCTGGAGAACTCTTTCAGTTGTATGCTCGGGCAGCATGGTGCCACGGGAAAGAAAGAGTAAGCCATCTATTATTTAAGCAAGAAGTTTACCAGTTACGAGGCCAAATACACGTTGTTAGAAAGAACCTGTTGTGCCTTGGCGTGGGTGGCCCAGAAGTTGAGGCATTACCTGCAAGCTCATACCACCTACCTCATAACCAGGCTGGAGCCATTGAGGTATATATTCCAAAAACCGATGCCTACAGGGCGTTTACCAAAATGGCAAATCTTGCTCACCAAGTTCGACATACTTTATGTCACTCGTACCGCAATGAAGGCTCAAGCATTAGAAGATCATCTGGCCGAGAATCCAGTTGACGATGAATATCAGCCTTTGAATACCTATTTCCCTGATGAAGAAGTGAATTCGGTGGAAGTAACATCTGAAGACATCCTCTCTTGGAAAATGTTCTTCGACGGAGCAGTAAACACAAAAGGCGTAGGGATTGGGGCAATTTTAATCTCACCCATGTGCCAGCATTACCCGGCTACATCAAGGCTCCGATTTTTTTGCACCAATAATATAGCTGAATACGAGGCTTGCATCATGGGCATGAACATGGCCATTGACCAAGAAGTTGAGGAGTTGTTAATAATGGGGGATTTAGATCTAATCATCCGACAGGCTCAAGGAGAGTGGGAAACAAGAGACGTTAAACTCATCCTCTATAGACAGCATGTGGAGGATCTCAGCAAACGGTTCAGGTCGGTAAAATTCAGGTACATTCCTAGTTGCCACAATGATCTAGCAGACGCACTCACAACTTTGGCTTCCATGTTGCCTTACCCTGGAAATGCTTATGTTGATCCTTTGGAAATCTAATTCAAAGAAAGGCATGGGTATTATAATGTGACCGAGGCAGAGTCCAGCACACAACCCTGGTATTATGACATCAAGAGAATCCTGAAAACACAAGAGTATCCCGAGCAAGCCACTGGGGAGCAAAAGAAAACCATCCGACAGCACACAAGTAGTTTCTTCTTGAGTGGTGACACCTTGTACAAAACGACCCCAGATCTCAATTTGCTGAGATCTGTTGACACCGAGGAAGACGGAAGAATTATGCATGAAGTAAATGCAGGAGTGTGTGGACCTCATATGAACGGGTACATACTGGCAAAGAAAATACTCTGAGCCGGGTATTATTGGATGACCATGGAGAAAGATTGCTTCAACTTCGTTCAGAAATGTCATCAATGTCAAGTGCACGGTGATTTGATTCATGCACCGCCAATCAAATTGCATCCTATGTCAGCACCCTGGCAATTTGCTGCTTGAGTCATGGATGTCATTGGGTCGATTGAGCATAGATTCATATTGGTTGCCATTGACTACTTCACAAAATGGGTTGAAGCTATCACTCTTAAGTCCGTCACCAAGAAAGTTGTGGTAGATTTTGTGCATTCTAACATCATCTGTTGTTTCGTTATCCCTGCAACCATCATTACAGACAACGCAGCCAATCTGAACAGTTGTCTGATGGGAGAAATATGTGAACAATTTAAGATAACACATAAAAACTCCACCCCTTACCGGCCCAAAGCTAATGGTGCCATCGAAGCAGCTAACAAGAACATCAATGCCTTTTGCATTGCTCGAGTATCGTACCATAGTGCGCACAACGGTAGGGGCAACTCTGTATTTACTGGTCTATGGGACTGAAGCTGTCATACTCACAGAGGTAGAAATTCCTTCACTTCGAGTAACCGTTGAAGGAGAAATTAAGGATAGCGAGTGGGTTAAAACCATTTTGGAGAAGCTGTCATTAATTGATGAAAAACGAATGGTTGCAGTTTGTCACAGAAAGTTATACCAACAAAGAATGGCCCGGGCTTACAATAGGAAAGTGCGCCCTAGGAATTTTGAAGTCGGATAGCTGGTATTGAGGCGTATACTTCCTCACCATCAGGAAGCCAAAGGAAAGTTCGCTTCCAACTGGAAAGATCTATACATTATCAGAAAGATATTACCCAAAGGAGCATTGTACCTGGGTGACGTTGAAGGAGATTAGCCCGAGACGACAGTGAACACAGATGCAGTGAAAAGGTATTCCGTTTAAGCCCTATGCAGCAATGATTCCGACCGGTTGAAATGATGAAGGCTTTATTTCCTGCTACCCTAAAACATTACCAGTCATTCGCAAAACCCTTGAGCCGATTGCATTTCTTTGCTTACCCTCTTTGGAACCTAGAATTGCTCAGTTCAAAAAAAAAGAAGGAAAAAAAAAGAAAGAAGAAAAAAGAAAACATGAACGAAAAAAGAGAGAGAATGATTATTTGAAAACAAAATAAACAACAACCAATTTAGTTTAGGAAACACTTCCTAAACTACGTCTGACTTGATTCTAAAAGGATACATAGGCAGCCTCTACCTGAGGTTCAGTCATATCAAAATACAACCCCAATTACCCAAGAAATAAAACTGGGGCAAAAATGTAATAGTTCGGCCATAAACCCTCCAGAATGGTTCCAAAGTTGTAAACTTCCATAAGAATTACTTTGCTCAAGAGCCCGATCCAAGTCCTTCCGATCATTTGACCAGAACAAGGATGGGTTAAACATTGTCGCTGGGGTTCGACACATTTCAAATTGAGAGAGTCTTATCGGTGAAAACCTTTGGGAACCATAAGGCGACGGTGAGCAGAGAAAAATAAAATGAGAGAGTCTGTTTAGTTAGTCCGTTTAGATAAAACTCGCAAAAATCACTATCGGACGATGGAAAAAGAGAATGAGAGACCGATTGGCGAAAACCCACAAAGGGCGTCGTTGGTCGAAAAGAGGAAATATCACCACCCCAAGCCTGAACAAATTTCCATGGTTTTGAAAGATTGAAATCAAAAAGAAAAAATGGATCTAGGCCGGGCATCTAGTCCAAGAAGCATGTCGTTCCATTTAAAGTCGGCACGCACTCCTAGATGAGTCCTCCCTTTTCTCCAAAGAGACATACCTCTCTAAATCTATGTGTTTTCTTTTGTCGTTTCTCCCACCCCCTTTTCTTTTTTACTTTTGATATCCTGACCATTCCGCAAAGAAGGTAGCAAGACCAGTCTCACGGGTTTTTCTCCTGGCAAGAACTAAAAGGAATATTCGGTATTAGTAAATGCATTTAGCCAATCCCGGCTGACTCTTCAAAAGCAAGAAAATAGAAAGAAAAGAAATTCAAAGTCGAGAGCCCATAAAGGCGAATGAAGATCGTAAAGGTTAAGCCCAAGCATGTTAATGCTTCCCACAAAAATTCCCAAAAGGCGAGCCCCGAAGTGGAAATCGGGACAAAAATCATAACTAAGGACCCATCAAACAAAAACCAATTTGAAAGATGAGGACCCCCCGACCAACCTACGAGGGGAAGTTCGGAAGTCAAGGGTTTCTTCCAACAGTAATGAGGCTGAAATCAAGCAAAACAAGGCCACAAACCAATCACTGTTCAAACTAACAAGTTGCTATGTTTTTGAATTAAAATTTGAAACAGGTGTAATCTAAAAACAATGGGAACATGTGGCAAATACAATCAAAGGAATGGCACAAGGACTAAGAACAGTGTTGCATCAATGACCAACAAAAAGGGAAGTTTTCTTTACATCGTTTCCGGCAGTTTCATAAACGTGATGGAATGGGACTCCGACCCTGACTCCTTCCACAGATTTAGGGCCACATCCCCAGATTTTCCCTGTGCAATTTGTGGACTTCCTCGGTATAACGCAAGGATCGCATTCCACTCTCATCTCCCTAGCACAGACCGAGAAAGTTTCTTTCTTTCGCTCCCCGACATAACACGGAGGTTTCTCTTTATATCTCCAGCATAACTTGAGGAACCATTTCCTCTTTCCATCTCCAGCATAACCTGAGAGTTAAAGCTTTTATACCCTTAGCATAACCTATGGGTCTTTCCTACCCTTCACTATCCCCAGCATAGTCAAAAGGATCTCTGTGGCCTTTCACTTCCTTCAATTCCCTAGCATAACCTAGGAGTTTTTCTTTCAATCCCGGCATAACCCGCGGATTTCCCTGGCATAACCCAAGAATTTTCCATTCAATCTCGGCATAACATGTGGACCTCCCTAGCATAACCTAGGAGTTTTTCTTTCAATCGCGGCATAACCCCTGGACCTCCCTAGCATAACCTAGGAGTTTTTCTTTCAATCCCGGCATAACACGTAGATCTCCTTAGCATAACCTAGGAGTTTTCCTTTCAATCCCGACATAACTCACGGATCTCCCTAGCATAACCTAGGAGATTTTATTTCAATCACAGCATAACCCGCGGATTCCCCTGGTCTAACCCAAAAATTTTCCATTCAATCCCGACATAATCCGTGAATCTCCCTAGCATAACCTAGGAGCTTTTCTTTTAATCCCGGCATAACCCGGGAATTTTTCATTCAATACCGGCGTAACCCGCAGATCTCCCTGGCATAACCCAGGAATTTTTTTTATTTGATCTCGGCATAACCCGTGGCTTTTTCCTTTCATCCCAAGCAGGGACCCTTCATTCCCATCCCGGCATAACCTGTGGATCCTCCTCTTACCCCTCGCAGGGACCTTTTCTCCTTCCCAGCATAACCTGGCAATCATTCCAAAGGATACGGAATCCTGACTTATATTGTTTTCAATAAAGAAATAACTTAGATTTGTGTTGCAAATAATTCACAAAATTTTCCCGGTGAAATTTGGGGCAGAAAATTTCATTCGTTTGTTTGTTTTGGTATCCGAGCAGGTTTTACTTCAAGGCACAGGATTCAAGATGACCAAAAGTGTGAGTCTCAATCCAGAATAAGGAAGAAGAAAGAACAAAAATAATTGTATTCAAAATGATGAAGCGGACAGAGATGCAGAATGATCAAAATTTGATTGAAATCACAAGCTCTACATGTACCGTTTTGTTTCAAAATTGAAGAATAAACCAGCGGATGCAGCTAACGAGCATCAGAATCCATATCAGAGTATGATACAAGATCTAGCCAAGACTCAAGATCACGTTTCAAGAGACTCGTAGATAGGAATCTTGTAACCCGTAGTTGATAGGCCTAGCTAGTTTAGCTGTCAATTTTCTTTTGGTGTAATAAGGAGTCAGTAAGCAGTAGCAGCAGCAACAACAGTGAAATCACAGCCCATGGTAGTATCAGCTACCAAACACTCCAGAACTACATTGACCTGATTCCTTTATCGCCAAGGATATGTAGGCAATCTTTGAAGCAAGGTTCGGTCAGACATCTTTTCAAAATGCTTCTCCTGGAGTTTTGAGTAGGCAAAATTCCCGCATAGTGCTTATTTATCTTTGATCGAAAACCTTTCGTGTTTCCGGACAAAGAGGGACAGCTGTGAGCACGTGATTTTTGCTTCATTAAAATTACTCCTACAAAACTCTCAAATTTAGGATTCTCCTTTTTATTATTTATTTTTAGGATTTAATTGCGCATATTAGTGTGTATTTTTCATTGGTGCATGCATGGCAAGTCAGGAAAAATACAAAAAAAATTATAATTGCATAAGCATTTAGGATTTGATTTCACATATTTTGTTAGAATTAATTGGTAACTAAGGTTTCGTTTTGCGAAATATAAAAATCACAAAAATAAGTAGTTTATTTGGCATCATTTAATTTGTAGCTTCAAAATTGTTAATTTTCATATTTGTTTAGTTTAGGTGGTTATTAGTCTAATCTAGTAGAATTTACTCTAATAAGAATTTTTAAAATAAAATTAGGAAGTTTTAAAAATGAAATGAAAAAAGAAGTAGGAATTAAAGTGAATTAAAATAGGCTGGCCATAATTGGGCCAAGCCTGGGTGGCCCAAATCCCCCTTACCCGTCCAAAAATACCCTAAACCGGCCCCAAACCCGTCTCTGACCCAAGATGATGTGAGAGACACCCCAAAACGACATTGTTTTGGGGCCATTAATCTCAGCCATTCATCAACAATGATCCAACGGTCCTAAAACTCCCCCCCCCCCCAAAACCAAATATAAATGTCCAAACGCGTGTAATATACTCAGAGACAAACTCCTTCATCCTCGCACAAGCCCTCACCGGTGTAACACTTCCCATGAGCCACCACAAACCCACCGTATAACCACCGGCCGAAAATTGTTTTCGCTAGTGGCAAAGTTCTGATACCCCCCAAAAATACACCACTGACTCACCCTGCCTTTCTCTTTCCAATGCCCTATGAACCAAGCCTCAAATGTGAGCCAATCGTCTCGAATATTAGAATCTTTGGGCACCGCCTCCGCCGTCGTCGGAACCCTTCCAAAATAACACCATATGTTCCTCACCCCATCCCATTTACGGATCCATGGTCATATTCCTCCAAACCCCTACCTATTGCTTCGAATATTAAATCAAAACACCGACCAAACATCCAACCCCACCAGAATCCTTTGAAAATGATGCCAGGTGACTCCTCACCTTCCCCTCCACAAATCCACATCCAACAGCCTTCGAATACGACCAGAACTTGGCCAAAAATTATATCGAAAAATGATCTGAAACACGGACCCACCCCAAACTGACCAACCCTACACCTGATACTCTCCCACCCTCTCAAATGATGGCACAAGGGTCCCAAAAGGCCAAGACCCTCCCAGAAAAGGTCGAAAACCATGAGACGTGAAAGGTCCAAATTTTTAGGGTTGCAGTGCTAAGCTAAGTGCCCTGTCTTCTTTTGATTACTTTTATCTTTTCTTTATTTTTGTTTGTGTAAGTACATGAATGTTCTATCTTCTCATCTGTGAAAAATTCTGATTAGTTGCTTTGTTTTCCATCCAGAATCATATGCTTTTTGTTTTAAGTTTTGATAACATGTTCTGAATGGTCCACTTACCAATTGAATTCATAGATGCTCCTTGATTAATTTGAATTATCATGCTAAGCTCAAAATTGTTCATCTCTAGTTTAACTTTCCATTTTTGTTTCAAAATTGATTAATGTCCATGTGTGATAAACTTTAATTCTGAATTTTGTGCTGTTTAGCTTTATCTGTACTTCTGAGTAATTTATTCCCATATTTTACTTGTCTAAATCCGCCTGTATATATGTGTATCATTGATTTATTACCTATCAATTTTTGACCATCTTTTGTTTGCTTTTAATAGTATAGTGTAGTCTTTAATTTGATATTTAGTTATTGCCAACTTTCTTTAAAACTCGACCTCAACTGATAATGAAACATTGGTTTATGGCTTTAAGTAGTTAACTAGGGTCAATTTTTGACCAAATGGATAAGCATCAGGGTAGAAAACATTTAGGCCAGTAATTAAGAAGGAAAAACAGGGGTAACAGGGGTATTTGGGCATAAGAATCTTGTAACAAACCCCTGGAACCTTCTAGTGGAGGTTCGAAGTGCAATTCCTGTTAGTTTTTCCTCAAACTTGAGGCACAAGTTAAAAAATAAAGGACCAATTAAGCAAATCTGGAAATAAGGAAGGGACTAATAAGAAAACAAGAAGAAAAATTTTGCCCTAAGGACTTGGCTATAAAAGGGTATCTTATTGTTTTAGAGAGAGAGAGATTTTTTTAAAGAGAAGAGGTCAAGACCATCCATCTGAAAACAAATTCGCTGAAAATCCTAAGCTTTTTCTGGAAAAATCTTCTAAAATAATCAAAATTCAGTTCATTAGAAGTTGAAGATGACTTGAGGCATATGCATTGAAGGTGTTAGAGTTTTTTCAGAAGCTTATTTAGGCCTTGACCTTAGCTAGTTTGCTTTGCTCAAGCTTAGGATCGAAACTTGTGTTGTTGTTGGCTTTTCAAAAATTTCCTAAGTTCCTGATACCATTCCTGGGGTTTGACTGGTTAATTTGCTGCCATTGTTGCTTCTCGTTTACCTTACTCATAGGATTTTCTCTTTGCTGTAATTCCAGGTACTACTCTCGCTCAGGAAAATCTGGAAATACACAGCTGTATATATGGATAGTCACACTTGATAAATTAAGACATTTATATTTTTATTATAATGTTGTACCACTTAGTAGTATTTTGGATATTCATCTTATCTTTGGTGCTGTAATATGTATGAACATCTAAACTACGTCGGACTGTATTTGGATTGTGAACTTTAATTTGTTTAAATTTCAGTATGTTTAAAATATTGTAGTCAATAACCTGCCTGATTTTCATGTTTGACTCAGTAATAGGTAGTCATTTTATGTATATGTACTCTTATTGACGATTTAGTCTAAGACGCTAAATTCGAAACCTGAAGTTGTAGCTTATTGATTTACTACCATGAAAAATCACTACTAAGATTTCTTTCTGTCAGATGTCTTAATATGTTAAATAATCACTTATAAGTAATCTCAACAGCTGTAGTGTAGCGATTTGGGAAATGCCATCCTTGCCTTATGAATAATTCATAATACCAAATTTCTGGGCTCAATGGAAGGGCCAGACTTTTATGAAGTATGAGGAATGTACTTCTGGGTTGTCTATTTTCGTTGATGAAGCCCAATTGCAAAAATCTTTTATACAAGCTAGAAATATGCATATTGATTGTTTCATTTGAATAATCCATTAACATATGAATTAATTGGGACTTTTATTTTATTTATAGAGACATGTATAATAGAAAATTATAGTTTCTTTTGCCTTTTCTCAAAGAAAAATAAAATGAGTGTGCCACGCTAAACAAAATCATACGCTGCGCGGCCCTTTAATTGTAATAAAATGATTAGAATTTTGGGAGATACCATTTAGTAAATTTCACGGCTTTTCCACGAAGTTAAAAATGCGTAGTTGCTTTAGGCGCGTTGTATTAATAATGTATCTTCCTAAATTCGGGTGCACATTTATGTGACCCAAATCCAATTCTCAACGACGTTAAAATGTGTCGAGAACCCGGGTGCATTTATGTGACGTGGTTCGAGACGTGTATTAATAACGTTGCAAATATTCCAAAAAATAAATAAAGCGATTAATAATTTTAAAATTGCACTGTAGGATAAGCATGTATAAAAATCAGGAAATTAGCCATTTATAATAGTTTATGCGACCATGCTAGAACCACGTAATCCGAGGGTGCCTAACACCTTCCCTCGGATTAATAGGATTTCTTACTCAAGAATTTCTGGTTCGCATACTTCAATTGGGCAGTCGAAAAAATTTTCTCGATTTGGGATCTTAAATAAATCGGTAAATCACAGTTCGAATAATGTCACTTTAATTGGAAAAACTCCCTTGTATGTGTCATCCTTCGGGGTAGCCATATAAAAAGGAGGTGTGACAGTATTATTTTTATAGTGTCAATTAATTTTCTAATAGCATGGAAAGCAAAGCTATTGGAAAGATGCAACAACAAACCAGATGGTTAGAACTAAGTGTGAGGTACCTGCACGAAGGACCACGCCTGGGAGAAGTCTGAGTACCCCATGAGCTGCTAGTGCTTCGATTTTTGGTCTACCAGGGAGTTTCTTTTACCCTCTTGTATATTGGGTGTGTATTGGGAACAATGCACAATTTTAAGTGCGGGGTAAAAAGATTGTCTGAGTGACTTTCTATGTTTTTTTAGTTGTGTTAGTTTTATTGAATATTCTTTTAAATAGAAAATATTAGAATTTTCTCGACGATGGATCTATTAGATAATTTTCTTGAGGGGTTTAATAAAGAAATAATAGAATAAAAAGATTTTCTTTTGTTAGGTAGTGTAGAAATTCCCCCTTGATTTTTCTTTGTGCTGCAATTCTTATTCAAGGGTTTGTTTGAACCGGATGTAGTTAGTTTTTTAGGAATAGGAGCCAATGTGTTGTGTTTTGAAATGAAGCAATATCTCTTGACTTTGTTATTCCTTGAGAATAATGAGTACTTTGGTTGTGACGCTCAGGCTCAGATTTTGACTCTTGTATAAGTACCTTAAATTGTATGATCTTAAATTTACTTAACCGCTTTGATTAAAGTGTCATGATAAGTCCAATCCTGAGTGAGTCATGTGTCATGTGTGTAAGAATTTGCTATATTCTATGCATTGCATTTGATTCCTAGAACTTGTCATGTGTGTTTGCAAAGTGAAATAGTAGTTTTGTTCAGTATTGAAAGTGATATAAGCATTTCTTTGTTGATCTAGATAGGTATATTTTGGCCGCCTAATTGATATGTATTGTAGTCAACCCCTTTGAGAAACCACATTACAAGCTGTACTCATTTGTTTGAATTAATCATCTATTTGAATTTTTAACCTCTCATGAGCACTTGAATTGTTATGAACTGTACAAAAGTTAAAGTGTAGAGTGACTGGCTTGGTTTTTGAGCGGAACTAATGAAATAAGGAGAAAGGTGCACTATTTTGAACAAGTAAGAGCCATTTGAATTGAAAAAAAAATGATTGTGTTGCTCTAGAAAAAAATTGTTCTTTGATAAGTGGTGATTCTTGATGTAATTGTGCTTAAAGAAGTATGGAGTAATAATATCGATGTGAAGATGGAGTTTGGTTTGAATATTAAAATATATTTATTAAAGTATTTAGGGAGGTATAGTCACTCTTATATCTATATGTATCATACTCCTCCCACGGCTTACATTACAACCAAATAAAATCCTAATTGATCCTAGATTGAATGAGCTTGATTAGTAGAGTAGTACACTACGTGCAAGCTTATGGTGCATCTTTTGTGGCATATGAATGCTATTTCTAAGAGTGAATGAATTCTTTCTATCTTGAGCTCCTAAGTGTTCTTAAATTTTATTGTGTGGAACTACTCTCTTTTGTTATGTGAGAGCACTTGATTCATGAAGGAAAAGTAATGTCAATGACCTGTATGTTAGAGTAAGTGGGTGACTTGTGAATAATGTGTGGCACTTTTGAGTCAAATCTTGAGGTGAAGATGTTACGTTTTTGTGTATAGTCTATTTTAAATACTCTTGATGTGATGAGTTAGGAAAATTGTTTAAAAAGGATCGTATTTATATAAAGTGTAGTTTGATTACTTGAGGGCGAGTAATGGTTTAAGTGTGGGGTGTTGATGATAGGCTGTAATTACATATTTTAGTCACTTATTACACTCTAATATACTGCACTTTAATTGAGTTTGAGCTTTAATCGCTAGTGTTTTGCACTAATGGCGTGTTTTATGCACTGTAGGAGTGATTCTGAGTTATATAGATGTTATGGAATGAATTCTAGTGATTAGGAGCTTTGAAGTCTGAGTAAAAGCCCAAGGAATTAATCCGAGATCGTCTTGAAGGGTCAAATTGGTAATTAGAACAAACGAAGAATCAAGTAAGCATATTGCACACTGTTTAGTAAAATAGAATAGCTCTTTGCTGCAAACTCCATTCGGGCTATATAATATATTATTGGAAGATAACTCAAAGGACTACAATTTTCATGTTTAACATTTTTTCAAATGCCAAATGGAATAGTGTGAAAAATACGATCGAAACCGTGACTGCGGACCTGGACGTAGACTAAGGCAGTGCACTGTGAAAATACCGCGGCTAAATGCGTCCAGCCGTGACCGCGAGTGTCCAGACCTAAAAAATTGTCTTTTTTTGCATATGAGAATGTAGAATTATTTGAGCCCAACACTACTTAATATATATACATGGAAAACGATATTTTGAGGGGTTGGACACACTTTTGACATAGATTCAACCTAAGGAGACAGAGACACAATAGAAACAAGGCCAGGAATTCTTCTAGGAGTTTTCCTTCCTCTTCCTATTTTTCATTGTTGGTTATTGTAGACATGTGATTTTTTACCCTTCCCAAATTTTTTATTTTAGCACGTAAATATTTAATTTAGACCTAATATAGCTATTTCAACTCATTTGTTTTTATTTTATTACAAGAAAATGAAAATTACAAAAAAATAGGTTCATTAACATTTTTAGTTATTTTAAATCTAGAAAAAATATCAAAAAAAAATACCTTTGTTTTAATGTTCTGTCTTATTTTAATAATTATTTTTACGTAAGTAGATATAATTAATATTGTTAGTTAATCAAGCTAATTTTAAATATAGCTAGTCATAAAGGCACAAGTTTCAAGCTCATTCCTTAAGCTCAATATCCAATACTCATTAAACTAATCCTAACGATCATTCTAGACTCTTCTTTGGAACAATAAATAAATACTAAAAACTTAATATAAAAAGATCTAAGAACTAATTGATAAAATAGAAAAAAAAAAAAAGAGTACATATTAAACCTACACATGTACATAATGAGTAACGCCTAAAAAATGAATACACAAAAAAACAACGCCCGGAGAAAAATCATCAGCGCCGATGAACTCCAAACGGACTCTCACTTCCCTGTAACTTCATCTCCTTCGCTAGAGAAGAAGAGCCATTTCAATGGCTTCTTCTTAACAAAAACGACCCTCAAGCTTCTTCTTCCTTCTGATCTCTCTCGATTGAACACAAAAACAGAGCTCATCCTCTTCCCTTCAACACCCAGTAACGACCACTCCAAACGACCTATCTTCAGCCTAAAAGACCAGCTGCAGCAGCTCACACAAACGCCCCCATCTCAAAATCACCAAACCAGTTCCAAATGCCCAAAGACTGCTTCAAATCCGAAATTGAACCCAGATCTGAGACTTCTGAAAGTACTCCAAAATTCACGAAATAAAGAAAAACATAAATAAAAAAGAGGGATTTTCGAGCTCGATGGAGTGGTAGAGCTTGGTTCGAAGCTGTTTTCGGATTTTTCTTCCCTTGGTTCGTTACCGTGTTGCTGCTGTACCTGCTATATTTGTGAATTTTTTTTGCTTTGTTGAGTTCCATACCATTCAACGTCCACTGTGTTCTATTTCTTCTATCCATCTTAAAGGTATTGTCTCATAAACTTTGCTCGAGTTCGAATATTAATCTATGGATGCGATTTTCATTGTGATGGTTAGTTGAGTACGATTTTTATGGAATATACGTATGAATTGTTTGAGCATATTTTATTTTCTGTTCGTTATTGGAATAAATTAGTCTTTGTTATCATGTTGGGTTTAAAATTTTAAGTGGGTTGTGGGGCTTACTTCCTAGCCCCGATTGGAGTAGTGACTGGCATTATAGGTTGTTAGGCGGCCGGAAGGTTGGCACGAGTAAGTAAGTTTGGGACCGAAAGTAGTTTTTCCTGCACTGAACACGTAACTTACCGAATCAGTTGCGATACGAATGAGAATGCATGTTACGAAAGATAGAGTCGAGTCTGATATATCAACTATCTACTTAATATTCTTGTACGAGTCCACAATAACTATACGAAATGAACCTTGGTTCGGTAAATTAAAATTGGCCTTAGATATAATAGAACTCCTAGCTACTGCGCTCGATCGTACTCATTGTCAATTTCTTTCTCACATGCTTCCGTGATTCTCTCTTTTACTGATTTGATTGCTTTATGTTTTGTTTCATATGTGAATGATTGTTGATAGGCCATCTGATTTAAGAATCTATCATTTATATATCGTTTTATATGCGCCTTTAAGATCGCCATTCTTTTAATTTGATCATTTTACACATTGGTTTTGTTGAACAAGGAATTTCCTTATTGGGAGATGTGGCATCTTATGGTTCACATTTCCAAATTTTTAGATCGCATAATTGAAGAAAAATTCATACTTGATACAGTTATACGGATGTTAATTATGTGCAATAAAAATGAGGCAAAGTGCTTAGGTAATATAAGGTCGTGTACATTTAGAGCAGCAGATACAACTTATGAACACGCGCTTGTTGATTTAGGCGGGTAATCTAAAATTACCTTCCTAAATTTAGATGTGTATTTTATGTGATCCAAATTTAAATCTTAACAATATTAAATAAAATATATCGTGGGTCGTCGGTATATTTATGTGGCATGGTCCAAAGACGTATTTTAGATAACGTTGAATTTTCCTTAAAAATAATTAAAAGCGGCTTAATAATTAAAATGCACATAGGCCTAAAAGTGTCTTACAATCAGATAATTATGCCAATAATAATAATTGAGTGACCGTGCTAGAACCAAGAAATTCGGGAATGCCTAACACCTTCTCCCGGGTTAATAGAATTCTTTACCGGATTTCTATGTTTGCGGACTAAAAAATAGAGTCAATCTTTCCTCGAGTCGGGACTTGAAAACAATGACTTGGGACACCATAAATCATCCCAAATGGCGACTTTGAATTTTAAATAAATAAATCCCGTTTCGATTGTCACTTTAAGTTGGAAAAAACTCTCTTTATGCACCCTTCCGCGGATGTAGGGAAAAGGAGGTGTGACAGTTATGATTTTTAGTATTGGAGTTTTAAATACTATTATGAATAGCTAATTTGTTATCTAGGGTTTTGATAGAACCCTTTGTAGGATAAATTCTTGTTATGTTTTTATATAATTGAGTCGTTAGATTTCTCTACTTGTTCAACTATGTGTTTATTGTTATTGATTGACTGGTCATCGATTGATTGTGCTTATTTATTATGTGTTGCTTGAGAAAGGATACATATTTGAGTGGTTGAATAATATCACTCCTAATGTATGTGAGAAATCAATACAACAGGTTTAAAGGCAGGTTTAGAAATAACAAAGCCTTGACGTGGTCATAGTGAGCGGTTAGAAAAAGTCAACTAGTGTAGTTTGAGAGAATAGGTCTAGTAAATTGTTGTAGTTGCTCGAGAGAGAATTACGGCACCTAAAGTGTTCACGATAAGTAGAAAATACATTGGCGAAATTTCTAGGGAACATAGATAGAAAGATTCCAACAATTGGAAAAATCATAACCCTAGACCTCCCTAATTCAGTCTCCAACCCTTTGTCTCGTTACTCGATAATTTTACCGCTTTCTAGTATTTGCTAGTTAATTAGTTAGAAATATAAATCTCAATCTTTATAATTTAGAAAATTATTCAAACTTGTCTTTTTAGTGATATTAAACAGATATGGCTAAGTCTTAGTTATCTATGGGATTCGACTCTGGACTTTTAAACCGGATTATATTTGCAGCGATCGCTTATCCTTATTAGGACTAGAGTTGGGCGTGATCAAGCTACCATATATATAATTATTTCCTATAGTTATTATTCAGTATTTATGGTAGTGTACTCGCGGCTGTATTCATGAATATATCAGCAAAAAGCGCCTAAAATCATGGCAGTCCAGTTGTACGCGCATGCATTCGCGCATGTATTTATGAATACAGTAATATCAATCACCTTTAAAATAAGTATGTCCAGTTGTATAAAAACGAAAATAATATCAATTAGTGTGATACACTGTAATATAACTCAACAAAATCAATTCTAACATGCCTTATTATCAACCCAATTAATTAGAATGATTTTCAGTTGTATGTATCTTTGGTATTTAGTGTGTTTCAATATTGAATTTTTTATGTTGCATTCATTAAAGTCAATGTTTATATTTACTGTATTCGCTATTTTATATTTATTGTATTCAAATGTACTTCTATTAATAGTATTAGTTATTCCTAATATATGTTATTACTGATGCATTCAGTATGTTTCATTCGTTATATTCACTGTATTTCTATTTGTATTCAATATATTTTACTCTATTTCACTGTATTTTAAATTAAATGTATTGACTGTTTATATTCTTTTCTATTTTAATATTTGTATGCAGTGTATTTAAATATTTATATACGTATTCATGCATGAAATAGATGTATTCAGTTGTATTGAAAAGATATAAACCTTAGAAATACATAAATACAAGCAAAAAAATGTATTTATACAAAAAATACAATTTATTTGAATGAATATTTATAGAATACAATGTATTTTGTATCATTATATGTGACTAATAGCAAAGAAGAGAAGAAAGTTCACCAGAGATGACGCTCTCCGGCCAAGCGAAATATTGTATATACCGTGTTAAAACTAAAAATGGAGACTAACAAAAACCTCGGCCCTCAAATCTCCTCATGCATAAAAAAAATTATTGCAGTATTCATGTAGAGTAATCAATTGCAATATCAGGCATAGAAGAAAGCTGCAGTGGCCCTCTTGTTTCAAAATAATTAAATCAACCATTGAAGAGGAAATTTAAAGTTTTCTCTTGAAAACCTAACAATTGTGAAGATTTTTGAAAAAAAAAGTGAAGAGAAAAAGAAGAAGCTTGAACCGGCCAAAAATCCAAAAATTTTAACACTTACCACGAATTTTTGGAGAAAAAACATTGAAAGTGTGAGAGAGAGAGAGAATCATGTTGTGAGAGAATCGTTCTTCAAAAATCGCGAATACAATCTTGCTGTGAGAGAGAGAGAGAGATTGTGGAGTGAGAAAGAAAAAATATTTTGCTATGATTTTGGGAGAGAATAATTGAAAGAATAAGAGAGAAAAATGATAAATTGTGTATTTGATGCCTTAATGGTACATATACCATAAATACCTATTTTGCTATAAAAAATAAAAGATAGTTATAAAAAATAATATTTTAAAAGGGTTTTGATTTATAATAAAAATGGTGTAAATCTTTTTTATAGAAGGTAAAAGTTCCATTAAAATATTTATTTTATATTGTATACCTACTTTATAAATTTGTTTTAATTATTTTTCGCTCTTTTTCTTTTTTCAATCTCTCCCCCTCTCTTGATTACCCACTTTAGTTTGAATTTCTCTGCAATTATTATGTTTTAATAGTGGTATCAATACTTTATTTAAAATAAATAGGTTGCTTATTGTTTATTTAATGGGTGAGGTAAAATATCTTGCATTTGACATTTCATGAGTCTTTTATCGTTATTTATTTTCGGTTATTATATTACTCTTGTTATGTATTTGATGAGCACTATACATAACTTTTATATTTTGTTGAGATGATCGCTTAAAATGAAGCTTACATTCTATTATTAACCACAAAAGTGTTGACCTACCAAAGCTACATCACCACACCTAAATAACTCAACAAAAAAATCCCTCTATGGATACTCAAGTGCCATTCCTGATAAACCACCAAAAGTATGATAATTTACTTCCCGTCAACTCAATCAGATCCTCATTTAATTTTAAATCCAGTGTATTTGACACATGTTACGAAATACACAACATGAGTATTAATTTAACTCTGTTATTAGTGATGATACTTGATTACCCCAAAAACCCCCTAATTAATACCAGCCCGCAAAAAAGAAAAACAAAAAAACCCCAAAAATGGATCAACCCACCAAACCACCAATCACTCTGACTTCCGCCCCTCCTCTACAATACCACACCTTAACGTCTTGGCTGGAGATTGCACTCCACGGCCAAGGAATGTGCTATAATTTATGTTAGGAAAAAGACGATAACTCTCATCACCCAAAACCTGGTCCATCCAGCAAGGTTTATAACAGAAGCCCTTAACAGAGGCTTGACGACGTTTGGAGCTCAATTGTGGCAATTAATGGTGCTACAAAGCAGTTTCAATCCTCTACGACCAACCAATGACATGCTGTCAGTGCACAACCTCAAGAAGTATATTTTTAAGTCCATCCCCTTCTTCCCAGGCCCTGTGGAGGCACCTAGTTCTTAGTGATGGAACAATGGCTTCAGCAAGACCTTTCGCCTTCAATACCAAAGAAACAGCAATCACCTCCACTGGGGAATATCTCAAAAGAGATAACGAAAGCTTTAGAGAGATACTCAAAATTCAGGAAACTACCAAGGAGAAGGAACCCCTGAGCTCTTACTGCCTAATAAGAACGGGCTCTGTATGGTTAGATGCAGTAAGGTCAGTGGATTACAGTGAGGCTGATTTTACTTTGTCCCAAAACTCTGGCCAGATGTGGACCGAACCTGTCCTCTCATTGGAGCTTGGGGTGATGAAATCATTGTTGACTCTAACTCCCGTCATGAGATCTCAAACGTCATTAGCAAGGAAGAAGGAAATAATGCCTACCCGGGGGAAGGAAAAGGCACCTGTAGGACTTTTCCAAACAAACCCAAACCTCTTGATGAACTTCATAACCGACCATGCTAGTGCTGTTGAAGACAAAGATAGAAGATCACATGAAGCTCATAGAGGATATGCAATATGAGCTGCATGTCTAGTTCCCAATAGTGGGCCACTCTGGGGGCGTTGTCATTATACGGAAAGAAAACATTCTCCAAGTAGATGAAACATCAATCACACCATAAGGTATCCATGAAATGGTCAAAGTATTTTCCTCCAACCCCCCCCCCCCCCCCCTTGGTTTTTTCGGTTACTTATGCAAGTAATTATCTAGAGGAAAGGAAAATCCTTTGTGGAAATCTGATAGATAGTGGTAGTTTGATTTATGGGTGG
Organism: Nicotiana benthamiana; assembly: GCA_034376525.1. Classification (NCBI taxonomy): domain Eukaryota; kingdom Viridiplantae; phylum Streptophyta; class Magnoliopsida; order Solanales; family Solanaceae; genus Nicotiana; species Nicotiana benthamiana. Next base: position 76,155,573 of record CM067324.1, on the reverse strand, counting down.
AGACTTTAATAAAGTATTGAAAGCAAGAGACAAATTTGGTGGTAACTGCATTAACACTAATAGAAGTAATCTATTATAAAATTGTATTAACCTGTGTAGAATAGTTGACCTAGGCTATAAAGAAAGTAAATATACTTGGTCTACTAAGAGATACAAAAATAGGACTAGCCTAATCCTTGAGAGAATTGATAGGTTCTTTGCTAATAGTTACTCGATAAATGAATTCCCTGAAGCTTCTATAACCCATTTAGCTAGGGACCACTATGATTACTGCCCCCTTCTTGTTAAGCTTAATAATAGCACCCAAGTTGTTAATGTCAAGCCGTTTAGATCTGAGTCCATATGGTGCAGTCACCCAACCTTCCCTACCCTAATCCAAGGTTCCTTCCAATCTCACTTCACCTTAATCTCTTCATCTCTAAGATTCAAGAATAATGTCATTAATTGGAATAAGCATACCTTGGTAACATATTTCATAAAAAGAATATATTGTTGGCAAGAATTGTTGGTATCTATAAATCTCCTAACTATCAATTTAGTCAATTCCTCCTAAACTTGGAAAACATTCTACTTGAGAAATTAGACTCAATCCTCGAATAGGACTTTTGGAAATTGAAATTTAAGATAAACTGACTCTGTAATGGGGATGTCAACACTAGATTCTTCTGAACCTCTACTCTAAATAGAATAATGAGGAACAAGATCCTCCCCCGTGAAGATGAGGCTGGGAACTGACAGTATAAACCACATGAAATCAAAGACTCCATTGCTAGTTTTTTCAAGGACCTCTACACTTCTTCACACACTCAATCCCCCATCTCCACTACCACTCATGCCCTCCAGAGTCCATCATTATCCACTATGCAAAAAGCTAATTTGGCTCTCCCTCTCAAAGATAGTGAAATCAAAATAGAAATATTCTCATTCAAACCCTTCAAAGCCCCAGGATCTGATGGATTACATCCCTTCTTTTACTAGAAGTACTGGACATTGTGGGGAAGGATGCCATCCAATACTGCAAAGATTGTTTCTCATCCAAAACAATGCACCCCAGTATGAATGAGACTATCTTGTGCTTAATTCCAAAATAGCCCCCAAGCCTCCATGCTTAAGAATTTCAGGCCTATAGGTCTATGCAACATTGTCCACAAAACTGCGACTAAAATCGTAGTCAATAGAATCAAACCATACCTGGCCTATATTATCGGCCCTAGTCAGGCAAGCTTCCTCTCCAACAGGAGAGTCTCTGATAATGCTATCATTGTCCAGTAATACATCATTCACTTTGAGAAAGTGAGAGGCAAAATACCTCACATGATCCTAAAGATTAACTTGGAGAAGGCTTTTGACAGAATTGAATAGTCCTTTATCAAGGACCCTCTCCATGCTTTTAACTTCCCCGATGATATCATTAACCTCGTCATGTCCTCTGTAAGCTCCTCCTCCATCTCTATTATAGTGAATCGGGATCAAACTTCCCTTTCAAACCTAGTAGAGGTTTCAAGTAGGATGATCCCATTTCTTGTCTATTATGTGCATGGAAAGACTCTCCAAGTTAATTGATGATGTTGTTTAGAATAAGGAGTGGAGCTCAATTAGCATCAGCAGGTCTGGTCCTAAGATCTCTCATGTGTTCTTTGCTGATGATCTGATTCTATTTGCAAGAGTTGACCAAAAAATTGCTCTACAATCATCAGCATTTTAAACTCATTCCATCAGGCTTCAGGCCTAAAAATCAATCTCACAAAGTCAATGGTATTTTTCTCTGTCAATTACCAGCTCCACAAAATGAAGACCAACACCAACGGCCTATCCGTTCAGGCCTCAGCTACCTTTTGCAAATACCTGGGGTTCCCTATATTCCATAAAAGTTCTATCAATAGTGATTTTCAATTCATTATTGATAACATGAACTCCAAAATGGCTGGTTGGAAAACTAACCTTCTAATCATAACTAGGAGAATTAAGCTAGCAAAAGCCTCCTTATACATCTTCCTAGCCAGCTCATGTAATTCATCAAGCTTCCCTAAAAAATAATAAAGAAAATTCAAAGGAATTTCATCTAGGGCACTACCCTAAATAGGAAAAAAAATGCACCAAGTAGGGTTCTACATTGTCACCAAGCCTAAGATCCGGGGAGGGCTGGGAATACAAAGGGTAGAGTTGAAGAACAAAGTTATCCATTCGGTGCTTGCCTAGAAGCTATCACCTCCTCTCTTTGGAAAAATCTCTGATTATCAAGAACTGCAACCGGAGACACCCCCCCCCCCCCCCCCCAAAAAAAAAAAAGCAAAATCTTCTATTTGGTAGTGCATTCTCAAAGGTTGGGAAACATGTACACAAGTTAGGAGATAGGTAGTAGACAACGGGAACAAATTCAGCTTCATTAATGAATCTTGGATCAACCATCCATCAATTAGGTCTATGATAGAAATTCCCCTCAACCACAATTGTTACCATCTACAGCAATGGAGTTTGATACAACTCCCCCATCTCCCTGAACATCCCACCAAACATAAGAAACATCCTCTTAATCTACTTCGTTCCACCCAATCCAATAAAGGAGGACAAGATAATATGGGGAAACGCCAATACTAGTCTCTTTAGCACCAAATCTGCATATACCCTCTTTGCTAACATGGCCCCCAGAAGGGGAAAGGGAATAACACCAGCTACTAGTGGATCTGAAAACTGAAGGCCCCCAATAAGATCAAAATATTGATATGACTCTTTTACCATGAAAGGCTTCCCACATAGGCAAATCTCCATAATATTAAGGTTCATTGTAATCCAATGTGTTATTTTTTCAATGATGCTCTCGAGAACTCTGCCTATATCTTCTTTGATTTCCCTAATGCGAAATCATTCTAGCAACATTTAACCTCATAGAGCACCACTACAACTAAAACCAAACACTCCACATTCACTAGCAAGGCCTGAGCTACCACATGGTCACTCTCAAAAGAAAGCCATTCAACAACATTCTTAGTTGGAAGATATATTCCCCTTTAGCTTCTGGCAGATCTGGATTGCCAGGAACAATAACCTCTTCAACAATAAAAAAAATGTGATCCCTACTTCTATTGTTTTGGCAAAGGCAACTGAGTATATCAATACCTTGGCAAACAAACCAACCACAAAAGAAAAAGTCATCTGGGTCAAATGGACTACCCCATCAAGAGGCTATTATAAGTTCAACACAGATGGGGCAGCCATTGGGAATCCTGGTAAGGGGGTGTGAGAGTAATTTTCAGGAACTCTAGCGGAACTGGGTTCTGGGTTTCATGGGAAGCCAATACCACACCACAAATAAATTAGTTGAACTCCTTGTTATTCTAAAGGGATTGCAGATTGTTGATCAAAGAGGACTGATACCAATTGTAATCAACATAGATTCGACCGGCAACAAGAAGGCTTGACTCGGATAACTATGTATTTGACCAATCATTTTTGAATGAAGGTCAATCATCCTAAGACTAAGAGATGTGGTGGTGAAGCACAACTAAAGGGAGACAAACAAAATAAGTGACCTGAAGGCAAATAAGGGTGCAAGATAACATTTTTTTGGTAGTGCAAGATATGTGACCGTTCTTCTGGTATTTGCAAATCAAGTTTTTGGACAAACATCTCAGGAACTGTATTTTCTAGAAAAAATTTAGATTCTAATATTAAAACTCTTGATCATAGTGCAGGGGAGATCTCATGTCCCTTTGAAAACAATGCTATCATTTTACTTTAGCCGGTACTATTATATATTTTAGTCCAAGAACTTACTTCAAACATCCAATGTTTGGCCTTGCAAAGGCCACATTTTTTGTTAAAATTGTTTGAAGTTTAGCCTTGCCAATGTCAACTTCAATCAAAAATATCCGAAGTTGGCCTTGGGCAATCCAGGCGAACTTCAGGTAAAAATGTATAAAGCAAGGCCGCAATTCAGATGTTAATTTTTGGACATTAAGTTGTGTACATCTAAAGTGCGTTTCAAAGTGCATAAATTTACAAATTTTTATGGAATGCGAGTATGACTTCATGGTGGTTTTAAAATCGGGTATATATTTACACTTATCTTACAGAAAAATACTAATAAAAAATATAGCTACTCGGGTAACAATATTCTAGGTAGTAAAAATAACAGTACTCACTAAAAAAAATAATTTACATTCCTATATCATATAGGAAACCTTATTACCCTCAATATTTAAGGTTTGATATAATTACATTTAGTATATTAAATTACCAATTCTATATCGTAGCGTATTTTAAAGGTACAATTAATACAACATATAAGATTAAAGAATGTCTTTTCTTTTCGATAATAATAAAATCTGAATAAAGATTAGTTTCGTTCAAATTCGTATCAACTCCATTTCAATTGTGCTTTTTTATTTTAGTATTTTGATACTATATAATTTAAGAGTAGGGGGCTGAATTATAAGCATATTTTAATCCAATAAAGTGTCACCTTTGTTAAGAGAATACTCCTTATAGTGAAACATAACTGCTGTCAAACAGTGCTTTTGCCACTTGGCCTTACAAAGGAGACATCGACGTCAATTGCAAATGCAAGTTGCAGATGATCAAATGACTAATTAAACTTTTTCGTATTTATACTACTATTTCCATTCAAAAATAAATATGAAATATAATAATAATATTAATACTAATTTATAATCTAAAACAAGCATGAATATTAGCATGATAGTGATAACAAATATAGTTGGTGTTATGAAATAGAAGATTCTTACACTTCTATTTAAGGTGAATGTCTTTAATGTATCTAATTAGAGAGATTTTAGAGTTCTATTAGTGGTAGCTAAATCTTCCTCTCCCCTATAAATAGAGGTGCCCCCTACCATTGTAAATCATCCCTTGAGACCCCTCTCAACTCAATAAGAAGAACTCTCTCTACTCTTCTCTCTATTGCTATTGTTCTTGTTCTATTGTTCTTGTCTTTTGCTTTAGTTTATAACACGTTATCAGCACGAGACTCTACCGTCTCAAGTACCATTCTCGAAAATCCAAGGTATTTTCCCTCTTCCTAATTTAATTTTCGAGTATGTCTGACATTATGAAAAGAAAGTTCGTTGCCCTTGAAATTTCGGGCAAGAACTATATGACATGGGTGTTGGATGCTGAAATCCACCTAGATGCTATGGGTCTCGGAGACACCCTCAAAGATAAAGAAAAAGCATCCACCCAAGATTGTGCGAAGGCCTTGATTTTCTTGCGCCACCACCTTGACGAAGGTTTGAAGATTGAATATCTCACCGTCAAGGATCCACTCGTTTTGTGGAACAGCTTAAAGGAGAGATATGACAACCTGAAGTTGGTCACTCTGCCACAAGCACGATATGATTGGGCCCATCTGAGGCTACAGGACTTTAAGTCCGTTTCTGAATATAATTCTGCTATGTTCAGAATTACTTCTAAACTGAAGCTATGTGGAGATAACATCTCCGATTACGATATGCTTGAGAAAACGTTTACAACGTTTCATGCCTCCAATATGGTACTGCAGCAACAGTACCGAGAGAAAGGCTTTACGAAGTACTCTGAACTGATTTCTCTCTTACTAGTGGCTGAGCGAAATAATGATCTGCTCATGAGAAATCACGAAAATAGACCAACTGGGTCTACACCACTGCCTGAAGCAGATATGGTGCACTCGCATTATGCCAAACATAAAAGGGACCATGATCACGGTTATAAACGGGGTCAAAGCCAAGGACGTGGACAAGGAAGAAATTCCAAAGAAGTCCGTCACCCCCCCCCCCCAAAGAGAGATAACCACCGAAAGCAGAAACGGGGTCCAGAAGATCCTAAGGCAAATAGTTCAGAAACTATATGTTATCGTTGCGGTGGAAATGGGCACTGGTCTAGGATTTGCCGTACACCAAGACACTTGGTTGACCTTTATCAAGCATCTCGAAAGAGAAAAGGCCCTGAAACAAATTTTGTCTATAACGACAATGAGGATATCACCCACCTGGATGTGGCAGACTTCTTTGAGCAACCCGATGGAAAAATAGACCACCTAATCGGCGATGGATCCGTGATGAAAGAAGATGGAGTTATTTGATTTTGTTCTACTTATTTGTATTAGTTAGTGAATAAACTAATAGTCATTAGCATTAGCTCGTATTAGTTAGTTCATAAAGCAATGTTAGCAGTAGTTCTTTAGAATATCTTCAATATGCTCAAATATCAATAAAACTTTTATTTTCCAGTGGGGGTAATCGACTAGCCTGAAAAACTAGTCGATTATCAACTATTTTCGCATTAAAGTTGAAAAACAATTGATCAACAATCGATTGTCGTTGACTAACAATCGATTGTCTTGAAACAGTGAGGTCTGGAAATTTTCAAAAAATAGCCAACAATCGATTGTCTTTGTCTAACAATCGATTGTCTTGAAACAGTGAGGTCTGGAATTTTTCAAAAATCACCCACAATCGATTGTCTATATCTAACAATCGATTGTCGTTAGGCAGTGTAATCTGGAATTTTTCAAAAATCATCCACAATCGATTGTCTATGTATAACAATCGATTGTCTATGTTCCAACAATCGATTGTATGGGTTTAATAATCGATTGTCTTATGAAAAACGCTGAAATTTTCAAACTGCAAAGTAATTGATTATGGACAACATATCTTATTTTGTTTGTCAACTGTTAGTAGCAGATTTTGAAAATATTATGTGACACAAAAGGAATTGAACTTGCTTATTCTTATGTTCCTGTATTTCTTTTGTATGTCATACCATGGAAAGTAAATTGATCGAAGGCTCCGGAAGAGCCATTGTAACTCTGCCCAAGGGCACGACGTTAATCATAGAGAATGCTATGTTCTCCTCCAAGTCTATAAGAAACTTGTTGAGTTTTAAAGATGTACGCCGGAATGGCTACAATATTGAGACAATGGATGAAGATAATCTCGAATATCTCGTCCTCACTTCAAAGAATGTCTCCGGCCAAAAAGAGGGTTATTGAGAAATTCCCGTCTTTATCTTGTGGCCTGTATTGGACAAGAATTAGTGCAATTGAGGCACATTCAACAGTAAATCTAAAGAATACTGAGTCCAATACATTTGTACTTTGGCATGATCGACTGGGTCACCCAGGATCAACCATGATGAGACGGATTATAGAAAGCTCATATGGGCATCCGTTAAAGAATTTCAAAATTCTCTCAGGTAATGAATATCCTTGCACTTCGTGTTATCAAGGCAAGCTGATTATCAGACCATCCCCAACAAAGGTTGGGACTGAGTCACCCCAGTTTCTGGAACGTATACAAGGGGACATTTGTGGACCTATTCACCCACCTAGTGGGTAGTTTAGGTATTTCATGGTCTTGATAGACGCATCCTGTAGATGGTCTAATGTGTGCTTGTTGCCATCACGCAACCTTGCGTTTGCAAAGTTAATGGATAATAGATGAGAATAATCTTGAACTCTTCATGAAAACGAGGCTGCCCATTTTGGTTTGGGTTCACGCCATTTTGCATGCAACAATACTAGTTTGTCGGCTGCCCACTTCGGTTTGGGGTCACGCCATTTTGCATGAAGCAATGCTAGTTCGTCGGCTGCCCACTTCGGTTTGGGGTCACGCCATGTTGCATGCAGCAATGCTAGTTCGTCTCTGACTGACGAATTGACACAAATATTCCCCATTGCAATTGGTTTTGGGTCATGAACCCAATATATCCCATTTAAGAAGCTTTGGATGCGCAGTATATGTGCCTGTAGCACCGCCATCCCGCACCAAAATGGGTTTGCAAAGGAGGTTAGGAATATATGTTGAGTTTGGCGCGTCCTCCATTATTCGCTACCTCGAAACATTGACAGGAGATTTGTTCACTGCACTATTTGCAGACTGTCAATTTGATGAGACACTTTTCCCAAAATTAGGGGGAGAAGTCGGTGAAACCAAACGGGAAATTTTGTGGAAAAATGTATCATTATCTCATCTTGATCCACATACCTCTATTTGAAAGAAAGAGGTACAAAAGACTATCCATTTGCAAAGAATAGCAAATCAAATGCCTGACGCATTTACGGACTTGAAGAGGATAACGAAATCCCACATTAACGCGGAAAATGTTCCGATCCGTATTGAAGTCCCTATTGGACGAATATCTAGTGTCATATCCAATGAGTCAAATGCACGCCAGAAGCGTGGCAGACCATTAGGTTCCAAAGATCGAAATCCTAGAAAGAGGAAAAAGAACGATCTAAATGACACTATGAAAGAATCACATGAGGACGCTCATGATTTGATTAATTCCGAGATTCACGAAGAATCTATTGAGCCTGAGACTCTTGAAAATACGGAATGCAAGAATGTGAGGATCTTGAACCTCAGTCTGTGGTAGTACAAAATTAATTGAGAGCTCTCGAAGAGCCAATTATTACTATGTTGGAGAAACACAATTGAGTATTGTGCTGTAGTAAGTCTCAAAGAAACTTATTCAGTTTCCAAAGTACACGCGAAAGCGATTGATTATATTGAGACTACAAATAAAGGAAGGCTTTGATTCTCCTATTACTACAACTTGTAGCGGGGTAATTTGTATATGAAAAGCTACCCGCTTTGTTCTCCAGTTTGTACTACACAAACGAAAGAATGCCACAATAAAGTGGATATCTATTGGTATAAAACCCATGTCATAATAAACCCGAAGTTTATTGATAAGTGCACATGTCATGGTGTAAATTTGAAGCTTACCAATATTGATAATTTATGTTAGCCATCTCATTTGAAGTATGATGTGCAAATTCACATAGGTGAATATCAAAGAACTAGAAGTTCTTGTTCTCAGTAATGAACTGACCAACTAAAGAGTTCGGGTTGAAGCCCCTAAATTCTGGAAATATCAAAGGTGAATATGGGCCCATTCACCCGCCATGTATACCACATATGATGCATCTATGGAATGGTTACATGCGCAATTGTTATTAACCCGCAGCCTGGCCGTGCTTGCGAGGTAAAACGCTCAGTAATCTAACTTCGAGCATAGTTTCCAGATTCTCTACTCAAGACAGTTAATCTTGATAAGTTGGTTTATATCAAAGTTGGTTTAGCAAGATAATTATTGAGTGCTTCCACTTAATAGCTAAACTGTTCCTTATGAGAACGAAGTTGTATATATCAGTTTGATATAAGTTGTATACGAGAGTATATTCTCCCCTCACAAGTGGTTCAGGGTCAGGAACCAAATAATTTCATCTTATTATTAAGGTGCTGTGTAAATTGACATAATGCACAAAGATGATTTTCCAAAGTTGAGGAAACATGTTAGCTTTACTAACATGAGGGGGAGACATGATAAACATTTGAGAAAGTGTTACATGGGATGAATTTTCATTTGTATATGTATATCCCCGAATATCATGATATGAACCTGTAGTTCATAAAAGGGAAATACAATTGCAACATATTGCAAAGCATGCTATACGCATTTGCTGACCCAAAGAAAGTAACTAAATGGAAGAGATACAATTCAAGAAGAATTGATTCCATATGAAAGACATGTAGCTTTGAACCTATAGTTCATATGCTTGAAAGTATAAAGGCAAAGGTATGTATAGTCAATTTTCGATATCTTATTTGTTTAGCATGACATGAAACTTTGATATGCAGCTAAAGTCTATTATTTGACTTACATGACTTAACTTGAAAGATTTAAGTTGCTTGAAGCATATGCAATTCTTGGTCCTGAAGTACCACATCCTAAGTACAATTTGTGTACATATGTATATTGCCATAACTATAAGCATGATGGCATTGAGAATGCATCTATGGAGATATTGAAGTGTTATTCCACGACATTATATGAAGATGTTCATATCTATCAAGAATGATGATTTCAAGGTACGGAATATTTATTCAAGTCAATATGGTTGATTTGTCAAATCTCTACCAAAGATCGTTTTGAAGATGATGCACAAGATTGGAATGCAAATGCTCAAGGATATAAATCAATGTACTCATTAGGGGGAGTCAATGCGCGTTGCACTCTTTTTCCCTTACAAGGTTTTGTCCCACTGGGTTTTCCTTGCAAGGTTTTTAACGAGGCAACCAATAGGCGCATATTCAAACATGTGTACTCTTTTTCCTTACTTTAATTTTTCCCATTGGGTTTTGGTTTTAAGGTTTTATGAGGCACATCATTGAATAGACATTCAAGGGGGAGTGTTATGAAATAGAAGATTCTTACACTTCTATTTAAGGTGAATGTCTTTAATGTATCTAATTAGAGAGATTTTAGAGTTCTATTAGTGGTAGCTAAATCTTCCTCTCCCCTATAAATAGAGGTGCCCCCTACAATTGTAAATCATCCCTTGAGACCCCTCTCAACTCAATAAGAAGAACTCTCTCTACTCTTCTCTCTATTGCTATTGTTCTTGTTCTATTGTTCTTGTCTTTTGCTTTAGTTTATAACAGTTGGTATGAATTAAAGAAAGGAGCTCTTTCTTTTTGTCTTTTTTGAGAAAAATCCAAAGAAGAAGAAATGGGTTCCATCGTTGCGTCGTTTTTTCTGCTTCTTTTGGGGAGCATTTTTTCTACTTTTGATTTTTTGGAAGGGAGCCGATGGAGCCGTTTCTAGGGATAAGGTATTTAGGATTTGATGGATCTCATTTTTTTAGGTTTCCTAATTGTGTTTTGATATGTAGAAGGTAGGGTAAAGGGTAATGGGTATTTGGGTAGTGGTATTGGAATTGGGTTGTGAAAATAGAAAATAATGCATCTACAATTAGAATACAAATAATCTACAATTCATCTACAAAATATTTACAAACTGGGTATATTGAATTTTAATGTCCCAATTCTCATTCGATTGTAGTTTAATTGGGATTTTCGACATAATTGCGTTTTTTGCAGAAAATTTATAGAAGTTTTAGTCATTTTTGATTTGTGAAAACAGAAAACAAAGCATCTACAATTATAATACAAATAATCTACAATTTATCTACAAAATATTTACAAACTGGGTACATTGAATTTTATATCCCAATTATCATTCAATTGTAGCATAATTGAAATTTTTGACATAGTTGTGTTTTTCAGAAGATTTGTAGAAGTTTTAGCCGTTTTTTATTTGGGAAAATAGAAAATAAAGCATCTATAATCATAATACAAATAAACTACAATTTCTGCAATATGTCTTCTTCTTTTTCTTCTTCTTCTTTGAGTTTCAATCTGAAATTCAGTCAACACCAAGTCCAATCTTCACCAAAACCCTTCAAAATTGAGATATAAACTCCAAAGCATATTTTCGATTATTTTCAACAACACCCAATCTAATCAAATAATGAATTTTGAAAACCCAAATTTGAATTCAAAGCTTTCAAGCTTTTTAATGGCTGTCAATGGTGGATTTGCTGGTCTCTTTTCATTTGCTTTGTATTACTGAAATTTGCAATTGAGAAATAGAGAGAGATGTAGAGAGAATGTCGACGAACTGAGTTTTGTTGACGATTTTGTCTTTTTTTGATTTGTTACTTAAGGAAAAATATCGAAGAACAAAGTTTTTGCAAAAAGAGTATATAATTTGATTTTAAATTGAAGATATAGGATGTGCGTTTCACATTTGACTGAAGGTCGATAAATCAACTAGAATATTATATTCCTAATTTGTAGCGCGCCTAATTAGGAAGGAATCAGCTCCTAATAATTAGTATTTAATGAATGATATAATAATTGTTGGAAAACTATGAACATGGAGGGTAAATATGAAACTATGCACATTTTTTTGTGATAAGACTTCATATATGGTATAGGAAGGAAAAAGTCTCAATAATAAACACTACAACAACAACAACAACAACAACAACTACCCAGTCTATTCCCACCAGGTGGGGTCTGGGGAGGGTAATATGTAGACGAGCCTTACCCCTACCCGAAAGGGCAGAGAGGTTGTTTCCAGTCGACCCTCGGCGCATAGGATAAAATGGAAAGCAGCATTAAAACAAAAACAAAGACAAAATTCGAAACAAAAACAAAACAAAACAATAAAGCATTAGTAAATCCCGCAATAACGTAAATAATTATGTAAACATAAGAAACATAAATACAATCGCATGCAATAATAACAAACAGTAACTACCATACTAACAACCATAAGGGGGACATAAGCTAAAACACAAATTATTTGTGGAAAAAGATTTTGTAAAAATGCAAAGTAGTCTTTTGTTTCTAATTTCTTTTTGGTGTACCCATGAGGTCCCTGTTTGTATAGAAGATTGGGTCTCTTTTGTTGAGAATCGTATTTTGATGTAGGTTCTCTTCTTTTTGGTCTATGGCTTATTTACTGGGTTTCCCCCAATTGCTAATAAAATTGTTTACTTATTAAAGAAAGTAAATTTTTATGGTGCTCTGCCTTTTTAATACCATTCTGCAGCTAAAAATCAGGAACGACTTTGCTCCTGTGCTATCCCCTGAGAGTTCATTGTTTGTACTGAAAAGCAATAAACAGGTCAGTTGCTTCCTTTATGCTACTACGTAGGACTCAGAACGAGTCTTATCCTTTTGCTGCTTTAACCAGCAAACTGTTTAATTTTTTTTTTCTAAAACAGGTTGCATATCAAGATATTCTGAGAATTCTTGACCCTACCAAGATATGTAGTTCCGTCCAAAATTTTATTGATATATACTTGCGGCTTCCTGGAATACCTGCCAATGGCCAGTTATCTGAGAGTGATTGCATTAGAGTCAGAATATGTGAAGGAAGATTTGCATTGCTAATACGCGAGGTGTGCGATTTAACATGCATACAAATGTATTTATCGAAGGACTTGCTGTACAGTTCCTTTTTTTGGAAATTTTTGTGCAAATGCTTGACCATACTGGCTTATATTTTCTACTGCTACATCTGAAGCTTATAACAACAACAACAACAACAACAACAACAACAACTATCCAGTATATTCCCACCAGGTGGGAGTCTGGGGAGGGTAATATGTAGACAAGCCTTACCCCTACCCGGAAGGGCAGGGAGGCTGTTTCCAATCGACCCTCGGCGCATAGGACAACTCAATAATAAACACTATATTATGACAAAAAGACGGGCCCCTTTTATGCAGAGAACTTAAACCTAAGTAGTTAAGACTTCCTCCCGATGAAGTCCATCTTGGCCCTAGGGCCGTGGACTTCTTGAAATGGTCAATTCTATAAAGGTGTGTATACCTAGTTAGAGTATCTTCTTTGGTACGCTCAACAATCAGTTCGCCTTCTATTAAATCTTTATTTGATGGTCCAGGCCTCTTGGAAGATTATATGGAAATTCTCATCTCAGAGTCCTTCGTGGAAAAGCCATTCATAAAAAGTCTAATATTCCTAACAGATACATTTTAGATAAGAGCTCCCTTATTTTTCATTTTATGTAGTTCACAGAGAACTGTTGAACGTCCAACTAGAAAGAAGGAACTCGGTCTAAAGTCTGAAGTTAGGTTCTTGCAGTTCAAACTTGAAATTTGAAGAGGCTATTAAATGTTAAAACTTTTTGTAAACTCAAGCTATTCTTTCAAGTAGCGGCTGCTAAAAATGACTATTCGTGCACTTGTCCCAGACGTTGCTTGTTTAATGATGTGCCCAACATGGCAGGAGATTTTCTCCGAAACTGCAGACTCACATATCTGCTTAAATCAGACCTATAGAGCTTTGCCCCATAATGGGCATTTTATAGCGTTTGGAGACCAAGCATTTTAGAGATCAAGAAATACCCCGGAGAACAGGAAATGATGTTCACGAATCTTCGAACAAATCCTCAAGGAATCAGGAAGAAGAGAAACAAAGCAAACACTTAATCGCCTCGAGCAAAAAGATAATTTCATCTTGAAAAAAAAAGGCAAACTAAGATATAAGAGGACAAGAATAGAAAATTTCATCAGACCATAATTCCTGCATCAGCACTTGATCTGAATTTCCCGCGGTTCGTGATTTCATATTGTTCAGTGTGCAAACAAAGGTAAAAGGTAAAGTTAACTCTACATCAGCACAATGAACAAACACACCAAACATTCATTCATTAATAGCATAATACTTCTTCCCACTCTAGACACACCAAAATACAAAGATCCTCAGTAGCAGTTTTCCCCTGCATCTAGGAATTCATGGGATAAACTCCTATCTTGGACCACGAGCATAGCCCCTTTCATAAGGAGAATACGACCTAGAACGCTCTCTTCTTGACCTTCCCCCATAAGGTGAGTGCCTAGGAGAATAATCCCGTCTGCTTCTATATGGTGAATGCCTTGGAGATCTTCGGTACCCATAGTCCTCACGGTCTCTATATCTACCACGGTCACCACGACCTTTGAACAAAGCAACCAGTATAAGAACTTCTGCAATTACTCTGAATATGCAATACAAACTTGTACAAAAATAGGAAAATTAACCTTCACCCCTTGCGTTCTTAAGCCCGAGATAGTGACCAGGTGTAGGAGTCCTTGCACGTTTCCTTCGAGACTGAAAATTACATAATGTTTCAATATGGAAATCTGAACAAAATGCGCATTTACAACCAGAAGAAATAGGATACATCTAGACCAAACAATGTAGTCCTTGTTGTAATAAAGAATGAACATGACACATTCTCTCATCTGGGCAACGAAATCAGGTTCATTTAGTTTCCCTTCCATACTTGGTGAAGAGGCGGCACAAGCACATGACAATACTATCATAGTTGTGTAATAGAGCAGCTTAGTTATTTAAACATGATTTATCACAGGAAGAGAAGATGGAAGATAGAAACCAATGTCTGGTATGTGATTCTAAAAAGCCTGATTAGATTGTTGATAATGACCGTTGATTAGTTGAGATTTGGAAGTATTTGCCGAGGTAATACCATAAAAGCTTGTTTAGATTGTTGATAATGACCGTTGATTAGTTGAGAGTTGAAAGTATTTGCTGAGGTTGTATAGTTGTTGGGCAACATAGTTGCTATGTTTAGTTGATCAGATGCATGTGAAAAGCTGTTTTAGCAGGCCATTGATCAAGCTGAGTGAAAATAATGTTGCAAGGGAAGAACTGGTCATCTTTGATTGCTGCCAATAAAGCTGACGCAAGCAATGTCTTCTGAATATAACCAGAAAACCTCCAAGTTAAGAAAACAGATACGCTATCAAATAGGAAGCACACAGACTTCACCACTCAGTGTACAAGTAACTAACCTTTTCCACAGTTATGTAACGACCTTCAAGAACTGACTGATTCCGGTGTTTAATGCAGCGATTAGCATCTTCAAGAGAATCCATCGTTATAAAAGCAAAACCACGAGAAATCCGAGAACGTGGCTCCACGACAAGAAAAACTGATTTCACCTAGTCAAAAAAATGTAGAGAAAATTCTAAAGCAATTGAAGAAATTGATAATGGGACAATGGTAAGATATTCTGATCAAAATGCCACCGAAGGTCAATCTTTTGGTGTACATATATTGACGAGACTCTACTCATGTATAACAACATACTCACGGCTTTGGAGGGAGAAAATCTTTCCATGTGCCAGAAAGAGCTGGAGGAGAGGGAACCGGATAAGGAATGAGAAAATAACTTGGTGATACACATACTAAAAATAACGAACCTTTCCCTCCTTTGAGAAATGTTCCTCCAGGTCCCTTTCCGTCACCCTTGTAGATAAACCAGTCACATAAAGTGTGGTTCCAGGATTAGAAACTTCTTCCCTGAATAAGTCATAGAGGACAAGATAAGCATCTTCAAAATAATCCATCAACACACACCAGGGCATAAGGTCAAGGTAGTATGCACATATCTCTACAATAAGAAATACTAAAGGCAGCGTAGAGCTAAAGTTCCAACAGACCTTCCACGACTTCTTGACCTTGATCTGGATCTGGATCTTCCCCTCGGCCTTGAATATGATCCAGGAGGGGATCTAGACCTTGACTTTTCTTCCCAAGGAGAAGGAGAGCGCGAATACCTAGACTTTCCAGAAATACAACATCAAACAATTTCAATAATATACAGATTAATGGTAAAAAAGGAGTTAAAACAACATATTAAAAGGATACTTCAAATAATATTGTGTTTTTGCATGTAAGGCTTTCATACAAGACATAAAGGAACATTTAATGGAGCCATATTTTGCATTAAAACATTAATATTGCTTGCTTTATACTCCAAGAAATTGCAGTTCTTCCGACACAAGTTCCTTTATGTGATTCTAGGTCTATCTTGTCCCCTTTTAAAGCCTTCACTCATATGGTTTCACACCTACAAACCGGTGCAACTTTTGCTCACCCATTCTCTCACTTTAACCTCTATGTGTCCTATTCACACCTTCTGCTATATGTGATTCTGTTTAATCTTGTATGACTGCACATTTATCTTAACATTCACATTTCTACAATACTCATCTTGTGTATATAATTGATCTTCAGAGGCCTAATATTCACTCCGACATAACATGTTGGTCTCACGACCATTCTGTAGAACTTTGTCTTTCAAAGTTGGTAAATACAAGAATAAAGCTTTAAAAGATGCAATTAAGTGAAAACTATACAGTAAAAAATAATGTCAATTGGCACTAATCTGAATGTCTATTTTCTTAATCAAAATTGAAACCATAATCATTTATGCAAATGGCCTCAACTACATATATTCCTCCTATATATCACATAATCAAACAGATCTACCTCTCACTAGAGTCATAGACAAGTTAACATAAAACATCATATCAGAAACCCTAGCGTACAACAAATAAATGCAAGTACCAATTTCTAAGAGCAAGATGCTTCAACATAAAAATCAAAAGACATATGGGGAATTGGTAACAGAAACAAAGCCTAACCTTTTGCGAGGAGAATCAGCCTGCAAAGAATCAAGCATATGTTCCATTAGTTGAATAGGTAACAATAATCAGAGAAAAATGGATAAATGCAATCTCTGTCTAAAACACATAAAAACACATACTGATACAGGCAGGAAGAAGAATAGCAGGGAGGACGAGAGTGAGCTCTTACCATTTCCCAGGAGACGAGAAAACCCTAAATCGCCAAAAGGGGGAGAAAGGAAAGCGATGTAATGTGGCAACTAATACTTCAGACTCGTGCCATAATAAGTCCAAGACAATTAGGTGAACGCCTTAAATTACATTTATACCCCAAAGCGTTTGTAAATAATTACATATATAGTAAGTACACCCCCACCGCCACCCCCACCCCCACACCCACCCCTACGCCTTTGTTTCTCATTGTGGAGAGGAGCACAACATTATTGCATGCTATTTTTATAGTAGTTATTTACGGTAGTTACTGTCTGGTATTATTGCATGCGATTTTATTTATGGTTCTTAGGTTTAGATAATTATTTACGTTATTTCTGCTGAAGCTACTAATGTTCTTTTGTTCTTGTTTTTGTTGTTGTTGTTCTTTTCCTTCACTGAGCCGAGGGTCGATTGAAAACAGACTCTCTGCCCTTCCGAGTAGGGTAAGGCCCGTCTACATATTACCCTCCCCAAACCCCACTTTGTGAGACTATACTGAGTAGTTGTTACTGTTGTTGTGTTGTTGTTGTTGTTGTTGTTGTTGAGAGGAGCACAAGAAAAAACTTCAGCCACAAATTGACATGGTTTTTTCAAGGGGAATCTTATGAATATGTCCCAGAAAGTTTGCTTATCAATCTCTAGCCATTAATTATATACTTATTAAAATTAGTTAAATATATATAAAAATTAAAAATTTACAAAAATAAGGTTTTTTCTCTCCAAAAATCACACACAAAGATCCTTTCATATTTTCAAATGTGATTAGCAATATTTGATACAAGACGGAAAGAAAATTTCATGAATGAGATAAAAAATAAAGTGATGAAATAAAAAATATATATATACAAGATCTCAAAAATCTAAGCAAAATAGGACTTTGTTCAATGGGTATAGTTGAGATTCATTGAAAATATATACATGAGTCAATATATAAAATTTAAGGATGATTGGAAGTAATTTGTACTGATTTAATATCAAAATTCATAAAAATTGTGTTAAAAAAATCATGCGATACATGTATCACGCATGTATCTCACATGCAGGTGTATACATGAATATGCATGTGATACATATTTGATACAAATATGATACATATATGATACACCTATTATTTTTTTCATGTTCATTTTTTACTTCGATTTTTCAATTCAAACCACATTTAACTCCACCAAATTATCCCAAAACTGAATTTTATTGTCTTTAAGATGTACCTAATCTATTCTAATAACACTTACACAAAAGAAAACAAAAATTCAACCTTTTGGCTACAAATAATTAATTAGCTAATATTAATAATATTTTATAAATTGACCAATTTTTATAAAAAATTACTTATAAATGAATATAACAGATATTTTTTCTAATCGGCAAGATTTGAAGTTTAATGCGCAAAGTCATTCAAAGCACCACTATAAATCTATTGTCTAAAATTTTCTTCTTGGAAGTTTCTTTTTTTTTTTTATTTAAAGGTTGGACGTGGTACTTTTTTGTAAATAATTTTCTTCCAACTCATTTGTTGTGATTATTCTCAATATTGAAGTTGATAGAAATCCAAATTTTTAAGCATTATTTTTCACAATCTTAGAATCCCAATTGGAAAGCTTTTTTGAACATAATCATTTAATTAGAGAAGCTCTATCTATATTTATTTTTTTCAAAAAAGAGAGTTTTTGATTGAATAGTCTTTAATAAAGTTGAGATAAATATTATAAAATTTGGATCAAAGCTCTTAATAGAATAAGAGAATCAAAATCACAAATCTCAAATTTTCTTTTACTTGCATCACTTGTTGATGCCTCCATGCTTAGTTTTCTTAAACCAAATAATATATGATTTTATGTATCGAAAAAATTAAATAAACAATTAAAATAAAAGAAGTGCTATCTAACTTCACTAAAAAAAATTGTTTCATTTGATCTTTTGATGCCCTCTGACATGTAAAGGGAGTTTTATCCAAGTGTTATAAACTACTATTGCAACAAGAAACGCAGTATGCATTAGATACTTTCCGAGTAATCCATGAAGATACTCTTGCTATAATTTTCTCTACCAACGGTTGCCATTGAAGTATAGTTAACTTTTTTGTGTCTAATGAAATCCCCAAATATTTGAAAGACAGCTCCCCTAATGAATAACATGTACTATGTAGTATTATCATTTGTTCTAGCTCTGTCACTCCTCTAAAGTAGATAGCACTCTTTGCTAGACTAGTTTGTCAACCAAAAGCAGTAGAGAATTGCCTGAAGCAGTGATGTAGAGTTTGCACAGAACTAGTGTCACCCCTGGCAAACATGAGTAGATCATCTACAAAACTGAGATGAGGTACGTAGAGTTTGCACAAAACGAGTGATGTAGAGTTTACACAGAACTAGAATCACCCCTAGCAAACATGAGTAGATCATCTACAAAACTGAGATGAGGTATGTGCAACTTGCTACATTTGTAATCTTGTATTTGCTTCAATCCTCTAAGTAGAATGCTCGGATACTTCATGGCAATTGCAAACAAGAATAGTGACATGGGATCACCTTGTCGAAGCCCTTTAGCTGCATTAAAAGGCTTTATTGAGTAGCTCATTGTTGACATACATGTTTTCACCAATTGGAGGAATTTTGTAGGAAAACCTAAGTATTTCATAAGTTGCTCCAAGTACACCCATCCCACTAAGTCATAAGCTTTCATCATGTCCATTTTCAACATGCATGTGGGAGATATATGTTACTGTTGTATGCTTTGACAAGTTCATGGGATAGTATGATTTTATCTACTATTTTTCTTCCTGGAATTAATCATGTTTGAGCTTCAAAGATTATGTGTGGCATTATCTTTTGCAATCTTCCAGTAATAATCTTAGATATTAGCTTGTATAAAATAGTGCAACAAGCAATGGGTCTCAAAAACTTGATTGTCACAGGATTGGGATCTTAGGCAGTAAGGTTATAGTGGTGCAGTTGACGGACGGATACATTACACCTGTGTAAAAGAAGTCTATCACTGCACATACACTTTCTCTTTGATACAAGCCAAGCTCTCTTGAAAAATTCTGTATTATAGCCATCTATTCCATGTGCTTTGTCACTTTCAATATCTTTCAGCCAATCATATATCTCCTAATCAGTCATTTCTATACTTAACTCTATATGTTGTTGATCTGTTAGAACTTGCCCATTCTTCATAACCATCGTATTGACAGCATGTAGTTTATTGGCCCTAAACCCCATCAGACTTTTATAGAATTGTACTATCCCCTCCCAAATAGCTGTTGGTTTTGTAATAGTAAAACCTGATATAGCTTGTATTTCAATGATCTATTTCTTTTGTTGCCTTTCTTTTATGACAGCTGAAAAGAATTTATTATCGGAACCTTTTTCTAATTAGATCCAAGTTACTTAAGCATTCTGATGTGGAATCCCTTCTTCCACAACTGATCATGCTTCCAATATGTGTAGCCATTCTCTTTCCTGGTATAATAATGTATCAGAGTAGTGTGTTTGCATTTGACTTTGGACTTGAGAGAGTGCTATCTGAGCTTGTTCTATATTTTTGTTACTCCTTTAAATTTTGTTGCATTTAGGTGCCTAAACTAACTTTTCAGCTCTTTAAGTTTGAACTAGATGTTCTTTATTTTCCTTGATGCTTTGTTCTTTCTCTACCCTTCAGCTACATCGGTTGAAAAGATGCATAATTTGCCCAAACATTGAAGAACCAGAATAGATATTTGGTTTGAGTCAATAATCATAGGGTTATGGTCTGAAATATATGGCTCCCCATACTCTGTGACTATATAGCTATAATTCATTATCGAGACATCATTTCCCAATAATCTATCTATGTGAATCCACACTTTGGCATCTCCTTATTATTTATTGATCTATGTAAATAGTCCCCTTTCTAAGGAAGCTCTGTAAGATAGATGTTATGGCATAGTTATGAGAAATCTGTAATGTCAACATTGGTCACAGGAACCTTAGACAATATGTCTTAAGGAGTAAGTAGTGCATTGAAATCTCCCCTAATTATTCATGGTCATATAGTTGTTTGTGCTATCCTCTAAAGATATTGTCATAGATTCTTCCTTTGTTTAATTAGATTTTGCCTATACACCACTGTGAGATAGCGTTGTATTCCATTATGTTTTCCTGTAACTTGGCAATGGATAAATTGATCTTGTTTATCAATTGGAAGCACTTCATACTTGGCCATCACATATAATCCACACCCTACCATTCATTGCATGCTCATAATTAGTAATCATGTTCCATCCAGGGGTAATTCAACTCATCACTCTTTCTGCTTTAGCTTCTTTTACCTTTGTCTCTACCAGACCAACTAGCTTTATATGTTTTTAGTGATTTTTGCCTCCACCAAAATTCTTGCATATGATATGCGCATCTGCTTTATTGTGTATTCATCCGTAAAGAATGGCTTTCTTATGGCACTTGCCATTTTTCTTAGAGCCTTATTTCCTCAGCAACTCATTGGCAATTTTGGTAGTGTGATCCATATTGGAATTTCAGTCAAGAATTTAGCTGTAAGGTCAAATTCAGGGGACCATTATTTTAAGATCACTGGTCTACCATATATCATGTATGGACCTCCATATAGAATATCCTTCAAATAATCAAGTGTATGAAATTTAGCAATATAATACATTTCCTCATGAAGAAATGGATATAAAGCAGTCACTCGACTCCAATTTTGAGCTATGTATCTCTGCATGAATTTATAACCAGGTGCATCCCCAATTACATTGATAGTTAGGGCACACTACCACTTCTTAGTTTCATTGCCAACTTCATCCTTATCCAGTTTCACTATAATATTATCACGCCTCCTTTTTTTACACACCCCAAGGAGGGTATATAAGGGAATTTTTCCAATTAAAGTGACAATATTCGAAATGAGATTGTTTTATCTCATCAGAGTCGCCACTTGGAATAAATTATGGTGTCCCAAGTCACCAGTTTATTTTAAATCTCAAATCGAGGAAGTTTTATTTTTAAAGAGTACGAACTAGAAATTCAGGAATTTTGTTAACTCGGGAGAAGGTGTTAGGCATTCCCAGGTTCTTTGGTTCTAGCACGATCGCGTAGTGATTATTGCTTTGGTTAAATTATTTAACTACTTATTTTTAGGACCCATGTGCACTTATCTTTTTACCGCTTTTAAAATCACTTGAATTATGTAATTAAAGAATTGAGTTACGTGTATGTATACTCTTTTCTTTTGACGCATCAAAATCATATCACGTGAACATGTCCACGATTAATAACGTTTTTTGTTGATTTATCAAAAAAGTTTAGTTAAAGTTGTGAGAACGCATCCCTCGAGTCTTTTTAGAGTTAAATTTACAATTATATTACGCAAACGTATACATAATCGCAATACTAATCTAAATCGGGCCTAGAACAAACTAGATTGTCCAAATTATTAACAAAGTTCACAAAGGCCATTAAAAATTCAAGTAATGGCACCCCGATTTTAAAAGAGTTATTATTAATTATATGAGGGCCATGAGTTATTTACGGGAACTGACACACCGCAAGTCTATTCTTTCAAAGGATGTTTGAACTAATCTTTTGAGAGTCATAGATTATAGCTTGCTTAATATGGCACTCCTCAAGTTTTACTAAAAGAGTCACGTTTAATTAAAGGACCAAAGGCAAATCAAGTTCTGTCCAAGTTAAAATTAGTACAACGCTATGAGTAGCCTAAACAGAATATCATATTGACCTAACATTTGAAAAAGAAGGGGGGGGGGGGGGGGTTCTAGAATCGCGATAAGTCTAGAGACAAAGGATCGACTTATTTAAAAAGGGACTTGGGCTCAAAGGAAAAGCCCAAAGTCGAGATTGAAGTTGCAGAGCGCATAAATGATTTAATTGGGCCACGCGCAAGGCCCTATCACAGATTGTGATTATCCAAAAGTGACTTCACCATACCACCAACTAAATTGAATTAGGCTGAAGGAAAATATCAAAGAAACACAACAATTGACACTAATTTGAACGTTATCTCAGCTTGAGACTGGGCATCCTAAAATTGGGCCTCATGTCAAACCCATTTGAGGTCTTTTTTTAAGCAAGCTTGAACATCAAATTGGAATTTGCTAAGATATTTACCTCTGACCCTTATAATTTTTTATACACTCATCAACTTACGTGTGAGTTCAACACTACTTAACCTAAAATTCTGGGCCATTTGAATGAGTAGTTAACTAATGAGCGAAAATTAATAGACCTTGACTCATGGAAACAACAAAACAAACAAGTAATCCAAAACATTAGAACTAAATGCATACTAAATTATAACCTTCAATGAAAACTACTAGCTATTTCCATAATTTCTCATACAATTGGGAAGAAACCATTCAACCCTCTTCACAGGGTTACTCAAACCTCGAGTGTGAGACTAATTAAACTCAATTCAGCTAAAGAAAATACAAAGAATGAGCTAATTATTATGGTCCTACTTTGAGATTTTACACAGTTTTAACACTTACGGATGAATTATTTGAGCATCTATTATTACAGATCTATAACACTTAAGAAAGAAGTAGAAGGACAAGTGGACAAGAAGCTAAATGACTTGAGCAAAAGATGAAAACCAAACTTCAAACAACTAGAAAACTTTATTGAACTTCAACAGAAACAATACTTTACATACAAAAACCACATTCACAGCTTCTTTTGCCATTCAAATTCAAAGAAATACCTTGAACAATGAGAAATAAACAACAAAAACTTTCAGTAGAGAGATTAAAGTATCAGCAGCTTCTAAAAATAAGCTATTTGAATATTTATTATCGATTTATTGATTTATCGATTTCGATTTCAATCTCAAAATTTTCCTTATCAATTTTGTCGATTTCGATTTCGATTTTGTCCTTATCGGTTATCGGTTTATCGATAAACCGATAAGATATACAAATAAAATTACCCTTATTCTATAATACCCTTTTTCTTTACCATAAGTTCCTAACCCTAATATTTCATCTACCACATTTAAGGAATGATCATATTTAAAGCTCAAGGGAATGAAGTTCAAATTAATGAAAAATAGAATAAGTCATGATAATGTATTTTGTATACCATTGGAGTGTTGGCTGCATACATTTGATCCCTTACTTTACTTTCGTTGCATGTGCTTGTTGACACAATTTTTATGTTATAAATGGTGTTCATCTTATTTTAGCTTCTTTTTGTCCATATTAGCTAGGCGTGTTTATAGTGATATACTTTCCATGGAATTCTGCAAATTTTCTTATTGGTGTAATCGATAACCGATTCGATAAGCCCAAAAAATCGATAAATCAAAATCGAAAAAATCGAAACCTTATTGAAACGATAATGATAAACATATGTACAAATTGATAATCGATAAGTAATTATCAACAAGGGTCAAATTCGAATCGATAAATCGAATGCACTCCCCTATGCACACAGAGGCGTTGAAAGAACAAGAAAGAGAAAAGGAAAATATCAAAAGGGGATGAAGATTGAGAATAAAATTAAAGACGAAAGAAGGAAAATGGCCGAAAAATAGCGGATGTGCAGTCGACTTGAAAGGATCTTCAAAACCCTCGATTTTGAGCTGAAATTGGCATTAATCATGTGTTCTCGTTGAGAACAGATGAATAAAAACTAATTTCAACCCCATTCTTTCATTGAAACTTGACGATTTTGGAGATTTGGGGTTTTTAGGCTTCTGGCCGGATTGCTTCAATCAAAGATTCCAGTCTTTTTTTTTTTCATTTTCTATAGCAACTAATTTAACCTAAAAATGCAAATGTAGAGTATTTTTTCTTTTTCATGATTTAAAAAAAAAAATAAACATGCATAGAAAATGCAAATAATTAGGAAAATTCCACAAAAATTCCTAAAATAGCAAATAATTAAAAGAAAAATCTATTTCTTTGGGATTGTGTAGGAGTAATTCATATAGGGCAAAATCACGTGTTCACAGCTGCCCCTCTTTGCTCGGAGATACAAAGGGTTTTTGGGCAAAGATAAATTCAGCAATTATGAGGGATTTTGACCCGTTTGAAACTCTTTGAGAAGCATTTTTTTAAAGGGCCCGACCAAAATCTTGCTTCAGAGGTTGCATACATATCCTTGGCTATTAAAGGATTTAGGTCAATATAGTTCTGGGAGTTTCGGTAGCTGGGACTACCAGGAAGCTGTGATTTCACTGTTGTTGCTATTGTTACTGCTTGCTGAACTCCTTATTACACCAAAATGGAAAATAAAAAGCTAAACTTGCTAAGCCTATCAATTATGAGTTACAGGATTCCTATTTATGGATCTTTTGAAATTTAATCTTGAGTCTTGGTTGGTTCTTCCTGCAGACTTTGATCTAAATCTTGATGCTCATTAGCTTCAACTGCTAGTTCATTCTTTAGCTTCTGGATCAAGGCGTGCTATGCGAAGCTTGTTACTTCAATCATATCTTGAGTAGTCCCCATCTTTCTCTACTTCTGCATTTTGAGTTCGCTTCTTTTTTGTTCTTTTTCTTTCTTTTATTTAGGTTGAGACTTCTTCTTTTGGTCATCTCAAACCTTGTGCCTCATGGTGAAAACATATTCAGGACCTAAAACAAAATAAACAAACGAAAATTTTCTGCCCCAGTTTTCACTAGCAAAATTTTGTGAGTTATTTGTAACTAAAGTCTAAACTATTTCTTTATTTTGAAAGCAATAAAATCAGGATTGTGTATCCTTGGAAAAAAGGATTGGGAAGTGGAGCGCTATATCTATACTAAAAGTCAACTAGAGGGTGGAGACCCTATGTTGGAAAAGTGACTAGGGTGTGGAGACCATATGCCTAAAAAATAATCTCAACTAGGAAATGGAGACCCTACTTTGGCAAAAGGCGACTAGGGAATGGAGACCCTATGTATAAAATAATCTCAACTAGGGAGTGGAGACCCTATGTTGGCAAAAGGCGACTATGGATTGGAGACTCTATGTCTAGAATAATCTAAATAATCTCAACTAGGGAGTGGAGACCTATGTCAAAATAATCTCAACCAGAGGGTGGAGACCCTATGTTAACAAAATGCGACTATAGATTGGAGACCCTATGTCTAAAATAATCTAAATATTCTCAAGTAGGGAGTGGAGATCCTATTTGGCGAAAGGCGACTAGAGGGTGGAGACCCTATGTCTAAAATAATATCAGCTAAGGAGTGGAGTACCTATGTTGGCAAAAGGCGACTGGGGAGAGGAAACCCTATATCTAAAAATAAACTCAACTAGGGAGTGCAGACCCTATGTTGGCAAAAGACGACTAGAGAGTGGAGACCCTATGTCTAAAATCTCAAATAGGGAATGGAGACCCTATGTTGGTAAAAAGCAACTAGGGAGTGGAGACCCAATGTCTAAAATAATCTCAACTAGGGAGTGGAGACCCTATGTTGGCAAAAGGCGACTAGGGGATGAAGACCCTACGTCTAAAATAATCTCAACTAGGGAGTGGAGACCCTATGTTGGCAAAAGGCGACTAAGGAGTGGAGTCTAAAATCTTAACTAGGGAGTGGAGACCCTATGTTGGCAAAAGATGACTAGGAGTGGAGACCCTATGTTGGAAAAAGGTGACTAGGGAGTGGAGACCTTATGTCTAAAATAATCTCAACTAGGGAGTGGAAACCCTATGTTGGAAAAAGGAGACTAGGGAGTGGAGACCCTATGTCTAAAATAATCTCAACTAGATAGTGGAAACCCTATATTGGAAAAGCGTAAAAATAGAGATTGGGGGTCTTAAGCTACCATTTTTTGAATTTTCTTCTTATATCATTTTTATTTTGTTTTGTTTTCTCTTTTCTTCTTTTTTTTTGATAGAATGAATGAAGGAAGGAACTCTGGAGGGTACTTCCCTTTTTTATGAATTGTTGTTGCATAGCTATTTCTAGTACTTGCGCATTTCTTTTTGGTTGCAGCTGCTTCTTGCAAGGTTACCCTAGATTGCACATGTTTCAGTTTTTCAATCAAAGAACAATTGTTAGTTTAAAACGACGGTTGGTTTTGTGTCCTTGATTACTTTGATCACTTGATCTCGGCCCAACTCTTTTGATGAGAACCTCTGCTGCTTGCTGGCTTTCTGAAGATTGATCTTTCTTCTAAAACGAGGAACTCAACTTTCCAAAATTTCACATGACGGTCCACCCTTATGGGACTTTGTCCTTTTCATCTTATTCTGCTTTTGTGGGCATTTGACTTTGGATTTCTTTCATTTTCAATAATTTTGACTTTAGAGCATTGACCATCATGTCCTATCGGGATCGACTTGATGCACCCGCTGAGGCTGGGTACTTTTCTTTGGATTTGGCTTTTTATTAAGTAGAAACCTGCAAAACCAATCTTGCCACATTTTCTTTGTATTAGTTTCGGGACAGAGTTAGACCGAAAGTGATTCAAAGAAAAGAAAACAAAGGACAAGAAAGTGAATTTAAAGCGAAGTGTCCCTTTCGGGGAAGACAGAAGGACTTATCTGGAGTGCATGCAGACTTCAATAGACATGACATGATTTTTGAACTGGATACCCGATGTGCACAACCATCCATCTTCTCATAAACCCATTATGACCCGTGTTTAAAACCGAGAAACTTTCCAGGACTCTTTCACTGCCAATGGTTGTAAGGGATTTCTTCTTTTTGATTAACATCGCCCTTTGCTTTTTTTTGCCAATCGACCTCTCTCATTTTTTTTTCTCATCGTCGCCTCATAGTGCTCTTTATGAGTTTTCACTAACAAGACTCTCTCGTTTTCAATTTCTCTTCTTTCGTCATCTTACGGTGCCTATAGGTTTTCATCAATACGACTCTCTTATTTTATTTCTCTCATTTTGATTACATCGGACCTAAACAAATGCGTTCTTCAACTTTGAAACCCTTTCACCGATCGATTAGAAGGACTTGAAAACAAGGTTTGGGTAAACAAATTGGATCGAATTACAACTTTAGAACCGTTCAGGCGAAATCATTACAGAAACATTATAATATCTTCCCCAGTTTCACTTTGGGGAAAATTGAATTTTTGTTTTGGTATGACTGAAACCCAAAGAGAGGCTACCTACGTATCCTTTCGGAATCAAGTCGAGCGTAGTTCAGGAAGTTTTTTTTTGGTTATATTTTTTTTATTGTTGTTGTTATTTTTTTTACAAATATTTTCAAGTTCCAAATAGGGTAATGAAAGAAAGGTAACCAACTCAAAAGGTTAGCAAAGGATTGGAGTGTTTGGGTTAGCAAGAATTAAATATGTCATCATCTTGATCGGGTAAAGTTGTTGTTGCAGTAAGACTAGACATAATAGCTTTTGACTGCATCTGCATTTACAACTGTTTTAAGGTCATTTCCTTCAATGTTTCCCAGGTATAACGCCTCTTTTGGCAACAATTTTTTGATAATGTATGATACTTTCTAGTTAGGAACAAACTTTCCTTTTGCTTCCTGGTGGTGAGGAAGAATATACGTCAAAACGAGTTGCCCTACTTCAAAGTTCCTAGGTCGCACTTTCTTATTATAAGCGCGGGCTATTCTTTGTTGATACAACTATCCGTGGTCGACTACGACCATTTGCTTTTTGTTAATCAAGGTTAGCTGTTCAAGACGGGTTTTAACCCACTCAATGTCCTCAATCTCGGCTTCAACAATGATCCGAAGAGAAATGATTTCGAGTTTTGTGGGTATCATTGCTTCAATGCCATAAACCATAGATATGGGGTTGCTCCAACTGATATGCGCTTAGTTGTGCAATATCCCAACAATGCAAACGACATCTTTTCATGCCATTGACTGGAACTTTGGATCATCTTTCTTAAAATCTTCTTGATGTTCTTGTTTGCTGTTTCAATGTCACTATTAGCTTTGGGTCAATAAGGGATATAATTTCGATGCGTGATCTTAAACTACTCACATATCTCCCTCATCAAATGAATATTCAAGTTCGCATCATTGTCCATAATGATAGTTGCAGGAATACCAAAACAACCAATGATATTGGAATGCACGAAGTCTACCACTACTTTCTTAGTGACGACTTTGAGAGTATTTGCTTTGACCCACTTTGTGAAGTAGTCGATGATGACCAATATGAAACCGTGTCTATTTGAAGCTTTTGGCTCGATAGATCCAATGACATACATACCCCAAGAAACGAATAGCCATGGTGCTGACATATTATGTAATTCTGTAGGTGGTGCATGAATCAGATCACCGTGCACCTGACACTGATGACATTTTCGGACAAAACTAAAATAATATTTTTCCATATCCATCCAGTAATAACTCGCTCGGAGGATTTTCTTTGCGAAAATGTACCCATTCATGGGTTCCACACACTCCTGCGTGCACTTCATACATGATTCTTCCAGGCTCTTCGGCGTCAACAAATCTTAATAAGTTGAGATCCGGACTCCTTTTGTATAGGACGTCGCCGCTCAAAAAGAAACCACCATCATGTTTGGCATAGTTGTTAATGAGGATGTGGATGTTTGGCAAAGGGAAGTTGTCTTGGGACTTGCTTTCTTCATATCTCGATAGTCAGCATAAACTCGAGTTTTCCCATCTTTCTTTGGTAGGGGAACCATATTAGCCAGCTATATGGTGTATCGGACCACCCGAATCACCCGCTCTTCAATTGTTTTATGACCTCTTCTTTAATCTTGTCACTGATATCAATTTTGAACTTCCTTTATTTTTGCTGGACAGGGGAATAATTGGGGTAAGTCGGAAATTTATGGACTCCCAATTTGACACTTAATCTTGGCATGTCATCATAGGACCAAGAAAACACATCTTTAAATTCAAACAAAAGTTGGATCAATGCATCCTTGGTTCTTTCATCTGTTTAAATGCTTATCATGGTTTCTTGGACATCTTCTGAATTACCCAAATTTACTTGCTTGGTTTCATTTAGATTTGGCTTAGGCTTATTCTCACATTGTTCAAATTCTCGACT
Organism: Nicotiana benthamiana; assembly: GCA_034376525.1. Lineage (NCBI taxonomy): Eukaryota > Viridiplantae > Streptophyta > Magnoliopsida > Solanales > Solanaceae > Nicotiana > Nicotiana benthamiana. Next base: position 76,125,610 of record CM067324.1, on the reverse strand, counting down.
TATTTCCTTAAAAGCCTTTTCTTCATCATATTCCGATTCTTGATTCATTATTTCACAATTAGACAACGTGTTTGGATCTCGGCGTGAAGTCTGGAAGCATGTCATGTTATTTAAAGTCGCATTATTAGAACTTAAAGAAGAAATAAGAAAAAGTAACAAAAATTAGAAAGAATAGAGAGATATGAACGATGAAATATTAATTTCATTTCATTGAATTTTGAAGATAACAAGGTTTACATTGGAATTAAAAGACAATAAACTAAAATAAACATCCGATTTACACCCTGGAATAACTCGTGATGTAGAAAAAGTGGAAAGACTGGACTATCGAGATTCCCGCCTGACTAGGAACAAAGTAGCCTTCCAATTCTGCAACTTGGCATTGGACCCAAATACAGCACCTCAGCGGTGCTCGAGCCTTCTTCCGGCTGAACCATGTGGGTTTCATAAACATTTGCCTCATGGATCCACATATGTCCTTAATTTTCTCGGTCGCGAAGGTCTCATCTTCTTCTTTTTTGTTATACTTGGGCCTAACGAAGGTTTTATAGATGTGGAACTGGCTGAGGTAAAACCCAACCATTGCTATATTTTCATTTTCCCATGCTATGTTAGCTTCCGTGGCGCAAAAGCCCACACCGAAGAACTTCTTGCTGGCCGGTAGAGTAATAAGTTATGTGATACCCTGCAATGATCTCCCGAGTCCCTTTCCGAGTTTATAACCATGCTTGATCATTTTGTTGGCGAATATAGTTAACGCATTTGAGAGGAAGGGTTGAGGGCAAGGGCTTCCTTCATTATATTGGTCTGCGACCACAACCTCGAAAGCTTGAAAGACTATATGTTCACTACCTTCCCTATTTTCGAGACATGGTACTGAGGAGTTCCGATAAATTGACTGCTCGTCCTTTCCATGGACTATAATCTCCTGATCTTCATGTTCAAATTTCACCATCTGGTAGAAAGTGAAAGGTACGGCTCCTGTCAAGTGAATCCAAGGTCTTCCCAATAGGAAATTATAAGAAGTATCCATGTCTAGGACCTGAAAGATCTACTTGAAATCCACAGGACCAATAGTTAAAATTAAATCGATCTCGCCTATGGTGTCTCTTTTGATACCATCAAAGGCACGCACATAGACATTGTTTGGCCTGATTCTCTCAGTCCTGATCTCCATTCTTTGCAGAGTTGAAAGAGGGCAAATATAAACTCCATATCCACCATCCAGCATGACTATTTTCACATAAACTCCGTACCCACCATCCAGCATGACTATCTTCACATAATACCCCTCGCATTTAACTATCAGATGAAGGGCTTTGTTGTGGGCGACCCCTTCCGGGGAAAATCATTCCTGCTAAACGAAATCTGATTGACCGCGAAGAATCTTTCTGCATCCTCTCCAGTTGTCCAACAGTGGTTTCAATCGGGACATAAGCCTCATTAAGGGTTTTTATCAACACTTTCCGTTGCTCGGTTGAGATTACTAATAGAGACAGGAGTGAGACCTATGAAGGAGACTCCCAGAGTTAGTCTATTACCTTATAGTCCGCAGTTCTCATTTTACAGAAGAACTCTTCGGCCTCCTCAGTACTGACAGGTTTCTTGAGTGGGAAGCTTCTTGACTTTGTTCAAATTCTCCAAGTTAAGGTATTTCTCAATTGGTTTAGTTTCATTTGCTTCTCCTAAGATCTCTTTTCCCTTGTAAGTTACTAGCACCTTGTTGTAATTTCATGGAACGGTAGTATGGTCTATCATGGGCCTCTGCGGTGCGCAGCCAATAACCACGGGTTCATTCAGCCTGGGTGACATTACTGGCTCTTGTACCATGTACATCTTAGATCCCTTGTTTAGCTCAAACCTTCTTGGAGGGCTCAATGTCGTTTCTTCTTTCCTGTGATCACCCCGGGGAACATAAAGAATGACATCTTTTGTGGGTACTGCCCCAGTTTTGGTTTCCACTGTCCTATCTGTATTTTGATGGGTGAGTTTACTCTTCTTCTCCCCCTTGTCTTGTTTCACAGCAACCTTTGGTTTCTTCTCGGCATAAGAAATTACAATGATGGATTTTAAAGCGGGATCAAACTCCTTATCCTCGTAAATCATTCCAATGATCGACCCATTGTTGTGGGCCAATAAGGGGTTGATGGTCATATTAGGAACTTCCTCATCCGTTAGCACTATCTGTTTTTCTCTATGCGGTTTTCAACAACCATTTCTAGAGTCCAACAGTCTTCAATATCCTGTCCTTCTGCCCCATAATGATAGGCACATCGAGTCCCGGGTCAGTAAGAAGGCGACTCTGGGTTCTGCCTGGTTTGGTGTACGGGTTGCAACAAACCCATTTGGACAAGTTTAAGGAAAAGGCTAGAATATGATTCACCAATAGGTATGAAATTTTCTATCCTGGGTGGCTCTCAGGCACGGGCGTTTTAGGGGAAGTTATTTTGGGGAGGTTGGGGATTATACTGCGTTTGGCAAGGAGGTTGATTTCTAGGAAATGGAGCTCGATTTTGTTTGAACTGTTGTTGTGGCCTAGCGTGTGGCTTGGCGTTCATTACTGCATACGGCTTAGGGGCCATTGCATAGGCCACCTCCTGATGAGGATAATAATGTTGTGGGGTTCTTGTATGGAAGTAAGGTTTAAGTGGACGAGAGTTTCTCGAACCTGAAGCCGCCATTGCCAATTCTTCCTTTTTCTTTCTATTTGCTACACCTCCAAACTTGCTTTGAATTGCTTGGGATGTAGCCTTTAAGGCAGATTGACTCAATATACTCCTTGTTTTCAGACTATTTTCGACCATATCTCCAATCTTTATGGCCTTAGCAAATAGTTTCCCCATTGCATACATCATATTCTGAAAGTAGTCAGCCTCTTGGACTTGAATAAAAACACTCACCATTTCCGTTTCATCCATCGGAGGCTTAACCCTGGCAGCTTGTTCGTGCTATTAATAACATATTCTTAGAAACTTTCCGATAACTTCTTCTTGAGGTTTGACATTGAATTCTTAGCGGGAGATATGTTTATGTTATACTAAAATATCCTAACAAAATCTCGAGCTAGATCATCCCAAATATGCCAATGAGATATGTCCTGGTCCATGTACCACTCGGAAGCAACGCCCACTAGACTCTGCCCAAAATAAGCTATGAGAAGCTCCTCTTTTCCTCCCTCTCCTCTTAGTTAATTGCAGTATCTCTTGAGGTGGGAGTTTTAAAACCTAGAGGTAGGTGGACATGCGGGAACATACACAAATCTGCGTAGGATATGCTCTTTTGACCACTCAAACCTTGTATATTCTTAAGGCTCTTTTCCATGCTACTCATTTTTGGGTAATTTCCTCCTGTTTGGGGTTCGTATTGGGGTTGTTGATGGTAAAAATTGGTGGTGAACTGGGTAGTTTCTGGTTAAATAAATGGTACTTGGAAGGCGAATGATGATGGATCAAAGCTTGGCCTGGGAAGATTAGGTTATGCCATGGCCAAAGAAGGTGGCGCAATGAATATGTTAGAGGTCGTGCCTGAAATTAACACCTGGGGGCGAACCTCAGAAGGTGTTCCAGTAAAGTGGGCTGAGATTGTAGGATATCCAAGTGGGGTATTCGGGTAACTTATTGGGACGTTGGAAGTTCCACTTGCCCTGGGAAGTAGCTCAAGGAAACTAGATATCGCACTCAGTAGTTCTCTACAATTGGACCAGGCGCCCAACATTTCTATCATGCGGAGACGTAGAATTCTATTTTCCTCAGCAACTGCTGACTCTGAAGTTGAGATGGCCGAGATCGGGCTATCCTTCTAGATAGGAATTGTTGGCAGATGACTTTCGATGACATCTCAACACTTCCTTTTCATCTTGTAAAGTACGGATGTGAAGCCAGATTACTACAAAACCAACCACCTTAACATAGAACCTTGAAGATAGCCAACACAACAAACCAGTTAGTGTGAGACAATTAACACATAGGGAATCACATATTGGGGTATGATACACCTATACAGCTAAATGCATTTCTATATGCTTTGCAATGGTTGCATGTTTCATCCCGGCTTTCGTTTATCTTCCCAAACTTCTCCTTTCCTTTGAGCGCTTTTGCACTTTGACATCAATTTCCCTTTATTTTCTCTCTTTTTCTATTTATCTCTTTTTCTTGTCTTCCTTATTTTCTTTTTTATTTGAACTATTTAAAAATCATGACCAGATCCGATTAGGATTGCCTACGTATCACGACGCTATGTGAATCAGATCATTACATAGTTTAAGGAATAAATGTAAGAAAAAATAAAAAAATAATTTTTGGTGTTTTCCAAATTTTCGTTCATAAAACTTCTACTTTACTGAGTTACAAAAGACTCGAAACATACTTCTTCTAGGAATTCAAAAACTACAAACTGACTCAAAACATACTTTAAAAATGAAAATACAGACTCGAAAAAGAGAAAATAATCAAGAGTACATTAGTGCCTCCAAATTTTCCCTAGGTACACCGGTTGGTCTTTTTGCGGGCCTCTATGCCATGTCGTCTTGGAGGCGACAGAGACCATCCATTATCTGGCGGATGAAGATCATCATTGTGGCAAAAAACAAGGAGTGAGTCATGTCCTCGCACTGATTTTATTTCATAACAATGTAATCAGTTATTCTTCTAGCTCTTTCCCTGATAATGCCCTTTTCTTGCAACAATCGCCTAATCTGCTGAGATCTAGCCTCCAAAAAGCGGGGCTGTATGATTCTGTTCTTGCAAATGTTGTATGTCTCCCTCTAGCTATGCCATCAGGGCATAACATTATTCTCTCTCAGCTTTGAAGCTCTTGGCTTGTTTAGTCATTTTGCTTTCGAGGCTGTTAAGCTCCTTTACCCAACCTATGACCCATCTTTCATATCTTTCTTTCATCTATCGAACGAAAGCTACCCGTTCTTCTGCATTTTTGCCCAACTTTGTTCATACTTTTGCTAGCTCAGACTCAAGTTTTTGCAAATCATCTTCACAGTCAAGTACTTTTTGTGTAAGGTTGTAGATAAGCCTTTCATCTTTCCTGCTTCTGCTCAGGTTCTCAGTTGCTATTCTCAGTTGTTGAACCTGGGCTCTGAGAGCTTCATTTTCTTGGACCAACCTTTTTTTTTACCCTCGCCCCCTTGTGCTTGGAGATCATTATTGAATGTGATATTTCTCAATTCTTCTCGCAAAGCGTGGATGATGGCTTGATATTTATTTTCCTTTTCTCCCAAGGCTAACATTTCTCGGATTTTGTCATCAAAATCTTGAACATGGGGCCTTTTGGCAGGCGTCTCGGGCTCGTGCTCATTGTTCACACAAAACCTTCTTTCAAACCACACTGCATAATTGGGATCAAATTAGCCCCTGGCCGGGTCCGGTACTTGGGTGTCACTTTTTAGATACCGATAACCATTCTAATCCCATTGAACTAAAGCCTCGGGTAGCATTGTTTCTGGATATAGTTCAATGACTTGGGTACTTAGATCTGCATCTTCGGGTATCACCTGATATCTTCCAGTTGTCTCATAACTCTTTGAGATGCATATGGTTGGATACTCCTCAATCCTATCATCATCAAGTAGCCTTTGAAGCTGTCATGTATATGACTTTTGTTACCAGAATCCATCCTATGGTCCATTTGATTTGATTTGCTCTCAGATTTCTTAAATGGGAGACCCAAGCTTCAAATCCTTCTAGCGGTTTGTAGTCGTCCACCCTTTCCTCATAATTCTTGATGAAATTGTTCCCATTCGAAGCATATCTAATGAAATTAGGATGATGGCGAAGGTGTTCGATCATCCACATTTGAAGGAGAATATTGCAACCCTCGAAGAATTAAGCCTCAGATTTGCACAAGGTTAATGCCTGGTAAATGTCTGGCAGCACTAATAATACAAGTGTGTGATCTTTTTTGGTAACGAGGATCTGTGCGGTTTCGGCCATACAAGTGTCTATTGTCCCCTCCGCATTTGGGAAGACCATGATTCCTAAAAATGCCACGATAAAGGCAAGCCGACGATGAATTTGCCATGTGCTCTTGTCTTGTTTGTTATTCAAACCTTTTTCATGTGTTTCAAACCCGTCTAAGTGCCCGAACCTGAAGTATAAGAAGTAGAAAAAACAACATCCTTGGCTCACGTGGGCCTCCTTCATTTGTTTACTAATGTTTAGAAGATCGAAGAACTTGTGTACAGAGTGATCCCTTGGGAATATGAGTTGCTGCTTTCTTAACTCTTGGCCAAAATCAATATTCCCGGCTATTTCTTCTAGAGTGGGGCTGAGCTCAAAGTCCTAGAAGCGTAACACATTATGGACGAGGTCCAAATATGTTACCAGGCTTTGATCAAATCTTCTTGGTGTTCAACGCTCATGATGCCTATAATAGACCCTAATTGCTCTTTTACCCAATCCTTTCCATCTTTATCCAAATCATGCCACCAAACACGTAGTTGCTGCTGAGCCTGCTTTATGACCAACTGTGATGGGTTCTGGACAACATTCATTTGTACATGTGGAGGGTCGGGGTTAGGTTTGAACTAGATGGACTCTTTTTGTAAAACAAGGAAATCAATGGGCAAAAATCCTTTTATGCTACTTAATAAAAAATGGTCATTTTGTAAATGTGGCCCCTTCATATTTCCGAACAAGTTTTGAGGCGCGCGGGGGGGGGGGGGGGGGGATATTTTACGAAAGACATTTTACATACAGACTAGCCCGTTCCTCCGAAAATAACCCTTCGATAATTAAAGCAATATCTAAGGCTATTTCGGTAAGAATGACTTAAAAAAATAACAACCGAAGCTGGGTCGGCTTATCTTTGACCAAGGTCCTAAACTACATTTTATTTGATTACCAAAATAAGGCCGAACCTTCTGTGGGCTGCCTATGTATCCCACATTTGGTGAGAATCAGACGTTCGTAGTTCGGGTAATAAAAACATGATATTTGACTCACTCTTTTTTGAAATACATTTTCCTTTTTCTCTTTTTTTTATAAGATTAGGAGAGTTTCAAGGCATTTTCAAATATCGGGGTTTTAGAACCGAGTAAATTCTCTATCCTATCTCACTCTTGGTTTTTCTCTTTATTTCCTTTCCTAGCCGGTCAACTTGCAAGCTGAAGAAAATAAATATTCACATAGCACATAGGATGCATTAGGATGGGCTTTATTTCGGGTACACCTATCCTAGACGGACCCAACTCTTGTGTTGAGTCCCTAAAGTCAAATGTGCATGACACAAATAATCGTTCCTACTAGGGATTCAGCATGAGGTTGCGTTATTCTAGGTTTAAAACCTATGGTTTATATTCTAGACCTAGTTTACCCGAGCGGACAACTCGAGTCGAGGAGGGGGCAACGTACCAGGAGCACGAAGTCTGCCCGACCTTTTTGCTTGCCCAACCCCGTTCTATTTGGGTATAACAGAAAGCGGACCACGTGAATATGAGCACCTTTCTTTAGAATATTCATAAGGGAAGCATAAGAAGACATTTAAAGAGAACGGGGTTGGGCAAGCAAAAAGGTCGGGCAGACTCAACTGGAAGTTCTGGGTTAGTTGTCCCCAACATAGTCGCCAGAACTGTCACACCTCCTTTTTTTACACACTTAAAGGAGGGTATATAAGGGAATTTTTCTAATTAAAGTGACATTATTCGAAATGGAATTATTTTATCTTATCAGAACATCTACTTGGAATAAATTATGGTGTCCCAAGTCACCGGTTTATTTTAACTCCCAGATCGAGGAAGTTTATTTTTAAAGAGTCTATGAACCAGAAATTCTAGGTAAGGGATTCTTTTAACTCGGGAAAAGGTGTTAGGCATCCCAGGTTCTATGGTTCTAGCATGGTTGCTTAGTGATTATTTCTTGGCTTAAATTGTTTAACTACTCATCTTTAGGACCTTTGTGAATTTATCCTTTAATCACTTTTAAATCAGTTGAATTATTCGTAATTAAAGAATTGGGTTACGCGTACGTATACTCTTTTCTTTTGGCGCATAAAAATTATGTCACGCGAACATGTCCACGATTAATAACGCTTTTTGTTGATTTATTAATAATGCTTGGTTGAAGTTTTGCGAACGCATCTCTTAAGTCTTTTCTAGAGTTAAATTTGCAATTATGTTATGCGAGCATATACATAATTGCAATACTAGTCTAAATCATACCTAGAGCAAACTACGATTGTCCAAATTATTAACAAAGTTCGCGAGAATGACAAACCCCGATTTTAAAAGAGTTATTATTTATTATATGCGGGCCATGAGTTATTTACGGGAAATGTCACACCTCAAGTCTATTCTTTCATAGGTTATAGCTTTCTTAATATGGAGAACCTCAAGTTTAATTAAAGAAGTTACATTTAATTAAAGGACTAAGGATAAATTAAGTTCTGTCTATGTTAAAATCGGTACATCGCTATGAGTAACCTAAAAAGAATATCATAATGGCCTAATATTTGAGGGGAGGGGGGGGGGGAGGGAAGAAGTTCCAGACTCGCATTAAGTCTAAAGACAACAAACAACTTATTTAAAAAGGGACCTGGGCTCAGGGGAAAAGCCCAAAGTCGAGATTGAAGCTGTAGGGCGCATAAATGATTTAATTGGGCCACGCACAAGGCCTAATCACATATTGTGATTATCCAAAAGTGACTTCACCATACCACCAACTAAATTGAATTAGGCTGAATGAAAATATCAAAGAAACACAACAATTGACACTGATTCGAAAGCTATCTCAGCTTAAGACCGGGCCTCCTGAAATTGGGCCTAAAGTCAAACCCATTTGAGGTGTTTTTTTTCTCAGCAAGCTTGAACATCAAATCGGAATTTGCTGAGACATTTACCTCTGACCCTCATGATTTTTCATACACTCATCAACTTATCTGTGAGTTCAACACTACTTAGCCCAAAACTCTGGGCCATTTAAGGGAGCAGTTAACTAATGAGTGAAAATTAACAGACCTTGACTTATGGAATAAACAAAACAAACAATTAATCTAAAACATTAGAACCAAATGCATACTAAATTATAACCTTCAATGAAAACTGCTAGCTATTTTCATAATCTCTCATACAATTGGGGAAGAAACCACTTCAAAAGAGTACTCAAACCTCGAGTGTGAGACTAATTAAACTCAATTCTGCTAAAGAAATATAAAAGAATGAACAGATTGCCATGGTTCTACTTTGAGATTTTACAAAGTTTTAACACTTAAGCATGAATTGCTAAAGTATCTATTATAACAGATCTATTACACTTAAGAAAGAAGTAGAAAGAGAAATGGACAAGAAGCTAAATGACTTGAGCAAAAGATGAAAACCAAACTTCTTACAAATAGCAATCTTTATTGAACTTCAATAGAAACAACACTTTTCATACAAAATTCACATTCACAGCTTCATTTGCCATTCAAAGTTCAAAGAAATACCTAGAACAATGAGAAACAAACAACAAAAAAGTTTCAGCAGAGAGATTAGAGTATCAACAGCTTCTAAACAAAAGCTAATAATAGTTCTCAATCAGCCACCACCATCTTTGAGCCCATAAAAGACTAATCCACTTGAACTTTTAAAGAATATCCAAATAAATATGCAGACACATGCAATGGAACCATGATTTGCGGAAAAAGCTCTATCAGTGAGGATATTTTTTAGCCATTTCTAACTTTTTAGGTTTTCCAATCTCCTCATTTTATTGAAGACAACCCTTATATAGATAAATTTAGGGTAACATAAATGATTTTCTATTTTAACAATCACCCCTTCCCCAATTTTTATTTTTTCAACTTAGACCTTGATTTTTAATTCTGTTTGTTAAACTTAACCCCAACCTCACCTTCCTATCAGCTTCCAGGCAGTTAAAAGAAATTCCCTCTATCCATTTCCCTAGACTACCCTTTAAAACTCTGTTAATTACCCCCATGAACCAAACATGGATCAAGTTGATCCAAACAAATCAAACCAAAGACCCTAGGCTTTGCAAACTCGGATTGAACTTCCCCTCTTTGGATTTCTGACTGACGGAGCCCAAATTTAATTCCAAAACCAACCGAAAACAATCAAGAAACTGGGCCAACAGAGTTATAGAAAACTCCTGAAGCCTTGAAACCAAAGAAAACAAAAATAGAAAGAACTTTGAGCAAAATCACACAATAAAATTAAATAAACTAAAACATGCTCACTAAAAAAATAACTTAAAAATGGCATGCACACAGAGGCGATAGAAAAAACAAGAAAAAAAGGAAAAAATTAGAAGGAGATGAAGATTGAGAATAAAACGAAAGACGAAAGAAGGAAAATGGCCGGAAAATACCTAGAATGAACGGAGGGACAATGGACTTGAAAGGATCTTCAAAACCCTCGATTTTGAGCCAAAATTTGCATTAATCTTGTGTTCTCGTTGAGAACAGACGAATAAAACCAATTTCAATCCTAATCTTTCATTGAAACTTGACGATTTGGGAGATTTGTGTTTTTTAGGGGTCTGACCGGATTGCTTTAATCGAAGATTCAAAACGCTCAAAAGGGATTCGAGGGAAACTAGTCAGGGATTGGGAAATGAGAGGTCTTGAGGGTTCTGTGGTGTAAATTCGGAGGTGGGTTGAGGCGCTGCCGCCATCGAAGATGGTGAGGAATTTAGGGTGGCGCTAGGGTTTGGATCTCTGAATATGGACGATGAGTGAAATGAGATTAAGTGAGACAATCCTTAGGTTGTTTGGAAAATTTTAAATGAATTTGGTGAGGCTTCTACAGCCATTGGATAAACTGAAACGGAGGGGCCAAATTGACTTATCATAAACGAACTCCAAACGGCGTAGTATTGGGCCCATACTGCGTCGTTTGAAGTGTCTAGGAGACCAGATGGCTTGGACCAGTTATGGGCGAGGTTTGGGCCTAGATTTAGAATGGGTTTGGGGGAAATTTACCTGAGCTGTGCGAATTTGGGCCAAAACGCAGCTGCCTTCTTTGATTCTTTTCTTTTTCTTTTCAATTTTTAAATGTTTTTCTTCTTGTCTTCTTTAATTAATTAAAACAAAAATTAAACTCTCAAATTAAAAATAATTTATAAAAATTAAACTAATTACTTATCCTAACATTTACAAAATGAGACAAACCTCTAAATTAAATGAAAAACTATAAAATTTTAAAATTAAAAGGTTAAAATACAAAGTGAGTCATTTTTTTTCATTTTTGTGTAACAACTAATTTAACCTAAAAATGCAAATGCAGAATAGTTTTGTATTTGTATGATTTTAAAAAAATTAAACATGCACAGAAAAATGCAAATAATTAAGAAAATTCCACAAAAATTCCTAAAATAGCAAATAATTAAAAGAAAAATCTATTTCTTTGAAATTCTGTACGAATAATTCATATAGGGCAAAAATCATGTACCGACAAATATTACCATCAATCATCTCTGTCGGGATATAAGAGAGTGCCATACTATTTTCTGAAGATCTATTACGCGCGAACAGATTGACCCATGGTTTTCCCGGTGGGGGTGGCTCTGCGTGCACTAGTTGTGGCCTGATAGCCTCCTCCGCTTATATTGTTCCATTATTTTTTGGCTCTATCTCTGTAATTTTCCCGTTGGACTCTGTATTTTCCACTACGTTGTTCACTGGCGTGCCTTCACAGGATGATAATGCCACATTAATCTGGATTGCACTTAGGTTTAGCCATTTCGCCAGTCCTATTGTTGTGATTGAAGACCCCAATTTCTGCAAGTTACGTTGAAATTGACTAGCAATCGGAGTAATTATTTGTTGTGTATTACCTTTAGCTAGTGTATATACTATTACTGGTGCGCTTAATGCTTCTCCGACCATCACGAGTCTCGTTCTGGCTGGCCTCTCTTTCTATCCATGGCTAATTTTCAGTCGCCACGTTAGCATAACGTGCTCCGATAGCCTAGAGAGAGAAAGTTAAAAGTCAGTAATCTTGCTTCCAGTACTAACAGCTTCCATGGCACCTTTTGATATTATGGAAGTGCTGATATGTATGTTTTCTGGATATCAAACTCTCCTCGTACAATTTTTTTTTAATATTTGCAAAATAATTCATGTGTAGAAATCATTTTCTAGTGTCAAAAACCTTCCTTATAAGCCAACATGCTTGCCTCGGTTTGTGCACCGTAGTAAAATCTTTCCCCTTTATGTAGAAGCTATATATCCATTGTATCTGTAAAGTATCATTCTTTGTGTGTATTGCACATAGTAGTTTACATAGCGCTGCTTTATCCCAATAGTGAAAGTCAATCATATTCAAGCTTCTAGCTGATCTTGGCATGCATGGCTTAAATCATCAATGCAAGCAATATCGACAAAAAGGTTCTGCAAGCATGCAGTGATAAACTTATGATCTTTTTTGGCAGCAATAACACTTGTCCTCAATAGGTCTGTATTTCAAAGATTTTAACACTTTCTATCAACTGTAGCCTACCACTATATCAGAGGAATTTAGTAGTCCAATATCTGATCCTTGCACTCATTCTATATCACTGACATATGTTGCTGTGTTGTCAGCTTCTTAGATGACAATGGTGATCCTAAATACTTGAAAGGTAGTTCCTCCAATGTTGAAATGCATCTCAGAAAGTAAAAGCGTGCGAGCATCGTTTGAAAAAGTTGGCTTTTGCATATAGTGCAGACAAATGTATGTGAACACAAGAAGAGAAAGCTGGAGGACGGACATATTTCTTCCTGACTACTGTTAGATATGGATCACATGGTTATTACACATGAGACCATAGGAATACTCTTTTATTCAAAACAATACCCTCTTGTAGCTTAAAAAAAACCAGTACCAATCAGATAACCATTCTTTTTAATAAGTAATATCCCGGAACAGTTTACATGCATCAAATACTCCTACATCTACCTGCTGATGTACAACATAAAAGATATGAATGAGAATACAATATATCACAGCCATACATGCACCATCTTTACGTTGCCAGAGAATCGAAGCATGACATTTCTTGAATTTAAGGTCGTTATCCTTGCATTGGGGCGTATGCTAATCTTCTTTGTATCATTCCAATTTAATCGTACTTTTTTCAAAGAGACTATGAACTTACCTAAAGAATCAGGTGGTCAACACATCTGGGATAGTAGGGGAAGGATTTCCTAATATTTTTCCACCAACATCTGGGAAACATTCATATTCAGGTAATGGACAAACTTTGCCATCAGCATCCACTTGTATGGGATACTTCAGAAGATGTCCTTGCAATTCAGTAAAATTTTCAGCTGTATATCTCTTCCAGTTATCTTCAGCAACCTCATTCACCCTTTTTACACATTTTAATGCTTCTGGTTCTTGGAAACTATCTTCTAACATTCCAAGGTGCTCTGCCCACAGAGACATTCTATATCCAAAGACCTGGAGATTGAGACAAAATGAAAAAGAAATGATTCACTTAAACATCACAGTTTTGCTCAACTTCTTCCCAAAACATGATTTATAAATGACAAATGATTCACTTGAACATCAAAGTTTTTCTAGACTTCTTCTCAAAACTGTAGATGTAGTAAATGAACTTTGTGTTTTCACATTAGTGTAGTAGTGCTTTCTTTCTTTTTTCAATATATTGACAGATCAATACAAATTGGGCTATTTGAACTAATAGTAATTTGCATCTTTCCTTGAGACGAGGGTCTATTTGAAATAACCTCTCCCGAGACCCCTACTTGTGGGATTACACTGGGTTTGTTGTAATTATTGTTGTTGAACTAATAGTCATTTGGGGAAAAAATGAACACAAAAACAGAAGGATGAAAGATAGAAATTCACCATAGCGGCTTTATGATAACTGAAAAATTCATTACCCTGGTTTTAATACTGAAGACATAGTATTGGATCTCAGGCCATCGCCAAGAGGGACAGTGTCAGATATCTTGGGTCGGTGATTCAGGGGGACGGAGAGATTGACGGGGGCGTCACTCATCGTATAGGAGCGGGGTGGTCAAAGTGGAGGCTTGCATCAGGAGTCCTGTGTGACAAGAAAGTTCCACAGAAACTCAAGGGGAAATTTTATAGAGCTGTGGTTAGACCTGCCATGTTGTATGGGGCGGAGTGCTGGCCAGTGAAGAACTCTCATGTTCAGAGAATGAAGGTTGCGGAGATGAGGATGCTCGGGTGGATGTGCGGGCTCACCAGGTTAGATAAGATTAAGAATGAAGTTATTCGAGAGAAGGTGGGGGTGGCCCGGTGGATGAGAAGATGCGAGAAGCGAGGCTGAGGTGGTTCGGGCATGTGCGGAGGAGAAGTCCTGATGCCCCGGTGAGGAGTTGTGAGCGGCTGGCGATGGTCGGCGTACGACGAGGCAGAGGGAGGCCTAAGAGGTATTGGGGAGAGGTGATTAGGCATGACATGGCTACAATGCGGGTTTCCGAGGACATGGCCCTTGATAAGAAAATCTTGAGGTCTAGTATCAGGGTCGTAGGATAGGGGCTACTAGAGTTTTTCGTACTCCTCACCCGGGGTTGGGTGAGGCTTGACAGGGCATCCATAGATGATTTGTGTATTGGATTGTGTCTCCCTTATGGTAGTTATTTATGGTAGTTACTGTCTGATATTATTACATGCTATTTTATTTATAGTTCTTATGTTTAGATAATTATTTAAGCTATTTCTGCTGGAGTTACTAATGCTGTTTTGTCTTTGTTTTTGTTTTTCCTTTCCTTCACCTGAGCCGAGGGTCGATTGGAAACAACCTCTTTGCCCTTTCGGGTAGGGGTAAGGCTCGTCTACATATTACCCTCCCCAGACCCCACTTTGTGGGACTATACTGGGTAGTTATTGTTGTTGTTGAACTACATTTATGAAATCCAAAATACAAATCATGATGATCCAGGAAACAGATTACCTGCCAGTATAGAATTTCTTGCACAGTAACTGACTTGGGATCCCCCTCCGGCCACATGGGCAAAACAACATATACACAAAACTGTTCTCTGGCTCTAATTTTACTTGCAATTTTCAGTGCCAACTCCATGGGTACCAGATGATCAGCTCCTGAACAAAATCGATAAATGAACATGAATTGGAAATGGGTAAGGAAGAAGATGAATGCTTCCAGGTGGTTTATTTAAGCAGAAAAAAAAGCAAGAATTTGTATGAGCTCAAATTATAACTGGATTATCCTAGAAAACTGGCGAGCAAGTCCGATATGATATTGCTTTCAGGAAGAAATGTAACACTTTCAAGAATTTGTTTAAAGGAAACATATGAAAGACAATAATTAGAGAACAACTGGAATTTACATTTTTTTACTTTACTCATCTTAAAACCTTTTGCATACTTTTTCTAGGATTTGAATGTGGTAAAATATTGAACCTGGTAGAGTTTACCTATTAGTCAAATGCATTAATAATGGAGATGTAAATTTTGGATCATCTATTTCATGAGGAAGTTGTGAATATAAAAGCACATTTCTATGTTGGGAATCATAACCTTTTTATTCTTTGGTGATAACATAGTGTCATGTCTTGTATATTTCTATTCGATAACATAGCAAGAAAATATAATACCTGCATCTTTGTACGACGCCAAGCATATGATGACCCAAGAAAATACTGATTTTTAATATATATGAAATGTTGAGCAGATCTTATCGACTGGGTGTATGCTGATTCAATGCTTTTGTCTACTACCAGATCTTTTGAGCTGATAAGGTTCTGCCAAAGAAATAATGAACAGAAATTCTCAATACTGATAAGTGTTCCATATACAGAACAGCTACTTCCGCGGAACTTTGAAAGAATTATGACAAAAAAACTATGGTTTCTGGACCTGTGCCTTAGCAACATCAATACTCATGGGAAAACCTTGCACTGAGCCTGAATCGATGGAACGAAAGATCTGCAGTATAAGATATGAGGAAGAGCGTTAAAAGGGATTCAACAAATTCTGTTGAATATCTCTGCATGACAAAAAAAATCAACCTGCACGTGCCAATTTTCGGGGTGATCTTCCCCAGATACATATAGTTTTGGATCATCTGCTGGAATCTCAGTCCCTACTTTGAAAACAGCAAAAGCGGGGCTGAGTATCCATGAGATACGCTCAATTTTTAACATTGAGTCATCATTCCAACAGGACATCGTTTTCTTAAAAAAAGTGTATTCCCTCCACTTTGTTGCTCTCCTCCATCACTGAGCAAAGTTTATAAGCACGTCATATGCAGCAGGTCCATCAATTCTGCATTGCAAATCATGCCATGGTTCCCTCGGGGATTTGGTCCCTGGTTAGTAAATGTGGTACAAATAAATGAAAATCATAAAAAAAAAAATCAACTAGAAAGCCATGATCAAAGAAATAAAGAAATAGAAGGAAAATTTCACTGTAGAAAAGACATATAAAATCACGTAAACATGTGGCTGGAAATAATCATATGATACACTGCAGGGTTTCACCATCTTTGGTTTAAATCAAACATAACAACCCTTATTCGAAATAACTTGGGGACTTGTAGATAATCTTATTCACGGCTAACAATTGAATGTTCGATGTACTAAATCATAGTCCTTGGATTGTAAATGAATAGTACTCAAACATTAAACTTCCATAAAAGTACTTGAGAGATTTTAGTCTAATACACTAGAAGAAGTTCTTTATCTCACCATTTATGCATTAAATTAATTTAGTTTGCTTATAATTCTTGTTTATTATATTTTCAAACCTATTTTAGGACTAAGATTTATTTTCAGTATAAGTATCAACTGAGATTAACATCTGCGTACACAGTACCCTCCCCAGACCCCACTAGTGGTATTATACTGGGTGGTTGTTGTTTATATTAGGTATTTCTGTTTAAATTAAGGCAGATGACAAATACTATACAACAAACAGTCTATAACGTACAAGTTACCAATTAATATGCATCAACAACAAAGCGAAAAAATCATAACGATATTAAAATAACAAGATAGGAAAGTACAAGCTTTTACTGGAATATTCAAATACTAGGGATATAAGTGTCAGTTCAAATTTATGTTTTTATCCTTTTCGTTGGCAAGCTCCCTAGTCTCTATTAGCATTAGCATCTTTTTTCTTTCCCTTCATCAAAGTGTGACCACTTTATTCACTGAGCCGAGGGTCGATTGGAAACAACCTCTCTGCCCTTTCGGGTAGGGATAAGACCCGTCTACATATTACCCTCCCCAAACCCCACTTTGTGGGACTATACTAGGTAGTAGTTGTTGTTGTTGTAAAGTGTGACCACTTTCCCATAATAGATGGCACAACAAATGCAAGAGACTGACAGCCAAAAAGGTTGGGGAAACAGTATCTTGTAGGTAAAATCTTCATTTTGCAGAAAAAGTTAAGATCTCCAAATAGTTCCGACACTTCAAATAATAAGCAGAGAAAGACATTATTCTTGTGGTATTTCAGAATAAAATTAAATCAGAGATTTGTTTTCAAACTGACCGTGTTTCCTACATAGAGAACCATGATCAAACCAGAACGATAAGTAAAGGATGCCCAAAGGAATAGTTGTTTCAGGCATAAAAAATAGCACTTAATTTTTCTAACTACATTTCCCCACTTGGCATCTAAATAAACAAACACTTTTAGATTGCTAATCCTGTTGGGAAACAGAGTTAAAGCTAGTGAAATTCACAAGGTAGGAACCTCTTCACGCGTCAGCTCCAGCAAGGAAACAGACTCTAACTTTGGGAACAGAAGCAAATATAATTTAAGCAACATGGAGAGCTTAGCAAACTCTTGCGCAAACCTTTTACGGTAGTTACAGAAGTTGAGCACATGCTTTTATGCCCAAAGTAATCAACCAAGCTTCAGAACTTGAATACTTTGAACTACTGGTTGCCCTTTGCTTGTTAACATTTTTAGTCATGTGGCAATAACAACTGTTAAAATATCCACAAGCAGATTTTCTAAAAGCATTAACAGATGGGTTAAACTTCATATGCTGGAAACGGACTTTTCGATATTTTATAAGGTATATAGCTTCCCCAACTTGCTTGGTATTGAGGCATAGTAGCAGTTGTTGTATAAGTTATTATAAACTAACACAACCATCAAAATCATTCTTTTCACGTGATTTGGTCTCTATTAATTATCATACTCGATCTGCTGCAATAGCCCGTGTAGTCCAACTAGCATAAAGTACACTAGACATTTCCCCAACTAACCAATATCAATTATATATGTAAGAACCACACCAAATGTTTACAGGTATTAAAATTATCAAGAAAATATTTGGAGCAACAAACTACTCACAGGAAATTGAAGCTGATGAAAATCATCTTTGAAAACAGTATTACGATCACGGAATAAGCGATGTTCAGGCGTATCATAGCGACCATCACAGAGATCAAGACCACCTAAGAAGGCTGTAATTTTCTATTATTGCCAGGAGCCTGTGTATCTACAAGAATGCACTTCTGGTGATGCGTGAACATGGTTCCAACAACCTGGAAGCAACAATTAAATGTACAAACCATCAACAAAGGGGAGATAAAGGCCAACAAGTGAGGAAGTGGTTTTACATCACAGCAAAAACAGATTTCTAATAGGGAATATTCATGCTATCAATTACATTTGATATGCACAGCAACTAAGATAATCTTTTCATGCTAAGCCTTTTGACTCTTCTTTCATTTATCCAGAAAACTGATGAGAACACTTATAATAGAGTTACCTGTTGCTTCATAATGCAGAGCTTACTACTAGCATAACGTGGTGACAGAACACAAATCACAGAGGAATGTTTAAAGAACTTCTTGGTCTCCTCATCGTGAGTTCCCATTACTCCTGCCTGCAACCAATGCCATCTCAAATTATTGTAAAGGGTGGTTTAAAACAAGAACTCCAACTGATGGCATGCACCATCTTAGAAAAAAAAACAACTGCGCCTCAGTCACAAGGGGTCAGCATGCACCATCTTAGAAAGTAAAGACAAAAACAATTGGTTAAACGACTAAAGAGATTATACTGTACATTGAGCTAAAATAACAGATGTAGTTCAGTTCATATCTAAAATTGCGTAGAAAGATTTCAATTCACAAATTGGGAATAACTATGTCCTTATATTAGCTGAAACATTTTTCCAAAAGCTGACCATGCATTACTTGAGGCTAGATAAGGCTAAGTTGCATTCAAAATGCTCATGAGCGGTATGCAAAAAGCATAGTCAAATTAAAGTTTTTAAGCAAAGATGTACGAAGATTTCGAAATAAAATAACAGCAACTAGCAAAACATAAATAAGACTAGCATGGTCAGTTGAGTTTAAGCAAGGAATGAAGAATATTAGTAGCAAATAAAATAACAGCAACTAGCAAAAGTCAAGCTAGATTATAATTGCCAAGAAAGACATGAAAAGAAAAGATAGTCGCGTGCAACCACTATCTTAACACCTTCTTTAGTAAACAAGAACATAATAAAGTATGCATTAATGCCACATTAGAATATACTTTATCAAAAGAAACCCCATTAAAACTTAACTAAGGAATCAGAATATTATTCAACAGTACATACCGTGTTACTAAAGAACTTATCATGCGAAGTTTTATCATCCCAAACTAACAGCAGAACTCTTACACCTTCTTGAGACTTGTATTTAAGCAATTCACCTAGCGTCAGATCACCGCCACGTGGCAATGGCCTTGTAGGTTCTCTAATTAACTTAATCTTATGATAAACAGACCAACCAACAATGTAAATCAAGTGATGAGCCTCAGAAATTGCATAGCATATATCTTCCCAACATTTGTTGTGCTCAAAATTTGTTCCTTTTTCCAATTTAATATTTGGGAACTTCACATTATTGCTTACGTGTTCATCTTGATATAGTTTTACTGAGCTTCCTTTTCTTAATGGAAAATAAGTATTTCTCACACCTAAATGCTGAGGATCAGAAGCAATGCCGCGTGTGTATAATGAGTTAGTATCATAAGGGAAAATTTTCATTTGGACCTTAGGGGCTGAATTGGGCTTTGGAGGTTTACCGGAAGGCCCAATAATGGGAAACCTACCGGAGATGACGTCACCGGCGGCGATACTCCGCCGGAATTTTAACTTTACCCATAATTTCGGCCCCGAACAAGTGATCATCCTTGACCCGAAATTCCAAGTAGGCCATAGGATGGGCCAATGGGATCCGAAACTGCACGTCCCAAACCGGGTACTGAGAGTTGGGTATGACCCGAGTACGTGCTAGAGCGGTTTGTGGAGCTGAAACGGTGAGGTATGGGTCACTCGTGATGATTTTCCGGTGCCGATTTTTTTATCCAGTTGTGACGTACGGTCGCCGTCGTCTCCACCGTCGACCTTGGAATCAGGTGGTTTACCGCAGATGCCACCGAGAGTGAAGCAGCGGCGAAGACGGGCAGAAGTAATGTCCATGTTGGGTAAATGACGGGCTTGGATAATGTGGAGTTCCAAATCTCCATGTAATATGAGCTTTTTAGGTTCGGACATTATACTATATGTGCAATATAGAATTTGGTAATGCATTTGGATAGCAGAATACAATTTATAGCATGAAGGTCAAGGTGATGTTAGTAGGAGTGAAAAGATGGGGAGAAGAAAGAGATATTCTTAGAATTTGGTTTTGTGGACAAGTATGGGATAATGGCACATTTGGTAAAGTGATATATAGTGACTGCTTGCTGACATTTTACGTCTCCGATCGAGCTGCCATGCACGGAGCTTTGGTCTTGAGTATTTCTACTCTAATAAACACTGTTTTAAACATGTATCCTCTATGATGAACAAACTAACATGACGGACATTAGTGGTGGCCACGGTGTGTACCTTCTACTTCTTAATTATAAAAAACGATCAAATTTAGTTTGGTGTTGGATTTTATCAAAAAAACCGATAAAAAATTAAATCAAACCGACTATTGGAGTAGTTATTTTAAATTTATTATATATATATATATATATATATATGTATATTTTTATACAAAGTTTCAAAAATTTAATGGTAATTATTAATAATTTACACTTTTAATATAGTTCTTTATCTTTACGTTCTAGTTTGATTGATAGTTTTCTTTTGTTAAGTGTAAGAATCCATTTCTTGTTAAAAATAATATATTTTTAATTGAGTCCTTAAATTATTCATCACTATTTGATTCAATTATCATCTATATATCTTGGTAAATAATAGATTTCACAACAAATAATTGATTTGATAGTGTTATATTAAAAATGTGGTCTCCGGAATATGTGTTTGGTAGTGTATCTCTTATATTTAAGAAAAAACCGACAAATAACCGAAAAAATCGAAAACCCGACATAAACTAAATCGAGAAAATACCAAGTTAATTGGTTTGATTTGGTTCTAATATTTGAAAAACCAACTTACTTGGTTTGGTTTCTTTTTAGGGAAAAATCGATCCAAACTGAACCATGAACACCCCTAGTGGTGGCAAACGGGCAAGTCGGCTCGGGTCGGATACAAGCGGATCGAGAATGAATAATTTAAATACAGATAAATTATCCGACCGACCTATTTGAGATGGATAGAAATTATGTTATCCGACAGATAATATGGATATTCATATTATCTATAACTTCTTGAATATGATCACATTAAAATTTCTAGTCACCCAAAAACTTGAGGAACCCCCAATTTAATGCTTTACAAAATAATCTCTCCGATCCACAATAAGTGATCAATTTACTTTGGCACACTCATTAAAAAAACAATAAATTCTAGACGAAAATAGTTAATGTGACTAATCTACTCTTCATTAAATGTTGCACCATAGATATAGTAGCACTTACTTCTCTTCTCAAATGTGAGGAGTAAATGACTTTTTTGGGTACATATATAAAGGATAATTTTGAAAAAAAATAAAATTTTATCTTGATTATATTAATGTACACTTATTTTGGACAAAATAAAAAAAATAAATCGATCACTTATTATGGACCGGATGTAGTATAAAAATTAAACACATTAGTTATCCCTTGGTTATTCATTTGGTTAACTATTTTTTTAAGTGAATAATATGGTTCTTATTCATATCAAACCCGTTTTTAAAAAGTTTCTTATCTAACTCATTTTTTAATAAATAATATGGACGAGTAACTATCTTTTTTAACCATCTTGACACCTCTAATGACGAGTATGATGTGTGGAAAAAAAACATGTACATATGTTGATATATTATTATTATGATGAAAACAAGTTTCCTCCTACATTATCCCATAATACATCATATTTAGCTGTTAATTCGGTATAATTTGGATTGAAGACATGTTTAGGAATACTTGGAAGTAAAAACCTGCACCAGTACGTAATATGGTACATATTCATAAATTAAGTTATAAGTGAATACATAATTGATAATACCAAGGCACATTCATTATTTAAGTTAGTGAAATACTACATAATACCATCATCAATTATGAAGCTAAGTACTTCATGTTATGGTAGGTGAAATTAATTTGACGACGAAAAATCTATACAAGATTAAAGTCAAACCAAGAAAGTGAATGTGTATACATCCCTTCTACCAAAGGTTCACGTGATTGGTTGACTAGACGAGAAATTAAAGGTGTAAGCAACATGCCAGTGAATACAACGTTAGCAGTGAATAATTGCTGGTCCTTTTTCGGTTACACTGAAACATTTCTTACGATTTCAACATGGTAATACTAGCTCCACCATCTTCATAGCCCTAAAAGGAAAAGGGGGGACAACTTGCCTCATCTTATAGGTAGATGATGAAAACGATTTGGACCACTAAGCTATTACAGGAAAAAACAAACAAAAAATTTCTCTGAAATCCCAAAAGAATTTTAAAATCAAGATGGTGCTGAAAATTAGCTAGAACATACCAGTGAGAATGAAAATGCAAAGAAAAGTAAGCGAGCTTCCCATAACCTAGCTTTGGCTTTCATCCGGCTAGGTAAAGCAGCAATACAAGTAGCAAGAGAGAAAAAGAGAGGTTTTAATGGAGTGTGTGTCTGAACTCGAGGGTTTTCTGCCTTGTGTTTGTATGTTTGAAAGAATAGAAGGTGGGTATTTTTAGTTTTGAAAACATGTGAGAAATAAGGCAATAAATAAAGTTAAGCAAATAGGGAAGTAATCAGCAATAAGAATCAATCAACCAAGTGATTCCCCTTAATTGAGAAATCACTTATTTAACGGGGCTAACAGGTTTAAAAGAAGGACCGAAAATAAACAGACAGACTATTACCAAAAAATTAGTAAAAAATTAAGTACATAATCGAGTCAAAGTACCGAGATACACTTGTTTTGCGGAAAAGATTCGGCAAGGCAATAATAAGGAAATGGATCAATTACTTTAACAGGCGAGTGAATTTAGAGTTTACAAAAGAGAAGTTTTGAAATTAATCCCAAAATTGAGAATCAATTAAAGAAGGAATCTTAGCATATAAATAGAGTGCATAAACGATCGACATGCGAGGCCAAACTATCGGCAAAAAAAATAACATGCAATAGTAGCAGAGAGACAGTAGAAAGCAAACATTCAAAGCATGTTAGTCAAGTAGGTCAAGTCTCATTGAATCAGTAGTAAGGAAAATAGAGTATCAGAAGCATGCAAAGGGTCTCATAGTGATAGATGAGAAAACCCTTCTGAAAAGTTAGGGTTTCCAGGCATAGTCGAGTTTCAAAGATAGTAAAAACCCAGAATCAGAAAAATTATATATAGAAAAGAGATGCTGAAACAAAAGAACTTAAAATCAAGTCAGGTATTCAAATGAGCATTTTCAAACCTAAAGACATAGGTTTTCCTTTAACAATATTCCAGCTTAAAGGGCGATAAACAAATGAAATGACCAAATACTAGCAAATAGTTTTAGAAACTCGAATGCATCCATAGAAATTAGAGTTTTCAATCAATCGAGTTTAAAGATGATAAAAAGGTAAATCAAACAAGTATTTAGCAAACAACTTCAGAAACTCGAATGAACCCAAAAGAGATTAGGGTTTTCAACACCAATCGAGTCCGAAGATGATAAACAGATAAACCAAAAAAATGCTAGCAAATAGTCTCAGAAACCCAAAAGAAATTAGGGTTTTAACAAAATGGTAAGAACTCAGGATCAGTCAAGACAAACAAAGAGAAGGATCTAAATACAAAGAACTCGGTCGAAACCAGTATACATACAAGACAAATAAAGACATTTCAGAAATACCTAGGGTTTTAACACAATGATCCAGGTAGAAGAAAAAACATAAACAAACCATTCAAACATAGTAAAATCATATGACAATACTGAAAATCAAAGGAGAAGTCTTTTAAAAGAGGTTAAGAAAACCCTAATCTTGAAGACGGAGAGTCACTTTGAAAAACAATCGAGAAACCTTTGAGAAAAACACCAAGAGGTTCATAATATATACAGATCTGAAAGAAAAATTGGAAAAACTTTAAAGTTAGGGTTTCGGAGAACCCAGAAAAAGTGAAAAACTTTGAAAGGTTACCGATCTAGCCGAAAAAGTCATTGATCTTACTCGAATGACCATGGATGACCGAAAAATGGCATGGGAAACCATGGGAGGTGAGTGAAATGTCTCTAGTTCACTTGAGGGACTCAAAACAATGACACATGATCAAGAGGGAGCCATAAGGCTGGTAGGTGGTGAGACCACCATGGATTGAGGCAAGAAGATGGCCGGAGAAGGTGGGTGAAGTTTATTTAAGCGCAGGGGAAAGGGAAAGGTACTAGAGAGAACCAGAGATAGAGATGGAGAAAGATGAGAGTTGGTTGAGTAAGGAATGAGAGGGTTTGAGGGAGGGATCGTTTGGTTTAATTTAGGAAGGGGAATGAGGATCGTTGATCTGAATGATCAACGGTCCAGATTGAATGGGGTAGGTGGATCGGGCATGGCTTAGGTTTGGGCCTAGGTTTGATGGGTTTTTTAATTGGGTTGGGGTCTATTTGATTTAGGCTAAATTCGAAAGCCAATTTTGGCTATAAGTTAAATAGCCTTTTTCCCATTTAATTTATAGAAAATAGTAAATAAATTTCTGAAAACTAATTGAAAGTACTAAATGATTTATAATATATAATTAAAAATTTTAAAATATAGGATCCCATTTTATAAACATGAGACAAATTTAAACCTAAAAATGGCTAATATTGCAATTATGCAATTTTATCCTTAGAAATACTAAAGAAATTTGTTAAAATACATAAAAACAAATATTAGCTATATTTTAGTATAAATATGAGAATCCAATAAATGATTCACTGAAACGATAATTATAGGAATTATTATTGGAGGTTTTATGAATAAAATAGGGGAATAAATTAGTTTAAAATCTTTTAAAGTTAAGAAAAAATAAGGAAACACTTGGAAATGCTTATATACGCGTACATATGCTATTTTGAAGGTACTACGCATATAAAATAGATATAGGAAAAAATTGGGTATCAACAGATAGAGGGAGATGCTAGGGCGTGCGGACGCCTATAAGACTACCTTGGATCTCCATATGGACTGAAGGCAGCCACCCGGGCTAAAGTCTAAAAGCTACTGCTTCGGGATATGTACACAGTAAGAGTTTAGTATCAGCACAACCGACCTCATATGCTGGTAAGTGCCTAGCCTAACCTCGGCGAAGTAGTAACGAGGGTAGGACCAGACTACCAAATAACTAATGCAGTTAAATCATATACAATGAAAAAGAAGAACAGTAATGTACAGTTAAGTATGTGAGGAGGGAAACATGTTGTGGGGAAACATCAATTAAGAATAGAAAGATGGAGGTCAAATACAAGGAACACCATATCTCAATTATCTGCAAGAATCGGGAATCAAACAAGTGCACAACATCACCCTTCGTGCTTTTACTCTTGTTCTCACCATAAGAATCAATATAAATTGCACAACATCAGCCTTAGTGCTTTTAATCATGTCCTCACCATAATATCAATAATCGACACGAAATTGTACATCGCGCGACACGGTATCATCCATCGTGCTTTACGCTCTTCCCCACAAATATCATACACGGCATCACCCTTCGTCCTTTAATACTCTTCCTCACCAAAGCAATACACAGCATCACCCTTCGAGCTTTAACACTCTTCCTCATCCAAACAACAACCAAAAACAATAGGGACAAGGAAATAAATGAAATCATAATAAGATCCCAGCAAGTTAACAATAGTACAACAATGAAATCCTGGAAAGGAAGCAATATCAGAAGCATCAACGTCCCGGTAAGAGAGATAGAATTAAAATAACAACAACCCAGCAAGGGAGACAGCATAATAGTTATCTTCTATGTTTTCCTCTTTTACTCCATAACTCACTTCACAACTTGAGCCAGTGGTCCATAAGGTTCAGTTGAAAATTATACTCCCACAATTCGTTATGCAACTTGAGCCAATGCTCTATAATACTCAAATACCATGTTTACTCACATAATCTTTTCCCAACAATCGAAATCATTACAAAAGGGCATGAAATGCAAACAGAAATAGAATCATAATAATTACAATGTAAGACTCACGAGCATGCTTGACTCTAACATATAGATACTTGTCATCATATGCCTATACATCGCACTCAACAAATAACACATAGAAAATGGAACATCACTCATAATCCCTCAAGCTAAGGTTAGATCAAACACTTACCTAGATGCCACGAACATAATTCAAACCTTAACTATAGCCTTACCTCTTAATTCCACCACCAATTCGCTCGCATTTAGCCACAAGTTAATTATATCAATAAATGCTTAATGAATCAATTCCAATGCATGAAAATAGGTTTTCTAGAGTTTTCCCCAAAAAGTTAAAAATTGCCGCCGGACATACATGGTCAAAACCCGAGGTTCGGACCAAAACCCGATTACCTATTACCCCACAAACCCAAATATATAATTTGTTTTGAAATTGGACCTCAAATCGAGGTCCAAATCTCAAAATTTTAAAAACCTAGGTTCTACCCAAACCACCCAATTTCCCCCATGAGAACCTTTGATTTTGAGTTGAAATCATGTGAAAACATGTTAAAGATTGAAGGAGATGAGTTAGAAATGACTTACAATTGATTAGGAAGAGAAGTTGTCTTTGAAAAATCGCCCAAGAGTGTTTTGGTTTTGAGAGTGTGAAAAATGGTTGAAATGCATCAAAGTTATGAATTTATAGGTCTCGTATGTCGCAATTGCGACCAGGGTTCACAAAACTGACACTTTCACATTTGCGACCAAGTCAAATTTCCGGTCATCTTCACATTTGCGAGAGACCTTTCGCAAATGCGATATCGCATTGGCGATAGAACAGTCACATTTGTGACTAAGGCTGCCCAGGTCCATTTTTTTCATTTGCGAGGCTTTATCGCATTTGGCGAAGCCTCCAGACCAAAACATACCAGCTGAAAAGCCTACAATTTCTTAAGTTGAATTCCACTCATTGTCCTATCCAAAACTCACTCGAGCCCTCGAGGCTCCAAACCAAACATGCACACCAACCTAAAAACATAATACTGACTTGCTCGTGCATTCAAATCACCAAAATAACCTCAAAAACTATGAATTTAGTATTAAAATCATGAAATCACATAAGAACATTAAATTTTCCAATTTTCTCAAATAAGGTCCGATTCACGTCATTTCAAGTCCATTTCTTACCAAACCTCACAGATGTAACATAAATCACATATAAGACATGTACAAGGCTCAAGAACCAGAACACGGGCCCGATACCATCAAATTTCAAACACATTTCATTTCTAGAAACTTATAAATTTTTCAGAAATAATTTTATTTAAAAATTCATTCCTCGGGTTTGGGACCTCGGAATTAGATTCCAGGCATACGCCCAAGTCCTATGTTTTTTTACGGACCCTCCGGGACCGTCAAATCACAAGTCTAGATTCATTTACCCAAAATATTGACCGAAGTCAACTGAAATTCAATTTTGAAGGCCAGTTAACATTTTTATCACATTTCCACTTAAAAGCATTTCGGATGTATTCCTGGACTATGCACTTAAATCAAGGTGAGGAAATGGAGGCTTGTAAGGTCTTGGAATGTAGAATTTATTTCTAAAATGAGTGCTGATCTTTTGGGTCATCACATTCTCCACCTCTAAAATAGCGGTTCGTCCTCGTACGGACATAAGAAGGAAGTACCTGAGTCGGGGATAACGGCTTCGTTTATTGGACTCAGACTCCCAGGTCGATGCCTCAGTAGGCTGAGCTCTTCACTAAACTCAAACAAAAGGGAAATTCTTCGATGTCAACTAATGAACCTACCGGTCTAGAATAGCTACTGGCTCCTCCTCATAGGAAAAGTCCTTGTCCAACTGGACAGTGCTGAAATCTAACATGTGGATGGATCCCCGTGATACTTCCGAAGCATGGACACATGAAACACTGGATGCACGATTGATAAGCTCGGTGGCAACACAAGTTTGTAAGCCACATCTCTCACTCGATCAAGAATGTCAAAAAGGCCAATAAACCTAGGGCTAAACTTGCCCTTTTTCCCAAATCTCATCACGCCTTTCATGGTCGATATCCAAATCAATACCCGCTCACCGACCACGAATGACGAATCTCGAATCTTACGATCGGTATAAATCTTTTGCTTGGACTGAGCTATACGAAGCCTATCCTGAATGATACGGATCATGTCCAGGGCATCCTATACTAGATCTGTCCGCAGTAATCAAGCCTCTCCCGGCTCAAACCATCCAACCGGCGTCCGACTCCGGCTGCCAAATAAAGTCTCATAAGGGGCTATCTTGATACTCGACTAGTAGCTATTGTTGCAGGCAAACTCTACTAAAGGCAAAAACTAATCCCACGGGCCTCCAAAGTCAATGATACAAGCTTGGAGAATATCCTCCAAATTTGAATAGTATGCACGGACACCCGTCGGTCTGAGGATAGAATGTTGTGCTCAACTCGACTTGTGTGCCCAACTTACGTTAAACTACTGTCCAGAATTGTAAGGTAAACTACGTACCTCGGTCCGAAATGATTGACATGGGCACATCATAAAGTTGAACAATCTCCCAGATATAAATCTCAGCTAACCTCTTGAAAGAATAGAAGTTTGCCACAAGAATGAAATGTGCCGACTTAGTCAGCCTATCAACAATAACCCACACTGTATCGAACTTCCTTTGAGTTTGTGGGAGTCCAACAACGAAGTCCATAGTGATACGCTCCCACTTCCACTCAGGAATCTCAATCTTCTGGAGTAGACCACCAGATCTCTAATGCTAGTACTTAACTTCCTTCCAATTCAAACACCATGCCACATATGCAACAATGTCCTTCTTCATTTTCCTCCACCAGTAATGCTACCACAAATCCTGATACATCTTCGCGGTGCCCGGACGAATATGTACCGGGAACTATGGGCCTCTTCTAAAATCAACTCCCAGAGCCCATCCACATTAGGCACACCAACTCGAACCTTCAGCCTTAAAACTCTATCATCCCCTAAGGTAACCTGCTTGGCACCTACGTGCTGCACCGTGCCCCTCAGGATACACAAATGAGGATCATCATACTGCCGATCTTGGATATGCTCCAATAATGAAGAACAAGCGATTGTACAAGATAACACTTAGATGGGCTCAAAAACATCCTAACTCGCGAATTGATTGGCCAAAGCCTGAACATCCAAACCAAACAGTCTCTCACCAACCGGAATATAAGAAAGACTGCCCATACTGGATGATTCCTACTCAAAGCATCGTCCACTATATTGGCCTTTCCCGGATGATGTAAGATGGTGATATGATAGTCCTTTGATAACTCTAACCACCTTCTCTACCTCAAATTTAGCTCCTTTTGCTTGAACAAATACTGCAGACTCTTGTGATCCGTGAACACCTCACTTGCCACGCCATACAGATAATACCTCCAAATCTTCAATGCGTGAAAAATGGCTGCTAACTCCAAATCATGAACCGGATAGTTCTTCTTATGAATCTTTAACTGACGTGAAGCATAGGCAATGACCTTGCTATCCTACATAACCACCATAACCAACACTGACGCCGTAGTTAAAACTGTCTTGAGTTTCTAAAATCTCGCTTCATAGTCGTCCGACCACCTGAACTGGACACCCTTCATGGTCAACCTGGTCATCGGGGCTAATAGATGAAAACCCATCCACAAACTGACGATAATAGCTTGCCAATCCCAAGAAACTCCAGATCTCTATAGTTGATTCTGGTCTAGGCAAGTTCTCGACTGCCTCTATCTTCTTCAGATATACCTGAATACCCTCTACAGAGACAACATGACCCAAGAAAGGCAACTAACCCCAACCAGAACTCACACTTTGAAAACTTGGCACACAGATGATTGTCTCTCAAAGTCTGAAGAACCATTCTCAGATGTTTCTCGTACTCATGGGAATAAAATACAAATATCATCAAAGAAGACTATCACGAACGAATCCATATAGGGCCAGAACAGTCGTTTATCAAATCCATAAAAGCTGCTGGGGCATTTGTCAACTCGAATGACATCACCAAGAACTTATAATGCCCGTATCGAATGCGGAAAGCTGTCTTAGGGACATCAGATACCCTAATCCTCAACTGATGGTAGCTAGATCTCAAGTCAATCTTTGAAAATACCTTGGCACCCTGAAGCTAATCAAACAAATCAGCAATCCTCAGCAATGGATACTTATTCTTGATTGTAACCTTGTTCGACTGCCGATAATCTATACACATTCTCATCGATTCATCCTTCTTCTTAGCAAACAACGCCGGCGCATCCCAAGGAGAGACGCTAGGTCTAATAAAGCCCTTTTTAAGCAAGTCCTACAACTGATCCTTCAACTCTTTCAACTCAGGCGGGGCCATACGATACGACAGAATAGAAATAGGCTGAGTGCCCGGAGCCAAATCAATATAGAAGTCAATATCTCTGTCGGGTGGCATACCCGACAAATCCGAAGAAAATATCTCAGGATATTCACAAACAACAAGCACAAAATCAATAGAAGGAACCTCAACACTAGAATCTTGAACATATGCCAAATAGGCCAAACACCCCTTCTAGACCATACGTCGAGCCTTCATAGATGAGATAACACTATGGGTAGAATGACCAGGAGTCCCTCTCCACTCCAAATAAGGTAAATCCGGCAAGGCTAAGGTAACAGTCTTGGCATGACAATCCAAGATAGCATGGGAAGGTGATAACTAGTCCATCCCCAACATGACATAAAAATCAACCATGTCTAGAAGTAACAATCTACAAGAGTCTCAAGACCCCCAATCATAACTATACATGAACGATGGACATGATCTACCACAATAGAATCACCCAACAGTGTAGACACATATACAGAAGCACTCAAAGAATTACTAGGCATGACCAGATACGGTGTAAAATAAGATGACACATAGAAGTATGTAGATCCTGGATCAAATAGAACTAAAGCATCTCTACTACAAACCAGAACAATACCTGTGATAACTGCATCAGAAGCCTTAGCCTCAGACCCGACTAGAAGAACATAATATTGGGGTTAGGCTCGACCACCCTGAACTACATCTCTGGGACGACTTGCTACTGGCTGGCCTGCATCACTAGCTGCCTGACCTCCACCTCTAATACCTCTACCTCCACCTCTAGCTGGCTAGGTGGGCTGTGGAACACTCGGTGCTCCTCACCCTCTCTCTTTCTCTCTTAGTGGGAAGTATAAGAAGAGCATGATAGGCTGAATCAATAAACCTGGTCTCGTACTGAGTAACAGTCATAGAACCCTATTGGAGACACTCAAACTGCCTCCAATAAATCTCCCTATGAGTGACAAGAAAAAACTTCTCAAAAAATAGCTGAGAAAAGTGATCCTAAGTCAAAGCTAGTGACCCAACTGGTCTAGCCAAACAATAATCTCTCCACCAAGTCTTGGCGGGTCCAGATAAACGAAAAGTAGAAAAATCAACCCCATTAGTCTCCACTATCCCCATGTTCCTAAGGACCTCATGACAGTTGTCAAAATAATCCTGGGATCCTCAAAAGATACACCGCTAAAAGTGGTAGTGAGGAGCTTGGTGAACCTATCCAATCTCCATAAAGAATCGGCAGACATAACTGCTCCATCACCGGTATGAGCTACTACACCCGCCTAAACTGTTGGAGTCTGAAACTGGGGAGCCATCTGCTCCGGAGTGTGAGTAGCAGGAGTCTGGGATCCTCCTCCAGCTTGAGAGACGGCTGGTGCTACAAGAAACAAGTCTGCCTGGGCGACACTCTCCATAAGGCCTACTAGATAGACCAGAACATCCTGAAGTACTGGGGTAGCAATGAACCCCTCTAGGACCTGAGTTGGGCCCAAACCTAATCATCAAAGTCAACTAAAGGCTCTGCTGCTGGTGCTGCTACTCTAGACTGAGCTCTGCCCCTAACGCGGCCTCTAGCACGGCCTAGGCCTTGCCCTCTGCCCCTCGTGGGAGCTACTGCTGGAGGCTCAGGCTGCTGGTCAGTGGATGAGGAAGCACGTGTTATCGACATATGCAAAAGAATAGAGTAGAAATTCAATTAGCATTGAGAAACCCAACCGCACGACAGGAAATAATAGATGTGAAGTTTTTCCTAACTCTGTAGCCTCTAGGGATAAACACAGATGTCTCTGTACCGATTCCTCAAACTCTACTTATCTTGTCTGTGAATTAGGAGACCTATAAAATCTAGAGCTCTGATACCAACTTGTCACGACTCGAATTTCTAGCTTTGGGAGTCGTGATGGAGCCTACTAACGAAAGCTAGGAAAGCCAACTGTCTGAACCAATTACCTTTTTCATGTTTCTATCCTTTAACATTTATGGAATAATAGCTTATAAACAATGAAATTTTAATAAGCGGAAGAAACAATAAAACTATTTGAATATATCCAATATGACTCCTTAAATAAGACTACCCAAAACTGGTGTCACAACTTCACAGACGGTCTAGGAATACTACAAAGAAAGTCCGAAAGATAAATAATACACTGTTTCTAAAATATGTAAATGAAACAGGATGTAGGGATAGAGGGAGATGTCAAGGCCTGTGGACGCCTGTAGGAATACCTTGGATATCCATGTGGACTGAAGGAAGCCACCAAAGCTAAGGTTCAAAAGTTGCTGCTCCGGGATCTGCACACAATATAGAATGTAGTAACATCACAACCGACCCCATGTGCTAGTAAGTGCCTAGCCTAACCTCAACGAAGTAGTGACAAAGTTATGACAAGACTACCAAAGAACCAGTGCAGTTAAATCATATACAATAGAAAAGACGAATAGTAATGTACAATTAAGTATGGTAGGGGGAAACTTGCTGCAGGGAAACTTCAATTAAGAATAGGAAGACGGCGCTCAAATACAAGGAACAGAATATCTCAATTATCAGCAAGAATCAGGAATCAAACAAGTGCAGGGCATCACCCTTCGTGCTTTTACTCTCATTCTGTCCATAAGAATCAATATAAACTGCACGACGTCACCCTTCGTTCTTTTACTCTCGTCCTCACCATAATATCAATATAACCGGCGCGAAATTGTACATCGTGTGGCACGGCATCACCCTTCATGCTTTACAGTCTTCCTCACAAATATTATAATGGCTTCACCCTTCGTGCTTTAACACTCTTCCTCACCAAAGCAATACATGGCATCGCCCTTCGTGCTTTAACACTTTTACTCACCCAAATAACAACCACAAACAATAGGGACAAGAAAATAAATGAAATCACAATAAAGCCCGACAAGGGAACAATAGTACAATAATCAAATCCCGACAATGGAACAATAGCAGAAGCATCAATGTCGCGGAAAGGGAGATAACATTAAAAAACCAACAACTCGGCAAGGGAGACAATATAATAATTTTCTTCTATTTTTTTCTCTTTTACTTCACAACTTGAGCCAATGCTCCATAAGGTTCAATTGCCATTATACTTCCACAATTCATTACGCAACTTGAGCCAATGCTGTATAATGCTCAAATACCACATTTACTCCTACAAACTTTGCTCAACAATCAAAATCATCACAAAAGGGCATCAACAATGCAAACAGAATCATAATAATTATAATGTAAGAATTACGGGCATGCTTGGCTTTAACGTGCAGATACTCATCACTATGCCTATACGCCGTACTCAACAAAAAATACATAACAAATAGGACACCACTCCCAATCTCTCAAGCTAAGGTTAGACCTAACACTTACCTCGATGCCACGAACACTATTCAAGCTTCAATGCATGAAAATAGGTTTTCTAGATTTTTTCCCAAAAAGCCAAAAATCGCCCCCAGGCCCACACGGTCAATACCTAAGGTTCGAACCAAAACCTGATTGCCCATTCCCCCACGAACCCAAATATATAATTTGTTTTTGAAATCGAACCTCAAATCGAGGTCTAAATCCCAAAAATTTGAAAAACATATGTTCTACCCAAAACACCCAATTTTCCCCATGAAACCCTTTGATTTTGAGTTGAAATCATGTGAAATGATGTTAGAGATTGAAGAAAACGAGTTTGAAATGACTTACAATTGATTAAGAAAAGAAGGTGTCTTTGAAAAAATCGCCCAAGAGTGTTTTGATTTTGAAAGAGTGTGAAAATGGTTAAAATGCATCTAAGTTATGAATTTACAGGTCTCATATGTCGCAACTGCGACCAGGGTTCGCAATTGAGAAACCCTCAGAAAACTGACACTTTCACATTTGTGAAGAAAATGTTGCATTTGCAAAGAAAATGTGGCATTTGCGACTAAGTCAAATTTCTGGTCATCTTCGCATTTGCGAGAGACCTTTCGTGAATGCGATATCGCATTGGCGAAAGAACAGTCACAATTACGACTAAGGTTGCCTAGGTACATTTTTTCATTTGCGAGGATTTGTCGCCTTTGCGAGCCAGGCTTTGCATTTGAGAAGCCTACAGACCTGCATATACCAACTGAAAAACCTGTAATTTTCTAAGTTGAATTCCACTCTGTGGCCTATCCAAAACTTACTTGAGCCATCAGGGCTCTAAACCAAACATGCACACTAACCTTAAAAACATCATACAGACTTGATTGTGCATTCAAATCACCAAAATAATCTCAACAACTATGAATTTAACATCAAAACATGAAATCACTTAAGAATATCAAATTTTCCAATTATTGAAAATAAGGTCTAATTTATGTCATTTCAAGTCTGTTTCTTACCAAACTTCACAAACTCAACTTAAATCACATATAAGACTTGTATAGGACTCCGTAACCAGAATACAGGCCCGATACCACCAAATTTCGAACACATTTCATTTCCAAAAACCTATAAATTTTCTAAAAAATAATTTAAAAAAAAAAAATTCATTTCTCGAGTTTGGGACCTCAGAATTCAATTCCGAGCATATGCCCAAGTCGCATATTTTCTTACTGACGCTCGGGGAGTATCACATCATAGGTCCGGTTTTGTTTACCCTAAACGTTGACCAAAGTCAACTTAGATTCAATTTTGAAGGCCAAATTAACAATTTGATCACATTTCCACATAAAAGTGTTTTGGATATAAGCCCGAATTGTGCATGAAAATCGAGGTGAGGAAAAACGAGGCTTGTAAAGCTTCAGAACGCAGAATTTATTTCGAAAACAAGGTCATCACAGTCATTGACTTCATTTGGACCAGTCATATGTTGGTTTGGGATACTATCTGAAATTGTATGTGACAACGGAAAATAGTTTATTGGCAGCAAAGTGACCAAATTTCTTGAAGATCATAAAATAAATAGGATCTTATTGACACCTTATCACACCTAGTGGGAATGAACAAGCCAAATCAACCAACAGAACCATAATGCAAAACCTTAAGAAAGGTTGATCGTGTCTAAGGGAAAATGGGAAGAGATCATGCCCGATGTTCTTTGGGCTTATTGAACAACCTTAATGTCCAGTTCAGGGCTACCTCGTTCTCATTGGTTTATGGCGCCAAAGCTCTAATACTACTCGAAGCCGAGGAGCCGAGTATCTAATTTTGATATGCAACAAAGGAATCAAATGATAAGACCATGAATAGGAGTCTGGAGCTATTGGATGAAAGGTTTGAAGCTTCCCTTGTTCGATTGGATGCCCAAAAGCAATGGATAGAGAGGTATTATAATCGAAGGGCCAACCTTCGATATTTCAATGTCGGGGACTTAGGACTAAGGAAGGTCACACTAAGCAGCCGGAATCCGAACAAAGAGAAATTGGGTCCGAATTGGGAAAGGATCATATACGCTCGGAATGAAAAATGGAGAATAACTATCGAACAATTAGAACGCAACTTACCTAAAATGATATTACTACTAAGATACGACCCCATCTCATTTCTTTTTATTTTTGAACCAACACTTGCAGGTGGTCGACAAGGAGCGACACGAAGTCTTTAGGTCTGAAAGGAAGTGTTACACTCTTTTTTCCTTGAACCCTTTTTATCCTAGTTGGGTTTTTCGATAAGGTTTTTAATGAGGTAACTATGGATCGTGCTAACTTAGAATCAAAGGCCGATCACAAATCAGTGTCGAAGACAACATTAACAGTATCCGAGGTTCCTCTACAATCAACCTCGAATACTGGGAGGCATTACACTTGGATAGTAACTTTTGCGAGGAAATTACTTTGAAATAGAAGGGTCTCGATAGGTAGGATTTGTTGTAAGGTCCAACCGTTCAAAAGAAACGTGCTCATATAGGTTTCTCAAGCCCAGGCATAAAACATGTACACATGTATAACTGTTTAGCACAAATAATTTAAGAATTTCCTCATTAAAAATTTCATACATCCATTAAATATTTCCTCTCTACGTCTATTAAATAATTTCGTGCTTTCGATCTCCTAAGAGAAACGAGATCAAGAGCCGATCATAACCAAAATTTGGATGATCACTCCCTCACTAGGGGACTGCTGTCCAAAAACAAACTCGAATAGGTCAAGCTATTAAACATCAAGGACACCAAGACCTATTAGCAAACCCCAAATTTCAAAGGCCACTGCCATACCCACTCGAGGACTGTTATCTTAGGAAAGCTTGGATAACTCGGGAAAGTAAGCTCACCAAGGTAAGCCCAATTAAAAGGCTACGTCCATATTAACACGGCTCGGAGATGTTCGAGAATTAGAACAAAAAATAGTCCTTGAAATTTTCATATCCAGTTTTAAAGGCTACCCTTAACAAACTATAATCTGAATTACTTATATTTGGAAAAGGTTCTCGATAACACCGAACCTCCAAGATGCCTCAAAAATAAGAATTATGGGAAAATAAGGTTTGTTCGAACTTTCACAACCTAAGGTATTTTATACTAAGGTATTCCAACCTTTATAAATACACGTAATGAAACAAAGGAAACTTTTGAAAGCCGAAAGACAAATAAAGCCTTGTATATATTTACCCAATAATATTTTTACACTGCTAGAATGGCTTGTACAAAAATCTACAATGTCCAGAACATCCCATTAAAGATGCAAAAAAAAAGATGAAAACATATAAAGGCCTAAGTGTCCTAGTCTTCATCGGAGGAAGCATCTCCGCCCTCAGGATCTTCTCCGCCTTCAGACTCGCTTAAACTCTCAGAATACTCCTCGGGAAAGGCGAGCTTTCTGGACCTAGCTTCTTCTTCTTTAGCATTCTCGATATTAGCCAATATGTCGAAATCCTGGGTATGGACTCCCTCGAGGGATTCCCTTCGAGCTTTCCACCTTGCATGATCCACTACGCTCTTGGACTGTGCCTGATGGCCTCGACGTGAGCTTGAATTGGGCCATTTTAGCATCGACTTTGGTGTTAGCCATGGTCACCTCAGATCTGGTCACCTCGAGTTCCTTGGCCAAGTTTGCCTTATCAGAATTTGCCAAGTCCAATTGGGATTGAAGCACCTCAATTTCTTGACCTGCATCGAGGCCTTCTCTTTTGCAGCCCGAAGCTAGGTCTCGGCCAACTCCATTTTTGCTTGGAAAACTTCCTTTCTTGAGGCTAAGATGTCTATATTTTTCTTGAACTACTTAGTCTTAGCTTGAATCGTATCTACTTAGCCAGAAGTTGTACGATCTGTTCAAGCCTATGCAAGACCTGCAAGATCGAATCATTAGTTAGTATCTTCAATTCGTCTTCACTATCAGGAATCACTCAAAATACCTGCCGGGCCATCTCGGCATGCTCACTTTGAACTGCTTCTAACTCGGCATGATGCTTCTCACTCAAATTCTTGTAAGTATCCCTTTTTTAGTTAGGTACCGAACCTCAACCTCGTGATGGGTAAACTCTCCTAGATTTGGAGGAAAGCCTTATGATTTAATACCAAGGCTTGCAAGCACAAAGAAAGGTGGTAAGATTATTTACAACTTTAAAATTTTAAATAAGTAATGAAGTGACACTCGAAGATTACCCGATTCAAAGCATATTGGGCATCATTGATAAGCAAGGCATTTCCAGCGCGTACGTCACATCGTGGTCCTCTTCAGTCACCAAGCAACCGAGGTATCTAGAAATCCCCACGAGGGCACAGAAAAATTGAGCATCCTCCTGGACAGAAAAAATTATTGATCGCCTACGGTCAAGGTTAACGCTTGGGGTCAGGAATTGATCCACCAGTTTAGGGCTCGATGAAGACCCAGTGGCACTCAATGATGGTACCTTCCTTGGAACCGACAAGCCACCAATCCCGGTGACATATTCCAAAGCAGTGGATTCAAATCTATCCAAAAACTGGTGGATATTAGTCGCCTCCTGAGGTCCCTCTTATGAATGGCTTTCTAGCATACCAGCCTCGCAAATCATGGCATCTGAAATTTGAGGGGACCCGGTAATATCGATCTCCCCAATCTTGTATCTCGGTGAACCTTCTTATGCTCCAAAAGCATCAACCCGGTCTCTCTCTCGACCCCCTAGCTTAGGGCAGAGCGGCCTCAACCCCTTTTACTTCTTTGGATAAAACTCCCATTGACCTCCTCATGTTGCGACAATCTAATTTTGGCATCCGCTGGTTCAAAAGACCATTGTATCACAACACCTACCTGAACATGGGATACCATCTCGAAGAAGACCTAGTGGCACTCAATAACGGTACCTTCCTTGGAACTGGCAAGCCTCAAAGCCCGGTGACATCTTCCGAAGCAGTGGACTCAAATTCGTCAAAGAAAGTGTGGATATCAGTCGCCCCAGGAGGCCTCTCATTAGAATGGCTTTCTAACATATCGTACTCGCAAATCATGGCATTTGAAATTTAAGGGGACCTAGTAATGTTGATATCCCCAAGCTCGTCTCTCGGGGCACCTTCCTCTGCTCTAGAAGCGTCGCCCCCAGTTTCTCTCTCGAACCCCTAGCTTAGGGCAGAGTGGCTCTTCAGATAAGAGTCCCTTATCGACCTCCTCATGTTGGGACGGTCCCATTTTGGCATCCTCTAGTTCAGAAGACCCTTGTATCTCAACCCCTTCCCGCACACAGTCCACTAGCACGATAAAGACCCAATGGCACTCAAAGATGGTACCTTCCTTGGAAAGAGCAAGTCACCAAGCCCGGTGACATGTTTTGAAGCAATGGACTTAAATCTATCTAAGAAATGATGGATATCAGTTGCCCCATGTGGCCCCTCATAAGAACTACTTTCTAACATATCGACCTCACAAATAATGGAATTTGAAATTTGAGGGGACCCGATAATGTGGATCGCCCAAGATCGTCTCTCGGAGCACCTTCCTCATCTCGACCCCCCGAGCTTAGGGAATAGT
This sequence comes from Nicotiana benthamiana, assembly GCA_034376525.1. Classification (NCBI taxonomy): domain Eukaryota; kingdom Viridiplantae; phylum Streptophyta; class Magnoliopsida; order Solanales; family Solanaceae; genus Nicotiana; species Nicotiana benthamiana. Next base: position 76,085,916 of record CM067324.1, on the reverse strand, counting down.
GGCCTCAACCCCTTCTGGTTTTCTAGATAAGAATCCCTCATTGACCTCTTTATGTTGGGACGGTCCGATTTCAGCATTCGCCAGTTCAAAAGACCTTATTATTACAACAACTAACATGCACACGGAACACTAGCTCGATAAAGACCCAATGGCACTCAATAACGGTACCTTCCTTGGCAATGGCAAGCCACCAAGCCCTGTGATATTTTCTGATGCAGTGGACTCAAATCCGTCCAAGAAATGGTGGATATCGGTCGCCCCTTGAGGCCCCTCGTAAAAACGAATTTCTACATACCAGCCTTGCAAATCATGGCATCTGAAATTTGAGGGGACCCATTAATGTAGATCACCCTAAGCACGTATCTCAGTGAAACTTCCTCTATTCTAGAAGCATCGCCCTCGGTCTCTCTCTCGGCCCCTCTAGCTTAGGGTAGAGTGGCCTCAACCCCTTCTGATTTTTCGGATAGAACTCCCTCATCGACCTCTTCGTGTTGGGATGGTCCAATTTCATCATCCGCCGGTTCAGAAGACCCTTATATCACAAACCTGCTTGCACACGGTCCACCAGTTCGATGAAGACCCTGTGGCACTCAATGACGGTACCTTCCCTGGCACCGGAAATCCACCAAGCCCGGTGATATCTTTCTAATCAATGGACTCAAATCTATCAAATAATTGGTGGTATTTGTCACTGATGCTGCAAACGTCAATATCACACAAGAGGGAGGGGGATGATTTTTGTGGTACCCAATTTTTTATCCAGAAAAACCTGGTTCTTCTAGGTGTTCTAATTAGTACTGTTTGTGGAAACAAAAGTACAGGAATTAAAGAACACAGAGATTTCTACGTGGAAAACACCTGGCTCAAAAGGTGAAAAAACCACGACCTACTACTCAGTAGGATTTTCCCAAACATACACTAAAATCACTGAGCCAAAACAACATTTACAAAACTCCTTGTAAACCTAAGGATTAACTGTAATCCCAGTGTGGCACACAGCCTCAACTGTTGCGACACCTTCAAGTTAACTCTAGCTTGAATACTCAAAGTACCTAATACAATTGCTTCCGTGAATGCTGGCAAAGTACAATTTTAAACCACCTACTACAATTTAACTTGACTAAGAATAAACACAATGGAACGGATTCTTCTATCTCGTTCAAGTAGTTGCAGGAGTGCACACTTTAATCTCACATAAATTGCTTGCAAACTTTCCTTGCTCTTTTGCTCTCAATTTAGTTTAACTTCTATATATATGCCTCCTTGTAAAAGAGAAAAAACTTCGTTATTTATTAAGTTAGTAATCAGAGTTTGATTGAGACTCAATTGTTGATCCTCCCTCGAATTTGAGTCCTAGACCAATACAAATCCTTGATCGGGATTATGTTCCCTTCTCATAAGAGGACTTCTTCTCCTTGTCCTATATGCAATCTTTTCCATCAGTTTAGAAGATATTCAGAAGATATTGTTGCTTGATCCCGAAGACTTATCTTCTTCACGTGCATCTCATATGCATAGGTTGATAACTATTGTGTCTCATAAGATGGACCTGGTCCATCACTGAGTTCATTTGTCATTATTCAAAGCTTCAACTAAACTTGAGCCAACAAATTCCCCCTTTTTGATGATGACAAACTCTGTGCTTTTACTGATCTAAGAACATGTGGAACTTAGCTAAATTAACAACACTTTTACTTAGAATTTTAACTCATCAATAAGGACCATATTTAATCAGGTTATAAATATCACTTTTTCATAATATAAAGTAAAGCACAATATCTCTTCCCCCTTTTGGTATCATCAAAAGTTGCATATAATGTGAATCCCAGATTGTAATAGTTACTCATGGCCACTTGGGCAACTGCAGGTGAAAGCATGGTTTAGTGAAGCAATAATCAATCTCGACAAAGCTTAACTACTAAGAACAGAATCTTCACAAAGCAAGAGAAAATATAATTTATAAGGAGATGCTTCTACAAAACAATCCACAAAAAAAAAACATCCAACCATGAGCAAAAAACAACCAAAGAAAAATCCCCAATCTGGGTCCTTGGGGGGGGGGGGGGTTACTAGACTGGTTCAAGGATAGTGCTGGAGGACCTAAGGCTTGGAAGAACTAGAGGGTTGGGATTGGAGAAGATTGAGCATTGTTTGAAGCATTCCTTCACCCTTTTCCTTTGCTAGCTCATCTTTCAGGCTATTCCTCTCATTTTCTAGTTCAGCAGCACGAGCCTGGAGCCTAGAAATCTTAACATCCTTTGCCCTGCACTCTTGAACCAAGGCCCTAACCTTGCTGTTCACAGGAGTCTTTAGAGATGAACCAGGTTCAAATTGGGCTACACTAAGGAGATAGTCACAAGCCTGCAGGGTTTTGACACCAAATGGTCCTTGCTGGAGGCCATTTCCCATTTCTTCAAGGGAATATTCAACCTATCTAGCACAGTCGTTAGTATGAAACCATAAGGGGTGGAATGAGCATTGGAGAAATTTATGACCCTATCTAGCAGCTTGACAATGAAGGCAGGCCAGTTAATTTCCTTTTCTTTCACAAGGCATTGCAGAAGAACCAAGTCAATGTAGTTAGCAATATGCCTTCTATCCTGTCTGGGCAGCAGACACTTGTTCACAAATTCAAATAGCACCTTGTGCTAAGGCTTTATCTCACTATTTTGCACAAAACGTGCCTCTGGCACATCTTCAGCAGACTCTGTATCACAAAAGTTCCTGGTGATTTGGAGAGCACTGGGAAGGTCATCTAGACAAGGCCACCTCTGCCTAGTGTAGTCATCATAACCCTCAGAGGGTATGTCCAGAATCTTGCCCAATTTAGGTGAATAAAACTGCGCCTTCACTCCCCTAACCACATTGGTGACTACCCCATTTTTTAAAGTTGTATTAGCCATGAACTCGATCAGCTCATTTCTTGCCAGCCTTCTATCTAATTGAAGAACCATGTCCTTCCAGCCTTGGCATCTAAGGAATCTACCAATCTAATCATGCCTGGCTCCTCCAGGTCTTTCAGCAACCTCCCCTTGAGAATCTTTCTCCTGCCAAAGATGTCAAATTTATCTTGTTCCTTTTTAGACTCCTCCTCTTCTTCTTCCCCACTCCATTCTTCTTTTTCTTCTTCAATAATCTTTGCATGTTTTCCTTTTACTGTCAACCTAGTTCTTTTAGCCAAGGAGGGTTAAGCAGATACATATTTTGAAGACTTCTTTGCAGGATTCTTGGTTCCTTTTGGTTTGGCAATGGGAACCTCTACAGTTGTACCTCTTTCTTGATGGATCAATTCCATCTCCTCCTCCTCCTCTTCTTCAGCAGCCTCAAAATTTTCTACAACTTTTGCCTTTCCTTTTTCCTTCTTCTTTTTCCCACTTTCTTCTAAAGCTTTCTATAGTTCTGCCTCACTTTGCTTGACCCTGCTCCTTGTTGCTCTTCCTTTAGGTAATGACGGAACAACAGACTTGGAAAATGACACCTTGATTTTCTTTGTTGGTTTGGAAGCAGTTGGTAGTCTTTTGGGAAGAAGCCTTGTGCTTCTTTGGATCATAGCTAGCCCCAACCTTCTTCAAAATGTCAGCTAAGGTTTCCTCCACAGATGAACCAGGTTCAACTTGCTGCTCACTTAGATGAACAAGGCCTTCAGTAGCTTCTCCACAACCACTTCCCCCTGAGTTGATGCCACCCTCTTCTACGCTACCACAGATAGCAAGAACCTCTCCTTTCTTTTTCTTTTCCCTTCTACTAGACCCAACCCCTTCTACATTTTTTTATAGATCCCACCAATACAAACCTATTTTCTTCCCTTTCTACCACATCATAAAATACAAAACATGTATTTTATCTCTCATGGGGTTTCTTGATTTTGTCAGTGTCAGAAGACCCATGTTCTTCTCCTTCGCGGACAGAGATAGATGTCTTAGACTCAGAGCTTGAGTCAGATTCTGGGCTTTCTTTCTTTTGGCTAGCTTTCAATTTTCTGTTTAAGTCTTTTCTCAAAGAGCCAGAAGCTACAGTTTTTCTGTGCAACATTTTGTGACGACGAAACCTAGGTTTTGGGGTTTCAATAAGAGGTGTTGATGATGAAGTATTAGGAGATACTGGTGGGGAGTACCTGGATTGTCTTGAGGATTTGTCATGGTAAAATATTTCTAGGAATTTTGGGAATTTTGGAGATGAAGGGGATGATCAGAATTTTGGAAGAGGTGAATGACGGCTATGAGCAAAAAGAAGGGACGTAGTGTGTATTTAAAGAGGGGTTATGATTACGTGCAGTAATGACATGCTTTTTCATTAGTCAATTAGGGGTCTAATCACATTAGAATTCTAGTCTCTTGGTGATAAATGGGCGACACTGGTTATTAGGAAAAAGTCCCATTTTATTTAGACTCCTAAGATAATAAAACTGGTTCAATGCTCAACGGATAGAATTTCTGGAAGTTTGGTGCAATTAGGGCTTTTGCTCACGATTGGAAAATTTATCTTTCTAATTGTGCAGAGTATAGAAACATACCTGAACTTTCTCAAGAGCATATACTGATGAACCAGGTTTTTCAAGTAGAACTTCTCTTGATCGCGCCTCAAATGTCAGAATAGAAAAACTTTGTACGAGATCAGTGAGTCATATAAGCACATGTCACATGAGTATAGTAACTAAAGTATGAAACTGAGTAAGGATTAGTCTGGATATTTACATAATATTAAGAACTCTTAACCAAAAAACATAATTTTTTTCATATTTTTTTTCATTGTGCATTCTGACTGGACCCTATTAGGTGATCTTAATCATCCCTATTTCCAACTCGTTCCTTTCAAAGTTTTCTCTAATCAGTGCTTTAGTGAAGATGCCAGCTATTTGTTTATCATTAGCACAAAATTCTATTGAGATTAACCTTTTCTCATAGTTATCTCTTAAGAAGTGGTGTCTAACATCTATATGCTTGGTCCTTATATGATGAACATGGTTCTTTGTCATACTTATTGCACTAGCGTTATCACAAAATATTGGAATACATCCCACTTCAATTCCAGAGTCTACTAGCTATTTTTTGATCCATATCAATTGAGCACAACAAGAAGCAGCAACAACATATTCAGGTTCAACAGTAGATAGGGCTATTGAATTTTCCTTTTTGGTAGCCCATGACACAAGACATGAACCTAGGAAATGTGTCATACCTGAAGTTCTCTTCATGTCCACTAAGAAACTTGCATGACCAACATCAGCATATCCTACTAGATCAAAATTACTACCTTTGGAATACCACAGACACAGATCAGTGGTGCCTTTCAAATATCTCAATATCCTCTTGAGTTTGAATCTTTTGGATTTGCCTGGAAACGAGCACAAAGCCCTACACTGAAAAAAAGTCATGTCTATTGGCAGTGAGATACAATAGTGAACCAATCATGTTGGAAATCATGTATATCTATGATATGTGCGCTTTGGTTGTATGAGCATGATTTTCAGGTATAGGTTTTGATGAATGACAAACAATGAAGTCAAGTGTCAAACAACGATATAATATGACAATCAATCAAATGGCGAGAAGCATACTGATGACGGAATTGCATGAACGAGCCAAAGAGTACAAGACCGAAGACCCAAGACGTAGGTCGTTTGGTAGAACCAATGTAAGGACAACGTTTAAGTTATCTTATCCTTTGGCTCAACGTTAGGTCATCATAAACATACATAAAATATTTTATTAAATCATATTTATCATAAACATGCATCTTTGTGTTAAAACAAAATGATGTTGAAGGTTTTAAACATGTCTTTTAAATCTGGGCCTCAACAATCGATTATTTGAATCCTCAATCGATTGTATTAAGACAGTGTGATCTGAAGTTTTTCAAAATAGCAAACAATCGATTGTCTATTTTTAACAATCGATTATTTTGAGACAGTGTGCAACCGAAGTTTTTAAACATCTAAACAATCGATTATTTTTGTCATACAATCGATTATATTCATAAATAATCGATTGTCATTTTCATACAATCGATTATATTTTGACCGTTCCCACAGAATCCTAAATTGATTTTTGAACGTTGAATACAATCGATTATTTAGTCCATACAATCGATTGTTTAGCCTAAAATCAGGAATCTGTCTTTTGAACGTTGGTCAAACAATCGATTATCTACTCCAAACAATCGATTGTTTGAGCACAGAATCAGGGATTTTATTTGTCAATTAAGCAACGGTCAGCACCACTTTTTCACCTATAAAAAGAGGTCTTTTGAGCTGATTTTAAACACACAACTCCTCCATACATTGTTATACATATTGATCATTTTCAAGCATCATTTTAGAGCTTTTGTTGAGCCATTTGATGGACAACTTTGTGTTGTTCATAGAGCTTATTGTGTATCTCTTTATCCACTCTATTGAGAGAGTATTTGTTGTAAAAGAGAGTTGTTTGAGAAGAACATATCTTCTCATTTGTCGGGTTTGCTAAGTACCCAAAGTCCTAGTGGTTGAAGTCTTGGGGTGAGGTATCCTCAAGCAAGTGAAGTCTTAAGGTGTAGTATCCTTGAGCAACTGTAACGGTTTGTTAAGCACCCGTAAGCTTGACGAAGATAGTGGAAATCTCGAGAGAGTCTCTCGGGGACTGGACTAGCCATGAGTTGTGGTGAACCAGGATACATCGGTGCGTTCGTTCCTTATTATTTACTTATCGCACTTATTTCATTTCTGCAATTTTTAAATTCCGCAAGTTTACGCTGTTTTTTATTATAACGCTATTCACCCCCCTCTAGCGTTAAGTGTATTTTCTAACAATTGGCATAGAGCCTAACTCTCTGAAAGCCTTAACCGGTTGAGAGAAATATATATTTTTCTGTTGAGAATATTGAACGCAGGAACGATGGATGAAGGACAGTCCACCACTTGCCCTCCACTATTTGACTGAACAAACTATACATATTGGAAAGAGCGGATGAGCATCTTCCTCAAAGCAAACAGTTTTTGTTTGTGGCAAATCATCAAAAACGGTGAACCAATGCCAACAAAGAAAGTTGGAGAGACCACGGTTCCAAAGAAGGAAGATGAATATGATGCCGAGGATATCAAGAAAGTTGAAAATAATGCAAGGGCCATCCATGTATTATATTGTGTGGTGAATCCAGATGTTCACCGAAAAATCTCTTGCTGCACAACCGCCAAGGAGATGTGGGATAAGCTCGAGATCATTTATGAAGGTACGCCTCAAGTCCGAGAAGCCAAAATTGATTTTCTAACACATAAATATGAAATCTTTAAAATGGAGAAGGAACCCATTGGTGTTATGTTTGAACGATTTTTAAGAATCGTCAACGATCTCCATGCTCTCGGGAAAGTTTACACGAACAAAGATCTTGTTCGAAAAATCCTACGGAGTCTCACTCCCGAATGGCACTCCAAAGCCAATGCCATCCAGGAGTCGATGGAATTCACGGATATCACAATTGATGGACTAAGAGGTAACCTCGAAACTTATGATAGCACAATTCTTAATCCTTATCTTAGAAGCAATTCAAATTTTGCCTTCAAAACCTCATCCTCTAAACGAGAAGAGGTAAGTGATTCGGAAAGGGATGATGATAATATTTCAAATGATATAATTGAAAAGTCTTGTAAGTCTATGAAGAAGGACAAGAAAAAGAAGAAACACCATAGGCGCGTATCACGGGATTCGGACAGCTCGGGCGATGAAACTGCCGCATTATGCTTCATGGCCGACAAAGAAGAAGAGGTAAGTACATCTAACTCTCACTCGTTTGAAGAACTACAAAATGCCTATGATGAATTGCATGGTGAATTTGTTAATGCTTCCAAAATGATAAAAGATTTGAAGAAAACACTTTCTTTGCAGAAAACACTTTCTTTGCAAGAAACAGATTTTCAGAAAACACTTTCTTTACAAGAAAAAGAGTTTGAAAAATCCTCTTCTTTGAAAGAAATTGATTTTGAAAAATTGACTAATGAAAATGTTGTTCTTAAAAATAAAATTGAGGTTTTAGAAAAAGAAAATAAATTTTTGAAAAATGACATTGCTGATTTTAAAAATAAAATCAGGGAATTGAATGAAGCATCTTCTATTGATAAATGTTCCAATTGTTCTTCTTGTAGTTCTTTAATACTCGAGAACACAGAACTTAGGAAAGCACTAGAAACACGTAGTGTTGATAGTCCTAAAATTGAAGATATTAAAAAGGATGAAAGTAATGAGGTCGGACCATCTAGAAAGAATTCTAGGAACCTCACTAATGAGTCTAAGATTAATTGTTTTAGACCACCTAGAAACAATTCTAGGAATTTTATTAATGAGTCTAGAATTAATAATTTTAGACCACCTAGACACAATTCTAGGAATTTTATAAATGAGTTTAGAATGAATAATTTTAGACCACCTAGACATGACTCTAGGAAACTCAACGTTTCTAGGGGGAACAACTTTAGATCACCTAGAACGCATTTGGCTCAACCTAGACATATGCACAATCCTAATGTTATATGTCACTATTGTAATCGGATAGAACACGTTGCACCCGTTTGTTTTGCTAAACATAGAGATTTATGTGTTGATTATGACTATTGTTATCCTAATCCCCAAGGACCCAAAAGAAGTTGGGTACCAAAAACCTATTTTTAGGTTCTTTTTGCAGGTGTGCTTGAAGACTACAATATTGTAGTGGATGCACCAAACACGAAACCTTAATGCATTAAGGGGGAACGTCGGTTAGTTATCGTATTTTGAATAAAAACGCAATGAGTTGATATGTGCAAATAATCTATATCAGTTTTGGCTGATACATGCTGTAACAAGTTTTATTTTTGAATAACAATTAGTATCAATTGGTTTTATAATAAATGATTGTTTCATGTTTTGATGAATTTTTTTAGTTTAAATAACAATTGGCATAGTTGAGAAAAATGATCGTTATTATTAGTATGCCATTTACTAACTTTTTATATGATCTTGTCTATAATGATTGGTATCGTCAATGGTTTAAATAACTTTTGGTATACTCTTTTTGCTAATGCCAAAAGGGGGAAGAATATGGGCGATATGCATGCTTTAATTAAGGGGAAATTATATTGAATTGAATTGGTTGCATAAATTGTATGTTGATATAGCATCTATTTAGGGGGAATTCAATATGCATATTTTCTGTCATTATCAAAAAGGAGGAAATTGTTGGAAATCATGTATATCTATGATATGTGCGCTTTGGTTGTATGAGCATGATTTTCAGGTATAGGTTTTGATGAATGACAAACAATAAAGTCAAGTGTCAAACAACGATATAATATGACAATCAATCAAATGGCGAGAAGCATACTGATGACGGAATTGCATGAACGAGCCAAAGAGTTCAAGACCGAAGACCCAAGACGTAAGTCGTTTGGTAGAACCAATGTAGGACAACGTTTAAGTTATCTTATCTTTTGGCTCAACATTAGGTCATCATAAACATGCATAATATATTTTATTAAATCATATTTATCATAAACATGCATCTTTGTGTTAAAACAAAATGATGTTGAAGGTTTTAAACATGTCTTTTAAATCAGGGCCTCAACAATCGATTATTTGAATCCTCAATCGATTGTATTAAGACAGTGTGATATGAAGTTTTTCAAAATAGCAAACAATCAATTGTCTACTTTTAACAATCGATTATTTTGAGACAGTGTGCAACCGAAGTTTTTAAACATCTAAACAATCGATTGTTTTTGTCATACAATCGATTATATTCATAAACAATCGATTGTCATTTTCATACAATCGATTATATTTTGACCGTTCCCACAGAATCCTAAATTGATTTTTGAACGTTGAATACAATCGATTATTTAGTCCATACAATCGATTGTTTAGCCTAAAATCAGGAATCTATCTTTTGAACGTTGGTTAAACAATCGATTATCTACTCCAAACAATCGATTGTTTGAGCACAGAATCAGGGATTTTATTTGTCAATTAAGCAACGGTCAGCACCACTTTTTCACCTATAAAAAGAGGTCTTTTGAGCTGATTTTAAACACACAACTCCTCCATACATTGTTATACATATTGATCATTTTCAAGCATCATTTTAGAGCTTTTGTTGAGCCATTTGATAGACAACTTTGTGTTGTTCATAGAGCCTATTGTGTATCTCTTTATCCACTCTATTGAGAGAGTATTTGTTGTAAAAGAGAGTTGTTTGAGAAGAACATATCTTCTCATTTGTCGGGTTTGCTAAGTACCCAAAGTCCTAGTGGTTGAAGTCTTGGGGTGAGGTATCCTCAAGCAAGTGAAGTCTTAAGGTGTGGTATCCTTGAGCAACTGTAACGGTTTGTTAAGCACCCATAAGCTTGACGAAGATAGTGGAAATCTCGAGAGAGTCTCTCGGGGACTGGACTAGCCACGGGTTGTGGTGAACCAGGATACATCGATGCGTTCGTTCCTTATTATTTACTTATCGCACTTATTTCATTTCTGCAATTTTTAAATTCCGCAAGTTTACGATGTTTTTTATTATAACGCTATTCACCCCCCTCTAGCGTTAAGCGTATTTTCTAACAAATCATATCTCTATACAACTTTTGATCAGCTGATGAACCAGTTTCATCAACATATAATTTAGTGGCAGTTGCAATATGTGTATCTATTTCTTTGGAGTCTTCCATTTTAATCCTTTTGATTAGTTCTTTCGTATAGTTCTGTTGATGGATCATGGTCCCATTTGGTGTTTGTTTGATTTGCAAGCCTAAGAAGAAGTTTAGTTAACCCATCATACTCACTTCCCATTAGTTTTGCGCAGTCCTTATTCAACCTATCAGTAATGGCCCCACATATTATGTCATCAACATATATTTGCACAACAAGGAGGTCTTTGCCTTTTTCCCTTAGGAACAAAGTGCTGTCAATTTTACCTCTTTTGTACCCATGCTCCAGTAGGAATTTTGATAGTCATTCATACCAAGCTCTTAGGTCTTGCTTGAGCCCATATAGAGCCTTGTCCAGCTTGTACACATGCTTAGGACATTCCTTGCTTTTATAACCTAGAGGTTGTTTCACAAACACTTCTTCCTTGAGGTGGCCATTCAGGAAAGCACTTTTGGCATCCATCTAATGGAGAATTCCATATGTGCTGCAATGACTATGAGGAGTCTGATTGCCTCTAGTCTTGCAACAGGAGCAAAGGTTTCATCATAGTCAATACCTTCCCATTGGTTGTAGCCCTGAACCACCACCTTGCCTTGTTTCTTGTAACTGTTCCATCTTCATCAGTGTGTTCCTAAAGATCCATTTTGTACCAATGAGTGATTTGTCCTTGGGTCTTGGAAATAGATGCCATACTTTACTTCTTTCAAATAGGTTGAGTTCCTCCTGCATAAAATTGACCCAATCTATATCCTGCAATGCCTCAACAACATTTTTAGGTTCAATAAGAGATAGAAAAGCATCAAATGCACACAGATTCTTTAGTTGTGATCTAGTTTTGACTCCAGAAGTTTGATCAGTAATGATGTTCCCAATGGGATGAGAACTTTTATACTTGTGGGATTTCACCACCAACTGGTTTCTCCTAGATGATTCTCCTGTGTTCTGTTGCTGAGGAACAGGTTCATAGACAGGTTCTTGTAGAGAGTTTGTGTCAGTTTCTCCCTGATTAGTTCCCTATGTCATGTTGTCTTAAGTGGAAGAACCTATTGCATCACACATTCCTTCTTTTGACGCTACTTCAGTCAATTCTTTTACCAGTCCAATGGCTTCATCTTCATGTTCCCGTTTCTCAGAAAGAATGTTAGTTTCATCAAATACAACATGCACCCTTTCTTCTACAAACAAAGTTCTTTTGTTGAACATTTTATATGATTTTCTATGTGAAGAATATCCTAAGAATACCCCCTCTCATCACTTTTGGGATCAAACTTACATAGGGAGTCTTTTCCATTATTGTGCACATAGCACTTGCAACCAAATGTCCTGAGATGGGATATGTTTGGTTTTCTCCCTTTAAGTAACTCATAGGGAGTTTTATCAACAAGAGGTCTAGTCATGCATCTATTGATTATGTAGCATGCAGTGTTTACAGCCACTGCCCAAAATCTGTGAGGTAATTTACTAGAGAGAAGCAGATAAGTTGTGATCTATACCATTTTCATAACAATATTCAGCAAATTTTACATTTTCAAATTCAGTTCCATGATTAGACCTAATGGATGCAAGTTGATTTCCTAATTATTTCTATGTTTTTCAAACAAAAGCAATAAACATTTCAAATGCCTCATCTTTAGATGTCAGAAATAGTACCCAGGTAAATCAAGAATAATCACCAACAAGCCCGATCACATATTTCTTTCCACATCTGCTCATGGTTCTCATTGGACCAGAGAGATCCATATGAACCAGTTCCAACGTCTTGGATGTACTTACCATTTTATTGGATTTGAAGGATGACCTTATCTGCTTCCCCCTTGCACATGCCTTACAAACTTTGTCTTCCTTGAACTTGATATTAGGTAACCCTATCACCAATTCCTTGGAGACTAATTTGTTTAGCTAATTTAGACTGGCATAGCCAAACATTTTGTGCCACATGAGGAGATCATTGAATAACACACTTAAACAAGTGATTTCATTTTCTGAAAGAGTTGACAAATCTACAATGTAAACATTGTTAACTCTTTTTCCCTGCAAAACAATCTTGTCAGTGGTAAAGTTAATCACAAAGCATTTGGTAGAGGTGAAAGCTACAGGGTTACCTCTGTCACACAGTTGTGATACACTGATTAGGTTATATTTCAAGCCATCTATCAAGTAGTCATTCTCAATGGAATGAGAGTCTGTCTTTCCTACCTTTCCAACCCCAATGATCTCACCTTTCTTTCCATTGCCAAAGGAGACATTACTTCCTATTAGGTTCTCAAGTAAAAGGAACTGGTCCTTTTTCCCAGTCATGTGTTTTGAGCAGCCACTATCCATGTACCATATTTGGCTACTCCCTTTCACTTGAACCTGCAAAAAAAATCAGGGGTTAGTCTTAGGAACCCAAACTAGTTTGGGTCTCTATGGGCAAAAGGAGAAATCAGATTCTTTATTGCCCAACCAGGCAGCTTGTGTTTCTCTTGAACAAAAGCTTTGTTCTTTTGAGTGGCCTTTTCTTTTGCATTGCATTCATTTTTATAATGGCCAGTCCTACCACATTGTGTGCAGATCTTATTCTGAAGAAGTGTGAGGTACTTATTTTTGGGGTCCCATTTTGGAGTTTGAGTCTCATAACAAAGTCCTCTTTTGTTGCTACTCTGATGCTCTTGCAACCAGAAGAGTGCATCAGAAGCTTTTTTCCATTTGCAAGTTCTGTCTAGTTCATGTTTCACCTTTTCCAGATCTTCTTTTAGGACCTTAATCAATTCATCTTTCTTACAATCCATCTTTCATTTTTCCTAGAGTTTCTTTTAGAGTGAGAAATGCGTGATCAGCTTTCTTCTTTCCTGTTCCTAGTTTCAGTTTTAGGTTTTCAGACCTAAGTTCTAGAACACTATTATCAAGTTCAATAACCTGGTTCTTCAACTTACCATTTTTGTTATCACTCTCATCAGCCCTAGATTCTAGACTTTTGCATTTTGCTTTTAGGATAACACATTCCCTAAACAGAACTTCCTTTTCATTGTTAATTATCTCAGACTCATCAATGAAGTCTAATAATTGCTCAACCAACCTTTCTTTAGACCAAAATTTAATTTTGTCCTGAGATGCAAAATACTTACTTCTTGCTCATCTTCTGATTCTCCAATGGCCATAAGAGCTTGCTCTTCTTTAGCTTCATCTTTTGAGTCTTCATCAGAGGTTTCACCCCAAGCAGCAACCATAGCCTTGGTTGATCATTTGGTTCTTTTAGGTTGAATCTGTTCTTTCTTCATGTTTCTTCGTGAATCCCTTTCTTTCTTCCACTCAATTTCCCATTAAGGGCAATTCTTGATCATGTTGTCAGTCTTATCACACTTATAACAACCATCATTGGTCTGTTTCTCAAGAGCTCTTGTCTTGTTGAAGTTTGTACCTCTTTATGAACTGTTTCCTCTCATCGGGTACTTTTAGAGATCTCTAGTGATCATAGTCATCTCATCATCTTCCTGATCTGAACCTTCTATAATTTTGAGAGCTAGTCTTCTCTCCTTCTTGGGTGTATCCATCTTCCTGGTCTGCCTTCTTAGTTCATAAGCAGTAAGATTTCCAATCAGTTCATCTAGTCTGAGAGTAGCCATGTTCTTGGACTCCTGAATAGCAATGATTTTGCTTTCCCAATAAACTAGAAGAACTCTTGTCAAGATTTTCTCAACCTTGTCTTCTTCAAGAATTACCCTTCCAAGAGACTTAAGTTCATTTGTCAGTGTATTGAACCTAGTATACGTCTCGTGAATAGTTTCTCCATCTTTCATAGTAAAATTCTCATATTGATAATACAATAGTGTTCCTCTGGATCTCTTCACTTGAGGTGTTCCTTCATGAGCCACTTGCAAGTGTCCTATATCTCTTTGGTAGTAGTACAACTTTGATCCTACGGTACTCATCTGGACCTAGTCCATATACAAGCAATTTTTTGGCCTTAGCATTTTTCTCCCACTTTTTCAAGTCTTTAGCATTGCAGTTTGCCCTTGTCTTTGGCACATCCACTCCTTCCTTATTTTTCATTGTAGTTTCCAAAGGACCGTCAGTGACTATGTCCCAGATTTTATAGTCAGCCCCTATGATGTGATCATTCATGTTGTTCTTCTACCAAGAGTAATACTTTCCATTAAACAGTGGAGGCCTGGTAGTGGATTGCCCTTTCCAGTTCTCAAGTGGTGCACTGATGTTGATATTTTCCTAAGGTGTTAGCCTCTTCAAGGATAACCCGCTATGATACCAATTGATGTCCCAAACGTCAATATTACACCAGGGTGGGGTGATTTGTGTGGTACCTAATTTTTTATCTAGAAAGACCTGGTTCTTCTAGGTGTTCTAATTACTACTGTATGCGAAAATAAAATTACAGAAATTAAAGAACACAGAGATGTTTACGTGGAAAATACCTGGCTCAAAAGGTGAAAAAACCACAACCTACTATTCAGTAGGATTTTCCCAAGCAACCACTAAAATCACTACGCCAAAACATTATTTACAAAAATCTTTGTAAACCTAAGGATTAACTCTAATCCTAGTGTGACACCTTCAAGTTAACTCTAACTTGAATTCTCAAAGTACCTAATACAATTGCTTCTATGAAAGCTGGAAAGGTACAATTTTAAACCACCTACTACAATTGAACTAGACTAGGAATAAACACAATGGAATTGGCTCTTCTATCTCGTTCAAGTAGCTACAAGAGTGCACACTTTAATTTCACATAAATTTCTTGCAAAATTGCCTTACTCTTTTGCTCTCAATTTAGTTTAACTTCTGCATAAGTGCCTCCCTGTAAAAGAGAAGAAACTTCATTATTTATTTAGTTAGTAATTAGAGTTTGATGGAGACTCAATTGATGATCCTCCATCGAATTTGAGTACTAGACCAATAAAAACTCCAACGACCCTTATCCTTGATCCGGATTGTGTTCTCTTCTTATAAGGAGACTTCCTCTCCTTATATGCAATCTTTTCAATCAATTTAGAAGGTATTCAGAAAATATTATTGCTTGATCCCTGAGACTTATCTTCTTCACGTGCATCTCATATGCATAGGTTGATAACTACTGTGTCTCATAATATGGACCTGGTCCATCACTGAGTTCATTTGTCATTCTTCAAAACTTCAACTGAACTTGGTCCAATAGTCGCCCCTAAGGCCCCTTGTAAGAATGGTTTTCTAACATTCCAGCCTCGCAAATCATGGCCTTTGAAATTTGAGGGGACCCGGTAATGTCGATCACCCCAAGATTGTCTCTTGGGGCATCTTTCTCTGCTCCAGAAGCGCTGCTCCCGGTCTCTCTCTTGGCCCCCTAGCTTAGGCTATCGTGGCCTCAACCCTTTCTGAATTTTCAGAGAAGACTCCCCCATCGACCTCTTTATGTTAGGGCAGTCCGATTCTGGCATCCGCCAGTTTAGAAGACATTTGTATCATAACACCCGCCCTTACACGGTCCACTAGCTCGATGAAGACCCAGTGGCTAGGACTGTTCATAAAAATATGAAAAACTGAACCAAACCGACTAGAAAAATCGATACTTTTTGGTTTGGTTTAGTTTTGGTTTTAAATTTTAAAATTCGTTTAAATTTGGTTTGGTTTTGGTTTTAATCAGAAAAAAACCGAACCAAATCGACTATATTTTAAATTTATTATTACACCTATATATGCATATGTATATTTTTATACAAAGTTTCAAAAATTTAACATTAAATGTTAATAGTTTGCATTTTAGTATAGTTCCTTACCTTTACATTCTAGTTTGATTGGTAATTTTCTTTTGCTAAGTGTAAATATCCATTTTGTGTTAAAAATAATATATTTTTAACTGAGTCCTTAAATTATTCATCACTATTTGATTCAATGGTCATCAATATATATTGGTAAATAATAAATTTCTCAAAGGGTAATTGATTTGATATTGTTACGTTGAAAATGTAGTCTCCGGAATATGCGTCTGGTAGTGTATGTTTTATACTTAAGAAAAACCCGACAAATAACCAAAAACCCCGATATAAACCAAATTAAGAAAAAACCAACTAAATTGGTTTGGTTTGGTTCTAATATTTGAAAAATTGACTTACTTGGTTTGGTTTCTTTCTAGAAAAAAATCGATCCAAACCAAACTATGAACACCCTTACAAGTGGCACTCAATGGCAATACCTTCCTTGGCACCGGCAAGCCACCAAGCCCGGTGAAAACTTCTGAAGCAGTGGACTCAAATCCGTCTAAGAAATGATGGATATCAGTCGCCCCCTAAGGCCCCTCGTAAGAATGGCTTTCTAACATATCAACCTCGTAAATCATGTCGTCTGAAATTTGAGAGGACTCGGTAATGTCGATCGCCCAAGCTCGTATCTTGGTGAACCTTCCTTTACTATAGAAACGTCAACCCCGGTCTCTCTCTCGACCCTCCTAGCTTAGGGCAAGTGGCCTCAAACCCTTCTGGTTCTTTGAATAAGACTCCCTCATAGACCTCCTCGTGTTTGGACGGTCCGACTTCGGCATCCACCGGTTCAGAAGACCCTTGTATCATAATTTCTGCCCGCACACCGGCCACCAGCTCGATGATGACCTAGTACACTCAATGATGGTATCTTCATTGGCACCGGCAAGCCACCAAGCCCGATGACATTTTTCGAAGCAGTAGACTTAAATTTGTCCAAGAAATGGCAGATATCAGTCGCCTCTTGAGGCCCCTCGTAAGAATGACTTTCTAACATATCGGCCTCCCAAATCATGGCGTTTGAACTTTGAGAGGACCCGATAATGTCGATCTTCCCAATCTCGTATCTCGGTGCACCTTCCTCTGCTCCAGAAGTGTCGCCCCCGGTCTCTCTCTCGATCCTCCAGCTTAGGGCAGAGTGGCGTCAACCCCTTCATGTTCTTCAGATAAGACTCCTTCATCGACCTTCTCATGTTGGGACGATCCAATTTCAGGATCCGCCAGTTCAGAACACCCTTGTATCACAACACCTGCCCGCACACCAGCCACCAGCTTGATGAGGACCTTGTCGTACTCAATAATGGTACCTTTCTTGGAATTTAAGCCACTGAACTCGGTGAAATCTTCCAAAGCGATGGACTCAAATCCTCCAAGTAATGGTGGATATCAGTCGCCCCCCTGAGGCTTTCGTAAGAATGGCTATCTAACATATCAACCTTGCAAATCATGGCATTTGAAATTTGAGGGGCCCTGTAATGTTGATCGCCCCAGAAGCGTCACCCCCAGTCTCTCTCTCAGCCCCCTAGCATAGGGCATACTGGCCTCAACCCATTCTGGTTCTTCGGATAAGACTCCCTCATCGACCTTCTAATCTTGGGACGGTTAGATTTTGGCATCCTCCAGTTCAGAAGACCTTTATATCATAATACCTGCCGGCACACGGGACACCAGCTTGATGAAGACGTAATGGCACTCAATGATGGTACGTTCCTTGGCACCGGCAAGCCACCAAGCCCACTGAAGTATTCCAAAGCAGTGGACTCAAATCTGCCAAGAAATAGTGGATATCAATCACCCCCTGAGGCCCCTCATAAGAACGACTATCTAACATACCGGCCTCACAAATCATGGCATCTGAAATTTGAGGGGAACTGATAATATCGATCACCCCAAGCTTGTATCTTGGTGCACCTTCCTCTGCTCTAGAAGCGTCACCCCTGATCTCTCTCTCTCACCCCCTAGCTTAGAGCAGAGTGGCCTCAACCCCTTCTAGTTCTTCGGATATGACTCCCTCATCGACTCCTCATGTTGGGACGGTCCGATTTTGGCATCCGCCGGTTCAGAAGACCCTACTATCATAACACCTGCCCACACATGGGCCACCAGCTCGATGAAGACCCAGTGGCACTCAATAATGGTACCTTTCTTAGCACCGGCAAGCCACCAAGCCCGTGACTTCTTTCGAAGCAGGGGACTCAAATCTGTCCAGGAAATATTGGATATCAGTCGCCCCTTAAGTCCCCTCGTAAGAATCTAACATACCAGCCTCGTAAATCATGGCGTTTGAAATTTGAGGGGAGCCGTTAATGTCTATTTCCCAATCTCATATCTCGGTGCACCTTCTTCTACTCCAAAAGCGTCGCCCTTGGTCTCTTTCTCGACCCTTAGCTTAGGGCAGAGTGGAATCAACCCCTTCTAGCTCTTCGGATAAGACTCCCTCATCGACCTCCTCATGTTGGGACAATCCAATTTCGGCATTAGCTGGTTCAGAAGACCCTTGTATCGCAACACCTTCCTGCACACGGGCCACCAGCTTAATGAAGACTAGTAGCACTCAATAACTGTACCTTCCTTGGCATCGACAAACCACTAGGCCCGGTAACTTCTTCCGAAGTAGTGGACTCAAATCCATCCAAGAAATGGTGGATATCAATCGCCCCTTGAGGCTCCTTGTAAGAATGGCTTTCTGACATATCGTCCTCGCAAATCATGCCGTCTGAAATTTGAGGGGACCCAATAATGCTGACTGCCCCAAGCTTATCTCTCGGGGAACCTTTCTCTACTCCAGAAGCGTCGCCCTCGATCTCTCTCTCGACCCCCTTAGCTTAGGGAAAAATGGCCTCAACCCTATGGTCCATTTTTGGCATCCGCTGGTTCAGAAGACCCTTGTATCACAACACCTGCCCGCACACGGGCCACCAGCTCGGGTTTAGAAGACCATTGTATCACAACTCAGGTCCCTTTTTATCTTCTTTTTATCACACTGCCTTGGAGCAGGGGACTCGAAAGACACATCCCCATCAACAGATGGAGTCCTCATTACAACTCTTTTGGGAGACCGACAAAAGAAAAATAAAACCGATTAGAATTCGAGAGAACAATGAGGGAATTAAACATTATTACATCAAAAGAGAAAACTTTATCATGATTACAGGCCTCCCATCGACCCTTCAATAATTCCATCCAAGCACGCTCGGAATATAGTCTCTATGTTACAAGGCCCTCGACCCATTCATTGAGTTCAGGAACTATGTCCACCACCTGGTCCACAGTTGCAACACCAAAAACATTGATAAGGAAAGAGATAAGAGGTAAAACACGACCTTCAAGGCGAAGTACTACTTATATTTCATGTTCCATTTCTCGGAAAGTGGCATGTCTTCAGCAAGAATCAGGTCTGAAGTCTTTATTCGAACAAACCAGCCCATCCAACCTCGGTCTTGAGCCTCGTCTAAACTCGAGAGCGAGGCTTTACTGGCCCCGTGAGCAAGATTGATCAACCCTCCTTGATAGAATCGAGGATTGTAGGGGCATATAAGGTGATAGATGGTAAAGGGACATCCCTCAATTTTGCTTACAAATAATTGGAGGAGAATAACTGTTCTCCAGAAGGAAGGGTGGATTTGGCCAAGAGTAACATTGTACCTTTTGCAGGAGGCAATGATGGTAGGGTCTAAGGGACCCCAAGTGAAGGGATAAGTGTAAACACTTAGAAAACCCTCCACGTGGGTAGTGACCGATTCTTCGGGGAAAGGTACGGCTACATGCTTATTGACCCAATTGCAATCCTCTTTAAACTTGGTGAAGAGATCATCTGTAATTGTGTACATGTACCTCGAGACCGGATCACATCGACCCAGTACCAAGGAGGCATTTTCAATCTTAAAATCGGCAACAGTAAGGTTCCATGCCATAACAAATTCCTCGGGGTGAGGTTTCGCTGCATCCCTGTCACCGGTGAGTCGTGATGAAGAGGAGGCCTCGTTTTGCAGTACAATATTAGAAGTTTTCGTAATTGTGGAACATAAGAAAATGGAATTAAGATGGTATGTGATTTGCTAATAGTTTAAGAAATTTGGGTGCATGAGCAAAGGGATTTTTGAAAAAACAAGAATAGGAGGAACTTTGAATATAATGTTTGAATAAAGGAAAGTTAGGGTACTTATAGCTTGCTTTGACGGTTCAGAACCTGTAGTGGCCGACCATAAACTAATAGGCATTTAATTCCTTGGTAACTGGACTGTCAGGACGTTTCGATATTTATTTGTCGCTTACGTCATAGTCGGGTGTCTCATTGACCGTTCGTCGCTTACGTCATGACCCATCGAGATGGGATTCTGGAGTTCATATCTTTTCTCGTCATCTTCTCTCCGAGAAACGAGGGGACTATCTGTATACAGTCAAAACCGGGCTTGCCCCTTGTGTGACTAATCGAGACTGGAATATGATGGGTTAAGGTTCAACCTCGTAATAAGTCAAACCAAGGTGCAAGGTTATATCATTAAGTTTGACTCCGGAACCGAACAAAATAGAGATAGACGAGATCAAGGGAAATTTGCCAAGCCGAATAACAAAAGGACGAAATACTGCGATCGGTTGTAGATCACGTCGAAAATCTCGGCACGTTTCAAGGATGAGCCGATTAATTAGATAATCATGGGATTTTTTTACCTCATATAGAATTGGTATTAAGAGTAAGAATCTCCTACTATATAAAGTGGGTCTGATCATTTGTAAGGGATCATATTTACGCAACATAAAACAATATAATGCCATTTTCTAGCTT
Source organism: Nicotiana benthamiana (assembly GCA_034376525.1). Taxonomy (NCBI): domain Eukaryota; kingdom Viridiplantae; phylum Streptophyta; class Magnoliopsida; order Solanales; family Solanaceae; genus Nicotiana; species Nicotiana benthamiana. The sequence continues at coordinate 76,064,758 of CM067324.1, read as the reverse complement.
TTATTATCTTGTTACTCTGCTCATACATCAACGGAAACATCTTAGGTTCAAGGGTTATTGAATTCGAGAGCCAAGGTTATTCGATTCGTGTGGCTTGTATTTATTTTTTTATCGTCAATTTTTCAATATTAATCTGTTCTTTTAATTTGTAGCAAGTTCTATTACGTGTCCTTAAAATCACGTATAAATTCAATTGTTATCCGATTTTCGGGTAAACAATTTTTGAGCTATGAACATCTTTCTGAAGTTTTGTAGTCGTACTACAAAACGGTATTATATATCGTGTGCTCATTCGATTAAACTTTTACGTATGATTTGTTCAACTGTTCTAAGGTCGAATTTCAAAGTGAAATAATCTTTTAGAAACGTCATTCGAAGATCTAAGAATTATGTAAAAATTGGTCATTTGCTTCATTTCACTATATTCTAAAAATTTAACACGGGAAGTCCTGCATGAGCTTTTGTGTCCCTAGATACATATTATCAAGTAAAAATTGCTTTCATTATGGAGCATTATATACTCCTTTAATGAGCTTACTCTCTCAACGAATTCTAATTAGGTGAATTTCAAATATCGAATAGTGAAACTCAAACAAAGAAAAGAATTAGACTTCAAGCGTGCATATATGTCATTCTTTGCTTAGAAAAACAATAATAAAAGCAACCATATCTCAGAAACCACATAGCATTTTCGAAGCACTATGTACGATGCGAACAATTTGATGATTGGTCTCTTAAATAAATACCAGGAGTACATATTACTCATTCTAAGAAAGAATCGAGTGCTTTATTAATTATTTGAGAAAATCTTTGATGGCAAAAGGTGCAAGGATCACATGAATATGCTCTTTTCAACACTCAAAATAAGTCTTGCAAGGAATCATTTAACTACCTTCGATCGAGGGGAAGGAACTGATAGCTTGGTCACCTTGTCTAAGTTATCAAAGTTATTACTCATTCTTTATCGTTAATTTCAATATTAATCTATTCTTTTAACAAAAACGACTATATATTCAATACTTGAATTTGAAATTTTTAATTAAGAATAAAGTAGTACTAACTATTCTAGTCCATCTATTGGTACAAAGATCCATTAAAATCAAAGTTACAATTACACTTAACTCGACCGTATGTTCTATGTTTATCTATTAGTATGTCACCCTATTAGGTAGTTGTTACTTCTTGGTAACGTGATCTTCCAAACTATACGAGACAACAAACTTCACGGTTCTTTCCACACGTTCGTCTTTGGAGTGGGTAATGTCCCAGAGTAAGAAAACCTTGGAGGACAGGACGTTTTGCTAGTAAATATCAGGATTATATATATATATATATATATATATATATATATATATATATATATATATATATATATATATATCCATACTTCTATTCTATGTACTTTGTACCGTGTAAAGGATAATTAAATTGTTCGAGAGCCTCTGCTTAATCATATGATTAATTCTCTTTTTGATTTATTTATAAATTATAAATCTGTCAAAGTTATATGGAATAATTTGGAGAAAAAAAATAATGTTGATGACACAGGAAAAAAGAAGTATGTAATTGGGAAGTGAATCAAGTTTCAGATGGTTGATGATAAGTGATCACGCCCAACTATGTCTTTTAACAGACAAAGCGGTCACAACAAATATAATCCGATTTTATGTCCGGAATCGAATCCTCAGGAAACTAACATATCTATTACACTCTTTGGCAATGTTATTATCAACTCAACCAATTTCTAGATGCAAGAATTTTGATCAATGCAAATTGAATTTTTGTTTAACTACTTCAAATACTATCAAGAACAACAGTAAGCTAAAGAAAAAATAATGCGATGGTAAAAAAATCTAGGGCAGTGATTTCCCCAATTGATAGTTTCGGTCTTAACTCCTTCGCTATAATCTCGTCGAATTACTATAAGGATTAAGAGTTATGGGTTATCATAATTATCTCTCGATCAATTACCATAATTTACTAAAGCATTCTCTCGAACTACTTTAGCTGACTATATGCACAACTCTAAATTATCCCGCCAACGTTTCATTATCTCTAAACCCACTTTTAAGTTCTAGTAATGAATCTCTTCAATTACCCAAAAGTGGTGTTGTTCAACATCTGTCTAACCTAATATTCTTTCTCAAGCAATATGAGGCAATTAGACACGATTAATCAAGGGCTCATTCAATTAATCACCATACAAAACGTAGTTGAACAATCATACAATAAACTCGGCTCGATAATAACAAGTTGAGAACTTCAACCAACAATTGGTTCCATCAACTCTAGAAAATTGTTTAGCTACTCATAACAAAATAAGAGAAAACTACTAGATTGTTCATAATATAAAATTGCAAGAATTAAAAGGAGATAGAAAAAACTCTAATGTTTAGATAGTCTCCTCACTCTTATTCTTCCTCCAAAAGTAGTCTAAAAAAAGCTTGAAAGAATCTCGGGTGAGATTCTATAGCTTATAAGGGTTTTACAAAAGTTTTCCCGAAATTACACTTTGGTCCCCAAACTTCCAGCAGCGTGAACAGTGCATCGCGGTCGACCGCGGTGAGAGCTGACCTTTCTGCCTCACGTTTTTAATCTGCCTCAATTCCCCGCGGTGGCGGTGGACTTCTTTCCCAGGTCATTTTCTGCTTATTTGTGCTTGGGTACTTCTCGAGTCAACGTTTTTTCACATTATCGCCTCCAAAACACTCCATATTGCTTTCTCACATATAATATTCCCTGCGAAACAAAAGAACACTATTTAGAGTATTTTGTTGGCAATTTACCAAAAAAATAACTACAAAGCATGGTCATAGTAAGGTGTAAATATCAACTATGTAGCCTACTATCAATAAGCCAATCATGGAGCAAGTTCACATGAGGACTGAGGAAGCAAACCGTCTCAACGATGAGGAGTCCGAATGGCTTAAGACTAAGATAAAATGTCTCTCTCTTAATTCTTCTAAAGCTAACCTTGTGGAATATTCTAGTACTTTTGTGAAAGACAGGTTTAAAAGAAAATAGAAGAAAGGACATGTGAAGAAGCAGAATTACTTCAATAAGCCGGAGGGCTATATTCAAAAGTCGAAAGGACCTTGCTATATCTGTGGCAAAATTTGTCACAATGCTATTCAGTTATAACGACCCGGCTGGTCATTTCATGAGTTACCGTTTCGTTTCCTCCATTTTTGCTTCTTATATTTTGTTTATCGGTACTATGTGTTATTGGGTTGGTTGGCTCGGGTTCGGAAAGGTTTTGATAAGGTTTGAGACACTTAGTCTCTTTTGAGTAAGCTCAAGTTGGAAAAGTCAACGGATGTTGACTTATGTGTTAGAGGGATCAGATGTACGTTCCAATAGTTCAGATAGCTTAGGAAGTTGATTTGGGGCTTAGGAGCGTTATCGAAATATATTTTGGAGGTCCAGAGTAGATTTAGGCTTGAATTGGTGAAATTGAAATTTTGGCATTTTTCGGTTAATAGGTGAGGCCGGAATAGAGTTCCAGAAGTTATAGTAGGTCCGCTGTGTCATTTGGGATGTGTGTGCAAAATTTTAGGACATTCGGACATGGTTTGGTAGACTTTTTAATCAGCGAAATTTAAAAGTTTATAGAATTCTTAGGCTTGAATCCGATGCAACTTTGGTGTTTTGATGTTGTTTTGAGCGTTCCGAAAATTAGAACAAATTTGAGTGAGTTTATGGGATATGTTGGTATGTTTGGTATGTTGGTGACTGGAGATTACTCTATTCAATTATTCTTGGGATGGGACGGAGTAGTTCTTGCTTCATACTTGTTAATTCATTTCTTATTTACACGACTTTGAGGTCCCGGGAGGCTCGGGTGCATTTCGGATGATCAAACGGGCAATTTTTGCCATTGGGGAGCTGCTAGTTTTCTGGTGTTTTAGCAGCAGATTTCCCTTAATCGCGATCGCAGAGTAATTATTGTGATCGCATAGTGTAAGGACTGAGGCAGGAAGATTTTTTCTATGCGATCATATAAGAAGGTTTGCGATCACATAGGTTGGGAAGTCTTCAGAAGTGCGATTACGTGGGTCTTCTTGCGATCGCATAGTAGAAAAAAATGGGTGCGTGAGGTGGAGCAGATGTTGTTCGTGACCGCGTGAGGGAGTACGCGATCGCATAGGTCAGTGGGTTGCAGCTTCGCGATCATGTGGGCGAGTGTGCAACCACGGTGATTAAAATTTGGAGGCTGTGAGTTTGTTCTTCATGATCGCGCGGGTGCTCCCGCGATCGTAGTGTATTAATGACCTGGACAGTATTAAATAGCCAATATGCAACACTTCTTTTTTTTTCACCATTTTTGAACGGGATAGAATATTTTGAGAGGGATTCTTGAGAAACCAAAGGGTAATCTCTTGGAGTTAAGATTCTTGACTTCATAACTCATTTATATATGATTAAAAGCCTAATTAGTGGTGAAATTTTCGAATTTGAGGGCTTGAGATTAAGAGACCTTTAAATGGGGATTTGAGAGGGTCATTTAAGGTTCGATTTTGATGTTCTTGATATGTACAGACTCGTAGGGGGATGAGGATTCTATTTATGTGGTTTTTATCGGATTCTGAGATGTGAGCCCTAGGTCGAGTTTGGCCAATTTTGGGATTTTTGAGTTAAATCGATTATTTTCACTTGGGCTTTGTTCCTTTAGCATTTATTAATGATGTGGAACTGGTTTTGATTAGATTCAAGGCAATTAATGGCCAATTCGAGAGGAAACGGTGTTGCAAGCTAGAGTTTTAGCTTGGCTTAAGGTAAGTAACGCTTTTAACCTTGGAACTGCGGGTTCGAAACCCGAATGATGTTTTCTATGATTGTTATGAAGGTGACGCTATGCCAAGTGACGGGCGTATGAGCATGCACCGTGGAAATGCGGCCAGGATCATTCCAGAGCGCTGTATAGTATTATTTATTATCGAAATCTGTGCTGTGATTATGTGATCTAGCCGTTGAACTGTAAATCATGTTAATTATCATGTTAAAGCTTCATACCAATACTGTTGAGATCCGAGAGGTCGTTTCTTGCTATCATGCCATTAGATTAATGTTTACTTTATACTCAGTCCTGTTCATGCATATTATTACCATGCCTCAGTGTCGTTTGTTGCTATTTGATATATGTTATCATTGTTCGGGCTTGTATTATGACATCTTAGCCCATGTGTATGAGACTGGAGAGTATTGAATGAGTAAAGCAGAGAGACGAGTATTGATTGACAGTATAAGGTCGGGCTGTAAGCTGCAACAATGATATTGATCATGCCTTTGCTGGCATTAGTATAGCGCTTGTGCTCAGAGAAGCCCCTCCAGAGTCTTTACACCCCCAGTGAGTGCAATGGATGATTATACTAAGGGATGGATTTTCCTTGACATGGATTTGTCCGAAGTACTATATTTGGAGATGAATCTTCACCGTGAGGCTGGATTGGCATGTGTCCTCGGTAATGGATGACTATGGCCAGTGATGCATATTTCGTGATAGATCTTTCCTAGGCCAAACGACCATATACAGTACCGAGTGGTTGAGCACTTGTGAGTAGAGATTGTGAAAACCTTGATCATGCTAGCTTTGCATTGATACATTTATGAAATCCCTGAGTATTGAGCTCTTTACTGATCAGTGGCTTATATTACTGTTGAATTTATTTGAACTGTAAGCATGTCTACATTTTTGTTCCTTTTTCTATTGAATTGCTTGTCGAGGTTTGGTCTGTCACTACATGTCAGTGCATAGGTTGGACTTGTTAGTTACTGAGTTGGTTTACTCACATTACCCTATTCACTGTGTATGCAGATCCATGTATCTCGGGGCACAGTAGCGGCTGGTGAGTTTTTTGTGCGGACTATCACTTGGAGATTGCGAGGTAGCTGCTTGGCGATTGCAGTTCCACCTTCTCCTTCCCTATCTTCCTCTAGTTTTATTTTATTTGATGTATTCAGACTATTTCAGATTTGTATTTTCAGACAGTTGTATTTGTTTGCTCATAACTAGTGACACTCAAGATCAGGGATTGTATTTTATTCCGTTGTTTTAAACATTGCTGCTATAAATGCTAGATTCTATATTGAAAATTTATGTCTTTCATAAGTAAATAATTTCATAAAATGGGAAAAAGAAAGTAAGTGGCTGGCCTAGTTCCACGATAGGCACAATCACCAATCGAGTCAGATTTTGGGTCGTGACATCAGTATAACCAAAGACAAGGACAAAGCTCAAAGAATGGAGGAAAATCTCCAGTCCAAGCTAACCTTCCTCAGGATGGTAATGTCATTGTTGTTGTGGTTGTTGAGTCAAACATGGTGGCTAACAAGACTAACTGGATACTGAACCAGGCTCTTCAAGATACTTTTGCGACAACAAAGAGTTGTTTCACGACTTCAAAGAATCTGCTGGTGAGTGTGTCTACATAGGTAACTCCACTACAGTTGGAGTTATGGGTGAAGGAAAAATTCTCCTTAAATTAACTTCTGGAAAAATCTTAGCCTTGAACAATATTCGGTATGTACCCTCCCTTCGTAAAAACTTAGTTTCTGGTGCGCTTCTCAACAAAGCATGTCTTAAACTTATTTTTGAATTTGATAAAGTTATTATTTCTCATGATGTAGACTTTATTGGGAAGGGTTACCTTAGTGGGGGTTTATTTGTACTGAACATCGCTCAAGAGATTACTAATAATGCAAGTACTTTCAATTCTGCTTATATTGCCGAGTCTATTGATTTGTGGCCTGGTAGACTAAGTCATGTTGATATTGCTTCTATAAAAAGACTTAGAAAAATGGAATTAATTCCTGCAGTTGATGTTGATATTTTGTGTAGAAGCAAAACATATCAAAAAGCCTTTTAAGAATGTAACTAGTAGAAAAACAGAATATCTTGAGCTAGTATTCGGACTTAGTAGATGTCAATAACACTGTTAGTATTGGTAGAAAGAAATACTACATCACCTTTATAGATGACTTTTCTAGATACACTAAGGTATATCTTCTTAAATCAAAAGATAATGCCGAAAGCATGTTTTTGAAATACAAGGCAGAAGTAGAGAATCAATTAGACAGAAAAATCAAGAGGCTTAGGTCTGATAGGGGTGGTGATTGTAGTACTAATACTCTATAAGCCATTTGTTAGAAAGATGGTATTATATATGAGGTTAGTGCTTCTGATACCCCTCAACAAAACGGTGTAGCCGAATGAAAAAATAGAACCCAAGAAAATGATGAATTCTATACTTTTACTTTCAGGTTTATCATATGATATATGGGGAGGGAGGCGGAGGAGCTGTTTTATCTACATTATATGTTCTTAATAAAGTCCCTCATAAGAAATTAGATAAAACCTCGTGTGAGTTATGGAAAGGGTTTGTCCCTAACTTGAAAATTCTACCTGATTTTAAACAAGTAACTGTTAGACCCAAAACTTTTGATGTTATTTTCATTGGTTATGCTCAAAATAGTAATATATATAGATTTAAGTCTTTGAATAATAATACTATCTGAGACGGCTAGAGATACAGGATTTTTTGAACATGTTTTTCCATTAAAAAATAATATGCTTAGTGATATGCCTAATAATGCTTCTACATCTATGTATGTTAATTCTTATATTGTGCGTTCTTCTAGTGTTACTGCTAATGAGCATGAAAAATAACTTAGAAGAAGTAGGAAGCGTAGAATTGAAGCTAGTTTTGATCCTGACTTTATTATTACTTTCTTGACTGAAAATATTGATCTTGATGTTTTGACTGATGAATTAGTATTCATCTATTTAATAGAAGAAGATCCTAATACATATAGTTAAGCAATGAGGTCAATAGATGCTAATTTTAAAAAAAAATTATTAAAAGTAAATTAGACTCTATAGTTTATTTTCACACTTGGTATTTGTTTGATTTGCCTAAGTTGTAAACTCATAAATAGCAAGTGGATATTTAAGAAGAAATTGAGGCTTGATAGTAAAATTGAGAAATATAAGGCTAGACATGTTATTTGGGGTTTAATCTCATGTGACTAAGATAGAGACTAGTAGAACTCTTGTTGCTTTAGCTGCTATTCTTGATTTAGTGATGCATCAAATGAATGTTAAAACATCTTTCTAAATGGTGATTTAGAGGAAGAGATCTATATGCCTCAACCTAAGGGATTTGTGATCCAAGGGCAGGAGAATAAAGTATGCAAATTGAGAAAGTCTTTATATGGTCTAAAGCAAGCACCTAACCAATCGCACAAAAACTTTAATAGAACATTAGTAGGTAATGATTTTATTGTTAATACATCTGATACTTGTGTTTATTCCAAGATGATATGATCAAATTGTGTTATTATATGTTTGTATGTGGATGATATGTTAATCTTTGGCCCTAATGTGAATGTTGTTAATGAGACTAAGAATTTTTTATCTTCTAAATTTGAAATGAAAGATCTTGGAGAAGCATATGTGATTTTAGGGAGTAAAGTCAAAAGAACTTCTAATGGGTTTTCATTGTCTCAGTCTCACTATATTGAGAAAATGTTGAAAAGGTTTAATTGTTTTGATTTAGTACTTGTGAGTATTCCTTATGATCCTAGCATACACTTGAAAAAAAAAGGTATCTCGTATTTCTCAAACTGAGTATGCTAAAATAATTGATAGTGTAATGTTTCTCATGAATTATACACGACTTGATATTACTTATTCTGTTAGTAGATTAAATAGATATACTCACAATCTCAGTAGCGAACATTGGAATGCTCTTCATCGTTTGTTAAGGTATTTGAGAGGTACTATGGATTGGTGTTTGCATTTTAATAAATTTCCTGCTATTTTAGAAGGATTTTGTGATACAAAATGGTTTACTACAATGATGAAGTTAGCTCCACTAGTGGCTATGTGTTTACTTTGGATACAGGTGCTATTTCGTGGAATTCTTCAAAACAGACTTATCTAGCACGATATACTATGGAGTCTGAATTTAATTCTCTTGAGTTGGTAGAGCAAGAAGCTGAGTGGCTGAGAAACTTATTGGCAGACGTGCCTTTGTGGGGAAGACAAGCTTCACTAGTTTCTCTGTATTGTGATTCACAGGCGGCAATTTAAATTTCCACAAATAGTGTATACAATGGATAAATAAGACATATCCGCATTAGGCATGATACGGCAATACAGTTATTGAAATATCATGTTATTTCCTTGAAATATGTAAGATCCAAAAGAAATTTGGCGGATCCTTTAACCAAAGGTTTGGCAAGGAGAGTTATCCTTGTGCATTGTGAAACTCAAAATTTTTTCACCCAATTATTCAATTCCCGTCAATATTAAAGTTTTTCTATTAAAACAAATATGAATCAGTGTACATGAGTCGATTTAGAATTTATTATCTATTCGTAAAAGGGTCAAAATTGCCCTCAACCTATCGACTCTGGAACAAAATTGCCCTCCGTTAACCTTTTGCAAAGAAAATGCCCCCACCGTTAACTTTGTGGCCTACTTCTGCCCCCAAATCTAACAGCTGCTTGTTTTTCATTTTTAATTATTTTAAATTCCACGTGTCACGTAACGATTGGACATTAAATAAACTTGACCCAAAATGAATTATCACCCAAGTCCGACCCAACCCGACCCGACCCGACCCTGGAGAAAAGATTTTTAACCCCCCAAACCCACTAACCTAGTTCATTTTCACCGCTTCCAATTCTCTAACCAAACAATGGCGATTGTGTAGGCTCTTCTGGAGATGATTTTGGAGGCCAAATTTCTGCGATATTGCTAATTTTGGTGGCCAATTCAGTGTCTATTTTTGCGATAATGGTGATGGATTAGCTGATGCTCGTTTTTGTTATTGCAGAGTCTTCTTCTAATTCTTCTCGTGGCAGAGTCTTCTTCTAATTCTTCTCGTGATGGCAGAGTCTTCTTCTAATTCTTCTCGTGATGTAGCTGATGCTCGTTTCTGTTATTGCGGAGTGGTAACCAATCAATTTACTGCTACGACACCTATGAATGGTGGTCGTCGATTCTATAAATGTCCTCGTTACTAGAGCAATGGTTGTCGTCATTGGGAATGGCGCGATAAAGAACTTCCACCTCATGTATCAATATTTATCCACAAACAAAAAATTACAGTGGATGCTCTTCGCCAAGAAAGGAATAAGTTTAGGAAGATGGTCGATGACATGGTGGGTAGTACAGCTAGAAATCTGAATAATGTAGTTGCATTGGAGGAGAAAGTTTCAAATTTGGAGTTGAAATTGAAGCAATGGAAAAAGTTTATTAAATGGTCATGGGCTGTTTTTGTTATATTTGTAGCTTACAAAATTATGTAGTAAAATTGTATTTTGGTTAGTAGTGTCCAAATATGGTGAATGGAATTTGCTGCAATTTCCTATCTTTTACATAATTTTGGTTAGTAGTGTCCAATTTCCTATCTTTTGGTTAGTAGTGTCCTAATATGGTTCTGGAATTTCCAGTAATGTGTGTGTTGATGTAATATTGTATTACATTGTATTGATGTAATATTGTGTTGATGTACTATTGTATTACCAGTTGTTCAGAATAACAAAAGAGAGAAGTGAGCAGCTTGCAATTCTAGAATCACTGAATAAAATGGGACTGAATTCTGCCCTTAATTCCAACAAAAGAGTTATACATACATAACAAGACATCTTTCACCCTAATATAAGCCCAACAAAATATCAGTAGGGTTGAATCAATACAACTTCCACAACTGATTCACCACAAAAACAGTACACAATTAGCTATGAATCAGTCATGACAAAAATATAGTTTTGTTTCCTAACTTAAAAGTAGTCATTAAACAACATTTAAGTCCCTAGAGCTTCATCTTCTTAGCCTTCAATTTACCAACTTTGTTCTCCTTTTCTGCCACTAGTTGTCTTGATGTCATTGCTGCTTTGCCTTTCCACCTAACTTTCCTTGGTGAATATGGCAAGTTTGCAGGGAGATTGGCACCAGATTCATCACCCTTGAATGCAATCTTCCTTGTACCAGTTGGCATTTTCCTCATATTTTTGTTTTGAAGCCTAGTCTTAGCTTCGAAAATCTTTTTAGGTCTCAAAACTGGTTGTTCATCATCATCTTCAGAGATTGCATCCACATCTTCACAGTCATAGCCACCATCCAACTGTTCTGCTGTTGTTGCTGGAGCAGCTGTTGTTGCTGGAGTAGATGTTGTTGCTGGTGTAGCTACTGTTGCTGGTGTAGCTGTTGCTGTTGCCATTGGCCTCATACCAGGTGTAGGAACAAAAATAAATTCTGATGTTTGACTATCTTGGGGTGCTGTCAAGGGCACATCTTGCACTTCTTGAGAAGATCCTTCATGTTGAAAGAATCTGCTATGTTTCCCTTTCACCTAGAAGACATTGTATGAAGTTAAAGTTAGGGTCAAATGACAGTACATGAAGTTAATAATAATGGAATGAGTAGCATTACCATATGACACTTTCTAATGTTGTGACCTCTCTCCCTACAGGATCCACAAGTCATGACAAGTCCTTTTCTTGAACATGACCAAACCCCCTCTCTCATCCTTGCCTCATCCTTTTCTCTATTTCTCTTTACCTTTGGTCGACCAACCATTTTGACAATATCTGGTGGCTCCATTGCATGATGTGGTTCTACCTTCCAGAATTTTTCACCTCTAACTGGTTGTAGTTTATGATTATACACATCCATGTAAGCTTCTTTTGAATACCACCAATGCATTTCACTCAATGGGTTTTCTTTCCTGTCAAGTATACATCTAATTGCATGGGGACAGGGAATTCCTGTCAAGTCCCATGTTCTACATGTACACTTTTTAAGTTGAAAATCAACTGTATGCTTGTCTGGACCTTCATTCACTTCATAACCAAAGTCACCATTAAAATCAACTTCACACCCTTATGCAATTTCCTTGAAATCATTCAACAACTCCATGGCATATGGACTGAATTCATCTCTCCAAGCCCTACATTCATCTTGACGATCCTTTAACATTTTCATTACCTTTCACTCAAGACACAAACCAATAATCAAACACAAATTTAATAGTATACAAAACAGTAATAGTACATAATAAACAGTACACTTTCCTTGGTAACAGTACATAGTTATTGATTTACCTTGACTCTAATATCTTCCAACATCTTGATATTGGCTTGTATCTTGCCTCTAGAATCCATTTGTTGAAGGATTCTGTGAAGTTGTTATCAACCATTTGATTCTTGCAAGTTGTATCAAAATAAGCCCTAAACCAATTTTGTGGAGGGTACCAGAGGAGGTATTTAGCAGCTTGTCCAAAAATAGCCCTAGGGTCCTCAAATGATCCTTGAACTCTTCTTCATAAGAGCTCCAAGAACACCACCATAACAACTTTTTCATTTCTGCACCCCTCCAGTTCTTGCTCCAGTTAGCCTCTATATTCCTAACACACCATCTATGATGTGATTTAGGAAACAAAGTTGCAACAACATCAATCAAACCCTACAACAAAGAAGACATTTAGTAGTTAAATAAAAAAACATTGGAAAAGATAAGTATGATTTGTTAATGATAATACCTTTTGTATGTCTGAAATGAATGTCAGTCCTTCACCATCTCCCAACTCTAAGGAAGTTATCAGCAGCCCTAGAAACCACTTCCAAGTTCTACCTGTTTCTCTATCAACCACTGCCCAAGCAAGTGGATAAAAATGTTTGGCAGAATCTTGTGCCATTGCTACCAGCAAAATTCCTTTGAATTTTCCTTTGAGAAATGTGCCATCCAGACCTATTAGAGGCCTCAAACCTGCTTTCCAGCCACTTTTCAAAGCTTGGAAGCATACATACATTCTAAGAAATCTCCTCTTTCTCTCTTGTAAACCACATTTAGATATGTTTATAACCACATCTGTACCAGGGTTACTATCCCTCAACTCTTGAGCCTAGGCCTCTAACCTATTGTAGTCATCAATATAGCCACCCTCCAACTTCTCTAACACCATTCTCTTAACCCTCTTCATCTTTGAATAACTAACATTAAGTCTGAATCTATCCTCCAAGTCCACCCTCATATCTTTGACTTTGTACTTAGGATTATTTTGCACTTTTTTCTTGAAATAGTGTGCTAAAGCATTGGGAGTAGCTCTTCTATTCTAAAATGCTGGACCACAACCATGATCTATGTTCAAAGTCTTAATCTTAAATCCTTGATCTCTATTATCTTTGGATATATAACACACAAATGGACATCCAATATAACATTTGTACCTATCTCTAGTTGTATCACTCTTCTTGACTCTCAAACCCTTCCTATTAGCAACTGCATAGTACCCTACAACTCTCTTAGCTTCAGCTAAGTCTTTAAAACTCATACCCTTCTCCAAGATTTTATACTTGTCAAGTGTGTCATTAACTTTTTTGTTCATTTCTCTTCTAAACAGTTCTAACTCTTCACTATCATAGTCACTAGAGTTAGTGTCATTGCCCTCCTCCTCATCACATGAATCACAATCAGTTCCAACTTCTACTCCTACTGTGAAATTATATGGTTCATCATGTTGAGTGATGCTAGGAGCTACCACATCTAATTCTCCCTCATCTACAGCAAATAATTGAATCTCCTTGAATTAGTTTGACAGTAAAGACTGTAGTAATCTAATGCCTGCATCACCCTCAATTAGAAAGCACCTACCACAAGGGACTGTTACTAGTAATTGTTTCACCTTACTAAAACCTAACTGTTCAGTATATTCAGAACAAATGTCTATATAAGACAACAAATCGATATCATAACCTATCAATACATGCTTCCTTCTTTTAAGATACACAACTTGAGGTTCCAACAACCACTTACCCCCATGATTAAAGACCAAATCAACCTTCTCAATCATTCTTCAAAGAAAACAAATGCAAGCCATAAAAAAAGAAAGAAAAAAGGCCCATTAGTAATAAACAAACAATATTTTAAAGCTGACTACTACCAATAAAGGGAAAGGGACAACATGCAACAGAATAAACAACTGAAATCAAAAAACAAGTAGACCTCATATGAATAAAGAAATCAGGCATCAACATTAATAAAACCCGTAGTGGCAAAACAAAACAAAAAGGGAAGGGACCACATGCAATTGAAAATTCATTGAAAATTTAGTAAACAAACATGAAAGCTTTGAATAAACAACTGAAATCGACTGAAAAATATAACCCCAAACGAATAAAGTAAGCAGATGTTACAAAAATCTCAGCGGGACCACATGCAGCAAACAAAATACTATAAAGACATGTACTAACATTGAACCCAACACTGAAAAGTTACAGAATATCAGTAGAAAGAATATTTGTGTCTATTTCAAGAAACCCTAACCAAAAAGTTACAGAATATCAGTAAAAAAAAGCTTACTTGAATGGAGAGAAGGCTTTAATAATAGTAAGCAACTTTAATCAATCAGCAATATCGCAGAAATTTGGCCTCCAAAATCACCTCCAGAAGAGCCTACACAATCGCCATTGTTTGGTTAGAGAATTGGAAGCGGTGAAAATGAACTAGGTTAGTGGGTTTGGGGGGTTAAAAATCTTTTCTCCAGGGTCGGGTCGGTCGTTTTGGGTCGGACTTGGGTGATAATTCATTTTAGGTCAAGTTTATTTAATGTCCAATCGTTACGTGACATGTGGAATTTAAAATAATTAGAATTTAAAACAAGCAGCTGTTAGATTTTGAGGGGCAGAAGTAGGCCACAAAGTTAACGGTGTGGGCATTTTCTTTGCAAAAGGTTAACAGAGGGCAATTTTGTTCCGGAGTCGATAGGTTGATGGCAGTTTTGACCCTTTACCGTTATCTATTTTTTTTCTTTAACAAATCGAGTAAGAAAGAATAATGTATGGTACAACAGAATACAAATTAAAAATAAATTTTGTATAAATTTGATACAAATTTAATGCATTTACAACAACATACAAAATAAAATAAATTTCATACAACTAATTATACAGTATACAACTTATTTTCAATTTATCTACAACTTTCATAAATCAATTTTACCCAATTGAATATAACTACAACATCATACAACTTAAAGACAATTATCATACAAATTTTGTACAACGTCTTTTGTATGTATATTATTTGTATATATTTTGTATGTGATCGTCCTCTCTGAATTTTCAATCAAAACTTTCTCTCTTAATACAATTTTGATATATAATAACAATTTTATGTGAAAAGACAGTATTTGTAACTTAAATATAAATTTTACACATATGATTCATATAGTATACTACTAATTTTAACTTTCACGCAGAATTCAAATAAAAATATATATATAACTATAATAGAATACAACTTAAATAACTATAATATAACTTTAATATAATATTTTGCATATATATTCTATGTCATGTGTCCTCGTCCTCCTCCTACTTCTTCTTCTTCTCCCCCTCCTTTTCTTTTAATCTGAAATCCAATCAGAATCAACTCTTATCTTCACCAAACATTATCAAAATTGAGATATATAAACTTTAAAGAATATTTTTCAATTATTTGGAACAACACCTCGTTCAAATAAATAATAATTTTTGACATTTCGAATTCAAAACTTCAAAATTTCTAATGAATATCAACGATGGAGCGCCAAATACCTTCAATGTTTATTGATCGACAATTTGGTAAATTGTATATTAACTTGCAATTAAGTTAAAAATTTCAATTGTAATGGTGCATAAGTTTCGAAAGTAATATAGATAAGTAAAAATCTCTACAAATAATTAATATTCAACAAGTATGAGTTTCACTTATATTCAGCATAAGAGATTTTATACCATTAGATTATATTTGTCTACACAGTAAGTAAATTGTCTTATTTTCAAGATTACAAGTTTTACAATTTAAAAACTCAATAAATAATCTTTGAGTGGCTTAATATTATCAAAGGATATATATAAAATTTAAACTCAAATGATTAAATTTGCGTTACAGTATAAATCTTACTTGAAAAGAAATGGAAAGACGAGCATGTTCTCTTTTTGGTTTTCCTAATTACACAGTCAAGAAATTAAGAGCGCACGTGGTCTTATTTCTATTCTCTATGGCCCCGAAAGAAACAACGCTGTGTCCTTGACAGAATAATGGAAGAGATAAAGAATTTCATAATCATAATAATAACGATTAATGGCTAAATATACTCATATACTATAAGAAAAAGGTTTACATATATTTTTCGTTATATTTTAAGTTTAAATATATTCCTATTATAATACTATTAGTCTAAATATATTCCTCTTCTGTTAAGTTTATCTAAAATGAATATTTACTTATACGTGATACTAATATTTGATGAGATGAATGCTATACGGCATACTTAATTCATATATAAAAGGCTAAGATTCAAATATAATATTTTTTACGGTAGTTATAATGGTGGCAAGGAGGGAAAGAAAATATTAGTGGTGGAAAATAAAAAGAAAAGAAGGGTTAAAATGGGCTAGGAATGCTGAAGTAACAAATTATATTGTATCCACCTTATTAAATATTAGTGTCATGTAGGCTTGAATATTTATTTTGAATAAATTTAATAAAAAATAATATATTTAAACTAATAATATAACAACCAAAATATATTTAAACTCAAAATATAAAGGGAATACATTCAAATACTTTTTGATACAAGGATATATCTAACCTTTTCCGTAATAATAATAATCACAAAGAATACAGAAAGTTGTGTGTCACTATACAATCTGAGAGATAATGATGATTTCAATCCAACAGTCAATTTGTCATTCTTTAGGGGGTCCACACACACTAAACATAAAATATCAGTACCTAACACTCCTTATGAAAACATCATGACCTATATATCTACTCTCTTTAAGGGTCCACCCTCCAAAATATCTGTGCCCAACTATAAATTCATCATCATCTATCAACCCTTCACCAAATCATATTTTTAAACGGTTTTTGTTTGGTCCGTATAAGGCTGTATTCGAATCCGGTTCTGGATCTATTTAGGTTTGTAGTTTTAGTTTTGGCGATTTCGGTTCTGACGGTTTCGGAGGTGGAACCGGCCCGTGACGGTTTCCGATACCATCCGATTCCGATTCTGACGGTTCCGGTTCCGGCGGTTCTGAAATTTTTTTTTTTAAATCAATATCTTGTATAGTAGTCATTAGTATATTGTAGAATATATTTTATATGGTGTACTATGTGATTAGTATAGTATATATTGTGCTTGGTAATTAGTCCAATCTTGTGTAGTTAGCATGTCATTATCGTCCTCACCACAATCCCGAGAATTATACGTAGCGTTAATTGGGTTTCTATATTCGTACGCTACTACTAAACTTTCGTACATGTAATTCCACCTAGTCGGGCAAGGTTTAGGAACCTTTCTTTCTCTAAGGCCATATTCGTCACACTTTTTAAAATATTCTCTAAGTCTACTTCTACGGTTTGAATAAAATAGCCAATTAAGAGCCATTTTAACCTTTTCAATTTCTAAGTTTAATATTCTCATACCATCACCAACAATTCAATGATAAATATGACATATACATCTAACATGAAAAATATTAGTAAAAGCAGGATTAAGTGTTCTGGTTAGCATACCTATTGCACTAGTGTTGCTAGAAGCGTTATCCATAGAAATTGATATTATTTTATCACTAAAACAAAAATATCTGCATACATCTGAAACAGTGTTAGCTATAAACCTACCCGTGTGCCGTGAATTAATTATCCTATATGTAATAATGCGTTTTTGCATTGTCCAGTCTTCGTCTATCCAATGACTGGTTACGGTTAGATAATCACAATCGTTATTACTTCTACCAATATCAGTTGTAATAGACATACGATTAGTTATAATGGGGAAATAAATAGCGCAAGTATTGTTCATATTCATGCTTGTATTTACAAATATCGGCCTTAACTGTTGCGCGAGGCCAAACTTTATATGTAGGATTAAATACTCGTCTAATATAATGAATCCATGCAGGATTAGAAGCAAAAGAATAAGGCAAACACATAACAGTAATCATTTTCGCTAATTCTTCACGATCCTTATTTGGATCGTAATATAATAATATACCTCCGGTGACTGTGTTTATTCCTGGTTGAACTAGATTTGAACCAGTACTTGGGTTAACTGTAGAATCAGCATTTGTCCTCCCCTCTTGTTGCGCTTTCAATTGCAAATATCCAGCCTTATCGTTAGGGTGTAATCATATATGCTTAACTAAACTACACGTGCCGCTACGATCTCCAGTATACCTATGAACAAGTAATTTCCCACAAGATTTACACTTAGCCTTATCTTATTCTTTTAGTTGAATGAAAAATTGCCAAACTAATGATGTTTCTGTACGTTTAGGAGGTTGTCTACTAAAAGTGGGAGTTTGTACGGATGGGTGTGCCGGTTCATTACCTAAGTATGAGCAGGACTAGTAGGTGTATCATCTAAATCTACTGGAGCTTGGGTTTCATCATCATCATCATCATCCTCATTTCCCTCTAATATAGGTGCATTAGGATAAAGAGCATTCATAATATCATCGTCTATTCTATCACCAACTGCTACATCATGTAGAAAATCAATATCGCTAAATTGAAAACAAGGGTGATCACTATCAAGGATTCCGAAGGGTTCATTAGGATTTCTAGGTTGGCAACTACTTTGAACTTGCTTATCTTTTCTAGGTCGGGGAGCCGGAGGAGGGGTAGTATTTTGGCCACTACTTTCACTGGTTTTAGTTTTTCCTTTACTGAACATTTTTTTCAACGAAAATGCCATAATAATTATAATTAAGCAAACTAACAACACAAAAAATACTATTAGCACGTAATAGATGAAACGAGTTTACCGGATTGACGAACAACTTCTTGAAAATTAAAAATCGTTGAACTTGAACACTTGAAAACTTCAATTCAACAACTTCACAATTTTTCACGAATTTGCAACAATAAATTAAGCACTTACACTAGAAAGATTGAAAGAGAGCTTGAGAGATATTGAGAGATATTGATGAATTGGTGAATAAAAATGAAAGAATGAGGGGGTATTTATAGTTGAGAAATGGAAAATAGTGTAATTATATAAAGTTTGGGGTTAAATTAAAGTTTGGGGGCCAAATGGCTATTTTTTTTTAAACTTTCAAACGGCTACTTTTTGCAAAGAGCCGTTTGGAAATTATTTAAAAAATTTTTTTTTTTGAAAAATGCCCGTTACAGAACCGGCAGAACCGTTTGGAACCGCCAGAACCGGTCCGGTTCCGGTTCCGGTTCCGGTTCTGGCGGTTTCGGTTCTAGCGGTTCCAACGGGTAGAACCGCCCCGCCACGATTCCCGGGAACCGCTAGAACCGGAACCGCCGGAACCGGGCCGCCGGAACCGACAGAACAGGCAGGTGCGCGGTTCCTGTCCGGTTCCGGTTCGGAACCGCCAAATTTACAGCCTTAGGTCCGAACACTTCTTAATGTTACACAACAAAAATAAATAAATATTTTCAATTTATAATAAATTATGAATTTATTTAATTGTATACGAATAAAGAAATAAATAAAAGTTATTCAAATTTATAATTTAAAATATGTCATTACATATATATTTATGTAGCTATAGAATTTTAAAGCTTAATGTCTTAAGTATTGTGTAGCTACAAAAAGTAAAATGAAAAATTGAAACTAAATTAATTTTAATTTAAAAGGATATTATTCTTTTTTAAACAAATTAAAATAGAAATCAGTTTATATAAAATAAAATAAAAATAAAATAACATGTATTTTCTTTTACCAGTTAGATGTTTTGGATTTGACCCTGATAACATAATTTTATTGATAAGTGTAATGTTCGGATTAATTTGGGAGCACTTCGACTAATTCAATTGAATACATGTCACTTCCTCCTAGCACTAATTATCAGAAAATTCTATCCACTAAAATTTGAATAAATAAAAATAATAACCTATTTTTTATTTTTTATTTTATTTTTATTAACCTATTTGGTCAAGTTTTTTTGGGGCTAAAAGTTTTTTTTGGTGCAGTTAAAAATGCTTTTTTTCAAAGTTAAGATTTTTGGCCAAGAATTTAGAAGGAAAAAATTAATTTTTTGTTAAAAGCAGGAGCTATTTTTGAGAAGTTGAGAAAAGTAACTTCCCAAAAGTATGTTTTTGAAAAGTACTTTTAAGAAAATACACTTTACAATATTTTTAAAAGTAAAATACTAATTACTCATCAAAAATATTTTACAAATTAATTAAACGAATATAGATTGCTTCTGGTTAAAAAATACTTCCCAAAATAGATTAATTTTAAAATTTTGACCGAGTTGGCTATAAATGACATGAGGAGACTCTACTTGAGGGGACATTATAAGGTAAGACTGAATTCAAACATGTCCGGATATCAAAAATTATTTTCCGAATTTAAATTTGGTTTCAGAAGTATTTTAAGTTAAATCATTTTCACTCAACAACTACAATTTATAAAATTTTATTAGTGGGGCCTGAAAAGAATAGTGTCTACGCAGACCGTACTCTTATCCTAAAGAATTAGAGAGGTTGTTTCCGAAAGACCTTCGGTTCAAGAAAATAAAAAGACAAAAAAAGACAATATTAGTATCACCACAAAAATCAAAGGAAAAATATGAACATGAAATCCAGAATAAAGATACAAAGTAAAAGGATAGCTAATAAATAGGTTATACACTGAAAAGTAAAATACTAAGACACAATATTACCACTAGATATCTTAGACAAAAATTATACCATACCAGTCTCACAAAGGTACAAAGTAAGGCAGCACTCAACTATCTCCAAACATACAACCCTAATACTCGACCTCCACATCTTCCTATCAAGTGTCATGTCCTCGAAAATCTGAAGCCTCGCCAAATCCTGCCTGATCACCTCTCCCCAATACTTCTTAAGCCGCCCTCTCACTCTTCTCGTGCCCTCCACAACCAGTCGCTCATACCTCTTTACCAAAATATATGAGCTTTTCCTCTGAACATGTCCAAATCATCTAAGCTCGCTTCCCATATCTTATCATTAATGGGATCATGTACATTTTTTCCCGAATATCATTATTACTAATCTTATCCATCCTAATTTACCTGCATATCTGTCAAGTCTTGAATTCTTTAATTTCAAGTAAACTTTATAGCTTCTTAATACCTTTTTATAGCTCCAATTTTCTAACTTCGGAGATCTCTTTCCATTTTTAACCAAATATAATTTAAGCTCCCGTTTGGTAATAAAATTTGGAAGTTTTTTTTTCCTCAAAATTTATTTTAATATCTGTCCTCTAACTATTATTTGCCAGATTTTGAAAATAAAATCTTCAAATCTCAAAAACATGTCTAGTTTTTAAGATAGTTTCGACATAAATTTGATTGAAACTTGAAAAAAGAATTTTTAAAGTTGTATTGAAAAATAAGTTTTGAAAGTTTAAGTTGTGTTTGGACTTGCATTTTTTTTAAAGAAAAGTTGAAGTTATGCGAGTGAAAAAAAAAGTTTCATCCAAAAACTGCCACTTAAAAATTTTTGAAATTTTTTATAGAACATGATAATATTTCATTTCATAATAAACAATGTTTTCAAAAAAAAAAAATTAAAAATAAAACCAAAATCTATGACCAAATGAGAGCTAAAATTTTCTACTCACAAAACTTCAAATTCTTTTCAAATAATTTGCATGTCCAAATACAATTTTTATTTTCAAACACTATTTTTTATCTCATCTTTAAAATTTTATTTTTTAAAGTTTCAGCCATCCAAATGCTATCTAGATGCTAATAAAGTTCGAAAGACGATTTAAATTATAGAGAAGGAGAGAGAGCATCAACAACAACAAACCTAGTGTAATTCTATAAGTGGAGTTGTAGAGTATGTGTAGACCTTACCCTTAACTATAAAAAGGCTGAGCAACTACTTTAGGTGGACCCTCGGCTCAGTAAGAAAAAAGGAAATGGCAATAACAAGCAAACCAATCCGACAACCAAAGCAAAAATACAAAACCACCACTAAGAGATGTATCAAAGCTACCGTGACAAACAAGGACAACACTCGGCTACCTAACCATCTAACTTTATTCTCAACCTCTATACATTCCTATCTACGGTCATGTCCTCAGTCAGCTGAAGCAACACCATATCTCATATAATCACCTCACCCCAATACTTCTTTGACCTACCTCTACCTCTCCGTTGGCCCTTCAACGCGAGCTGCTCACACCTCCTCATCAGAGCATCGTGGCCTCTCTTCTTAATATACTCGAACTATTTAAGTCTCGTCTCCCGCGTCTTATCCTCCACGGAGGGGGGGGGGGGGGGAGGGGGAGCTTGCCAACCTTGTCATGGATAGTTTCATTTCAAATTCTATCCAACCTAGTATGCCCGTACATCCATCTCAACATCCTCATTTTAGCCACATTCATCTTTGACTGGCCAACACTCTGCTCCATATATCATAGTTAATCTAACTATTGCTCCATAAAATATTCCTTTAAATTTTGGTAGCACATTTTTATCACACTGAACATCGAAAGCAAGCATCCATTTTATTCATCCCTGATACCAATTAAAGAAGGAGAGAGAGAGAGAAATAGAGTATTTTCCTTAAAGAAAATATATAATCCCTATACTTTAAATTGAATTAGACACTTTCCTTATTAGTTCGTTCCAAAAATAACGACAAATTTTTATATTTAAAAATAATTTATCTTTAAATTTTTTATTTTACCCAATTTACTCATAATAAGAAGCTTTTATAACCATACAAATATCTTATTAAGTTTTTGTCCCTTAAACTTTTAGCATCATATATTTTAAAAAAATTTCCTCTTTTTTCTTAATTAAACTTTGCATCAAATTAAACTACAGTCATATAAATTGAAATAACTAGGATTAGGAAAAAAAATACACCTTCTCATACCTTTTCTTGTGACTAACGGAGGAGAAAACGAGTGATCATCTAAAGCTTCTTAAGGCATGTGACTCTAATTTTGTGGTTCGATTATAACTCTCAAGCAAACATCAACTCTTTCTTTTTTCGTTTTTTTAATTCAGATACAAGCTCCACTTTCTCTCTTTCCCTTTGAATTTTTTGCATAACAAGTTAGACATATACAATTCATTCAATAAAAAACAGGCCGGTTTTGCTTTCCTATTTCCAAATCTATAAATACGATTTCCCTCTTTTTTCTTAGCAAATAAGCTTTTAAACACCTTAAATAACAAACAATAGGTCTTGCCCAAATACATGTAATTGTGTTTTACGTTTATAAGCTTAGTAATATTTGTATAAAAAGACAACCTTTTTGTTGGAAGAGTTGTTGATTGTACAAAAGAATCAATGGAAATGGAGTTTTACGCATACCCATCTCGTGCTTTGCCTGTTTCATCGTCTATTTGTTCGTTTTGCATACGGGATTTGGTAGATAGGGCCAAAGATTGCTTTAGCGTTGCGGTATCTGCAATCATCGGCAGTCTCTTCTCTGCGATCTTCACTTTCTTCTTTGCTTTAGGTGCGTGTCGCTTGCTAGCCATTCTCATATTCACTTTCTCTTTTCGATTTGTTTGATTCTGTATATTCCTCCGTATGTTTCATTTTTTTTTGGGGATATTTGCCCAGAATTGCATATCTTTTAATATTTGCTGCTTTGATAGCTTATATAATTCTTGATGTATGTATGCATTCTAATATTGGGGTGGGTTGCACATGTGTGATCGGGGGCGTGTAATAGTTTTTTTTTGGGCAGTTGTCTTGTTGTGTTTTCTTGAAACTTTCCTTCTATTACGTTGGGGAAAGGAGATAGTGAGAATTGAACTCATACCTATTGTGTGGGAAACTCCGTTGATACCATTAGTAGCGTGCAGTGGCGGATCTAGGAATTCAAGTTTGTGGGTGCTGAATTTTTTTTGTACATAAAATTAATGGGTGCTTTTGTAAATTTTTATACGTTTTCTCAAATTTTCTATAAAACTATACATACTCTGCGTCGAGGTTAATGGGTGCTCGAGCACCCAAATTACATATGTACATCCGCCACTGGTAGCGGGGGACCAGGAATTTCAGTAAGGGGATTCAGAATATAAAGAAGTAAACGTATGAATAAGTCAAGGGGATTCAACATCTATTGTGTATGCATAAAATACATTTTTGACGTGGTATATATAGTGTAATTTTTCGGCGATGAACCCACTTCCATTACCTGGCTCGACCTATGACCATTAGAAGTAAGCCTTGGTTTGGTAATACCTTGTTGAATGTTGAGTTGTCCCACATCGGAGGGATTTGAGGTCGTTGGTCTCCTTATATGGCTTGGGCAATCCTCACCTTATAATCTAACTTTTGGGGTTGAGTTAGGCAAGATCCATTCTTATCATGGTATCAGAGCCAGGCCCATCCCAATTATTGTTACCGATGTTGGGCCCCCATTTATGTTGTCCACGCTCCAGAGATCTGGGCGTGAGGGGGTTGTTGAGTTGTCCCACATCGGAGGGATTTGAGGTGCTTGGTCTCCTTATATGGCTTGGGCAATCCTCACCCAGCTAGCTTTTGGGGTTGAGTTAGGCCCAAGGTCCATTCTTATCATTGAATCTGTTCTGTGACTTGAAACTTAGCGATTTACATTTTGGGGGGAAAAAGCCAAAAAGGAAAAAACTTGGCACTTCTAAGCATATAATAAATACCGCACCTATTGGTATAAAAATATGTAGAGATATTAAGCTCTTTTAATGAATTGGCAGGGACGTACTCCACGTTATGTTGGCACTCTGGTTTAGAATTTTATGGGCAAATGTTTCAATATCTGCATAGAGATTCATATAGCCAACCCATACGCTGTTTACCCTCTTAAGGATAATGTAAGTTGATTGAGGGATTGGCTAAATGTGTGTGCGTATGCAGATTGGTCGATGATTTTTTTCCAAATGTTTGTAATGTTAAGAGGGGCTGCTTTAAATTCAAGACTGCGGGCTTTTTTTACCTGTTTGCTGGAATGTGGAACTTATCAGAAATGTGCTGGCTTCTTGCAGTGGGAACCTTATTAGGAGCATTGACTGGAGCTTTGATAGGCCAAGAGACAGAGAGTGGATTTGTTAGAGGTGCTGCGGTAGGTGCCATCTCTGGCGCCGTTTTCTCTCTTGAAGTCTTTGAGTCATCTCTGTTATTATGGCAGTCGGATGAATCTGGAATTAGATGTCTTCTTTACTTGGTAAGCAATATAGACTCTTTTTTCACTGATAATGCTTAGAGTTGGTTTTGTGATTTCGTAACATCAATGTCTGGGATAATAATAGATCATGTCCTGATCCAGTAAGGTTTGTTCTACATGCCATTCCCCACAAACCACCACCACCACCACCAACAACAACAACAACCTACTATATGTGCCTCAGTCCTAAATAAGTTGGGGTCCGCTTTATGAATCATTTATAAACGTCCAACTTCGGTTGGAACCCTTTCATTCCAATTCAATAAGTTTATGGTAGTTACTGTCTGATATTATTGCATGCTATTTTATTTATGGTTCTTATGTTTAGATAATTATTTACGCTATTTCTGCTGGAGTTACTAATGCTCTTTTGTTTTTGTTTTTGGTTTTTCCTTTCCTTCACTGAGCCAAAGGTCGATTGGAAACAGCCTCTCTGCCCTTTCGGGTAGGGGTAAGGCCCGTCTATGTATTACCTTCCCCAGACCCCACTTTGTGGACTATACTGGGTAGTTGTTGTTGTCTTATAAGACAAATTGAGGGTTCACTTGCACTAGAAATTTTCTACATGTCACATCTATCCTTATAATGACATACAAATATCTAAACAATCTAAAGGAATTCTTGGCGACCTAATGTAAGTGTATCAAACCCCACTAAAAGTTACATCCCAATGTACTTTTGCTTCCGTTCTGTTATGTTATTCACTTAGTCTATTTGGACTCTGGGAGATTGTCGATCTGATGAGACAATTCCCCTTTATATGGTTTTAGGTTCCAAAATATTCCAAATGATTTTTCTCTCATTTTATACTCTAAATATGCTACTTATACATTCAGTCAGATGTGATCATTTCTAATCTTGTTCTATCTTGTTCATTGCACGTCCATTTTCGCATCCGTATTACGACTCTCATCTTATGGGATTCCCCACACACCCAGAGGAGGAGGGGGGGGGGGGGTCTCAAGATCTTTTTTGTGGCTCTTAGATATATCCTTGACCGATGGAACTTTTAATTTGAACAGATTGATGTACTCACGAGCCTGTTAAGTGGTCGATTGGTTCGTGAACGAATAGGTCCGGCTATGCTAAGTGCAGTCCAAAGTCAGGTATATGCTGCACGACTGTTAGCCATTGTGAAATTTTGCCAGCAACTTACTCTCCCTTCATTGTCTGACTCTTTCTTGTTGATCAGATGGGAGCTGTGGAAACTGCATATGATGAGGCCCCTAACATTTTTGATACGGGAGGGGCTAAAGGTTTGCATGGAGATTCTGTTGAAAAGATCCCCAAGATTGTAATTACAAATGGTAGCAACTTGGATGATTCTGGAGAGAAAGTCTCTTGTTCAGTCTGCCTTCAGGTGAATTACGTTTACACCTTTTGTTTGCTGTTATTCCTCCTGATATTGAATTACCTGTTGATCCTAAAACCTTTTTTTCTATTTCTACGCATACAGGACTTTCAACTAGGGGAAACTGTGAGATGTTTGCCACAATGTCATCACATGTTTCACTTGCCGTGTATAGATACATGGCTGTTGAAACATGGCTCATGCCCAATGTGCAGAAGGGACCTGTAGTTGCTCC